>CM035838.1:318195754-318843254 GCA_020510985.1 Pholidichthys leucotaenia
CTGTCAGATCCACTGGGCTGGCCCCATCCTCCGCCATCCAATGGTCTCAGGAGAATGTAGTCCCAGATGTGGGAAAGCATAAATTCCCCTTCATCTTGGGGGAAGAGCATTCACCACAAGGAAAAAAGAACACCAGAAGGTGTCATATGCTGAGCACTCACACTTTCAGTTAGTTTAGATTATTTTCTGTACTTTCCTCATCTCAACCTTACTTATATTTGAGTATATTTGAGTATTGGTTTTGCCTGTATACTGTTATGTGAGCTTGCCATTTGTTTTTCTGTTTTTGAGAGCACCTGTTTTCTTGGTTTGTTACTATAGTCCTGTTTATTAATATTATGTGTTTGTGGATCATTTTGTATTCCTGTTATATCTTTCTGGTTTTGGACATGAGCCTACCCTCGTCTTCGCACTCACCTCTCTTTGTATATTGGTTTTATATATTCAGCAACCTTCACTAATTTCCATACATGAGTCCCATGTCTTATTTTCCTCTTGTTATTGTTATCCTGACGTGTGTTCCACGTCTCAGCCTTGTGCTGTTCTACTCCTCGAATTCTTGCCTTGTAAGTTTTTCTTTATTCTTGTTATATTGTCTGTGTTTTTATTAAATTCCCTGCAAACTCACAGTTTAGCGTTTGGGTCTTTGTTACGCCCCTGCTGGGCCAGTTATGACAGAAGGTCGCTGCCAGTGTGGACCCAACGGATTGTGAGTTTGCATTTTTCCCCCTCCCTGCTATTTCTGTTTAAGTCCATTTTTTTGTTGTCAGCCCACACGGACTTTAGTATTTTCGGGCTGGGCAAGGTGGAGTGTTGGGCAGTGGAGTTATTAGAAGACATCATCTTGGATGCTCGCACTTCCCACACTCCTGAGGAGGCTCTTTCGACAGCACGTCACAGAAAATAGAGGCATACCCCAGCCTGTGGAGCTATCCAGAACTCATGGGTCTCCTCATCTCGGTCACTAATCCCCAACCCATGTTCCGCGAGCTGGAGAAAACCTCTCCTCCACCTGTACCTGTGGCGACGAAGAAGCGTCCCCGGGTACAGACGCACCTAGCTGCTTCACATCAGAGGAATTCCTCTGCTGCAGCAGCTGTTTCGGCCAGTGATGTACCTGCAGTGCTGGCTCCTCCAGAGGCTCCATGGGTGCCCTCGCCTGCTGCAGCAACGGAGAGAGACTTACAGTGGTGTGAAAGTGCCCTCTTCCTGATATCTCATTTTTTTTGTATGTTTGTCACACTTAAATGTTTCAGATCATCAAACAAAGTTAAATATTAGACAAAGATAACACAAGTAAACACTAAATGCAATTTTTAAATGAAGGTATTTATTATTAAGGGTGACAAAAAAATTCAAAGCTACATGGCCCTGTGTGGAAAATTGACCCCCCCCCCCCCCCGTTAAAACATAAATTAACTGTGGTTTATCACATCTTTGGAAAGCTGAGTTCAATTTCTCTAGCTACATCCGGGCCTGATCACTGCCACACCTGTTCTCAGTCAGGAAATCACTTAAATAGGACCTGCCTGACAAAGTGAAGTAGACCAAAAGATCCTCAAAAGCTAGACATCATGCTGTGATCCAAAGAAATTCAGGAACAAATGAGAAACAAAGTAACTGAGCTCTATCAGTTTGGAAAAGGATATAAAACCATTTCTAAAGAAATGGTTATAAATATCCTATTTATAACCACAGTAAGAGCCATTATCCACAAATGGCAAAAACATCGAACAGCGGTGAACCTTCTCAGGAGTGGCCGGCCGACCAAAATTATCCCAAGAGCACAGCGACAACTCATTCAAGAGGTCACAAAAGACCCCACAACAACATCCAAAAAACTGCAGGCCTCACTTGCCTCAGTTAAGGTCAGTGTTCATGACTCCACCATAAGAAAGAGACTGGGAAAAAATGGCCTGCATGGCAGAGATCCAAAATGAAAACCACTGCTGAACAAAAAGAACATAAAGGCTCCTCTCAGTTTTGTCAGAAAACATCTTGATGATCCCAAGACTTATGGAAAATACTCTGTGGGCTGATGAGACAAAAGTTGAACTTTTTGGAAGGTGTGTGTCCCATTACATGCAGCGTAAAAGTAACACAGCATTTCAAAAAAGGAACATCATACCAGCAGTAAAATATGGTGGTGGTAGTGTGATGGTCTGAGGCTGTTTTGCTGCTTCAGGACCTTCTTCTTCTTCTGTTAGATTTGATTGGCGGTTGGCAACCAGCTTACAGGTGCATTACTACCACGTACTTAACTCTAAATCATCACTCTATATTCTTCTTTCAAGCAGGACCTGGAAGACTTGCTGTGGTAAATGGAACCATGAATTCTGCTGTCTACCAAAAAATCCTGAAGGAGAATGTTCAGCCATCTGTTTGTGATCTCAAGCTGAAGCCCACTTGTGTTCTGCAGCAGGACAATGATCCAAAACACACCAGCAAGTCTACCTCTGAATGGCTTAAGAAAAACAAAATGAAGACTTTGGAGTGTCCTAGTCAAAGTCCTGACCTGAATCTGATTGAGATGCTTCAGCATGACCTTAAAAGGGTGGTTCATGCTTGAAGACCCTCCAATGTGGCTGAATTACAACAATTCTGCAAAGATGAGTGGGCCAAAATTCCTCCACAGGGTTGTAAAACACTCATTGCCAGTTATCGCAAACATTTGATTGCAGTTGTTGTTGCTAAGGGTTGCCCAACCAGTTATTAGGTTTAGGGAGCAATCATTTTTTCACACAGGGCCATATAGGTTTGGGTTTTTTTCCCCTTTATAATGAACACCTTAATTTAAAAAGGGCATTTTGTGTTTACTTGTGTTATCTTTGTCTGATATTTAAATTTGTTTGATGACCTGAAACATTTAAGTGACCTGGTGTCTGTTTCTTCTCTCCTGTCTGGGTCCTCGTCTGGTTCCACTGATGGTCTTCGGTCCACTTCACCTAGTCTCGTTGAGGGTCATCAGTCCACTGCGTTGGAGGTCGCCAATGGTAAATAGCCTTCTTCTGAGGTCACCGATGGTCGTCAGTCTTCGACTGAGGTTGTCAAAGGTCATCTGTCTTCGCCAGAGGTCGTCAAGGGTCATCCTTCTTTGCCGAAGTCGCCAAAGGTCATCCATCTTCGTCTGAGGTCGTCATTGGTTATCAGTCGTCGTCTGAGGTCACTGTTGGTCAGCAGCCTTCACCTGAGCTCACCAATGATCATCAGTCCTCCTCATCTGGTTTTCTTGCTGATCAGCTGTTTTCTTTGTCTGGTGTTCTCAATGGTCAGCTGTCCTCTTTGTCTGGTTTCCTTGCTGGTCAGTCATTCTAGGCAGCAATCCTCTTCGCTTGGCTTCTTTGCTGGTCAGTCATCTTCTTCATTTGATTTCTCCGCTTATCAGTCATCCTCTTCATCTGGTTTCCTTGTTGATCAGTTTTTATCATCATCTGGTTTCCACGCCGCAGTCCCTGTGGTCCGTAAGAGGCAGGGGTTCCAGCTGCCGCCTCCAGGAAGGGGCACGTCATGCCTTGTGGCCCGTTGGCTCAGGGATGTTGGGAGACGACTTGACGGACTACGCCCTTTGCTTAGGTGGCTTAGGAACTCTGGGTGGCCATCCGATTTATTTCACTGTGTGACCTGGTGGTCTTGGGATTTCAGCAGGCCACCTGAACTGCCTTATTTTCTCGCCAAGTGGGTCTAGGTTTTCTGTAAGCCACCTGATTTGCTCTGTTTGAGGGTCTTGAGCGAGTTTTTTGTTTTGTCCCTCCTAGCCTGGTTTCCCCCACCACCCTCCCGGGTTGGGTTATTATTCTATTCCTGTTGGGGGGGGGGGGGGTATCTCTCTTTCTTGATGTTACATTAGGGTGTCTGGACTCTACCTCTTGAGGAGGGGGCTCTGTCATATGCTGAGCACGGTCAGAGCACCGTGCTCACGCTTTCAGTTATTTTAGATTATTTTCTGTACTTTCCTCATCTCGACTTTATTTTATATTTGAGTATTGGTTCTGTCTGAATGTTGTTATGTGCAGTTTGCCATTTGTTTTTCTCTTTTTGAGAGTTCTTGTTTTCTTGGTTTATTGCGATAGTTTTATTAATTAATATTATGTGTGTGTGGATCATTTTGAATTCCTATTATATCTTCCAGGTTTTGGACATGAGCCTACCCTCATCTTCTCCCACACCAATCCTTTTGTATATTGCTTTTCATGTATATTATATTATTAGCATCTCTCGATTTTGTATTTTCTCTTGTCCTTGCCTTGGTGATCTGTTATTATTTCCCCTCGTACATTATTTAGTTTGCATGTCGTTTTGTAATTAGTTCTTTGGCATTTTTTTTATCTTGTGCTTTGATTTTGAAAGTCACCTTTATTTACTTCCCCTTCAGCTCAAGTTCACGGTCTGTCCCAGTTGGTTGCTATCTTGTTTTATTAGCCTCACTCCTGTGACCCACATCGGTTATCATTAGGTTAATTCCTTATTGTCCTATTTAAGGGCCACTGTGCTGCAGTTCAGCGCAGCGACTTTCACTAATTTCCCAGACATGAATCCCATGTCTTATTTTCCTCTCGTTACTGTTATCCTGACGTGCATTCCACGTCTCAGCCTTTTGCTGTTCTACTCCTTGAATTTGTGCCTTGTAAGTTTTTCTTCATTCTTGTTATATTGTCTGTGTTTTTATTAAACTCCCGGCAAACTCACAGTTCAGCATTTGGGTCTTCATTCCACCCCTGCCGGGCTGGTTGTGACAGAAGGAATGTGAGAAGGAAACACAAGGATGGCTCACAAGATCGCAAAAAGAAAAGGCAGAGCAAACAATATTAACATCAGCAATATCAGATCACTGCAACTGAAATGATCACTTCATGGATTGGGACAATACAAAAATCATTGGATCGGAGAGTAACAGACACAAACGCTGGATCAAGGAGCCCATAGAAATCAGGAAGCGGGGAAAAGACAGCATGAATTGGGATGAGGGGGCATTTATGCTTTCCCACACCTGGGACTACATTCTCCAGAGACCATTGGATGGCAGAGGGTGGGGCCAGCCCAGTGGATCTGACAGTCCTGCTGGGCTGGACCTGCCTAGGAAAGGCAACTGATAAATGACACTTCACAGCAATCAGCTGACACTTCTGAGGAAGACTGCAGCAGATAGTCGAAACATGTAAAGGTAAAAACAGCTCCTTTTTATTCTTGTCTGAAATAAGAAAAACAAAACTAACACCCATAATTTCATTGTGCTGTACAACTGTACAATGACAATAAAGTCTATTCTATTCTATTCTATTCTATTCTGAAGCCAACAACAGGTTGACTTGGCCTTGTGTTTTGGATCATTGTCATGTTCGAATGTCCAAGAGTGTCCCATGCGCAGCTTCAGGGCTGATGAGTGCAAATTTTCTTCTAGTACTTTCTGATAACATGCCGCATTCACCTTACCATCAATTTTGACCAAGTTCCCTGTGCCTTTGTAACTCACACATCCCCAAAACATCAGCGATTCACCTCCGTGTTTCACAGCAGCGTTTATGGTTGTGTCCAAAAAGTTCAATTTTGGTCTTATCACTAGTTTTGAGGTTTGTCTCTGTGCTGTTTGGCATCTAATCCTTTTTCATGTACACATTACATACTTCAAGTACATTGTTTGTTGTGTTACTTCGCTTCCGCTAAAATAGAGAAAGGAGGTCATGTCCTGGAATTTACATGTTGAACAATTTACCAAAATTGTCATCTGCAGATGTGGTGATTTAGTTGAACAGCATCCCCCCGTAGCACACTCCAAACCTGATCGAGGAAACAAGTTTTTCTTTGAAAGTTTTATCTACAGCTATGAGGGTAAGTGGTTGATTTACAGTAATGCTATGCTGATTTAACACTAGCTAGTATCTGCTTGTCTTAGCTCACTGTTTTGACTTTGACATTTGTTTTGATGTGACAGTACTTGGCAAAATACTGTATACATTCTGTCAAGGTTTGGAGAGACTGGACCCAAACACTGGACATAAGTTTTAAAAAGTGTTTATTGGGAGCTGGTCGCCCAGATGTAGCTCGAGGGCTTAAAACAGAAAATAAACACATAGCTTGGAAACTGTAACAAAAATCTATGGCAAAAACAGACTAGGACTAAGACAAGACTAAGGCAAGCAGGAAAACAGGACAGACAGGCCTAGAAGCATATTGATCACGGCGTATGACAACAAGGAACCCGAGCAGAACAGAGGCGGAACAGAACTTAAATAGATGAGGGGGCAATCAAGACAGCATGGCACAGGTGAGGACACCAATCATGACTGACAGCTGACACATGAGGAAAACAGGTATGGAGAATAGGACGGGGGGGCTGCACATACAGTCACCGACAGGGGATGCACAGAAATATGAACATGAACAGAGGATCAGGGGAGACAAGACCATGACAATCATAATGATAATAATAATAACAATAATTAATCTGAGAGCCGGACAGGAAATGCACATGAGACCTGATGACAAAGACAATGAACAAAGGATAATACTGTGGTGGCGCTCAGTAGGGGTTTCTCCATCCAGAGTCAGAAGTCGGGTGGGGGGTGGGGGGTGGATAAGAGGACTGAAGGAGGAAGTGGCACCGGGGGATCTTACAGAAGGGACTAACCGCACCCCGGTGAGTCAGGAGACACCAACGTTCGCTAGAGTATGAGAGGGGGTGGTAAGCAGGGTTTTGTGTTCTGTAATATCAGTGTGCCAGACAGGCTTTGTGTATTGTGTGTACTGTCTTTGACTCCCTGGGTCTCATTGGGCAGAAATAAAGAGGTATAAAGGGAGGCGCCCAGAGACCCCGGAAGAAGTTGTCTGTATTTTATGTTGGAAGGTGAATAAAGCTGGTGTGTTGTCCAGCTTGCCTTCTCGTCTGCTTTCATCTTCCACATTGGTAACCCTATGATGTGCAATGGAGAAAGAGCTGAGCACCGCCCCAGACACAACCCAGAGGGAGAACACCAGCGCAGCATGTGCTGTCACAGTCAAGCTCCCGAACTTCTGGCTTCACAATCTGACCGCTTGGTTTCTACATGTGGAAGCCCAATTCACACGGGGATCTCCACGGATGACACCAAATATTATCATGCAGTCACTGCGCTGGATGTATGCACCACACAGCAAGTAACGAGCCTGCTCCAGGAGCCGTTAGCCCAGGACAAATACGACGCGCTCAAGCAGATGCTGCTTCAATATTATACCCTGTCGGACAGTGAGAGCAGAAAAACTTCTCATGTGCTCACAGTTTGGTGACAGATCAGCTGTGGAGCTGATGGAGAGCATGTTAGTGCTGAGGGGGAAAGATGCGGAAGCCTTCCTGTTCGCTCACCTCTTCCTCAGGAACCTACCAGCTACAGCGAGGGAGATCCTGGCCAACTCACCACTGCTAGTGTCCAAGAACTACTGTGCCCTGGAGCAAGAAGCTGAGCGCATCATCCTAGCGAACAGAGCTCTCAGCGTCCACGCAACGACACCAGCAGCAATGATGGACTCCACTGAGGTCGAGGAGCCGTTGGGGGTGGCCGGGTTGGATGCCAAGAGACGCAGGAACGTGACGCTCTGTTTCGTTTTTTTTCCCCCCGTCCCATTAGGCAGCTAAGTAAGAGAACAGAGATCTGTTACCCTTATTGTGCCAAAACAGATTTACTTTGCCAAAAGGAGCTTTATACAGTACCTATATACTGTATATTGTTGCAAACTCCTTCTGTAATAACTTTTAATACTTTATTAAAATTATTTTACCCATGAAGGGCCCGACAGGATGGGGAATGGAGAAAAGAAATGTGCAGAGGGGGAAAGAAAAGAGAGAGGAACAGAAAAAAAAAGACAAACCAACAACTAAAACAAACAGAAGACAAACTGCTTTTTCCACAGAAGAGGTCTCAACACGAGTCTGGTATCCGCACCTGATAAAGGGGAGACATTTGTGTATGTGTGTCTGTGTGCATGTACATGAGAGCGTGCGCAATATAAGTGCGTGCATGTGAGTAGTTTGTCAGGAAATATACGAAGGGGGGGGGGCTGTCACAGCAAGCAGGCAAGGTAGCGCCACCAACCATAACAGGGCACAAATGCCTGGGGCCGACAAGCTCCAGGAGCGCTAGGCATCCACCCCCAGTGGGACGGCCGAGGGAGACAAGGCTGCCAGGCGGCCGGCATGGCGGGCCCACAGCCCCGGGCCTGCCAACCGCGCCCCCGCCCCCATCAGCGGGACCAACGCCACCCCCCAGGCCCCAATCCCCAGAAGGCCAGCACCCCCACTCCGCAGGCCAGAGACCGGCCCACGCCCTCCTGGCGCGAGCCCCCCAAGGCCCCCCCCCCAGTGGGCCCCCCCCAGTGCCACTGCTGCATACCCCGGGGACCCCCACACCCAAAGAAGTCCTCCACCCTGTCCAAGGAAGCCCATGCAGTCGAGAGGCAGTACCCTCCTCAATCCAGCACCTTTCAACCAACAGACACACTCAATCCCACACCACACCCTTTTGCTCTCCCATGCACCCACAAGCACTCACTCACTCTCACTCCCCCACTCCCACACACAGTCCCACTCTTGCTCTCCCGGACCCACCATTCTCTCTCACTCCTGAACCCGCTCAATCTCGCTCCAATTCGCCCTCAGGGTCACCCACACTCTCTCACGTCCACACACGCATGCCCTCTCACTCCCACTCCCGCTCTGACCTACTCACAACCATTCATGCTCTCCCCCTCACACTCACCCACCCTCATTCACAACTATTTCTTAGGGCGACTGCGGTGCAGATGGCGCGAGCCTGAATGCGCACCAGCTCCCGGCAGCGGCCGGGGAGACCATCAGCGCAAGCCAGCGGCCGCACCCATGCCAACCCACCCCAGGGCAGCCGCGGCCACTGAAGCAGACCCCCACACCCCCAGTGCCCACCCAAGTGACTGATAAGGAGATCACTGCAGGCACCCCAAGATGCCACCCGACACACAAAGCGCCACACAAAACCAACCCACCAACACCATCTCCATTCATCAATCCCGCACTCTCACTTACTCTCTTATTCAATTCCTCGCTCACTCCCTTGCTTGTATCTATTCATTCAGCAGCACCCAGGGATTTTGACAACATGACGGGTCCCAGGCCCCCCGCCGGGCCACCAGGCCCCTGGCAGAAGGAAGGCAACAGGGGTGGGGGAAGACCCCCCACCCCCCTCCCCCTTGCACAAAACATGATATGTGTATGTCAGTTGTATGATGTGATTGTATGTAGGTGTGTGAACTACCATGATGCAGTTAAAATTGGGGGGATAGTGGTTGGGGCACCACTAGCCACTGCGATAGGCAGCAGGGCCCCATCCTTCCAAGCCCTCAGTGTCTAAAATGCAATTAAAATTGAGGAGAGGGCAACCCCACTGCACAGCAGAGGTGTCCCCTTCACCGACACAGTGTGGCACTCCCCCACCCCAAAGCCCTAAGTGTATCCAAAAAGATGTATATTCCACCCAGAATGGGGGGGAGGGGGATAAGACTGGGAGGGAGGCAGTCCAAAAGCAAGGCCGCTCCCCCCCAGAAACCAGCTCGCAAACTGATTCAGGAAGCCACTCACTGCCCCCAAATTCCAACCCAGGGCGAGGGCCGCCAGGCCAAGCAGCCCAGGACCCACCAGCGTTGCTCCCCCAGCACCACAAACATGATGGATTAGCCACACCCATTCCCACTCATCTTGCACACACAAACATGGACAACAACAATAATCACAATAGTGAACAATGGGCCGGACCCATACGGCACCCCACATGCCAAGCGACACCCCCGAGCGCCCACTGCAAGCCCACTGACCACCCATCCCAGACACACACCGACAGTAGCAGGCTGCCCCTCAGCCACAGCCACCCCAGAGCGGTCTGATGGCAATGCGGCTGCCAACCTGCACCAATGGCCCTCTGAGCACCTACACACACCCGGAGCCAAAGACCCCAGGGGCAATGTGACAAAGTGCCCCGCCCGGTGACACAACTGCAGGGCAGCTGGGACAAGCAGACCTCAAATCACCAACCCCCATGCCACTAGGTGGTCTGCCCCACCCTGCCTCCCAACGAGGTTCCCCCACCTATACACACATTCTCCACCCCCACACATCCATCCACAGGTATCCGCACCCATACACACAGACAGCCCCGTCAGCCGACATTTGCATACACACACTCACCATCACACATGCCCACCTCCACACACACACAGCCCCACATGCCCACACACAACACACACACTCACGCATCCACTTCCACACACACACATGCAACAAATCTCACACACGTGCACACACACACACATGTACATGCACACCCACACCCGCAGGCCCCGGGTCCCGGGGAGGGCACGACCCTGCCACGCAAGGGGGCGTTGGGGCCAGCCCGCACCAGCGGCACACACCTGACCCAAACCCAGGGGGGAATGCCCCCCCACCAGCACCAGGGGCCCAGGGCAAGACCCAGCCTCACCCGGGAGGCAAGTCCAGCCGGCCCAGGGCCACGGCCCAACCCCCCGGCCCACCCTGCAGCTCCCCCCAACCAACCCCTTCCCGGGCCAGACGCACAGCCACCCTGTAACAGGCCTCCCGAACACCAGCCCCCCACGGTCAGGGCGCAGCCAGCCACCAGAGGAGGCCACCAAAGGAGAGCGAATCACCGCCCACCACCCCCAGGTTATAGAATTAATAAACGGGGACCAGAGAGAATTGAATTCTGCCACTTGATTATCTGAGGAGGCTGACATTCTTTCCAGGCTAACATAATCTAATAGTAAGTTATTATAGTGAGTCACACATAAATTATTTCTTGATTTCCAATTCATGAGGATAGTTTTCTTTGCATTGCATAAGGTGGTGAGAACCATGTGTGACACCCTTGCCTCAATATTTATTTCACTTAGATCACCTAATATGCAAAGTGTGGGTGAGGATGGGACACTATACCCAAGCCATGCCGACAAGTCCTCACATGTCTTCTGCCAGAACTTTTGAACCGGCGCACAGGACCACATAGTATGCATATAGCTATTTGGGAAGTTGCTGGTACAGTAGGAGCAGACATTTGTGTGACTCAGGCCCATTTTGAACATCCTTTGTCCTTTGAACTTTATACTGTGTAAGTTGTACGTTAGAGTTTTTAGTCATCTTAAAAGTGTTTAAACATGTTTGTGTCCAGAAGCTTTTCTCCTTATTGATTGATAGGTCTGTCTCCCATTTTGATATTGGAAGAGATACTGACTCATCCAGTTTTGATAATAGTCCATGTATTTTTGATATCAATATAGGAGAACAAAGATTTAGAAACTCTGCCACCTTAACTGGTACCTTAATCAGTCTTATTAAGATTAAATCTTGCTTTTATTATGGTTTTAAGCTGTTAGTATTCAAGATACCTTTTATCACTGATGTTGCACTGTGACACTAGTTCCTGAAATTGGATACAATTTCCACCTTGAATAAGATGCTCTAAGTTTTTTATTCCCTTCTCTTGCCATAGTGGAAAATTTAATGTCCTCTTTTGTTGCAAGATATCAGGATTATTCCAAATGGGAGTGAGTTTACAGGGGACAGGTGAAGACCCCTTTATTTTTTTTAAATTTCCAACAAGCCATCAGAGAGGAGCTGATATTAATGCTTTTAAAACAGTCATGGTGTTTAATACAGGGACTCATAAAAGGTAAGTCAGAGATATTTAGCGACCCACAGAGAGCCTGTTCAGCATCTAACCATGGGTTTCCTAGTGGGGCTGATTTTGTCCATTTAGAGACAAACTGCAGTCTATTGTCTATAAAGTAATTAAAAAAAAAATTTGGTAGATCTAAGCCTCAGCACTTTTTTGATTTTGGAAGAGTTTTTAAACTAATCCATTATGGTTTATCCTTCCATAAAAAATTATTTATATTTGAGTCTAGAGACTTAAACCAGGCCATAAATGGTTGGGTAGGAATCACTGAGAACAAATAGTTGATTTTCGGAAGAACCATCATTTTAATGGTTACGACTCTTCCCATTAATGATATAGGTATTGTCCTCCAGCGCGTAAGGTCATCTTGTATTGTTTTTAAAAGAGGAATGTGATTTAGTCGCAATAACTCTGAGAGCCTGTGGGAAATATCTATTCTTAAATATTTAATATTACCTGATTGTATTGGAATAGTGGATGTATTTGAGAAATAAATTCCAATTTATAGGTAAGACTGATGATTTACCCCAGTTAATAGAATAGTCTGATAATGATGAAAATTTATCAGTGAGTGGCACTATCTGAAGAAGAGATCTTTGTGAGTTTTCAAGGAAAATCAATACATCATCAGCATAAAGACTTATTTTGTGTTCTTTTTCTCTAGTTTGGATACCTCTGATATCAACATTTTGTCGTATGCCTGCTGCCAATGGTTCGATAACAATGGTAAAAAGTGAGGGAGAGAGTGGACAACCCTGCCCAGTACCTCTCTGGAGAATAAAGCTTCGGGAAGTCAGATCATTTGTTCGGACAGACGCAACTGGACAGCTATATAGTGTTTTAATCCAGTTCATGAAAAATGAACCAAACCCAAACTTGTTTAACACCATAAAAAGAAATTTCCAGTTAACACGGTCAAAGGCTTTCTCTGGATCCAGCGACAAAATTGTAGCTTCTAGATTATTAATCTTGCAGTTGTCTATTAAATTAAATAACCTGCGTGTATTATTAGCCGAGTGCCTACCCTTGATGAAACCTGTTTGATCTTGGTGTATATTAAATGGAATTATCTTTTCCAGTCTTTTGGTGAGAGCTTTGCAAATTATTTTAAGATCGGCATTCGTAAGTGAGATGGGACGGAAGCTGGATGGAAGCGTAGGTTCTTTTCCAGGTTTAAGGAGCACGATAATACTAGCCAAATTCATGTTAGATGCTCTGTTTCTATCACCGCCGGTTTAGCTTGAATGCCCAACACTGTCTGCCGCCGTACCAATTCAAGAAGCCAGGAAACGGCATGGCCAGCAGTCAGTAACAGCTGCGACCACTGGCGACAGGAACAAAATGCTTTTCATCACAGACACACATTCGTGAAGATGTTTCTTCATGGACTCTGGCTCCCAGAAGAGCCTCATTCTACCGGTCAGCACGGACAGGTCAACAGAAGGCTGCGGCCCCGAGCTTATGGCTGGTATCCCATCCCGCACATCCGGGATTTTTCCGTGCATCATGCCAGGATGCATGTTTTTTCAAAAGTGGACCTGGTCCACGGTTACCACCATGTCCTGGTGCGCGCGGAGGACATTCCCAAAACAGCGGTAATAACTCCTTTTGGCCTTTTCGAGTTTTTACACATGCTGTTTGGGTTCAAGGGTGCGGCGCAAACTTTCCAAAGAGTGGTGGACGTGGTGCTCTGTGACTTGCCTTTCATTTTTGTCTACTTAGATGACTTTTTGGTGGCTAGCACGTTGGAGGAGGAGCACCTCGCCCATCTCAAACTCATTTTCCAGCGATTGGAAGTGCACAGGCTTATCGTTAACCTGGCGAAGTGCCAGTTCGGGGTGCCAGTGATTGATTTTTTGGGCCACTGCATTTTGCCGGAGGGCATGATTCCGCTGCCTGATAAATTGCATGCAGTGTCTGATTTTCCGCGTCCGCAGACCGTGAGAGTGCTAGAGGAAGTTTTGGGAATTGTCAGTTTTTACAACTGTGTCCTCCCCTGGGCAGCTCAGCTGCTGCAACCGCTGTATGGCTTGCAAAAAAAAAAGAAGCCGGTGGAAAACATCAACTGGACCCCGAGTGAGTCCACTCTTTCGCAAATGCCAAAACAGCGCTCACTAATGCCGCTTTGCTAGCCCACCCCACCCCATCAGCGCGGATAGCATTCACCACAGACACGTTTGACGTTGCCATAGGGGCAGTGGTGGAGCAGCACGTCTCCGGTTCATGGCAGCCGCTCACATTTTTCAGCCGTACTTTGAGCGACAACGAACGAAAATACAGTACGTTTGACTGAGAGTTGTTGGCTCGCCACCTGGCGACGCACCACTTCCAGTTTTGCCTGGAAGGGTGTGAGTTCACCACACTCGTTGATCATAAATCACTAACGTACGCAATGTCCAAAGTCTCGGAACCGTGGTTGGCCCAACTGCAACAACATTTGGCCACGACCTCGGAGTTCACGACCGACATTCAACACATAGCCAGTAAGCTTAATGTAGTGGTTGACTGCCTGTCGCGTGCGTTAATCTTAACCAGTCTACATGGGAATAGATTTCCCCGCCATGGCCGCGGAACAAACTGGGGACACGAACATTTGCGCGTTCCAGTCGGCGCCTACTGGGTTAAAACTGAAGAGCAGGGTGGTGCAAGAAGAGTGCCCTCCCTTGCGCTGTGACGTCTCCACCGGTTGCCCACGCCTGGTGGTTCCAAGCTCTTAGCACTGCCTCATTTTTGAGTCAGTCCACTCCCTTTCACATCCCGGTGTACGCGCCTCAGTTAAATTGGCGTGGGCGAAATTCATCTGGCCTCACTTATGCAGGGATGTGAAAGAATGGGCTGTAGCGTGCGTTACTTGCCAGCGGGCCAAAGTGCACATGCACACCAAAGCCCCACTCGAGCCATTTCAAATTCCGGCCAGGAGGTTCATCCATGTGGCTTTGGTGGGCCCCCTTCCGCCATTGCAAGGTTTCATGCACCTTTTGACAATTGTGGACTGCACCATACGTGGGACTGAAGTGGTCACGCTGGCTTTCACCACGTCTGCAGAAGTGTCAAGTGCCTTTTTGTTGGCTTGGGTTGCACAGTTCGGATCCCCGTCGGACATCACTTCCGACAGGGGTCCGCAATTCATTTTGGAACTCTGGTCTGCGATGGCCCAGAGCTTGGGGGTCAAAATCCACCGCACCACCACGTACAACACCCAGGCTAACGGGTTATGTGAATGTTTTCATAGGTCGCTTAAAGCAGCGCTCAGAGCCTCACTCACAGGTGCAAATTCGGTCGACCACCTGCCCTGGGTCCTATTAGGGTTGCGCTCCATGCCTAAGGAAGATCTGGCAGCCTCCCCGGCAGAATTCATTTTTTCTCAGCCACTGTGGGTCCCCAGGGAATTTTTACTGGAAAACCCTGCACCCAGGACCAACCCACCGGCACAATTTTTTTACACTACAGGGGCTGCTAATGTGTAGAGCCCGGTGGACCATTGTTTTCTCCACACTTTCATCCCAAAGAGCTTACAGAGCGCTAAGTTCATTTTTGTCAGGCACAATGCACACAGAACCCCGCTGCGCCCACCGTATGATGGACCGTTCAGAGTGCTGGAAACTGGGGCAAAGCATTTTGTGTTAGACTTGGGGGGGGGGCATAAGGAGACCGTTTGCACTGACAGGCTGAAGCCTGCTTATGTGTTGGCAGACTAACAGGTGATGTTGGCCCAAGCTCCCTGGCGCAGACGCCCACAGACAGTGGTTCTGCAAGTTGGTGTTCCCCCGGTAGAGAACTGTGCTCATGAAGCTAACCTTCTCCCCACCCTCCACCCTCTTCCCCTCCACAGACAAGCGTTCCATCCCACACACCTCACCAGGAGGGCGCTTGGACCGAACCGGTGACCCCCCCCCGCTACAGCCGGCTCAAGCCCAAAGGACCGGGGGGTTAGTCCCCTTTCTGGGGAGTTGGCGGGGCGGGGGGCTGTGTTGTGGCACTGAGTAGGGGGTTTCTCTACCTAGAGTCGGAAGTCGGGGGGGGGATGAATAAGAGAACTGAAAGAGGAAGTCGCATCGGGGGGTCTTTGATGTAACAGAAGGGACTAGCCGCACCTCGGTGAGCCAGGAGACACCGAAGTTTGCTAGAGTGTGAGAGGGGGTGATAAGCAGGGTTTTGTGTTCTGTAATGTTAATATGCCAGACAGGCTGTGTGTATGCTGTCTTTGACTCCCTGGGTCTCACTGGGCAGAAATAAAGAGGTATAAAAGGAGGCACCCAGAGACCCCGGGAGAAGTTTTCTGTATTTTAAGTTGGAAGGTGGATAAAATCCGTGTGCTGTCCAGCTCGCTGTCTCGCCTGTTTTCATCTTCCACAATACCACAGAACCCATGACAACAACAATACACATAATGACTGAACTAAACCCATGATAATAATAATCAAAACCCAAAGCCAAGCAGGAGAAAATATAAAACAAGAACATGATACTGATAATACTAAGGACCAAAACACAAAAAATCATACACCAATAAACTGAAGGCGAGAACGTGGGCTGGGGCCCAATGCCCTGGAGACGAGGAATATAATTTAGAAATCAAGGTGAGGACATGGGACCCAGCCCATGCCTTGACATGTCAGCCTTTTTAAAGAGTCACACAGTCTCATTTATAATGACTGTACTTTTATGTCAGTTTCTAGGTTGTAGTCAGTGTTGTGTATGTAAACCGGCTGTATTAGTAAGATGGCGGCCGGGTTGGTCATGAGTTATACCAGGGTGGCTACTGCCGGTTTCTGGTGGTGACACCGCCCCTGGTATAAAGGTGTGGGTGGAAGAGGCTCTGCCTCTTTTGTCGGGGAGCCACCTGGTCAGCAGGGCGGATGCTGTGAGCCTCTTTATATACATTGACTATTTATGTAATAAAGCTCCGTAAAACTATAAACAGCCGTGTGCTCATTTACCATCAGTTATGGACATAACATTTGGTGATGAGGTAAAAGCGGCAATGGATATAATTTGTGCTGAACTTCGGCCATTTCTGTAAGCCCCGGGCACGCCGCCCGTGCCATGGCCTCACTGGTTCTCGTTGTTTACCAACTACCTCGTGGTCTTGGACCTCAGTGAGCGTGAGAGGCTCCGTGCGAGGTCAGTGTTAATCCATATGTTGGGCACTGAGGGGCAGAAAGTGTTGGACAGTCTGGGTGGGGCCAACAGTTTCGACGGCATGGTGGAATTAATGGCACTCCATTTTTGCGCTGGTGATAGCGTCATGGTCTGATGCATCCATTTTCAGAATCAGAATCAGAATCAGAATCAGAAAATTCTGATTCTGATTCTGATTCAACAGCGCCTCCAGCATCTGGTGGAGCTGGTATCAATGTTCGTGGCTGGGCTCCGCAGGCTGGCGGGGGGATGTGAGTTTGGACACCTAGAGGAAGAAATGATTCGGGACCAGTTAGCAGAACACGTTCGCAGTGAAGCGCTCCGGTCCAGGTTGTTGAAGTTCCCAGGAGAGTTGACGTTGACCACGGCTGTTGAGCTCACCCAGCAATTTGAGGCAGCGGGGATCATTGTGAGGGGCCTGCCTGACAAGGGTCTTCGGAGTGAAGATGATGCTCGCGCAAAGGCACTGACTTGGGACCCTAACGACAGTGACGCCGGAGGTGACTCGTATGCCACAGTAGTGAAGATACGGTCTGACCCTGGCACGCCCCGTTGTTATGGGTGTGGGTCCCCTGTTCATCACTATAAAGCCAGTGTGTGCCCAGTGGCAGGAAAGTGGTGTGGCAAGTGCGGTCTGCATGACCACTTTGCCAGGATGTGCGACAACTTCATACGCAGGAGCCGTAGGAGATACCCAGGTGCTGCGAAGAAGTCTCCCACCATTATGCATACAGTCTCCCCAACGACCACAGGGAGGATCGGTTGTGATGTCATGCTCGACGGTGTCGTGGTTCCGCTGTTGACTGACACTGGTGCTGTCATCTCAGTGTTGAACATGATGACCGTGAACAGTCTGTTTCCTCATTGTGCCATTTATCCACCAGAGAGAGACTATTACGGCTATGGACTGGATAGGCTGGCTGTGATGGGCTTTATGGAAGTACAAGCCCGTTACGGGTCGGTTGTGGTGCCCCAAGCCCGCTTTCAAGCCTGATTAGAAATTTTATTAGGCTATTGTTTATGTGCCCAATTTGGGGTGGTGGGGGTATATCTGACCCTGTTAACTGGTTTACATACCCAACGGTTATATAGTACCCAGTGTGTGGGGGGGTGTTGGGGGGGGGCGCCAGTAGCTAGTCTTTGTCTTATGTTTGTGTGATATATGTTGCGCAGTTCTGGGGTTATTTTGGTTTTATTTTGTTTTATTCTATTAGGTACACAGGTCAGTTCTGTGTTCAGTGGCAGAATCATCCGCCTAGCCATGTGGGGGTGCCAGTAGTTTACCCGGTTCCCCAGTTAGTTGTGTGCATGGATAGATTGTTTATGTCTGTTGCAATTATTGTGTTTTAGTGCGTGAGTCGGGATACAAATGTTGGGGGGGATCTATCTGTGTGCTTAGCATCTTTTTGAGGGGGGGGGGAATGTTGTGTATGTAAACCGGCTGTATTAGTAAGATGGCGGCCAGGTTGGTCATGAGTTAGACCGGGGTGGCTACTGCCGGTTTCCGGTGGTGATGCTGCCCCTGGTACAAAGGTGTGGGCGGAAGAGGCTCTGCCTCTTTCGTCGGGGAGCCACCTGGTCAGCAGGGTGGATGCCGTAAGCCTCTTTATATACATTGACTATTTATGCAATAAAGCTCCGTAGAACTATAAATAACCATGTGCTCATTTACCATCAGTTATGGACATAACAGTCAGATGCAGGTGTCACCGGTCGACGAGGAAGAGAGAAGTCCTGCACTCATTACAAGTTTTTATGATAGGATAAAGACTAAAAGTTAATTTTTTTAATCTCTTCCAGTTTTTGGTTTGAGATATTGCTATTAGTCATTTATCAGCTATATTTATTACACACCCACTGATGTGTAACAACTGATATTGGTTCATAGTTAAAATATTAAAATGTTTATGGTAGCTGTATAACTTTCAATACCATACTTAATGCTGAAGCAGCTGTGTTGAGTGTAAGGGGTTAAAATGTGATTGCTGTTGCACATTTACTCTGACTCATAATGAAGCTGGACTTTGGTGTTCTGAAATTCTGTTCATATATTCATGTTTGGTTAATTTTATATCTATTTTTTCATCCAAAGTGGCTGGTAAATTTCTTTTCATCGTTTAAAAATTGTGAGTGACATTTGTTTATGTCGTTATCCTAGATTGTTTTGCATACTGCCACAGATCCCATTCAGCTGAATGGAACATCATGCATGTGCTGCAGGCAAAGTCCTGTGCAACCACCTTGTTGCCTTGCCGTTTCAGAGTACCCATTACAGCATGATGCAGGTGAAGGCAGTTCCATCAGCTGTGGCCTGCACAAGCACTTTGCAAACATGGCATCAACCACAGACAAAGGTAATTTAATGCAATATTTTGTATTAAAAAAAGATTTCTAATTGTTTAATATTTTTGTAAAAAGTCAGTGATGTCATGGTTGATGTGTGAATGATTTCAGGGCATCTGTGCAGAACCTGTTCAGGACCTGGTTGTAAGGAAGCCTAAACAATCTACCAAAACCCTGTGTAAATCAACACTGCACCAATCCATACAGCTGGTGGCCATTATTTGTTGTATTGCATTATTGATTAGGGGGGTAATGGATCGCAATATTTATGGTTTAGAGGCCCCAAGTTTTCAGCATTATTGGTTTAAAAATAATACAAATTTTAATCATTATGATCATTAAAATTTGCCATTCTTCTATGAATCGTGCGTGGCAGTGTGTGGGGAGGGCATTATCTGTATAGCCCACAGATCAGTATTGATCTGTTACACTGCTACTATTGACTACTATCATGGATGAATGAACTTATCTATTTATTTGTTTACAAGTTTAAACTTGCAAGATAATCAGTGAAGAATTTTTAAGGTTTCTTTTGTACTTACTGTTTCAGGAGCCCTTCCTGACCCTTCAGTGTTTGCCCTTGGGGAAAGACTAAAACATCTCAGACCTCAACCCCTGCTATCCTCAATGTTGCCTGACTTTTCTGAGCTTTCACTGGTTAATTCAAGGTTTGGACCTGTGCCACGCAGTTCACCTTTGCCGTATCAGTGCCCTCCTGTTGCAGCAACAAGTCACAGTGTCCACCAAGATGTCCCTGCATTACCTAGACTGCCTGAGGACTCTAAATTGTCCACCACCTTAAACTTTGTTCCAAATTGTCCTCAGTACTTCCATTTGGAGAGCCTAACTGTGACACGTGAGATGACAGCTTTGATAGAGGAAAGCAGTGTCCATTATGGAAAGAAGTGCACCAGCCCAGAGTTACAGCCATTAGATTTTATGAGGTTTGTCCTGTCCGAGGGGAGTCCTCTAGTCAGGCACTGTCAGCAAGAATATTGAAGGGAGTATGACAAACTTCTGCAATGAAAAGAAGCCTTGAACAAGAACCTTAGGTGCTGGAACAATATTTAAAAAATTATGAATGTAAATGTCTCACTCTGTGGCTTTGCCAAACATCCTGATGCTCCATAACTTGGAGCATCAGGATGCAAAAGTGTATGACCCAAATGCAGCTCCCTGTATTGGGCTTGCTGAAGTTTAATGTCCTACCATCTCAAATATTTCAGAGGCGGGGCATGTTAAACTGTAAATGGCCAGACAAAACTAAAAAAAAACAAAAACAAAACAACCCACAAGTACTACTGGAAAGTTCAAGGTCAGTTGGCAGTGACTGGACTGAGCTGGTGTGATTTTATTACTGACACTGAGGAGGTCTGTAGGGATGATGAAATGATTAATGAGATGAAACAAAAATTAGATATCTTCTATTATGGTAAATATATGGATATACAGCAGGGAAAATAAGCATTGGACACATCAACATTTTTATCATTAAACATATGTCTGATGGAGCCATTGACCTGAGATGCTCACCAGATATCAGTGACAACCCAAGTAATCCATACATACAAAGAAATCAAGGCAACTGTGTTCACAAAACAAGTTATATTTAATAAAGTGGAATGACCCAGGGAATAAATATTGAACATGCTTGGTGAAATTCTTTTAATATTTAGTAGAAAAGCCTTTGTTGATAATAGCTTCCAGATGCTTCCTGTATGGAAATACTAGGCGCAGGCATTGCTCATGAGTGATTTTAGCCCATTCTTCCACACAAACTGTCTTCAACTATCTTGAAGGTTCCGTGGGTGTCTTCTATGAACTCTGATCAGGGCGGAGTGGTTAGCACTGTGGCAGCACAGCAACTCACCCTTGGCCATGGGATCCCGGGTTTGGTCCCAGCCCCTGACCAACAGTGATCTGTGTAGAGTTTGCATGTTCTTCCTGTGTCTGCGTGGGTTCACTTTGGGATTTCTCCAGTTTCCTCCCACAGGTCAAAAACATGCAGGTTAGGTTAATTGGAGATTCTAAAGTGGCCCTAGGTGTGATTGGTGAAGGGATAGCGCCGTACCATGGCTGCTTCATCCATCCAGGTGGATGCCCTGAATTTCCCCTCAGGGGATCAATAAAGTACGCAAAATTAAAATAAAATAAAATAAAATAAAATAAAAATCTTCAGTTCATTCCATAGATTTTCAATTGGATTCAGGTCAGGTGACTGACTGGGCCATTCCAACAGCTCTATTTTCCTCCTCTGGAGCCAGTTGAGAGTTTCTTTGGCTGTGTGTTTGAAATCATTATCTTGCTGAAATGTCCACCTTCATTTCATCTTCAGCATCTTGGCAGATGGCATCAGGTCCTTATCAAGCATGTCTCTGTACATTTGTCCATTCATCTTTCCTTCAATTATATGAAGTCTTCCTGTATCATGTGCTGAAAAACACTCCCACACCATGATGGGATGTGCAGTGCCATTTTTCCTCCAAACATGCTGTGTGTTGTAGCATCCAAAAAGTTCAATTTTGGTCTCATCTGACCAAACTATATTCCCCCAGTATTTTACTGGCTTGCCCAAATGTTGTGCAGCAAACTTTAAATGAGCTTCAAGAAGCTTTTCTTCAGGAATGGAGTCTTGTGAGGTGAGTGGGCACAGAGCCTAGGTGGGTTGAGTGCATTACTTACTGTTTTCTTTGAAACAGCAGTGCCTGCTAACTCCATGTTATTCTGGAGCTCTCCACAAGTGGTCTTTGGCTCTTGGATAACTCTTCTGGTAATTCTTCTGACTCCTCTGTCAGAAATCTTGTGAGGAGCTCCTGGTCATGGCTGGTTTATGGTAAAATTATGTTCTTTCCACTTCCAAATGATGGCTCTAACGGTGCTCACCGGAACATTCAACAGTTTAGAAATGCACCTGTAACCAATGCCATCATTATGTTTTGAAACAATAAGGTTGTGAAGGTCTAGAGAGAGCTCTTTGCTTCTACCCATCACAATGTCATGGATGGCCCTCACGAGCCATCATAAGATGTCACAAATCACCAGTGAGTTTGCACAGTTTATTAATAGAACAGAAAAGGAACAAAATAACAAGCCACAGGGGGCTAAAACACCCTACAACGATACGCAGTTAGTGACAGGGAATCACGGATACATAAAGAGGCAAACTTACAATCACAGAAGAGGAATGGTCAACGTTCGAACAGAGGGATGCTCGCCAACGTCTGACAAAGCGAAGTTTTTGACGAGACTGCTGCTCCTTTTCGTTCTCAGCTGCCCTCTTAAGTGGAGAGCAGCTGATGAGGCGAAATGCGGCTCAGCTGTCAAGTCTGACAGCCGGAAGCCCCTACGAGCGCTGTCACAATAAAGGCTCGGGGAGCCAAAAGGGGCACCCAGCCGTCAGATGGCCGAAAATAGTGCATGGCTCGAACGCGGACGAGATCGGCGCTCGGACCATAACACACAAGTTCTTTGTGGTGTGACAATCTGATATTAACAGACCTTTTTAAAAGCTATCAGTCAGGACTTAACCAGCTGAAATTAATTTGCACTGATGGATGATGGGATGGCTTCCTAAATTCTGATGGATTTCAGCTGGTTTCTTGGCTTTCTATACCTTTTTGCATCTCTTTATCTTCATGTGTTCAATACTTATTCCCTGTGTCATTCCACTTTATTAAATATAACTTATTTTGTGAACACAGGTGCATTGATTTCTTTGTATACATGTATTACTTGGGTTGTTACTGATATCTGGCGAAAATCTCAGGTCAATGGCTCCATCAGAAACATGTTTAATGAGAAAAATGTTGACTTGTTCAATACTTATTTTCCCCACTGTATATCTCCAGACAGCTAAATGGTAAGGGCCCCGTTCCACAACACAGAGATCATTGAGAGAGTGGGTCAATTTTTGATCTTTGAGGTTGTTTAAGAGATCCTTGTGTGTTTTGGACTGAGTCAAAACTTTGAGGAGGCCATGATGTCAGTGGAGATCACTACAGATCATTGAGATATCAAAACTTGGCCAGATCTCTCAGTGATCTCCACCACTGTGTAAAGGGGAAATAACTGCAAACAAGCAATATTTTAATTCCTGAATGTGTGAATTATACTTGCACTGAAGAATGCAAATGTGTAAATTATTTATGTGCCTATATCTGTAAATGAAAGGAGATCAAGGGAACACTTAATAGTTGTATTTTTTGTAAATAATTATTTTTTATATGATGTATTTTTTTTTCTTAACAGTTTTAAAAAGAATAAAATGTGTTTTACTGCTAATACATGACTGCTCTTTACAGGTAATACACATCTTAATATTTAATGAGTTTGTATTCAGAACTATATTTAACATGTGAATAAACTGGTTAAAAGATCTGACTAAAATGCATATAGCCCTTTACTTACTTAATTCCTCACCTGCCCACTTAAGTGACCGTTGCAGCCAATCGTCTGAAGGCAGGGTAATCTTGCGCTAGGGCAATGAGATCAGCAAGATGTCTTATCATTGCAACTTGTATTGTCCAGGACAGTCTGGGCCAACCTCGGGGGCGATGCCAGCTCTGGGGGGTAGACAAGCGCTGGCGGAGAGGGCCTGCTTGGCCGGTGTCCCGTCTTCCAGCCTGGCCACGTGGCCGAGGAGCCGCAGCCTCCCTTTTCTGATGACGGTGGAGATGGGGATGGGGCAGCCAGCCCTCCTGTAGACCTCAACGTTTGTGGTGTGGTGGAACCATCGGATGCCGAGGATGTTACAGAGGCAGGTCTGATGGAATGTATCCAGATGCTGGGTAGTTGTGGTGGAGGGGGTCCAGGTCTCGGACCCTTAAAGGAGGACGAGGATCACACAGGTATTAAAGATTTGCAACTTTGTAGACGTGTGGATCCTCCCGCTCTGCCAGTCTCTCTGGAGGTGGCTGAAAGCACTGTGAGACAGCTGCAGGGGGCGAGTAATCTCTAGGTGTGATGAGCAGGAGCTGGTGATCTTAGATTCGAAGTAGACAAAGTCGTTGACAATCTCAACTGGCTCGTTGTTGATGATGATGACTTGTGGTGGTGGTGGTGGCAAGAAGGCTGACAGTGACTGGATCTTTGTCTTTGCCCAGCTGATGGTAGGGCCCAGGGGTGATGCTTCCTCTACAAGCAGCTCCAGTGCCTCGGTGATTGCGTCTATACGTGTGGTGAAAAGCACCACGTCGTCTGCATAGCACAGGTCTGTGAAGGGGGAGTGGAAGTCAACTCTGAGACTGGAGCAGCGCTCTATCGCATTCTTGGCCTAGTAGTCAACCGTAACATTAAAGAGGTTTGGCGTGGCAACACATCCTTGCCGGACTCCTGAGGTGGTGAGAAAAGGGTCTGACATGTCACCCTCGGCGTGATGTACTTGGATGGGACTCCAATGCCATGGTGGAGTTGCCAGAGGGCGTTTCTGTCTAGGGAGTCGAGCTTTGAGGTCGATGTAGGCTGCATAAAGAGGGTGGTGATTCTCCCTCCATTGCTGTGCCAGGACACTCAAGGCAAGAATGCAGTCTGTTGTGGACCAGCGAGGGGTAAAGCCGGCCTGCTGGTGGCGGCACTTGGCAAGGAGCAGGGTGCAAATGCAGCTCAGGATGACAGCGGTGATTACCTTGCCTGGGATGGAAAGCAGCGTGATGGGACGATAGCTGGCTGTGCTCTGACGGTCATCCTTGTTCTTGTAGAAGGACAGAATGACCACGTCCCTGCACTCCCCAGAGACGCGTTCTTCTGCCCGGATGAAGTGGCACAGATGTTCCAGCTGAGAGATGACAGAGGTGAGGGCAGCTTTCATCATCTCTGCCGTAACTCCATCAGTGCTGGGGGCTCGCCCAGATGGGAATTTCTTGATGGTATCTGACAGCTCACTGATTGAGGGTTGGGCTAGACCCAACAGCTAAAACTGACAGAATACTGATCAGACTCTAACTCTAACAAAAGGGTTACAAAGGTACAGAACTATAACAATGAGTACTTCAAAAACAAGTTCAAACTTGACAGCGCTGTGCAGCTTCCGGCTGTCAAAAAAACAAAACAAACAAACAAAAGAAAAAAACTGCAAGCCACAACAGAATTTGTGTGGAGATAAGTAACATTTTCCTTATTTTATTTCATATCATTTTGTTTATTTATTGGGGACAATTTCTTTACTCCAAAACTACACTTCCATCACTGCTTTGCTTGCTTGCAAATAAAAGAATTTTTTTCCAGAGTTAGAGTGTGCTGGTGCCTTTCTGATTTGCTTTACCATCCCTGTCTAATCCTAGGCCTTCTGACAAGTTTGGGAGAGTGGTATTTTGGTTTTTCCCCCTCAGTGTTATCATAATTCTCATGACTGGCCCGTTCAGGGGGCAAACAGAAGACACCAAATGCAGGCAGTGCATTTGCATATTTAATGAAGAACACACGTAAAACAACATACTACAGAACAGACGAATAACTACAAAATCCCAGCAGAGCTGGACATATGAAGAGAAATAAGGAAACTACAAATTCCCCCCAGCTGAGCTGGACATACGAATAATAAGAAGGAAACTACGGATTCCGAGCAGAGCTGGACTTACGTTTACAGAACCCATGGAGACGGAAACGTCGTCTCAGGACGAGGAGAGATGAATAAATGACCCAGCGATTAGCAAACGGTGGAACAAGGCTTAAATAGGCAGTGAGAGTGATGACAGATCAGCTGTGAGTCACATAAGGGAAGTGCTTAATGCTGACAGCTGACAGGTGGACTGCCCAAGAACAAAGTGACAACCCGGAAGTCCACACTGACAGCTGCCAACCTGAGCGAGAGACCACACTGGCAGGCTAAGGAGCAAAGGAACAAAAGGTACAGGCAAACATACAAATAAAGGGCCAGAACTAAAATAAGGGCAAAAAATAAACTAAAGGATAAATACAGATAATACCAAATAACCAGAAATGCAAAATACAACAAATCAGCAAATGTGGAAAAAAAACAAACAAACAAACAAAAAAAAAAAAACAAGGAGATGAGCATGGTAGTTCCCTCCTGCTCAGCTCATGACAATGATTAGGATGAAAAATACAGGTGACAGCCTTTTACACTAGTAAACATTTGTACATATACATAAACACAATTGTTGTTATTGGTTTAATTATCTCTAAACTGTTCACATTTTGTATCTTTAAATCCAAGTGAAAACATAATCTTAAACTCTTAATTTTTCCAACTCATTATCACCACGATTTTGTCACGACGCGCCCGTTTCCCAGGTGCAAATAGGACATCACACGCTCACTGTGGGTTGGCACATTTATTAACTAAGGCACAAACAGGAACGTTCATACAAATACAACAAAATGAAGTGCAAGACGATAATAGTGGAACACTAAACACAAACACTGGAGGAGAGTGGGGCTCAACATCCAGAGGTACAGAAAGTCAGGGAACGCCTGACCAGGAGCGAAACCCAGCCGGAGCACTCCCAAGAGCTGTGGGGCTCAACGGCTGAGAAAAAAGGTACCAGGACTGAGCACTCCAACTCACCTCGACAGCGGAGTCCTAATCACTCGGCGGTAGTGATCCGGAGGACGGGTTATATAGAAGAAGGACATGACAAGGGGCAGAGGTTGTCGTGTCCCTTAAATACCACATATAATCAGAGACAGGTGTAATTCATGAGTAATTGACAGCAGCTGTGCGGCCCCGAAGAGATTGACAGCCGGAAGCTGTACAGTGCTGTCAAAATAAACAAACCGTAAATCATAAAAATACAAACACAACAGAACTCAAAACAATCATAATCTTATAGATAACAGTGAAGAGACAGAAAAATGTTGACTTTTTTCTTTTAGATTACAGAACCACCTCCATGGTTAAGGGATGTCAATACAATGCTAATGTTATCTCTCACCACAGTCCCGTACAATTGGATATGAGCTTTCCAGACTGCCAAAGACCCCGACGCACCTGGCGGTTTGACCCCCTCCTGCTTTCTAAGGACTCCTTTAAAAATTTCTTCTCTCAACAGTTTCTTCTCTCAACCAAAAAAACATGTAGGTTTAGGGCGCTCGCGCACGCAGCGACCAGCAACCGGTGGCTTGTCACCAGACTGCAAACCAAGTCTACCTACGGGTACAAATAAGTAACAAAAAAAAAAAAAAAAAAAAAAAAAAAAAAAAAAAAAAAAAATCGCAGTTTTTATGGAGTGCAACCAAACTCCTGATGTGCAATTATCTGCTATCTGGGACGCACTTAAAGCTTATCTTTGAGGCCAAATAATTTCATATACTGCATATGAGAGGAAAAAAAATAAACAACATATGGCAGAATTATCGCAGAATATAGTGGAAACAGATTGCCTATATGCCGTCTCCCCTACCCCTGAACTATATAAAAAAAGTTACTCTTAAAAACAAAATTTGATAATATTTCTATTAAGCATACAGAGCAGCTGTTTTTCAAATCTAAACAGACGTTTGTTTTATGAACATGGAGAGAAAGCGGGAAATTACTGGCTCATCAGATCAGACAATCTGCAGCCGCCAACACCATTCCTAACGTATGTACATCATTAGAAGAAGAAGCCACCAACCCGGATGATATAAATGACCAGTTCAAAGAATTTTATACTAGTCTTTACTCTTCTGAACCACCCAGTGATTTCTCACATCTCCAAATTTTTAGACGGCCTGACTATCCCAAAAATTACACCAGACGACCATGCACAAATGGATAGAGAAATATCAACAGTAGAAATATTGCAAGCAATAAGATCTATGCAGAGTAATAAAGCCCCAGGCCCCGACGGTTTCTCTATCGAATTTTATAAAGAATTTGCACTTAAATTGACCCCAATTCTTATACAATTATACAAAGACATCTTCCTTCAACAGAAACTACCCAAGACCATGACACAGGCAATCATATCGGATTTGCTTACAAAAGATAAAGATCCTTCACTATGCGGTTCATATCGCTCGATAAGCTTGCTAAATTGTGATTACAAAATCCTTACAAAAATTTTGGCCACTCGCATTGAGACAGTTAGAGCATCGATTGTGAATAATGACCAAACTGGTTTTATACCCGGTCTAATCTTTTTACAATACAGTATGTGCCGCCTTTTGAATATACTGTATACACCACACTCGACTGAAGGGTAAGAAGTAGTGATTTCATTAGATGCTGAAAAGGCGTTCGACCACTTCAAGTGGCAATCCTTATTTGCTGTTTTAGAAAGATTTGGTTTTGGCCCATCATTCCTAGTTTGGATTAGAAAATTATATCGTTCTCCTATGGCAGCAGTAAGGATGAACACTACATTCTCTGACTATTTCAGGCTCCACAGGGGCTGCAGGCAGGGCTGCAGCCTTTCCCCCTACCTATTCAACTTAGCGATTGAACTGCTGGCAATAGCTATTAGAAAGGAAGATGACGTGAGGGGCATTCCACAGGGTGGTAAACTCCATAAGGTATTGCTGTATGCGGACGATCTGCTATTGTATGTATCCAAACCTGTTATGATCCCTCATGCGCCATTACGCAGCACACAGAGGGCAGAACGAAAACCCATGAGCAGAGATGGATTTGTGCACTTTATTCAACAAAAACCCCACCCCTTGTCCAGTAACAGTCAAGTAAAAACAGATTTGATACGATGGAGCTTAAGGCCACCAGACATACAGGGATGCCACCTGGATGCTCAACAGCCCAAGGGAGGGAATGCCTAGTGCCGCAGAGCTGCTGTTGGCACGGGGAGAAAGGCAAAAATAAACTTAGGGTGCTGGAGCAGTCAGGGGCTGTCCGTGCAGTCCAGTGGATGAGGGTAGAGCAGAAACAGTCGCTAATACCAAAGAAGTACACAATCTTGTAGCGTTAGAGAAGACAACGACGTCAAGCTGAAAGTTAATGTAGGTAATAACGGCTAACATACTCAGAGGTACACGCTGCTGCATATGAAGCAAATGCTCCGGCGATCTCTTCCTATTATCACAGTGTTTAAGTAATCATAATACTAATGAGGGAAGAGACCGCCGGTGTGAAGGAGCGTGGGCTGAACAGATTGAAAACATGTGTGCATGAGAGAGTGTCTGAGCGTGTGAATGAGACGTGTGTGTGTGTGAACGTGTGAACACCAATAATGAGGAACAGCTGGCGGTACTGACAGGAGGAGGGGGCGTGCCCAAGCTGTCAGGGAGCCGAGGACCCAAAGGGCTCCCTGAAGCACCTGATAGAAAATAAATAGTGAAACGGGCCAAAATAGCCACGGTGTCAGAACTGGGTTTGGGACGACCAAACCCAGGTTCATGACAAAACCAGAGGGAACCATACCAAAATTATTATATATTTTAGATAATTTTGTCATTTCTCAGGCTATAAAATTAATTACTCAAACAGCTTATTATTTCCCATCAGCGATGTAGATAGTGACTACTCTGGGTTTCAGTTTAAATTCGAGAGGAATACATTCACGTACCTAGGCAGAGATTGCCTAGGTACCTAGGCAGAGATTGCCTAGGTACCTTGCTCAATGGGTACCTAGGCAGCCATTGAGTAAGATTACTTGCTCAGTGGGTGGACTATATAATCATAATTTTAGAAAATTATTTGAGAGGACAGCACAAGACTTTAAAAAATGGTTGAATTTATCCATCTCATTAGTAGGCCGCATAAATATAGTAAAAATGACAATCTTGCCTAGATTTTTATATATATTTCAAATGATTCCCATATTTATACCTAAAACAGCCTTCCAACAATTGGACAGGCTGATCTCATCATTTATTTGGAACAGTTCTAACCCTAGGATGAGGAAGAAATACTTGGAGGTACCAAAGGAAACAGGAGGCCTGGGGCTACCGAATTTTATTTTTACTATTGGGCAGCAAATATAGTGAAATTCCTACATTGGATCGACACATACAGGATTAAGGACAGTTTAGGTTGGGTTGAGATGGAACTCCTGTCTAACCCACTACCCATCCTATCCTCACTGTTACCATATGCCTGTCGCATACAGCTGCTGAACCCATTGGTTAGATCCTCTCTAAAAACATGGCTCCAATTTAGAAGGCACTTTGAGTTTGTACAGGCCAGCAGGTTTTGTCCAACAGCAAATAACCAGTTTTTCACATCCCCTGCCCTCGATGATGCTTTCCACCTCTGGCGCAGACAGGGATTAGTTTTTTTTTTAAGTATTTATTTCCAGGTGACACCTTCTCCTCTTTTAATATGTTAATAGAAGATTATGACATACCCAGATCTCATTTTTTCAGATATCTTCAAATCTATAGTTTTGTAAAAAAAAAAAAAGTTGCCCTCTTTTCCCTTTTTGATATCAACAAATCAATTAGATGAAATCCTAGACTTGGACCCCTATGTCAAGAAATGTATTTCTACGATTTATGTGATTATACAAAATATAGCTGTGATATCATGGGACAAGACAAAAGCAGAATGGGAAAAAGATTTAGGGGTGAGGCTTTCTGAAAGACAGTGGCACGAAAGTCTGACACGCATACATACTTCTTCCTTGTGTGTCCGTCACGGGCTTATTCAATTCAAGGTGCTTCACCGTCTATACTATTCAAAAGATAAGCTTGCTAAGATTTTCCCCACCATCAATCCTAGTTGTCCAAGATGTGGTCACGCCCCAGCCTCAGTAGGACACATGTTTTGGCTGTGCCCCGCTCTCACAAGCTTTTGGGGATTTATATTTGAGGTTTTCGCACATATTTGCAAACAAGGAATAGCTTCCAATTTTCATATTGTCATGAATCCGGGTTTGGAGGCCAAACCCGATTCTAACTCATTGTTATGCTTTGACCTAGTTTTCCTCCTGCCAGCTCTGGCATGCCCCTCCTTTCGTCAAGTACCGCCAGCTGCACTGTCACCGGTGTTCACACACATACACACACCCACACGCACACACACACATGCACACGCTCCATTCACTCACATTCACACGCTCGCTCACACACCGGGTGCCGATCAGTTCTGCCCACACATTCTCACACTGGCAATCTCTTTCAAGTGCAACTAGATGGTAAACTATCAATAATACACTTCAACAGCAGAAGTCTTAACAAAAACTTTCCACAGATTCAGGACTATTTAAAACAGCTAGACAGAAAATTTACAGTTATCGCAGTCTCTGAAACCTGGCTTAATGAAGAGCAGGCTCCCCTGATGGCAATAGAGGGATATCAGATGTTTCATATTAACAGATCTCAAAAAAAGGGTGGTGGTGTTGCACTGTATATTGATGACCTGTATAGGTGTAAGTTTGTAAATGGAATGTCCTTTGCACTACCAGGGATTTTGGAATGTGTTACTGTTGAGACTGACCAAGATAAAACAAAAAATCTAATTATAAGTTGTATATATAGAACGCCGGGAACTTGCATTGAGACATTCAGAGATAAATTAGTTGAGCTGTACAATAATATTACTAGTAAGAAAATGGTAGTAATTTGTGGAGATTTCAATATTGATTTAGTAAATCCACAGATAAGAAAATAGAAAGTGGATTATTGATAAATGATATAAGTGACCACTTGCCAACCTTTGCACTTATCCATGGCTACATGGGGGCCAATACAGAAAAAAATTTTAAATCGTTCAGATACAAATCACCAAATGCAATCAGTTCTTTTAAAGAGGACTTGCTGAAGCAAGACTGGACAGAAGTCTATGTATCAGATGTAAATGAAGTCTATGACACATTTATAAACATTGTAACCACTCTTTATGAAAAAAATTGTCCATTAGTAAAAAAAAGCTTAAACATAAATTTGCCGATAAGCCATGGTTAACCAAAGGATTACAAAAGGCGTGTAAAAAGAAAAATTTATTATATAAAGTTTTCCTAAAGAAAAGGACAAAAGAAGCAGAGCAGCGGTATAAAACATACAAAAATAAGTTAACATATACAATAAGATGTAGTAAGAGAGACTATTACAGTAAAGAACTGGAGAAAAACAGAGACAATATTAAAAATACATAGACAATACTTAACAGTATTCTTGGAAATAAAAGCAGAAATACAAGCTACCCAACCGATTTTTCAAAAAATAATAAAATGACTCAGAGTGTGAATGCAGCTTCACCTGCAGATAAATTTAATAACTTTTTTGTTAACATTGGTCCTAATTTGGCTCGAGAAATACCCATTACGGCGCCTACAGGTGATACAATAAGCAATAACACTGCTATAAAAGACTCCATTTTCATAAAGAACACAGACGAGAGAGTGGTCATTGAAATTGTTAAATCGTTTAAAAGTAAAACATCTACGGACTGTGATGGTATTGACATGCTCTTAGTCAAAACTATTATTGAATGCTTAGTGAAACCACTGACGTATATCTGTAACCTGTCTCTCCAAACAGGTATATTTCCCAATGCAATGAAAATAGCTGAAGTAATTCCGATATACAAGACGGGTGACAGAGGGGAATTCTCAAACTATAGACCAATTTCACTATTGCCGCAATTTTCCAAGATACTTGAAAAAATATTCTATGAGAGAATTGACAACTTCATACTGAAGAATAATGTATTGTGTGAGCAGCAATATGGGTTCAGACACAAGAGGACAACTGCATTTGCTCTAATGGAATTTATAGAAAAAATATCAACTGCCATTGAAAATAAAGAGTATTCATTTGGGGTATTCCTGGATCTTAAAAAAGCATTTGATACAGTGGATCATAATTTATTATTAAAGAAACTACAGAATTGTGGTATTAGAGGGGTAGCACTGTCCTGGTTAAGTAGTTACTTAAAGAATAGATATCAGTATGTATGTGTTGGTAACAAAAACTCACAGTTACTGAAGGTTACTTGTGGAGTCCCACAGGGTTCAGTTTTGGGGCCATTGTTATTCAATATGTATATAAATGATATATGTAAAGTTTCAGAAAAAATGGACTTAATATTGTTTGCCGATGACACTAATCTATTATGCAGTGGAAGCAATTTGGAACAACTTCTGGATACACTCGGAAAGGAATTAGGAAAGCTTAAACTGTGGTTTGATTCAAACAAATTAACGCTCAATTTAAGTAAGACAAAATTTATAGTCTTTAACAACCATCACAACAACTCAGTATCTAAACTCAGTGTAAATGGTGTAGAGATTGAAAGGGTATCTGAAACTAAATTTCTTGGAGTAATAATTGATAATAAACTGTGTTGGAAGTCACATATTAATTATATTAAAGGTAAAATATCCAAATCAATTGCAATACTACACAGAGTGAAATATTTGCTGAATCAACCCACACTATATACCTTGTATCATTCATTAATACTCCCATACATGACATATTGTAATGAAGTATGGGGAAATACATATAAAACAAACATATATCCAGTCTTTATGCTTCAGAAGAGAGCTATTAGAATAATAAACAAAGCAGCTTACAGGGAACCAACAAACCCACTTTTTCTTTAATTAAAAGCTCTCAAGTTGAAAGATCTGGTTGACTTTAAAACTGCAATAATAATGTTTAAAGTGAAGAATCTATCACTGCCCGCAAATATCCAAAAGTTGTTCCAAATAAGGGAGAAACAATATCATTTCAGAGGAACATGTATATTTCAAAAAGCTTCAGTGAGAACTACCACCAAGCAACACTGTGTTTCAGTGCAAGGAGTCAGATTATGGAACGATTTTGGACCTGAATTAAAATCATGTACAACGCTTGGACAATTTAAACAAAAAATAAAGGAAGAAATACTCCAAACATATATACAAGATGACATGTAAAATCACATAAGGATTGTCATATCCAGCCTGTGTTGTGTTGTGGCTTAGTTTTTTTTTGTCACATTTTGTCTTAGCTTCGTTCTGAATTGTAATCGCTCTTGTTTTATTTTTTTCTTTTGAATTCTTGGATGGAACATGGGTGGGCAATATAAGCTGCGGCTTCAGCCATCACCCATTTCGGATAACTTATGTTGAACTGTATAATCAGAGGAGTTATTGTCTAATTTGACCTTGTGCTGACCTGTCAGATATTGGGTGGGGTTATGTTCCCTCTAGTGGTGGTTTGCGTTACTGCACCTTTAATTGTAGCTACTTCCTGTTTCCTGCATAAACCCTTTTTCTTTGTTCAATCTGCCATGATGAAAGCAATGTGAAAATGTGCTCGCCAGAAATTTGGTTGTACTAACCTAGGAGTGGAACCAACAGTAAGTTAATGCTGAAAATTGTTGTAATACTTGTTTAAGATGACCATAGTTTGGAATATGATGTTAAAAACGCTAAATTTAAGTTATAAAAAGATCGCGATTAAAAGGTGTTAATGGCTAATCGTTTGCAATGGTACTTAGCTAACTGCTGAGTCATTTAGCCCTTTGTTAGCCCAAGTTATATTGTGTTGTAATGGTGCTTCGTGTGAAAGCTAGTTAGCTATTCATTTGGCTATGCTTACCTGCTTACTTAGCTGTGTAGCTGTCCTCTGTAAAATAAAAATGTGTTAGTATAATTTCGTAATACTTACCTGATTTAACTTACCTTAACTTTGTAACCTGTGGAAACTGTGAAATACTTACCTTAGTTTGAATCTGTAGAGCAAATTACTTACCTGAGTTAAGTGCCTGTTTATATACAGAGTGTTGTATTATTATTTCTTATGTAACATTCTGTATTATGTATATTCCATTGTGTTTCAGTTTTACAAAAAGACAAACAAGACAAAAACGATTTCAGTAAATCAGTCAACCTGGAATCAGCCTGCTGTCTTTATTGTTCGCTATCTGTCTACAATACCCAGCCGTATTACCAGGACAGAATAGTAAAATGTTGACCACGCAGCGGGGATAGGCAGCTGAAATACGGTGAACAGCACACAGAAGCAAGCCAAGATGAGCCACGCTGGTGAGGAGGACCGTCCGTCTCAGTTGGAGACAAGGTCTCAAGCCTCAAATTCACACAAGTCCTCCAGGGCATCAACCCGGTCATCTGCCAGCATCGTTGCAGCAAGAGCCAGAGCTAAGGCTGAAGCAACTAAAGTCAAAGCATCCTTTGCTGAGAAGGAGGCAGCCATGATGAAACAAAGGGCTTCAGTAGAGGCTGCCATGATTAAAGAAAGGGCTTCAATAGACGCAAATCTTCACGTGCTACAACAAGAGAAAGAAGCAACTGCAGCATCAAGAGAGGCAGCTATATTGGAAGAAGCTGCAGCAGCAGAGCTCGATCCAAGACACAGCGACTCTCTTGGTGAGCTACAGAATCTAGCCCTTGATGATCACGACACTACGTGGAAACACAGCCATTCGATGCACATGCACCACAGTTGCAACCAGGCCCAACTCCACAGCAACAAATTGATCATCAAGCACCGGTGAATTCACACCTCTTTAGCATTAAAGAACAAGATTCACTGTATGAGTCTTTCGTGGACAGAAATGAACACAAGCCCATGATGGTTGGACACAACGTTCCTCATTCTGCCCCAAGGCCATTTGTTCCAAAGCAGGAACATTCACCTGTTCTCCCTGACATTAAAAGGAAAGACACTGCAGCTAACCCTCCAGCCTCTCATCCCAACCAGGGAAACAAATCCTCACCTCCATCAACACAAACCCATGTCTTGGCCCAGTATCTCATGAGAAAAGAGATGGTGAGCTCAGGACTCCTTACCTTTGACGACTGCCCAGAAAACTACTGGGCGTGGAAGGCCTCCTTCCTAGCAGCCACAAAGGAGCTTAACCTCTCGGAGCAAGAAGAGCTCAACCTACTGATCAAATGATTGGGGCCCAAGTCGTCAGCTCAAGCCATGAGGATCAGGTCTGTGCATGTAAACAATCCTAGACTAGGTGTGTGGACGGTATGGGAGCGCTTGGAGGAAACTTATGGAAGCCCAGAGGTGATTGAAAGTGCCCTAATGAAAAAATTGGACGCCTTCCCAGTCATCTCTAACAAAGAGACACACCAGCTCAGAGAGTTAGGAGACTTGTTAAAAGAGCTACAAGCTGCTAAGTCAGAGGGATTCTTACCTGGGCTCATGTATCTTGATACAGCTCAAGGGGTAAATCCAATTGTGGACAAGCTTCCATTCTCACTTCGTGAACGCTGGATGACACAGGGATCCAGGTACAAGGAAGTTTATCATGTGCCTTTCTCACCATTCAGCTACTTTGTGGAATTTGTATGTTCTCAAGCTAAGACTCGCAATGACCCCAGTTTCGCATTCAACCTTTCCTCTACTCCCAATCAGTCAAAAGGTGAGAAAGACCAAAAACACATCTACAAATCCGCTGTAACAGTGAGGAAAACTGATGTCACAGCCGCAGGTGGTGCATCTCGGGACAGCACATCTGTGCAGAAAACTGAACCGGACAAAGAATGTCCAATCCACAACAAACCACATCCGCTCACAAAATGCCGTGGGTTCCGAGGAAAGCACCTGGATGAGAGGAAAGCGTACTTAAAGGAGAACTCGATCTGCTTTAGATGTTGTGCCAGCACCAAGCACATTGCCAAAGACTGTAAGACCGCACTCAAATGCAGAGAGTGTGAGAGTGACAAGCACACTTCAGCGATGCATCCTGGTCCAGCACCATGGTCGCCTCATGGGCAGGCTGGGCACTCACCTGGGAATGACCAGAGCGGGGAGCAAGGAAGGGAGCAAAGCGGGGAGAGTGAAGTTGCAGCAACTCCTGTTGTCACTTCTAAGTGCACAGAGATATGTGGCGATGCACCCCAGCCTAGATCCTGTTCTAAAATCTGCTTGGTCAGGGTTTCCCATGCTGATAATCCAAGCAAGTCTCACATAGTATATGCTGTACTCGATGACCAAAGCAATAGGTCTTTAGTGAAATCTGAGTTCTTCAGTCTGTTGGGTATTAACAGCAGGGCATCCCCCTACACGCTAAAAACATGCTCAGGCAGAGTGGAGACTGCAGGAAGGAAAGCAACCAACATCATTGTGGAATCTCTCGATGGGAAGACCAAGATCACACTGCCCACATTGCTGGAGTGTGAATACTTACCTGGTGACCGGTCAGAGATCCCGACCCCTGAGTGCGCACAATATTTCCCTCACCTCAGACCAGTGGCTGACAAAATCCCTGCACTTGACAACAGTGCACCCATTCTTCTGCTACTAGGCCGAGATGTTTTGAGCTTGCACAAGGTGCGAGAACAGCGCAACGGACCACACGACTCGCCATACGCTCAGCGCCTTGATCTCGGCTGGGTCATAGTGGGAGAGCTGTGTCTGGGTGGCGCTCACAAGACTCAGGAAGTCAATGCTTATAAGACCCATGTCCTCCAAAATGGACGCCCTTCCTTCTTTAAGCCCTGCACTAACAGCATTCACATCAAGGAAAGACCCAGTGAACCGATTCAGTGCAGCCTTCAGTTCCCAACTCGCAGAGAGGAAGCCATTCCAGAGACATGTAGGGATGGTCTTGGTGAAAGTGTGTTCCAGACAACACCAGCCGACAACAAACCAGCCATGTTAGTAGATGACAGTGAGTTTCTGAGAATAATGGAAGACGAGGTGTATATGGACAATGAAAACCACTGGGTGGCGCCACTACCCTTTCATACTCCTCGTAAGCGTCTTCCGTGCAACAGAGAGCAGGCTGCTCAAAGACTCCAATCCCTCCAACGCTCATTCGGGAAGAAACCTGACATGAAACAGCACTTCTTTGATTTTATGCAAAAGGTCATTGACAACCAACAGGCCGAGCCAGCTCCTCCACTACAGCTCGGGCAGGAGTGCTGGTATCTGCCGACATTTGGCGTATACCACCCCCAGAAGCCGGGAAAAATAAGAGTTGTATTTGACTCCAGCGCGGAGTACAAGGGGACATCATTGAATGATGTGCTTCTCAGTGGACCCAACCTGAACAACACACTAATAGGAGTCCTATTACGGTTCAGAAGAGAGCAAATTGCTGCTACCGCCGACATAGAGCAAATGTTCTATGGGTTCAAGGTCAGAGAGGACCACCGCCACTTCCTCAGGTTTCTCTGGCACAAAGACAATGATCCAGACAAGGACATCATTGACTACTGGATGACTGTGCATGTATTCGGCAACAGCCCGTCTCCAGCAGTAGCGACTTATGGGCTGAGGAGAGCTGCAGAGCAAGGAGAAGCTGAGCATGGTAGTGATGCAAAGGAGTTCATCTTCAGGAACTTTTACGTCGACGATGGGCTCACGTCATTGGCCAAGGAGCATGAGGTGATCGATCTCCTGCAGCGAACCAAGGCTCTGCTAGCTGAGAGCAACTTAAAACTCCACAAGATCGCCTCAAACAGTCCGAGGGTCATGGAGGCTTTCCCAGTCTCCAATGATGCAGAGGTACCTGAAATCCTCTCACCTGCCACTCTGCTCACCCAGAAGGCGAGTGTCAGTCCTGCACCCCTGGGAGACTTCGACCTGGATCACCTCAGCCAGGTCCAGTGGCGCCAGGTCCAGAGCTTGGCGGACTCCTTCTGGAAGAGGTGGCGGTCGGAGTACCTGGCCACACTTCAACCACGGAGGAAGTGGACCTCCGAGAAGTCCAGTCTCCAGGAAGGTGACATTGTTTTGATAAAGGACAATCAAGCAAAGCGCAACATGTGGCCTCTAGGGCGAATAGTTAAGGCCATTCCTAGTTCAGACAACAAGGTCCGTAAGGTCACAGTTAAGACCTCTAGCCAAGGGGTAGTTAAAGAGTACCTTAGACCCATCTCTGATGTTGTGCTATTGATGTCACTAGAGAAGAGTAAATAGTGGTATACATGTATACCAAGCGGGGAGTGTGCTGACCTGTCAGATATTGGGTGGGGTTATGTTCCCTCTAGTGGTGGTTTGCGTTACTGCACCTTTAATTGTAGCTACTTCCTGTTTCCTGCATAAACCCTTTTTCTTTGTTCAATCTGCCATGATGAAAGCAATGTGAAAATGTGCTCGCCAGAAATTTGGTTGTACTAACCTAGGAGTGGAACCAACAGTAAGTTAATGCTGAAAATTGTTGTAATACTTGTTTAAGATGACCATAGTTTGGAATATGATGTTAAAAACGCTAAATTTAAGTTATAAAAAGATCGCGATTAAAAGGTGTTAATGGCTAATCGTTTGCAATGGTACTTAGCTAACTGCTGAGTCATTTAGCCCTTTGTTAGCCCAAGTTATATTGTGTTGTAATGGTGCTTCGTGTGAAAGCTAGTTAGCTATTCATTTGGCTATGCTTACCTGCTTACTTAGCTGTGTAGCTGTCCTCTGTAAAATAAAAATGTGTTAGTATAATTTCGTAATACTTACCTGATTTAACTTACCTTAACTTTGTAACCTGTGGAAACTGTGAAATACTTACCTTAGTTTGAATCTGTAGAGCAAATTACTTACCTGAGTTAAGTGCCTGTTTATATACAGAGTGTTGTATTATTATTTCTTATGTAACATTCTGTATTATGTATATTTCATTGTGTTTCAGTTTTACAAAAAGACAAACAAGACAAAAACGATTTCAGTAAATCAGTCAACCTGGAATCAGCCTGCTGTCTTTATTGTTCGCTATCTGTCTACAATACCCAGCCGTATTACCAGGACAGAATAGACCTTGTTGGACTTTCTTTCCCCCTTTGTTATATTATTCAGTTTCTTTTAACCTGTACTATCCGAAATAAAGATTCATTCATTCATTCATTCATTCATTCATTCATTCATTCGTTAGTTTTAGGAGTATTTGTTGGCCGCTCCAGAGGGAAGAGATTGTCGGGGCATTCGCCTCCATACGCGGCAGCCAGTTGTCCCCGTATGAGTATCACTCCCTGCACTTAACTTAGCCAGACATTCAAGACGATCCATTCCTTGGTGTTTCAGCTAATTCTGCTTCACTGCCTCCTCCTCCAGACTGCACGTTTTGCCCCGGAATCGCTCCAGCCATGTAAGTGTCTTGTTCGCCTTTTCTCTTGTGCTAAGTAGCCCTGCGCACTAGGCTGATTGCCTTTCCTGTTTTTTTGTGTGTAACACAGCCCTGCGGCACTAGGCTCTCTATAGACTGTGCTGTTGAGCGTCCGGCTGGCGCCCCGTATGTTTGGTAGCCTAACCTATTATTGCATCCCTCTGTATTTCTGTGGTGGAACTGAACTTGTGGTTTTTGTGAACTTTAATAAATATGACACTTTCTACTCCTGCATTTGGGTTTTCCATTCTCTCCCTCGTGCGCTGTGTTATGGCACACGGGTGTTTGTGACACATACAGCCATTTTTGGTACATTACCCCCAGATTGCAAACACAAGTCATCAGGGCATTCGCCTCTTTACTTGCCCGCAGGCTCATTCTTTTTAAGTGGAAGTCAAATAATGCTCCATCTTTCTCGTATTGGCAGAAGGAGGTGCTTTCCTTTCTACCACTAGAAAAGCTTAGACATAAAGTGTGTGGAACTCGCAGGAACTTTGTCTTGACCTGGAGTCCCTTTATAGACTACACTGAGGGCTTCTCTTTTTGCTGAAAATTATGTCTATATAACTAACGAATGTCTAGTTGGAAAACTGTAAGGTGACTATAAACGTGTGTCGGTCTGAGTCAAGTTAAAACACAGCAGGACAACCCTGCCCCCTCCTTTTTTTAAGCCTTGAGGGAGGGGGGTGGGGTTTTTTCTTGTTTATGTGTTTTCCTTTTTGTCTATGTTCAAAAAGCAGAAAAAAAAAGAAGAAAAATGGTCACTGGGCAGGGAAAACTGGGCACAGCTCTAACCCGTGCCCCAAGTTCATGACAGATTAAAGTAATGCTTAATATCTAATACCAAACTATATGCAAATAGACATTTATTTGCATCTGTAAGTGTTCTGGTTTCATAACTTATTCAGTAATCCTTCAGAATTTATTCATATTGGCTTATAAAACAACTGGCAAATAATATTAACTCCAATGAAGAGGCAATCTACATGGAGTGGGAGCAGCAGCATAGTCATGATCAGCTCCGGTTGTAATCCCAGGGGAGATGTCCTCTTCATGATGGCACTCAAGGAAGTTCCAGACGGACTTTGTGGCCTAATCGAGTAGCTGCTCTGTCATAAACAGACTCATGTTTTGATGATCCCAAGTTATTCCACTCAAAATGACGTGGGATTGTTCTGATTTTAAACCATTTCCAAAGAGTCGCTTCTGTGAAGTCTTCTTCCATGAAGTGAAGGCTGCAAATGAAAGTACTTCCCCTGCTTATTGTAAAATAAGAGCCTTCATCACGATGAATCTGAATCTGTCACAATCTGAGCACGGGGGGAATTCCACCGTGCTCTGTCTCCTTATCTTTTCCCTTATTTGTATAAAGTTGTACTTTTGAGTTCTAATTGTTATTTTATCTTTAGTTGGTTTTCACATATTCTGTATCATTTCGTTGTATGACTTATTTTCCTTTTTACATTCACTGTGATTTAGTTACTTGTTTGAGAGTCACTTGCCCTTATTTATCATCATCACTTATTTGTATCTTGCTGTTTCCTTTTTTCTTCTCTCTCGGGGTTGACAGCTGTCAATGGCCTATGGGTTTCGCTCGGCGGGGCGGGGCCTGTCAGCTGTAAGCTTCGACTGATCCCTCATCTTCTACAGATGGCCTAAATTGCCTCTTTGCTTTTCTCTTGCTCACTCAGATTGTCCACATTTGTTGCTTATCATGTTAATGGGTTTTGGTCCATATATAAGGGCGATATTTTCAGTTTGTCTTTGCCACGGAATTGTTTGTCTGCTCCTCGTCTCCACTAGAGCTCAGCCTCGCTCTGGTGCGTATTTTGTAAGTAAGCTTTTCCTCATTCGTTATTTTTTGAATTCTGAATGTTCTGTTGTACTTTGTGTTAGTTTCTTTTTGTTAATAAGCTATCCAAGCTCACAGTTGGCACGTGGGTCTTAAATTCTCTGCCCTAGAGGCAATTCATGACAGAATCCATTTCTTCTTTGCCATTATGTCACTGGGAAAAGCATGGAAACTTAAATATGGCTCGTTTGTTTGCTTTACAAAGAGGAACGCTGCAATGACATCTAGATGTGGCCTGAGCCATTATTGTATTCTGGGCTACACTAACTGGAAGTTGCTAAACACAACAATGACTGTTTCTGGTGTCATGAACCAGGAAGCGTGAAAGAGACGTATTGTAAGCGGGCTGTTTGTGGCATGGCTTTCTTCTGGCAACTCGACCATGCAGCCCATTTTTTCTTGAAGTGCCTCCTTCTTGTGCATCTTGAAACAGCCACGCCACTTTTTTCAGAGAGTCCTGTGTGTCAGCTGAAGTTATTTGAGAGTTTTCTTTGCATCCCGAACAATTTTCCTGGTAGTTGTGGCTGAAATTTTTGTTGGTCTACCTGACTGTGGCTTGGTTTCAACAGAATCCCTCATTTTCCACTTCTTAATTAGAGCTTGGACACTGCTGATTGGCATTCACAATTCCTTGGATATCTTTTATATCCTTTTCCTGTTTTATAAAGTTCAACTATCTTCTTCCGCAGGTCCTTTGATAATTATTTTGCTTTCCCCATGGCTCAGAATCCAGCAACGTCAGTGCAGCACTCGATGAAACATTTAGGGATCTGTCAGGAGCCCAGAAACTCACTGACTTTTTATACACACACTAATTACAAGTAAAGGTTAGAATGGTTACCTTTAGTAGCCATTTAAACCTCTGTGTGTCACCTTGTGTGCATGTTATCAGGCCAAAACTTCCAGGGTATGTAAAGGGTCATTTGGGTAGCTTCTGTTGTCATGATTTAAAAAGAGCAAACACAATTGTTTGATGATAAATGGCTTCACCCAACCACTAACTATGAGTGAAAGAAAAGTTTTTGTGTCATCATTCATATTCTTTGAAAAATGGGCAAAAATATCACAAATTCCACCAGGGTATGTAAACTTATGAGCACAACTGTATAAAATGTCCACTAAACACACAATTGTCCAGTTAGTACCCATTGTTTGGGATCTTAGTAAATTAGGCCAGTGGTGAGGATGGACCTTAAATGCATTTTCACTTAGTGAATGTATTATTTCCAGCGCGAAACAGATTGTCCTCCCATTTTAACACTCATATTAGTATTACACTCTAGATCTTGCACCCCTGTTTACTTGAAGAGTTTCAATCTGGGTTTAGAATCCATCATAGTACTGAAACAGCCTTAGCGAAGGTCACTAACGACCTCCTCATTGCATCTGATAATGGTCTAGTTTCTGTACTTGTCCTTTTAGACCTTAGTGCAGCTTTTGATACTATCGATCATAATATTCTACTTGATAGATTAGAACACTATGTTGGACTTAATGGAACTTCGTTGCAGTGGTTTAGATCTTATTTATCTGATAGGTTCCAGTTTGTTCATGTAAATAATGAGTTTTCTTTCAACTCAAAGCTTAGTCATGGAGTTCCACAGGGATCTGTGCTAGGCCCTACTCTTTTTAGTTTATATATGCTTCCATTAGGCAACATTATTAGAAAGCACTGTATACATTTTCATTGTTATGCAGATGACACACAATTATACCTGTCAATGAAGCCAGATGATAGTAATCAATTAGCCAAGTTAGAAGCCTGTCTTAAGGAAATCAAAGCTTGGATGACTTGTAATTTCCTGCTATTAAATTCAGATAAGACTGAAGTCATTCTTGTTGGTCCAAAAAACCTTAGAAATTCCTTTCCAAATCAAACTTTCAGTTTGGATGCAGTTACTCTTTCTCTTAATAGCTCTGTGAGGAACCTTGGAGTTATTTTTGATCAGGATTTGTCCTTCAATTCACATATTAAATTTGTTTCTAAGACTGCCTTCTACCATTTGTGTAATATTGCCAAGATTAGGAGCATCTTGTCTCAGAGTGATGCTGAGAAGCTGATCCACGCTTTTGTTAGCTCGAGATTAGATTATTGTAATTCTTTATTATCAGGCTGTCCTAAAACATCTTTAAAAAGTCTTCAGCTGATCCAAAATGCTGCAGCAAGAGTTTTAACAGGTACTAGAAAGAGAGATCATATCTCTCCGGTTCTGGCCTCCCTTCATTGGCTTCCCATAGAGTTTAGAATTAAGTTTAAAATCCTTCTTCTTACTTACAAAGCTCTAAACAATCAGGCTCCTTTTTATTTAAAAGATCTGATACTACCGTATTATCCTAACAGAGCACTACGCTCCCAAAATGCAGGATTACTTGTAATACCTAGAATCTCCAAAAGTACAATGGGAGGCAGAACCTTCAGTTATCAAGCTCCTCTCCTGTGGAATCAGCTGCCAATCTGGATTCAGGAGTCAGACTCGATCTCTGTTTTTAAGAATAGGGCTAAAACCTACCTTTTTTTTTTTTTTTTTTTTTTTTTTTTTTTTACCTTTTTGATATAGCCTACAATTAGGGAGGGATCATGTGTTTCTGAACCCTCCCTTAGTTATGCTGCTAATAGGTTTAGTCAGCCGGGGGACCTCCAGTAATGCACTGGGCCTCACTCCTTTCCTCACTCTCTATGAAATATTTTTTTGCTGGTCATTAACATTTGTTTGTTCTCTCCCATAGATTGAGTCCCCATCATGCTGTTTGCGCTCTACATGTCTGTTCTTTTCTTCTTCTCTATCCCCTCACCCCCCAGCCAGTCGCAGCAGATGACTGCCCCTCCCTGAGCCTGGTTCTGCTGGAGGTTTCTTCCTGTTAAAAGGGAGTTTTTCCTCTCCACCGTCGCCAAGTGCTTGCTCACAGGGGATCGCCTGATTGCTGGGGTCTTTCTGCAACTGTGGGGGTTCCCCCCTACAGTTGATAGTGCTATGAGATGACTGTTGTTGTGAAATGGCGCTATATAAATAAAGTTGAATTGAATTGAAGGAAATGAGAGCAAAGACAGCAATTGGTTTATTGCATGTTACACCCAAAGCACACCTCTGAATAATTAAGAACATTAGGACAGCTTCTCCATGCAACCTGCAAGGTGCAGAATTCATTTTGCATTGCTGTAATAGCGAAATGAATTTGGACACACCCATAAATGAGCTTTGTGCCTTGGATAGTTGGTGTCTAACCATAAGAAACCCAAGAAAGCGTTTAATGCTTAATCCTAATCAGCAAGCAACAGAAAAAACTTGAGCACATCTCTCATAGACATTTATTTACACTAACATTATCCCTTCAACCTCTTTATAAGGACATTTTGGCTCTGATAAAAGAAGGTTTGGAGCATTAAATATTGTCATAGTGCTGTGCAACTGCAGGAGTCACTCCTTGCTGGCCATTAGGAGGAATGTGGCACTTCTTGTTTTATGCTTAAAAATCTATTCTTTATGTAGCTTTTTAAAAATACAAACAGCATAGTATGCTACCTGTTAAGTCAAGTATAACTGGCAGAAGTAGCTCAGAATCAGAATCAGAATCAGAATCAGGTTTATTGCCATTGTTCATGTAGTACACAAACTAGGAATTTGTCTCGGTACAATGCTGCAACATTAAACATGATAAGATAAGAGAACTAAACTATACATGTAATAAAGTGTAGGATAAGATTAAGTGATACTGGTCAACAGTTAAAATATATATTAGCCAGCAGCAGATACTGTGGAGAACTATATAGTGCAGTCGGTAATGCAGGAAGAAAACAGTGATGATTGACATGAGTCTGGTTGAGCTGCTGTACATGGTGCACGAGAGTCAATAAGTCACTTAGTGTTCAGCAGTCTAATGGCAGAGGGGAAGAAGCTGTTCATGTGACGGGAGGTTTTAGTCTGGATGGACCGAAGTCTTCTACCAGAGGGGAGGGGGGCAAACAGTACGTGACCAGGGTGTGAGGGATCGGCTATGATCCGGCCAGCACGCCTCCGGGTCCTGGAGATGTACAGATCCTGGAGAGATGGGAGCTTGCAGCCGATCACCTTCTCAGCAGTGCGCACGACGCGCTGCAGCCTTAGTCTGTCCCTGGCAGTGGCTCCTGTGTACCACACGGTTATGGAGGTGGTGAGAATGGACTTGATGATGGCTGTGTAGAACTGCACTAACATCTTGGTGGGTAGCTTGAGCTTCCTCAGCTGCCGCAGGAAGAACATCCTCTGCTGGGCTTTTTTGATGAGTGAGCTGATGGTCAGCTCCCATTTGAGGTCCCTGGTGATGGTAGTGCCTAGGAAGCGGAAGGAATCAGCAGTGGTGATGGGACAGCCTGAGAGGGTGAGGGGGGGCAGAGGAGTAGTGACTTCCCTGAAGTCTACAATCATCTCCACTGTCTTCAGAGCGTTCAGCTGCAGGTTGTTATTGCTGCACCAGGACGCCAGCTGGGCCACCTCTCTCCTGTAGGCGGACTCGTCGCCGTTGGAGATGAGCCCGATGAGGGTGGTGTCGTCCGCAAACTTGATCAACTTGACAGACTGGTGGCTGGAGGTGCAGGAGTTGGTGTAAAGGGAGAAGAGTAGGGGGGAAAGTACACAGCCCTGGGGTGATCCGGTGCTGATGCTAGTATAGTCTGAGACAGTCTTTCCCAGCCGCACATGCTGCCTCCGGTCCGTCAGGAAGTCGATGATCCACCTGCAGAGGGAGTCAGGCACGTTGAGCAGGGACAGCTTGTCCCGGAGCAGAGCGGGGCAGATGGTGTTGAATGCGGAGCTGAAGTCCACAAACAGGATCCTGGCGTAGGTTCCCGGGGAGTCCAGGTGCTGCAGGATGGAGTGGAGGGCCAGGTTGACTGCATCGTCTACAGACCTGTTGGCTCGGTAGGCAAACTGCAGCGGGTCCAGGAGAGGGGTGGTGATGGACTTGAGGTGGGACAGGACCAGGCGCTCAAAGGACTTCATGACTACAGAGGTGAGCGCTACAGGTCTGTAGTCATTAAGTCCAGTGATCCGTGGCTTCTTGGGGACAGGGATGATGGTGGAGGATTTGAGGCAGGACGGCACGTGGCATAGCTTAAGGGAGGTGTTAAAAATGTCTGTGAATACAGGAGCCAGCTGTTTCGCACAGAGTCTCAGGGTGGAGGGAAACACGCCGTCTGGGCCGGGGGCCTTGCGCGGGTTCAGTCTGGAGAACTGTTTGAGCACATCCTGCTCACTGATGATAAGGGGAGGGGGGGAGGAGGGGGGGGTGCCTTAAATGAAGTAGGGAATGTGGAGGCTGTGGAGCTGGAGGGAGGGGGGGAGTTGGACACAGATGACGAGGTGTCAAAACGGGCATAGTGTTGGGACAGTCTTTGACAAAGGGCTTTGTCATCCTGACCTTTAGGAGCCTTAGGTCGATAGTTGGTGATTTGCCTCAGTCCTCTCCACACGGAAGCCGAATCATTAGCAGTGAACTGCTGCTGGAGTCTCTCTGAGTATAGAGATTTAGCCCTGTTCAGCTTATTTAGCTGTTTTTTATTTAGCTGTTTTTTATTTAGCTGTTATTTAGCTTCATTTAGCTGTTCAGCAGATATAATACTAAAGATCAAACAAAATAATTTTGACTATCAGTAAAAGTTACCTCTCCTCCAATGTCGGTGGAAGTCATCATAAAAGGAAGCAAATGATGTCATGCATTCTCAAACCCATCCAAATACTTTAAGACCCACAGCATTATGAAGGCCCTTTTCCAGGCCCCAGACTGATTTTGGACTTAGCTCTGGCAGTTCCTCAGAAATTTGTGGACCTTGAAGATGTCTTCAAAGAGTGCTGGGTAGAATCAAAGAGACTCAAGAACCACCTCATGACCAAAATCTGTTGCCAAAAAAGATGAACTTCTCCTCTCAACATGGCCTAATGAGGAAAAAATGAAAAGGAATATGAAAAAAGTTATGCTACCAACTTTAAACGCAGAGAATTCTATGTTTATTTAGTTTGAATACCCTTTGCTGTATTTCTTGTCATTAAAAACAATTTTGAGCAAAATCAAATCTTTGCTGTAAAAGAAAATATTGCATTTGTTTTGTGAACAAAAAAAAAGATTACATTATTCTACCTGAACTAATGCTTGCTTGCCAATCATTTTCATAAATTTAAAAACACATGAAAATAATAACTAAATTAAGAGAAAAGATGAAAGAGCAGCAACAGAAAATTGCTGTTATGATGCATCAGTTGACTTCTGTTACTCACATGCATAAAGTTATCGAACTCCCTGCCTACACCTCTCATCTCACACACCCTGCAGTCTTCCAAATATCTGTGTTGTGGTTGTCATATTTCATTCTGCCTCATTAAATCTTCACACCAAGCACTTCAGGGCCTGTCAAAGCTCTCTGAGAGGGATATCTATTCGTGTTATACATTGGGGTTTTGAGCTGCTGCAGGTGTCATGGGGGATCGAGACATCTTGTGATCTAAATGTCTGTTTTTTTTTTATTTCACTCGGTGGCATTTCTGTATGTCAGGTGTCATGTTTAAGTTTAGTCAACAATCAACAGCTTTCTTCTATCAAAACCAAAAAACTGACAAATGGAATACCAATCGCTTTAAATAACACATGAACTACATTTGAATTATTCACTGCCTTTGATTGGTTGATGGCCTGAGACTGAGACGCTGTGACTCGGGATGGGACACCCTGGTATCATGGCAGTACATGTTAATGACAGTAGCGGCTGGTAGGAGGAGGCAAGAGAGATGGATCCTCCTCAGAAATTTGAGAAGAAAAAGAAAAGAAATGCATACATTGTAATAATAAATGTATTTAATATATATGTATATTATTGTGTAACATGTAGTCAGATTCCTGTCAGTAGTCCAGGAGGAAAAAATGTGCTTGCCACTGTGGGAACATTAATCAGCCAATCAGAAATTAGTTTGTATTTGTCGCAATGTAAAATGAAAGGAGGCAAGCATTGTTAAAAATTATTTAGCCAATCAGAAATAAGCTTATATTTCTTGCAATGGAAAATTCACCATCTCCTTGCATTGAAAAAAATGAAGGAGGCAAGACTCTAACCAATCACGGTCAGTCTTTTGACATCACCTATGATGCTGAGAGGGGCTATCATGCAGTATTTATTTGCTAACAAGTTTTGGAAACTACAGCTTGAACACTAGTTTTGGATAAAAAACAACCCAAGGCCTTCTCCTAAACTGGACATTATAAAGAAATCAGATGCAGCAGCGTGGCACTCTTTTAAACAGGATACTTATGGCTGAGTGGAATGGCTAACCAGCTTATGCAGAGCCTTGGCCTCCTGCTGCAGAACCCAAGTGCTTGAGGTCACAAACAGATGGCCGGACATTCTCCTTCAGGATTTTTTGATAGACAGCAGAACTCATGCTTACATTTACCACAGCAACTCTTCCAGGTCCTGAAGCAGCAAAACAGCCCCAGACCATCACACTACCACCACCATATTCTACTGTTGGTATGATGTTCCTTGTCTGAAATGCTGTGTTACTTTTATGCTGGATGTAATGGGACACACATCTTCCAAAAAGTTCAACTTTTGTCTCGTCAGTCCACAGAGTATTTTCCCAAAAGTCTTGGGGATCATCAAGATGTTTTCTGGCAAAACTGAGATGAGCCTTTATGTTCTTTTTGCTCAGCAGCGGTTTTCGTCTTGGAACTCTGTCATGCAGTCTCTTTCTGATGGTGGAGTCATGAACACTGACCTTAACTGAGGCAAGTGAGGCCTGCAGTTTTTTGGATGTTGTTGTGGGGTCTTTTGTGACCTCTTGGATGAGTCATCGCTGCGCTGTTGGGGTAATTTTGGTCAGCTGGCCACTCCTGGCAAGGTTCACCACTGTTACATGTTTTCACCATTTGTGGATAATGGCTTTCACTGTGTTTCGCTGGAGTCCCAAAGCTTTAGAAATGGCTTTATATCCTTTTCCAGACTGATAGACCTCAATTCCTTTGTTCCTCATTTGTTTCTGAATTTCTTTGGATCGCAGCATGATGTCTAGCTTTGGAGGATCTTTTGGACTACTTCACTTTGTCAGGCAGGTCCTATTGAAGTGATTTCTTGATTGAGAACAGGTGTGGCAGTAATCAGGCCTGGGTGTGGCTAGAGAAATTGAACTCAGCTTTCCAAAGATGTGATAAACTACACTTAATTTATGTTTTAACGGGGGTGGGGGGGGGGGTCACTTTTTCACACAGGGCTATGTAGGTTTGGATTTTTTTTACCCTTAATATTAAACACCTTCATTTAAAAACTGCATATTGTGTTTACTTGTGTTATCTTTGTCTAATATTTAAATTTGTTTGATCTGAAACATTTAAGTGTGACAAACATACAAAAAAATGAGATATCAGGAAGGGGGCAAACACTTTTTTACACCACTGTATCTAACAGGATCGAGTGACAACAAGTCAACAAATGGGACACTTTTACAAATATTTGAGACCCATTGTAATTTATTCCTTTTAATTTAATTATATTGGCGTTTTTGTGTCCTGCTTGGTCCCGTTCGTTGTTGGTGGTGGGGTTAGGATGTGTCGTCAGCTTTTCTTGGTCAGATTTTATCATGATGCGTGAGACTAGTGTAGTATTGTCTTGAACAGTGTATTGGTCAAATAGTGATGTTTTCTTGGGGTTCATTATAAGTTTTCTAAGTGTGCCTAAACATGCAACTTATATGCTTTTTTGTAGGCCCTGAAAACTGCTGGGTGTGGTTTAGGATTGATATGATGCTGATTGGATAAAACCTGGCCAGAGCGCTTCATGTGGCGCTGACTTTGTGGACAAAATACATAGAAGTGCAAAGCAGCAAATTTGACCAGAAAATAATAGTAATGAAGCCCTAATGCTTAAAAATATATATAATACCATGTTGCAGTGATTGCAGAGGGTTTAAATGATAATTTGGCATATGTGGAAAACACAAGCATTATGGCAGAATGGCACAGTGCTTAACATTGGCTGCTACCACTGTCACATCCCAGATGTGAGCCCATAGAGCCGGCCAACAGCAGATCACTCCCTACTGGTGCTCCTCCTGGTGTGCTACCGCACCTATATCTAAAAATTTTAAAGCTAATACCATCATGATTATGGAGCAAAATGGCCAGATTAGCTATATATCATTTGTGGCCACACATGCATTGAGGTAGCATGAACATAGCAGATTGCGAAGGCGAGTAGCTCAGGGTGTTTGTCGCTGGACAGTGGAGATAGCTGAGGTTGGCAAGCCCCGCTGATGCTGCTTGCACAGGTCCGGTTGTCTCCACAATTACTAAATGGCAAGTTGGTCCCATACACTCCACTTCTCATTCATTCCGTACATAATTATTTCTGTATGATTTCACAGTATTTTATACGTATTTTACTTCGCCACACTGCACCGGGTCTGAAACTGTCAGACGATTATGTCACTAACAAACCCTCATGGTTCCTGCTCCCATAATGGAGACATGGCAGGTGAGAGGGCCAAATACAGGAACAGTCTTTAAGAAGTTCCTGGCCCCCTCAGTTTGTTCCTGGTTCCTGTTACCCTGGATTTCCACTGACTCCGGATGCACTCTGTTGCTGATGGAATGCAGACGGAGTCTTGCATCCATCCCTACCAGCTCCGTTTGTGTTTTGAAATGGTATGGATAAGAACAGGGTTTGAAATCTATAATAAATAATAAATTATTTAAAATAACACAAGATTTCAAGAAAGACCTGAGAGAGACTGAGAAGGACCGATTGCGATCATGTGACAACAGCAAGGGAGCATGATGTACCAGCTCTCCACCTGGATTTTTGTGCTCTAATAATACGTAAGTTGGCCATTAATTTTAATTCTATGAAGTGTTTGTATGTCATGTTAAAGTTTTTACCTTCTCTGACACAGTGGTGGAGGAATAGTCCTCAGAAAATAACGGATGATCCTTGAATAGTGTCTAATGAACAAACAGTTGTTAAATACAGTAGATACTGGGGCTTTTCCTTGCAGACTGATCCAGCATCTGGCAAAAACAGACTCCTTGCATATGTTTAGCGATCCAAGTCTGATGAGCCGGATTCGTTCTACAGTGGTCTGGACCAGGTGGGGAGTAGAACATTAATCAGAATGGGAACTATTTGCTGTGGAGACCAGATCATAATGAACCGCTTTCAGAGTCAGTGGAAATCCTGGGTAAGTGGAAATGGAGCTTATGTATTTGTGTAATTTTCTGCATCTGGTAAAAGTGTCTATCTGAACCTAAAGGAAACAAGTACATTAAAAGCTATTGCCCTTAAAGCCTTCTAGGAAAAAAAATATAATTAAAGCAGACGGAAAAATCTCCAAGCCTTATAAAATTCATTTTTCACTTGCTACAATAGGAGCAGTTGGATGACATGCTCATAATATACTGATTTCACATCTTCAGCATCAAGCTAAAGCTTTCAGTATTTTCATTTTTTGTTATAATGCTGCAAAAATCTTTGTCCAATCTTTTAAAGAGAAATGCACATCAGTGCTTAGTCACTTATTTTAGAATAAAACAGACTCCTGAGAATTCAGCACTGTGGATAAATGATTTGAATGATTACGAAAAGCCAAAGAACTCAAAGTTCACAGGTTAAAAGGAGCATTTAACCGTTTTTATTAAAATGATTAAGGATGTTTCTTCTGTAGTGAACTTGTCCCTGGCTCTTGGCTAGTTGCAGTTGAGTCTACGCTATAAAGACGTTTGCAGCCATGACATGCTGACCTGCAACATCAATCCAGAAGGCTTGGAGGTTTTTTGCTTTAGATTGTGAGGTCAAAGGTCAACTGTGAAGCTGGAAGTCATTAAGAGAGAGGAGAGAACAATGCAGTAGTGGGCAGAAAGGAGAGAGATACAAGATTCTGCTGCGGTTTCACCTCCAGAAAAAATGTCCTTAATTGGCAAAGTTTGCAAATAAGGACCATATTTCATTGTCATTAAAGGAACTGCTCTTCCTGACATGGCAATGTTCTAATATGTTCTAACCAGCCTAGTTAAAAAAAAAAAAAAAATTGTATAAAGCAGGGGTGTCAAACATACATCCTGCATGCCAAAACTGACCCACCAGAGAGTCCAGACTGGCCCGTGGGATGAATTTGCAAAGTGTGAAAATTAAATAATGTAATACACAAGCAGCACCTTTTCAGAAAAGTAACTGCTATCCCAATTTGTTCATTTGGGGTCGCACAATTGTAGCAGACACAAAACTGATCCTCAGTTTGCACTGAGGGAGTCTGTTATGCAGGTCAGGAGGACCTGCTTTCTTCCAGAAAGACTACAAGGCAAACTTTTCCCACGTGTCTACTATTATCTCTTCTCGCCTATAACAGATCACTAAAAATATGCAACAAGTCTTTTTTTTTATGGATGCCGAATCCAGCAGACCCTGAAATGCCACAGTATTTACTGTATTTAAAAACAGTTCTTTAAAAATACATCTATGTATTTTTAAGACACATTTGTCTCGCAGCTCAGCGAGCGCTGGGGGGTGTCAGTTTGTTGCATTTTGCCAGATGTTTTTAAGGTCAGAACTAGTTGCTGTCACAAATTTTTTTTTGAACATGTTCAAAACAAGAGAAGCTGCCGGTGTCTTGCCAAAAAGTGATGGATCACCAGAAACTGATCATCTGGCTGCGGGAGCGTGCCTCGCTTGGCTAAAGCCGTTTCTTTTCTGACTCTGAGGCCGAAGGCTGCTTTTGAGCAAAGCAGATGTAACCTTTTGTACATGCAATTAGCAAAGGTATGTCTGTGAATATTTAATGCAGTGAGGGATTAGTCATAATTTTAGCCCTATGAGTTTTGTGTTAGAATAATCAGATGTGACATTTTATCCTGCAGCAGCTTTTAATGTTTTGCCTTACGTATATGTACACTACCGTTCAAAAGTTTGGGGTCACTTAGAAATTTCCTTATTTTTGAAAGAAAAGCACTGTTTTTTTCAATGAAGATAACTTTAATCTAATCAGAAATACACTCTAATATCTAATATACATTGCTAATGTGGTAAATGACTATTCTAGCTGCAAATGTCTGGTTTTTGGTGCAATATCTACATAGGTGTAGAGAGGCCCATTTCCAGCAACTATCACTCCAGTGTTCTAATGGTACAATGTGTTTGCTCATTGCGTCAGAAGGCTAATGGATGATTAGAAAATCCTTGTGCAATCATGTTAGCACAGCTGAAAACAGTTTAGCTGGTTAGAGAAGCTATAAAACTGACCTTCCTTTGAGCAGGTTGAGTATCTGGAAAAAAATATTATTTCAAATACAAATCATTATTTCTAACCTTGTCAATGTCTTGACTATATTTTCTATTCATTTTACAACTCATGGTGGTAAATAAGTGTGACTTTTCATGGAAAACACAAAATAATTGTCTGGGTGACCCCAAACTTTTGAACGGTAGTGTATATATAAGAAAAGTGTGCTTAAATTAACAAAATCTGTGTATAACGAGGTAAAAGTCAATAAACCTTTTCTTTCCCATGAATAATAGTGTTTGTGCATTATTTACCTCCTTTAATTATATACTGTAAGCAGAATCCATAAAATGTATGTGTCATGTATGCTGCGTCTTTGCACAGCGCACAAATGAATTGCCCAAATGTAGGTGAAGTGAACATGTTTATTAACAAAAGGGAAAAACACAAAATGTTCAATGAACACAGTCCGGAATGAACAGTGAGCAGATGAACTGGCTACAACTCTGTTGGTTGGAGAAGAGATTAGCCCCGTGCGCTCCCAGACGGGACTGGAGCGGAGAGGAAAGGCAATTAAATAATGAGGAGAAAGACTTATATGCTGGGTTGGCGCAACAAGCTCTGGAAACAACAACACCATACGCAGTCCAAAGGGAGAAAACCAACTAAGAGGAGCCTGACATCAATGCTGACATCTTTGAGTGACTTCACTTGACTTGTGACTTACGCTGCCACACCGAGTGCTCCCACTGCCACACATAAATACCCCGTAGACTAATTCAATTCAATTCAGCTTTATTTATACAGCGCCACATCATCACAGAGGCTGTCTCATGGCACCAGAGTGCAGAGAAAAACCCCACAGTCTCAGAAAAACCCAGCAATCAGACGATCCCCTATGAGCAAGCACTAAGCGACAGTGGAGAGGAAAAACTCCCATTTGGCAGGAAGAAACCTCTAGCAGAACCAGGCTCAGGGAGGGGCAGTCATCTGCTGCAACTGGCTGGGGGTGAGGGGATAGGAAGGATGGAGAGGGCAGACATAAAAACATAACAGTAAGGTGCCAAGTACATTATTGGAGGTCAACCAGCAGTATGGATCAAATAACAGCAGAACAAAAGTGGGGATAAAAGACACAAAATCCCTCCTTAAACTTAAGCTACAGTGGGGCAAAAAAGTATTTAGTCAGCCATCAATTGTGCAAGTTATCCCACTTAAAAGATGAGAGAGGTCTCCAATTTTCATCATAGGTATACCTCAACTATGAGAGACAAAATGAGAAAAAAAAATTCCAGAAAATCACATTGAAGGATTTTTAATAAATTAATTGGTAAAATTCCTCGGTAAAATAAGTATTTGGTCACCTACAAACAAGCAAGATTTCTGGCTCTCACAGACCTGTAACTTATTCTTTAAGAGGCTCCTCTGTCCTCCACTCGTTACCTGCATTAATGGCACCTGTTTGAACTCGTTATCAGTATAAAAGACACCTGTCCAAAACCTCAAACAGTCAGACTCCAAACTCCACTATGGCCAAGACCAAAGAGCTGTCAAAGGACACCAGAAACAAAATTGTAAACCTGCACCAGGCTGGGAAGACTGAATCTGCAATAGGTAAGCAGCTTGGTGTGAAGAAATCAACTGTGGGACAAATTATTAGAAAATGGAAGACATACAAGACCACTGATAATCTCCCTCGATCTGGGGCTCCACGCAAAATCTCACCCCGTGGGGTCAAAATGATCACGAGAACGGTGAGCAAAGATCCCAAAACCACTTGGGGGGACCTAGTGAATGACCTGCAGAGAGCTGGGACCAAAGTAACAAGGGCTACCTTCAGTAACACACTACGCTGCCAGGGACTCAAATCCTGCAGTGCCAGACGTGCCCCCCTGCTTAAGCCAGTACATGTCCAGGCCCGTCTGAAGTTTGCTAGAGAGCATTTGGATGATCCAGAAGAGGATTGGGAGAATGTCATATGGTCAGATGAAACCAAAATAGAACTTTTTGGTAAAAACTCAACTTGTCGTGTTTGGAGGAGAAAGAACACCATACCTACTGTGAAGCATGGGGGTGGAAACATCATGCTTTGGGGCTGTTTTTCTGCAAAGGGACCAGGACGACTGATTTGTGTAAAGGAAAGAATGAATGGGGCCATGTATCGTAAGATTTTGAGTGAAAACCTCCTTCCATCAGCAAGGGCATTGAAGATGAAACGTGGCTGGGTCTTTCAGCATGAAAATGATCCCAAACACACCACCCGGGCAACGAAGGAGTGCCTTCGTAAGAAGCATTTCAAGGTCGTGGAGTGGCCTAGCCAGTCTCCAGATCTCAACCCCATAGAAAATCTTTGGAGGGAGTTGAAAGTCCGTGTTGCCCAGTGACAGCCCCAAATCATCACTGCTCTAGAGGAGATCTGCATGGAGGAATGGGCCAAAATACCAGCAACAGTGTGTGAAAACCTTATGAAGACTTACAGAAAACGTTTGACTTCTGTCATTGCCAACGAAGGGTACATAACAAAGTATTGAGATGAACTTTTGTTATTGACCAAATACTTATTTTATTGAGGAATTTACCAATTAATTCATTAAAAATCATTCAATGTGATTTTCTGGATTTTTTTTTCTCATTTTGTCTCTCATAGTTGAGGTATACCTATGATGAAAATTGGAGACCTCTCTCATCTTTTAAGTGGGATAACTTGCACAATTGGTGGCTGACTAAATACTTTTTTGCCCCACTGTATATTAAAAAAGAAGGATTTTACCCTGTTCTTAAAAACAGAGACCGAGTCTGACTCCCGGACCCAGAGTGGTAACTGGTTACAGAGAGAAGGAGCTTGGTAGCAGAAGGCTCTGCCTCCCACTGTACTTTTGGAGATTCTGGGCACCACAAGTAAGCCAGCATTTTGGGAGCGTAATGCTCTGTTAGGATGGTAAGGTAATATCAGATCTTTTATATATTGGGGGGCCTGATTATTAAGAGGTTTGAAAGTAAGAAGACGGATTTTAAATTTGATTCTAAATTCTATGGGAAGCCAATGAAGGGAGGACAGAACCGGAGAGATATGATCTCTTTTTCTAGAACCAGTTAAAACTCTAGCAGCAGCATTTTGAATCAACTGAAAATTTTTTAAGGATACGTTAGGACAACCAGATAATAACGAATTACAATAATCTAGTCGAGAGCCTGCAAAGGTGTGAATCAGTTTCTCAGCATCATTTAGAGACAAGATGCTCCTGATCTTGGCAATATTGCGCAGATGATAGAAGGTAGTCTTAGAAACAATTTTAAAGTAGAACTGAACTCACCTTTTTGCCAAAAAAGTAGAATAGCAGATTAATTCCTTATTACCTATTGTATTTTTCAACACATAAAAGAAATTTTTAGGCCGTGCGATGGCCAAGCTATAAGCCAATAAACTTTTGCCTCTGGCTGGCAGTGCCAAACAAACCGGAAGTAGTGCAGACGACGCTGCGTGACGTCACGAGTGTGACCCTTATCAAAACAACAATGGCAGATGATAGCAGTTCCAGCAGTCAAGAACACCAGAGTTTTCAGAGTGAAGAGGCATTCAGGATCGGTGACAAGACAGAGGAGGATGCAGGAGTGTCAAGTGAACAGGAAGAGAGCGAGGGAGGCATCGAACCGTACAGATTAGAGCCAGAATTTTCAGGGTATTCCGGCACCGACTCAGACCGCAGCAGTGATGGGGAGGAGAGTCGCTTATTGAATACAGAATGGTGAGTCTTTACTTTGGCATGTTTGGGGTGTCAGGATAAGGAAAATTAACAATAAAAAAGAAAGGGAAAAAAAACATCAGCATTTTTCCAACTTATTACAGTTATCCCTCACTTATCGCGTTTAATGCGGTCTTCCTTCGCTGGGTATAGGCGCTCGGCAGGGAGCGAAGCTGGGTAAAACGTCTCCGCCAATCAGCTTGCGAGATAAAACGTCTCGGCCAATCAGCTTGCGAGGTAAAACGTCTCGGCCAATCAGCTTGCGAGATTCCCGAGCGGGCTGGGGAGCCGGGGAGAGCGGGCTCTCCGTGTTGATACCTGATGTTCTAATGTAGTCTCCCTGCCTTCTCATTAGAACATCAGGTATCAACACGGAGAGCCCGCACAGCTCAAAATCTACCTCTCTGACCACCGCTCCACTCCTCTCCACCCACCTCTTCACCGCTCGGGAATCTCGCAAGCTGATTGGCCGAGACATTTTACCTCGCAAGCTGATTGGCCGAGACGTTTTACCCAGCGAAGGAAGACCGCATTCATTGTTCTTTATCGCTCGTGTTGCTTAGTGGCACTTTTCGCTGTTCTCTTGTGCCTTTTTCTGCAAAATAGTGCTTGTGACGCCCTTGGGGGGGGGGGTGACGCTACTTCGTGGTTTTTCACTTTTCGCGGTCGGTTCTGGTCCCCATTAAACGCGATAAGTGAGTGATCACTGTATATCTAGAAACGCATCGCTTCCCGGTCGCTTTTCCTCCCCCTTTCTTTTCTTTCGTCGCCATGACAGCTTTCCTTGGCCACTGAACAGATCTTCCCAGGTGTTGGAAGTGTTTTGTAGTCGACTATCACGACAAAATGCACCAAAAACAACCAGTGTCGACGTGCTCGCAATGGTAAACATGAGGACTGGGTCACACTCGTGATGTCACGCGGAACTCCGGCTGCGCTTCGGCGGATTTGTCTGATTTTTCAGGGCGGGAAATTCTAAATCGCGATTTTCTCCAAGTTTCCGGGATTTGTGGAGGGGGTGCCAATGATAAATTATCTTTATAATTGTATGTACTATCACCCAGTGCCGTTCAATGCCGTTCAGTTCAGTTCTACTTTAATATGTGAATTAAAGGACAAATCTTGATCAAAAATAACTCCAAGGTTCCTCACAGAACTATTCAAAGTGAGAGTGGCAGCATCTAAATTAAAGGCATAATTTGAGAAGGAATTTCTAAGATGTTTTGGGCCAACAAGAATGACTTCAGTCTTATCAGAGTTTAATAGTAGAAAATTACAAGTCATCCAAGTTTTGATGTCCTTAAGACAGGCGTCTAACTTGGCTAATTGATTACAATCATCGGGCTTCATTGACAGGTATAGTTGCGTGTCGTCTGCGTAACAGTGAAAATGTATACAGTGCTTTCTGATGATATTGCCTAACGGGAGCATATATACACTAAAAAGAGTAGGGCCCAACACAGATCCCTGTGGAACTCTGTGACTGAGCCTAGAGTTGGAAGAAACTTCATCGTTAATGTGAACAAACTGAAATCTATCAGACAAATAAGATCTAAACCACTGCAACGGAGTTCCATTTAGTCCAGCAAAGTGTTCTAATCTATCAAGTAGAATGGCATGATCGATAGTGTCAAAGGCTGCAGTGAGATCTAAAAGAACAAGAACAGAGACAAATCCATTATCAGATGTGATCAGAAGGTCATTAGTGACCTTCACTAAAACAGTTTCAGTGCTGTGATTAGCTCTGAACCCAGATTGAAACACCTTAAACAGACCAACTCCCTGCAAATGGTCAGTTAGTTGCACAGCAACAACTCTTTCCAAGATTTTTGAAATGAAAGGCAAATTAGAGATTGGTCAATAATTGGCCAAAAGTCCTGGATCAAGAGTCGTTTTTTTGAGTAAGGGTTTAATTACAGCAGTTTTAAAAGCCAGTGGTACATAACCCAGAGTTAAAGAAGAATACGGCTACCAATAATTGGGAAGATGATTTTAAATAACCTAGAAGGAATAGGGTCTAAAAGGCAAGATGAAGACTTAGATGGGGAAATTATTTATCCAACTCTAAGAGGTCGATTGGAGTAAACTTATCTAAGCAGATATCAATTGAGGGAGCTGTAGAAGTTAATATACTTGAGTTTACAGTAGGAAGAATCTGACTGATTTCATCTCTAATAGATAAAATTTTAATTTCACTAATGAGTGACAAGTGGAATCAGGTGTGTGGCGGCAGCCGGTACGTGAGCGAATGAGTGATGATGTGAGTAAGAATGAATGTGTATGTGCATGCATGTGTGCGTATGTGTGTAAGTGGGTAAGAGTGCATGGACAAATGAACATGACAGACAGCCGGTGGATGCCGGCGGAGGGAGAGGGGTGGCTATAGGCTGGCAGGGAGCCAGGCTCAGAGGCTCCAATAACCCGCCAGCTGGAAATAATTAACAACAATCAGGGAACTGCAGCCACAAATCATGGAACGGGGTTGACACATCACCCCGTCCATGACAGAGCCCCTCCCCCCTCAAGGGATGGATGCCAGACACCCACCGTACCATCAAAACACAAAAGGAAAACCTGCCCCCCTCCACCCAGAAAACCATAACCACTAACCAGGGCGGGAGGTGTGGGAAACAGGTCAGGAGGGATTAAACAAGCAAGAAAAAATAATACTACAGAACAGAGCAAAAACCCAACCCCAAACCAAAAGCTAACACTCCTCCCCAAGACCCAAGAGTCCCAAAGTTCAGGGGGCTGGCCAAAGTCCCAGGGACCATGGACGGCTGAGTGAACCAGGCCAGGTATCCTACCAAAATCCAACACCAGCCGGACCGCTAGGCAAAGTGAGTAGGGTGGCCTACCTAGGAAAATGGGCCACCTGACCCAGACACCCAGTCCTTCAGGTGGCTGGCCCACATAGTTGAGCCACCAGGACTGGAGGGGTGAGCGAGGAGGCGGCCTACCCACTGGGAGGCTTAATGGTGGGTGGCCGGACCAGGGAAGGGTGACCCCAGTGGCTACTGGTGGCAGGACCTGGTGGACCACGGCGGTGCCCAGCAGAAGAAGGAGGAACACCCAGCAGGCCTCCAGAAGGAATAAGGAGGCCCCGGTGTCGTCAAAGTGGCCGGTTGCACCCTCAGTGGTCCTAGCTTGGGACAGGAGCTTGGCCACATCCGCGGCAGTCTCAGCCTGGGACAACATAGCACCAGCAGTGTCCACGGCCTGGGGCTTCCTTGCACCCGTGGTGATCCCCAGCTGGGCCTGCACTGCACCCCTAGAGGACCCCGACTGGGCCATGGTTACATACACAGTGGAACCTGGCTGGGCCCCTGCTGCACCCATGGTGGGACCCAGCTGGGCCACTGTTGACCCCAGTGCCGCCCTGACCATGGGCCAGCCGACCCGCATAAGCACCCGAGCCAGGATGCAATCAATCACGGGCACCCTGGGCTGGAACAGAGTACCTATGACGACCTCTGCAGCTAGGAAAGCAGGACCCCCGGTGACCTCCAGCGGCAAGCCTGGATCCTCGGACTCGTCTGGCAATGATGGATTCTCTCCAGCGACCCTGGAAGAGGACTTGGACAGAGAGAAGGAGGGATCAGGGTCGCCAGCAGTGGTGGAGCGAGGTGAACTAAAGGTGCAGCGTGAGGCTGCAGCTGGCTCTCCTTCCCTAGAGCTAGGCAAAAATGCTCTAGAAAAGAAAGGAGAAAAACAAAGGAGAGCACTTGTCTTAGCTCGAGCTCCACCGCCGTCCAGGACTCTGATGATTTGGGCGATGTTCCACGGGCTCGGCTTCCTGGAGGTTCAGCTTGGGCACTGACACTGCTGCGGCAGCCTCTGCAGCAGGCATGATGGTAATGGCAGTCTCTGTTGCCCCAGCTGTCGTGACCCACGCTGGTGACTCCTCTGGCGTGGCGGCTTGGGTCTGGCTCACCATTGCTGTGGGGGAAGGATCCTCCCAGACCTCTGGCTCCTCCTGGTCCTGACGGTTCAGCTCCGGTGCACACTTGGAGAAAGCAGGAAAGAGCAAAGAGAGGGCTGGTGAGCCATTCATGGCAGCAGCAGGTGGGGAGAGCTCAGGGGACTAATTTTCCTGATTCTCCCTACCGGGAATCAGACAAGACATTTCATCATTAAAACAAGTGGAAAGAAAATAAACTTGCCTGTTTCCCCAGATTTGAATGTTGCCTGCTGCTGTAGTGGGTACGTTCTTCTCCCTGGCTCTGGAGAGTTTGGGCCCCACCGTGGAAGGAGTAGGGACCACCCCTGGCGTCATGGAGATGGGAACTTCCGGTGATGACACGGAGAACCTCTGGGCAGTGGGAGGAGCCATCGAGGAGATGGATTGTGCGGTAGCAAAGTTGGCTGATGGAACAGCTGGCAAAGAGGCTGCCATGGGAACCGTCTGGCAGGATGTGGAGAAGGCTGCTGACAAGGCGGAAACGGTGCCTCTCCTGTGATCTGGGGCTGGACGACAATGTCTCCACTGCTGACCTGACGACAGCCATGTTGTAGCTGGAGGCGAAGCGGGGGGAGGAATGGCTGCCGGCTGAGAAGAGTGTCTCCGCCTGGGCTTTGCGAAAAATGCCCTTTCCTCAGGTCAGGAAATGCCTGCTGGAGTGCACAGACTGAAGATAACAGTTCAGCATATTGAGGATAATTCCAGAGGCCGGGGAGAGCCTCCAGAATCCCCAACACCCCGTTCAGGCAGTCCCACTTCTCTCCAGGGCCGTAGGCTTCATCGGGATCATCCATGAAACCCCGGATGAACATGGCTACCCACTCCTCCTCCATGCTCGGATGCCCCGCCGCTCGTCTGTTTCTGCCGGTGTGGCAACGACGCACCGGGGACCTCATGCTCCAGAACAGGTAAGTGGAAAAAAAACAAAATAAGGTGAAAAAACATCACACACTTCACAGCTGGGCTCTTTCTTTCGGTGGAGGCATGCTGTCATGTACGCTGCATCTTTGCGCAGCGCACAAATGAATTGGTATGAGCCCAAATGCAGGTGAAGTGAACATGTTTATTAACAAAAGGGAAAAACACAAAATGTTCAATGAATACAGTCCGGAATGAACAGTGAGCAGATGAATTGGCTACAACTCTGTTGGTTGGAGAAGCCTTGCGTGTTCCCAGAGGAGACTGGAGCGGAGAGGAAAGGCAGAGAGGAAAGGCGGAGAGGAAAGGCAATTAAATAATGAGGAGAAAGACTTATATACTGGGTGAGAGCAACAAGCTCTGGAAACAACAACACCATACACATTCCAAAGGGAAGAAACCAACTAAGAGGAGCCTGACATCAATGCTGACATCTTGGAGTGACTTCACTTGACTTCTGACTTACGCCACCACACCGAGTGCTCCCACTGCCACACATAAATAAATTAATTAAAAATACCCTGTATCATCTGTGCAATATTGCCAAGATTAGGAGCATCTTGTCTCTGAATAATGCTGAGAAACTGATCCACGCCTTTGTCAGCTCTTGATTAGATTATTGTAACTCGTTATTATCAGGTTGTCCTAAAATATCCTTAAAAAGTCTTCAGTTGATCCAAAATGCTGCTGCAAGAGTTTTAACTGGCTCTAGAAAGAGAGATCATATCTCTCCGGTTCTGGCCTCCCTTCACTGGCTTCCCATAGAGTTTAGAATTAAGTTTAAAATCCTTCTTCTCACTTTCAAAGCTCGTAATAATCAGGCCCCCTTATGTATAAAAGATCTGATATTACCCTATCATCCTAACAGAGCACTACGCTCCCAAAATGCTGGATTACTTGTAATACCCAGAATCTCCAAAAGTACAATGGGAGGCAGAGCCTTCTGCTATCAAGCTCCTTCTCTATGGAACCAGTTACCACTCTGGGTCCAGGAGTCAGACTCGATCTCTGTTTTTAAGAACAGGGTAAAATCCTTCCTTTTCAATATAGCCTACGATTACGGAGGGATCTTGTGTCTCTTAACCCTCCTTTTGTTCTGCTGTTAATAGATTCAGACTGCCGGTTGACCTCCAGTAATGTACTTGGCTTCTCACTGTTCATGTTCTTTATGTCTGTTCTCTTCATCCTCTCTATCCCCTCACCCCCAGCCAGTCACAGCAGATGACTGCCCTTTCCTGAGTCTGGTTTTGCTAGAGGATTCTTCCTGTTAATGGGAGTTTTTCCTCTCCACTGTCGCTAAGTGCTTGCTCACAGGGGATCGTCTGATTGCTGGGTCTTTCTGAAATTGTGGGGTTTTCCCTGCATTTGGTAGTGCTATGAGATGACTTTTGTTGTGATATGGCGCTCTATAAATAAAGCTGAATTAATGAGTGACAAGTGGAAGCAGGTGCACGGCGACAGCCAGTGTGTGAGTGAGTGAGTGATGATGTGAGTAAGAATGAATGTGTATGTGTGTGTATGTGTGTAAGTGGGTGAGAGTGCATGGACAAATGAAAATGACAGACAGCCGGTGGATGCCGGCGGAGGGAGAGGCGTGGCTATAGGCTGGCAGGGAGCCAGGCTCAGAGGCTCCAATAACCCGCCAGCTGGAAATAATTAACAACAATCAGGGAATTACAGCCACAAATCATGGAACGGGGTTGACACATCACCCCATCCATGACAGTATGCTTATGCCAAAAATTCATTAAGGCTCCCAATTTGAATTCAAACATTTTATGTGCCAAAAATACTTGATTTGGTTCTTCAAGGTTGAATTGTGAAGATTATAATATAACATGTTCTGTCACACTTGTGAATAGTCTCAAAGGGCTGTTATAGTTTAGAAATGTTATTTAACCTGCCAAAAATTGATTAAAGGTATTAATGTTGATTGAAACAGTTTGCACACTTTAAAAATGATTTCATTTGGTTCAGGATTAAATTGTGAATATAATACTCTAGCTTGCTCTCTCGCACTTGTGAAATAGTCTTAAAGGACAATGATTCTGTATTTTGCCTGCCAAAAATATTGATTAAGGGTCTTAATTTGGATTGAAACTCCAGAAATCCAATCATAACCAGTTTATTCATATGCATGTAAACATGGTCAATGATCATGTTTACATGTACACTAATAAACCAGATATGATTGGATTTCTGCCGTTATCTGATTATTCAAGTAGCCATGTAAACAGATTAAGCTGATAAAGGATATGTAACTGAGGTCATTATCTCAAGTGCTTTACCCTCCAGTAATCATTTTATTCAGTGCATGTAAACATGAGAAAACTGATTATTGGCATTATCAGTTTATTGCCAGTGATCGGTTTATTGTGACCATGTAACCGGGGTCATTTTTCAAAATAGAAACAAGTTCCAGGACTGAACAGTAGATGGCAGCAATATGATATCTGGTTCCTTAAATGGCATTTGTTTTTATCATGATTAAGATAAGCAACGCCTGCACCTAGTTTCTGCATACAGGAGGCATGGGCAGTGGCGGAGTGGTTAGCACTGTGGCAGCACAGCAACTCACCCTTGGTCGGGGGATCCTGGGTTCAATCCCAGCCCCCGACCAACAGTGATCTGTGTGGAGTTTGCATGTTCTCCCCGTGTCTGCGTGGGTTTACTCCAGGATTTCTCCGGTTTCCTCCCACATGCCAAAAACATGCAAGTTAGGTTAATTGGCATCAAAAACTGGGGATTCTAAATTGCCCTTAGGTATGACTGTGAGAGTGAATGGTTGTCTGTCTGTGTTGGCCCTGTGATGGACTGGCGATCTGTCCAGGGTGTACCCTGCCTCTCGCCCAAAGATGCTGGGATAGGCTCCAGCGCCCCCCCCCCCCCCACCAACCCGAAAAGGATTAAGCAGAAGAAGATGAATGATTAAGATATTGTTCGTCAGCAGCAGCTTCAGTTCAAAACAGAGCAGAAAAGAAAAAAAAAATCAGGTTGTTCATACGTACTGTGCATCAGAATTAAAACAACTGAAGGAAGCAATCAAGCTGAAAGGGAGATGGAAGCTGAGGGCAGGTGTGCTCTTGCTCCAGGATAATGTGCCCGTTCACATTGCTCAGGTTGTAGTAGCTGAAGCAGTCAACTGTGGCTTTGGATTGCTACCCCATCCCCCTTACTCACTAGACTTAGATCCATTTGATGTTTTCCTGTTTCCTAAACTCAAATCCCACCTGCTTGGTCGCCATTTTGAAAACAATGATGAGACCATATGTGCTGTGGAGGAGTTTTTGGAGGACGAGGACGCCACCTTCTTCTGTGGTGGGACTGCAATGCTTGAGCATCATTGGTCCAAGTGCATTGATATCAAGGGGGACTATATTGAAAAATAGTGAAAAACTGTCTTGTTTCTCCAGCTCCTTCTGGGTGAGGCTTAGAACTTTTTGAACAACCCTCGTAAGCCTTATCTGGGCCACAAGCCTTGGATTGATGGTACTTGATGGTAGTAAGGATTATAAATACTTTGATTTCTTTATTCAAGTCATTCATGTCCTGTTTTTCAAAATGCTCCCATACTTGACAACACACACACACACACACACACACACACACACACACACACACACACACACACACACACACACACACACACACACACGTATATGTATAGATTACAATATACAGTGGGGCAAAAAAGTATTTAGTCAGCCACCAATTGTGCAAGTTCTCCCACTTAAAAGATGAGAGAGGTCTCCAATTTTCATCATAGGTATATTTCAACTAAGACAGACAAAATGAGAAAAAAAAATCCAGAAAATCACATTGAATGATTTTTAATGAATTAATTGGTAAATTCCTCGGTAAAATAAGTATTTGGTCAATAACAAAAGTTCATCTCAATACTTTGTTATATACCCTTTGTTGGCAATGACAGAGGTCAAACGTTTTCTGTAAGTCTTCACAAGGTTTTCACACACTGTTGCTGGTATTTTGGCCCATTCCTCCATGCAGATCTCCTCTAGAGCAGTGATGTTTTGGGGTTGTCGCTGGGCAACACGGACTTTCAACTCCCTCCAAAGATTTTCTATGGGGTTGAGATCTGGAGACTGGCTAGGTCACTCCACGACCTTGAAATGCTTCTTACGAAGCCACTCCTTCGTTGCCCAGGCGGTGTGTTTGGTATCATTGTCATGCTGAAAGATCCAGCCACGTTTCATCTTCAATGCCCTTGCTGATGGAAGGAGGTTTTCACTCAAAATCTTACGATACATGGCCCCATTCATTCTTTCCTTTACACGGATCAGTCGTCCTGGTCCCTTTGCAGAAAAACAGCCCCAAAGCATGATGTTTCCACCCCCATGCTTCACAGTAGGTATGGTGTTCTTTTTCCTCCAAACACGACAAGTTGAGTTTTTACCAAAAAGTTCTATTTTGGTTTCATCTGACCATATGACATTCTCCCAGTCCTCTTCTGGATCATCCAAATGCTCTCTAGCAAACTTCAGATGGGCCTGGACATGTACTGGCTTAAGCAGGGGGACACGTCTGGCACTGCAGGATTTGAGTCCCTGGCGGCATAGTGTGTTACTGATGGTAGCCTTTGTTACTTTGGTCCCAGCTCTCTGCAGGTCATTCACTAGGTCCCCTTGTGTGGTTCTGGGATCTTTGCTCACCGTTCTCGTGATCATTTTGACCTCACGGGGTGAGATCTTGCGTGGAGCCCCAGATCGAGGGAGATTATCAGTGGTCTTGTATGTCTTCCATTTTCTAATAATTGCTCCCACAGTTGATTTCTTCACACCAAGCTGCTTACCTATTGCAGATTCAGTCTTCCCAGCCTGGTGCAGGTCTACAATTTTGTTTCTGGTGTCCTTTGACAGCTCTTTGGTCTTGGCCATAGTGGAGTTTGGAGTCTGACTGTTTGAGGTTGTGGACAGGTGTCTTTTATACTGATAACGAGTTCAAACAGGTGCCATTAATACAGGTAACGAGTGGAGGACAGAGGAGCCTCTTAAAGAAGAAGTTACAGGTCTGTGAGAGCCAGAAATCTTGCTTGTTTGTAGGTGACCAAATACTTATTTTACTGAGGAATTTACCAATTAATTCATTAAAAATCCTTCAATGTGATTTTCTGGATTTTTTTTTTCTCATTTTGTCTCTCATAGGTGAGGTATACCTATGATGAAAATTGGAGACCTCTCTCATCTTTTAAGTGGGATAACTTGCGCAATTGGTGGCTGACTAAATACTTTTTTGCCCCACTGTATATGCTTATAATTGCCTTGTTTTCTCCCTCTGTGCCAGTAGAAACGTCAGTCAGCAGGTGACAAAAGTATAAATATATTCACATAACTACAAAACAATGATGTTACTAAGCTAAAGTAAACACAGGTGGGAGTTTCATCTCACTAGAGCAGTTTGAGCTGCAGTGCACTGCAGAAGCTGAAATGCCAATATTGCCTTGTCAAATGCTGCTGCGCATGATGAGCTGAGCATCCATCACAAAGGTCAGAGCCTGACAGCTGCTTCAATTCAAAGGTTTGGAAGATTTTATACAGGGGCTTTGTCTTTCTAACAGATCAGTAGGGGTCCAGATCAACACACGTTTGGGTGAACCCCCAGGAAAAAGTGGTACTTGAAACTTTGTTTTTTTTAAGACTCCCTTTTAAATTCTGTTTTATGGCTCTTCAAAGAAATATTGTATCTATTTTTAATAGTAACACACTCTAAATAATGTGCACACACAAAGCAAATCATGTTGCATGGATATGGATGATGAACTAAAAGAACTGTGTGTAAAATTTGGTGGCATCTAGCCGTGAAACTTGAGATTGCAACAAACTAGAAATCCACTTTCCACCTCTCCCCTTTAGTGATGGTGTCATAAACTGGGGGCCAAAGATTTTCTCCAGACTCGGTTACATGGCCTTTGTCCTGTTTATTTTTCATCTGTTGTATTTTATGCCTGTTGGGTTTTGGTGTTTGCCATTTTTCTGTTTGTTAGTGCCTTATTTTTTATTCTGTATTTATTTTTTGTTAGGGTGTTATCTCATCCTGTATTTCTGTTTTCTCTCCTTTTGACCGCTGTCAGGGGCATGGAACTTGTGGGGCCGTGCCCTGTGAGCTGTTAGTGGGGTTTGCCTCTCTCTCAGTTGCACCTGATCTCAATTGTGTATCTTTGCCTTCCTGCCCGCTCTGTGCTCACACCTGCCATGTATTATCTAAGGGGTTTTGAGCCTTAAGAACTCTGTTGTTCACTTTATTTTGTCACTGCTTTGTATTGTCAACAGTCATCTCCACCAGAGTACCATCCGCTCTGGTGACTCAGTCTGTAAGTAATCCTCTTCTCGCTTGCAGTTTGCTTGTTGGAGCACTTTGTGTTAATTCTTTATCCTCTTCTCGCTCGCCAGTTTGTTTGTTGGAGCATTTTGTGTTAATTCTTTATTTTAATTAATCTCACTAATGGCAATCCAGCGCCTGGGTCATTTTTCTCTGCTCCGAAAGAGCAAAACATGACACATAGGATCCACAGTTCGCTAAAACGTACTAGTTCAGTTCAGTTCATTCACTTATAAGGTTTTTTCAAAATGTTCATTCGCTGAATCACTCAGTGCTACAGTATATTGGTGCACCAGCTGCCTACCATTCACTGAATTGAAACAGCAAGGCTGAACAAACTGGGCAGGGTTCATTTGCAGTGTACTAGTACATTCGCTGAACTGAGAGGTGGCTTAATGGAGTGGGCAGGGCTCATTTGCTGCTATGCAGTACGTTAACTGTGTCATCGTATGTAGTCAGTACATGTCTGCTGATTCACGATGCATTATGGGCCTGTCATGGCTCATTTTTTGGAGGGTTTGATATACACTGTTGATGTGCATATTGCAGGTGGGTCTGCATCCAGGGTGTGCTCAAGGTCAAGGTCAGCAGTCAGGAGATCTAAGCACTCTCAAGGAGATTTTGTCAGGCCAGAATGAGCTACTCAGTCATTGATGGTCTGGTTCCAAATGTTTTGAAACTTGGTACCAGGGTTTAATATACACTGATGATGCACATGGGAAAGATGAAAACTGTTTTCCTTCAGTAAGATATTGAGATCTTCACAGAAAACAAAGGTGGGAATATTGTGCTCCCCTCAGAGTGCTCTTGTATCTCTTATTTTGAGTTACCAAACTCATAACAAGTCCATTTGGCTTAACAGAGAGTTCCATTTTTTGCTCTATAAAACATCAGATTAATTTGAAAAATGTTTTTCAATGTATAAACAAAAACTTCTATGCAAAATTAATCTGTAACATCACATAGGATGTTTGAATTTTTTTCCCATTTTGGTAAATTACATGATGTGGCTTTGTTGTAGTGCAGTGGATATGTGTATAATACCATAAGAATTGCACCTTATACATACAAATGTATGGTGAAAATATTTTGATATAGACCCATCTCAAAAATGATGAATTATGGGTGTGACAGCCATATTTGTTCTGCCATAACCAAGAAAGACATTTTACCCAATATTTTTGGAACTGGTGTGACTATCAACATCATTCTTTAACCCAAGCCCATATTTTTTGGGTCTGCCATGCTATATTAAGCCTCAACAAAGCTGTAAATCCTTGGTTTTCCTCAAAAGGCCTTTATTAAGCCTTTATAAAGAGAGATTTCTTCAAGTTTACTGGACAGACCATGCCAATTTCTCTATAATGCTGGCATGCTTGGTTGCCCATCCCTGAGATGATATTCATCAATCTGATGCATACTGCTGTTAAACTGCAATAACTGAGCTATAGTCAAGAAAGCCTGTGAAGCACACCTGGATTGTGATTCAATATTTAGACCATCCAAAATCATGCTGACAAGAGTCAGAAGATCTTTAGGAACAGAATCTAGCTGAGACCCTTCGGTCAGAAAACCACTAAAAGTGAATCTTTGTCTCTGCATTTTTCTTCTGACTATTTTGGCTGCCTTCACCAGTATTAGAGCCTCTTCATCATAATTATGTTCACATGCACTTTTCAAAGCTTGGGCTATGTCTGTATTATATGCCAAAAGAACATCTCTCCCTTGATGGTCACTCATCTCAGGAAAATGAGCAAGAATTTTATGCTTGTACTTAGTACTGTTCAACTTTGAAGACTGGAGAATCCCTAATTCTTGCAATCGAGTACTGTACAATTTGCACAAGTCAGCAAGTTTGAATACTGGATTGGTGTCCTCCTCATTGGGCATTTCTTCAATGTAAGACAAGCTCAACAAAGGCCCTGGCACGCATGCTTCTTTCGCTGGCATCACATAATTCTTTAGCATCTAATGCAGCAGCTTTATTATAGAAACTTGCTAAAAACAGGCATAGTACTTGGCCTCAGTCGCAGTCATGTCACCTTCACTAAGTTTTGCAAGATTAGCTCATCTTGGAGAATTAATACACATTCTCTTACACGACTGTCAAGCCTGAATGTTGAGGCTTCATGCAATGCACCTGTGTCTGAAGTTTGCTTACAGAAAAAGCTCAAGTCCTTTGGATCTATTCAAAATGGCGCACAGCTTTATCTTGTGTACTTTCTAGATGAAGATGGTTCATCTTTAACTTCTGTTTGTCTTTTCTCTGCTCTCTCCAATGTAGCATCATCTTGCTTTGGCTCGTCAATAAAATAGACTTTGCATCTTAAAGACATTGTTTCACCCAGGAAAAGGCCAGTCAAGGATTGTTTTTTCATTTTAGGACCATTGTGGAGAACACATACCTTTGTAAAGAGGTACGAGAGATAAGGATTCCATCTCGTGCAAGAAATGGATTAGTTCAAATCATAAATAAACTGGAAACTCTCTTACTCCAGACTGCTTTATGGGTTAATAAAACGTTGACAAAGAACAGGCATCCCATAAACTTTAAATGCATTTCCTAAGGCCCGAGGAGTATCCACAGCTCGACACTACCCCTTGTGGACGTCTCTGGGATAAACATTCACTGTTGACTTTACATGTTGAACATGTTGAAGTGTTTGACTGAACATTAAACTCTTTCCAAGTTTCATTTCTCAGAATAATTTCCAGGACACCATGGAAAAGCAAATGGACTCTGATGTTCGTTATGGACAATCATTTGGGTTTGAAATGCTTATTAATCCTTGATTTTAAATATGTGCATATTAAATGATGGTGCACCCTGATGGCTTTGGGCCCTGATGGCATCTCTGCAAGGACCCTGAGGACCTGTGCCAACCAACTAGCTCCGGTACTGAAACACCTGTACAACCTGAACCTGAGTCTGGAGAGAGTACCGATGCTGTGGAAGACATCCTGCCTGGTTCCTGTCCCCAAGAAGTCATCTCCATCGGATTTGAATGACTACCAACCAGTTGCCCTCACATCTCATGTGATGAAGGTCCTGGAGAGACTGGTCTTAGCCCGGGTGAAGACGTGGCTGGACCCTCTGCAGTTTGCATATCAGCCCCATTTAGGAGTTGAAGATGCTGTCATCTACCTGCTGCAACGAGCCCGTCTGCACCTGGATGGTGGAGGAGATACTGTGAGAATCACTTTTTTTGATTTCTTCAGTGCCTTTAACACCATCCAGCCACTGCTGCTGGGTGAAAAGCTGCGGGTGATGGGGGTTGACAGCTCTGTGATTTCCTGGATTACGGACTACCTGACAGGCAGACCACAGTTAGTCCGGCTGGGCAGTGTCTTGTCTGGAGTGGTGGCTAGTGATACGGGAGCTCCACAGGGGACTGTGCTCTCTCCTTTTCTTTTTTACCTTATACACCACTGACTTTCAGTACAACACTGAGTCATGCCACCTGCAAAAATTCTCTGATGACTCAGCTGTTGTGGGGTGTATAAGAGGAGGAGAGGAGGGGGAGTACAGGGCACTGGTAGACAGATTTGTGGAGTGGACAGAGCAGAATCACCTGAGGTTGACTGTCAGCAAGACCAGAGAGATGGTGATTGACTTCAGGAAGAGGAAGGCTCCTTCTCAGCCACTGCAGATTAGGGGGTAGGATGCGGGAGTGGTTGAGGACTACAAATATCTGGGTGTCAGGATCAGCAGTGGGTTGGACTGAAGATCCAACACCGATGCTGCGCACAAGAAGGGGATGAGCAGACTCTACTTCCTGAGAAAGCTGAGATCCTTCAACGTGTGCAGCAGGATGCTGGAGTTTTTCTACCACACTGTTGTCGCCAGCGCCATCTTCTTTGCTGCTGTCTGTTGGGGTAGCAGTATCAGGGCCAGAGATACCAACAGACTTGACAAGATTATCAAGAGGGCTGGCTCTGTAATTGGTCTCAAACCGGAGACCTTTGAGACAGTGATGGAGAGGAGAACACTAGATAAACTGCGATCCATCATGGACAATCCTGATCACCCCCTCCACCACACACTAGATAGACAGCAAAGCACTTTCTCCAGTAGACTACTACAGCTTCATTGTCGAACGGCCAGGTACAGGAAATCTTTCCAGCCACATGCAGTTTCACTGTACAATAACTCACTACGATGTTGTATTCTGACATAGCTATGCTGCCACATTGCACCTTACAGACTAACTGGTACATCATATTTTCACTCTGCTCCTGATAGTCCTTTGTGCAATGGGATGATTCCTGTGTTTATTCGGGTCATCATATATTAAGCTATGATGTATATAGGTTTTATAGTTGTGTTAGTTTTTTACTTTCCATGGGTAATCCCTTTGTCTGTCATGTGTGTGTTTCTGTTGTATGGTTGTCAACTGTCATGCTGGTGTTACACTGTAATTTCCCATTTTGGGATCAATAAAGTACTATCTATCTATCTATCTATCTATCTATCTATCTATCTATCTATCTATCTATCTATCTATCTATCTATCTATCTATCTATCTATCTATCTGTTATTCTTGCATGTTAATTTAAAAGCACTAGTTATAAGGTTGCATGCCCCCTGAATTAGTCCTAAACCACTGAAGCTAGCTTAGATTTTATATATATTAATGAATTTTCAGTGTATTAAGATATGTGTGTCACTCTTTTTTTTTAGACTTTTATTTAGCATTTTCATTTTTCACACAAAAAAACAACAACAAAAAAAAGAAAACAAAAAAAATCACAAACAAGCAGACATATATGAAATAAAATTTACAATTTTCTTTTGTGTATTTCAGGTACTAGATCCATTTTTTTCCCCCATAGGCAAATGTAAAGGGAAAGTCAATCGTTCCATCGTGTAGATTTCTTTAACAATGTCTATCCACCCTAAAAATATTGATGGTTCCGCACAAGACCATTTTACTTTCACTTTTTCCCATCTCCCTTTAATGTACAATATTTTTTTTCCCTTCTGCTTTTTTTTAAATAACATATACCAAAAAAACCCCTTACATATATGCAAAAAAAAACCTCCCTCCTAATTCCTCAAGGCTTAAAAAAAAGAGAAAAAAAAAGAAGAAAAAAAGAGACAGGGTCACCCTGCTGTGTTTTAACTTATCCCAGACAACACACATTTGTAATCACCTTATGATTTTCCAACCAAACATTTGTTGATTATTGTTATTATTATTATTATTATTATTATTATTATTATTATTATTATTATTATTATTATTATTATTTTATTACATAATTTTCAACAAAAAGAAGAGCTCTCAATATAATCTATAAAAGGACTCCATGTCAAGGCAAAGTTCCTATGGGTTCTGCTAACATTATATCTAAGTTTTTCTAGTGGTAGAAAGGAGAGCACCTCCTTTAGCCAATGCGAGAAAGATGGAGGGTTATTTAACTTCCACTGGAAAAGAATAAGCCTGCGGACAAGTAAAGAAGCGAATGCCAGAGCGTTACCTTGATAAGTTGTGAGTTTGCAATCTGGGGGGATTATGCCAAAAATAGCTATGTGGGAACTGGGGATTATTTCTTGTTTGCAAATATATGAAAAGACCTCAAATATAAATGCCCAAAAATTTATGAGAACGGGGCACAGCCAAAACATGTGTCCTAAAGAGGCTGGGGCATGGCTACATCTTGGGCAGCGAGGGTCAATAGTGGAAAAAATCTTAGCAAGCTTATCCTTTGAATAGTGGAGACGGTGAAGCACCTTAAATTGAATAAGCCCGTGACGGACACACAACGAAGAAGTATGTATACGTGTCAGACTTTCACGCCACTGCCCTTCAGAGAATTTTATCCCTAAATCTTTTTCCCATTCTGCTTTTGTTTTATCCCATGATATCACCACTAAATTTTGTATAATCCCATAAATCGTAGAAATACGTTTCTTGGCCCAAGGATCCAAATCTAGGATTTCATCTAGCTGATTAGTTGGTGTCAACAAAGGAAAAGAGGGAAACGTTTTTTTTTTACAAAACTACGAATTTGAAGATATCTGAAAAAATGGGATCTAGGTATGTCATAATCTTTTGTAAGCATATTAAAAGAAGAAAAAGTGTTTCCCAGGAATAAATCCTTTAAAAAAACTAATCCCTGTCTACGCCAGAGGCGAAAAGCATCGTCAAGCATGGAGGGCGTAAAAAAACTGATTATTTGCTATTGGGCAGAGCGTGCAAGCCTGAACTAACTTAAAGTGCCTTCTAAACTGGAGCCATATTTTTAAAGAGGATCTAACCACCGGATTCAAAACCTGTATGCGATGAGTATATGGCAACGGTGAGGATAAGATAGGTAACGGGTTGGACAGAAGCTCCATGTCAACCCAACTCAGACCTTCCTTATTCTTATATGTATCGATCCAATGTAAAAATTTTTACCATGTTTGCTGCCCAATAATAAAAAATAAAGTTAGGTAGGCCCAAACCTCCTGCCTCCTTTGATACCTCCAAGTACTTCCTTTTCATCCTGGGATTTGAACTGTTCCAAATGAATGATGAAATCAACCGGTCTAGCTGTTGGAAAGCTGTTTTAGATATAAATATAGGGATCATTTGGAATATATATAAAAATCTTGGCAGAATTGTCATTTTTACTATATTTATCTGGCCTGCTAATGAAATGGGTAAGTTCAACCATTTTTTAATGTCTTGAGCTGTCCATTCAATTAATTTTCTAAAATTATGATTATATAATCCACCTATTGAATGAGTAATCTTAATACCTAGATACGTAAATATATTCTTTTCTAATTTAAACAGAAATCCAGAGTAATCACAATCTACATCATTAATAGGGAATAACAAACTCTTAGAGTAATTAATTTTGTAGCCTGAGAAATAACCAAAATTATCTAAGTTACATAATAATTTTGGTATGGTTCCTTCTGGGTTAGATACGTACACTAGTAAATCGTCTGCATACAGCGATATCTTGTGAAGTTTATTGTCCTGTGAAATGCCTCTCACCCCGTCTTCTTTTCTAATCGCTATGGCCAGCAGTTCAATCGCTAGGTTAAATAGGCAAAGAGAGAGGCTGCAGCCCTGTCTGCAACCCCTGTAAAGCCCGAAATAATCAGAGAGTGTGGTATTTGTCCGTACTGCTGCCATAGGGGAATCATATATTATTCTAATCCAAGCTTGAAATGATGGACCAAAACCAAATCTTTCTAAAACAGCGAATAAATATTGCCACTCGACACGATCAAATGCCTTTTCGGCATCTAATGAAATCACTATTTCTGTTTCTTCGGATGTATGCGGTATATACAGTATATTCAGAAGACGACGCATGTTATAAAAAGATTGCCGGCCGGGTATAAAGCCAGTCTGGTCATTGTCCACAATTGATGCTATAACTGTCTCAATGCGAGTGGCCAGAATTTTTGTAAGAATTTTATAGTCACAATTTAACAAACTTATCAGGCGATATGAGCCGCAAAGTAAGGGGTCTTTATCTTTTTTAAGCAAAATCAATATAATTGCCTGCGTCATGGTCTGGGGTAATTTCTGTTGGTGGAAAATATCAGTGTATACTTGTTTAAGAACTGGAGCCAACTTAAGTGCAAATTCTTTGTAGAATTCAATAGAGAAGCCATCGGGGCCTGCCTCTTTATTACTCTGCATGGATCTTATTGCTTGTAATATTTCTGCTGTCGATATTTCTCTGTCCATTTGTGTGTGGTCCTCTGGCGTAATTTTTGGAATAGTCAGACCATCTAAAAATTTGGATACATGTGAAAAGTCTCTGGAGATTTCAGGAGAATAGAGACTAATATAAAATTGTTTAAATTGGTCATGTATATCATCTGGGTTGGTGGTTTCTGTTCCTAATGATGTGCGGATTTTAAGAATAGTGTTGGCAGCCGCAGACTGTCTAATCTGGTGCGCCAATAATTTCCCCGCTTTCTCTCCATGTTCGGAAAAAGTCTGTTTGGATTTAAAAAACAATCGCTCTGTATGTTTAATAGATATATTATCGAATTCTGTTTTAAAAAGTAACTTTTTTTTATATAATTCAGCGGTAGAAGAAGCAGCATATAGACAATCTGTTTCTGCTATATTCTGAAATAGTTCTATCATACGTTGTTTGTTTTTTTCCTCTCATATGTGGTATATGAAATTATTTGGACTCTGAGATAAGCTTTGAGTGCTTCCCAAATCACAGATAATTTAACATCAGGAGTTTGGTTGATCTTCATAAAATCTACGATTTGTTGTGAAAGGAAGTTTTTGAAAGAGTCCTTAGAAAGCAGGAGAGGGTCAAACCGCCAAGTGCGCTGTGGTCTAGGGCAATCTGGGAAGCTTATATCTAATTGTACAGGAATATGATCAGAGATCACAATAGCAATATATTGGCACCCCTTAACCATGGAGGAGGTTCTGCCATCTAAAAGAAAAAAATCAATTCTAGAGTAAGAATGATGTACAGGGGAGAAAAAAGAGAATTGTTTTGTAGTTGGATTATTTTTCCTCCAAGGGTCAAAAAGAGCATACGAGTCCATAAACGACTGAATGACCCTACCTGCCCTCGAAATCTTACTGTTGGGTCTTGGATTGGACCTATCTAAAAAAGGGTGTAATACACAGTTAGAGTCTCCCCCCAATATCAATAGATAATCGTTAAGATCGGGAAGGATTGTTATAAAATTACTGAAAAAAGAGGGATCATCCCAGTTTGGCCCATAGATATTCGCTAAAACCACTCGTGTACCAAATATATTGCCAGTGACCACTACATACCTTCCACAAGGGTCAGAGATGGTTGATGAAGAAATAAATGGAACACCCTTCTTGATCAGATTGGCTGTGCCCCGTGCTCTGCTCTCATATCTCGAACTAAAATATCTGTCTAATCCAGGCTTTTTTTTAGTCTCACATGTTCAGTTGATAGGAGGTGCGTTTCCTGTAGAAACATAATATCAGAACCAAGAGATTTTAGATGTCCCAAAACCCTATTAAGTTTCACAGGATTATGAATTCCTTTCACATTCCAACTCAGGAAGCGAAGATAGCTAAAAGTATGAGTGTCAGACATTGAACCTTTATCAAAACACAAAAAAAGAAAGGCAAGTGATCCTGTCTACAAACAAACAAAAAAAAATAAATAAAAAATAAAGCCTTGAGACCCCATGCTGATCCAACAAAACCTTCAGGATCGCATTTCCCTTTGCTGGTATAACACAGTCAATGCACATAGAAAAAAGGAAAAAAAAACTCTCCTAGTGGGCCTTGGCTAGGGTAAACAGTCCACAGATAGGAATAATAGGAAAACAGGAGAGAAAAAAAGTATGTCGCACTTAGAATATGGGACATTTTAAATTTCAACTCTTGGATTAACATTTTCGGACTAGCTCTCTGATGGTGGGTAAAGTTAAATTAAATTATCTGAGATAATATCTAAAAAAAAAAAACACAAAAAGAAAGGGGGGGAGGGGAAAACAACTCAATCCAGAAACACTTTGGGGTTAATCCATTCTTTGTCCATTCTTTGTCTTCATTTAGTTCAGTTTTTTTTCTTTTCTTTCCCCCCCTTCCTTTCTCTACTTCCCCCTCCCTCCCCTCCTCTGCGCTCTAAGTAGAAACAGCAGATCACTAGTCCAGCCACCTAAGTAATCTTATTCATTTTTGACATAATGTCTGACCCAGGGAACACGCACACACAGGCTCAAGTACAATACAATGATCTTTATTGAATAACCAGCAGGTGTGTGGGTGCGTGTATGCGCTATGTGAGTGTAGTGTGGGTGAACGAGCTGCAGCCGGGGGTGAAACAGAGCGCTGTGCAGCCTGGCAACCCTAGAGACAGAACCAAACACAGGTGTTAGTTTTAGCTGTGTTATGATGGGTGGAGAATTAACAGGGCTTACTTGCAGATGTCCTGGAGTTGGCGTCGGCTTGGGCTTTGGGCCTCCTGCCAGGGAGACAGTGTCTGCTGAGCGCACCCAGTGAAGCGTTGTGATGGGCGGCGTGGTGAGACAGGCGATTCCGCCGCCGCGAGGAAGAGAACCGCCGCCTGAGGGATCCACCTGTGCACAGGGGAGAGCCTGGGAGAAGAGGTAAGGTTGGAAATGTTGAGCTTATGTGCCAACGGAGAATTCAACGGTGAAGTGCAGGGCTGAAAGGAATCAGGGCATGCGCAGGACGAAGAGCGTAGCATTGCAGACGGCTCCGTGCCGAAGCTCTAGGCAGCATGGGCTATATAGCCCAGGGCTGATTACTCCCAGGTGTGCGCACAGCTGAGGCAGATGACGGCCCGGAATGACTTGTAACAGTACTCCCCCACCGAGCAGCGCATCCTGGCGCTGGCTTACCTGGGTGCGCCTGGTGGAAGTCCTTAATAAGGCGTTTGTCCAGCACAAACGACTGGTGCACCCAGGACCTCCACTCGGGGCCATACCCCTCCCAGTCCACCAAGTACTGCAAGCCGCGACCCTGGCGGAGGACATCCAGGATGGAGTTGACCGTCCAAGCCGGGTCACCATCGATCGACACGGGTGGAGGTGGGGCTTGAGGAGGGGGGCAGAGCGGGTTGGAGATCACGGGTTTGACCTGCGAGACGTGGAACGTGGGACAAACACGCAGAGAAGGAGGGAGAGCCAGATGCACAGCCACAGGATTCACCACCTTAACAATACGGAAGGGCCCAATAAAACACTTGGCCAGCTTCCTTTTTTCAGCCTTCAGGTTAATATACTGCGTCGATAACCATACCTGCTGACCCACCTGATACTGCGGAGCAGGTCTCCTGCGCCGGTTTGCCGCCCTGGTGTTGCGCTCTACTGTGTGTAAAAGGGCCTGGCAAGTAGCGGCCCATAGCCGACGGCAGCGCCTCAGGTGCATGTGAACTGATGGTACGGCCACCTCCCCCTTTTCTTCGGGGAACAGCGGGAGATCGTAGCCCAGCAACGCCCTGAAAGGTGACATACCGGTTGCAGAAGAGACAGTTAGGTTATGAGCATACTCTATCCAAGGCAGATGACTGCTCCATGATGATGGGCTGGAGGCGATGACGCGGTGCAGAGCGGCCTCCAGCTCCTGATTTGCCCGCTCGCACTGCCCATTGCGCTGGGGGTGATGACCAGAGGACAGGCTCACCGTAGCCCCCAAAGCGTTGCAGAAGCTCCTCCACACACTGGACACGAATTGTGGGCCTCAGTCGGAAACAATGTCCGCGGAGATCCCATGCAGACGCACGACGTGCTGTACTAGAAGGTCCGCCGTCTCTCATACCGTTGGAAGCCCACGCAGGGGAATAAAGTGGGCGGCCTTAGAGCTGCAGTCCACGACGGTCAGCACGGTGTTGAAGGTGTTGGATACCGGAAGACTGGTTACGAAGTCCAGAGCCACATGAGACCACGGCCTCCGAGGGACCGGCAAGGGGTGAAGAAGGCCCGCTGGTGGAGAAGAAGATGTCTTCCCGGTGGCGCACTGGGTGCAGGCACGAATGTAGCCAATGATGTCCCTCTGAAGCCCTGGCCACCAGAACGATCTCTGGAGCAACTCCACCAATCGGGAGATCCCAGGGTGGCAGGCGAGTTTGGATGAATGGGCCCAGTGGATCACATCACCCCGAACAGCTGATGGTACAAACAGTCTCCCGGTGGGACCCCCGCCCGGATCCGGTTCAGTTTCTTGAGCCTTCAAGACCTTATCCCTGATGGCCCAGGAGAGGGCGCCCACAACACACGAGGTCGGGAGGATGGTGTGCTCCTGTTTTTCAGCGGCCTCCGAGGTGAACTGCCTGGACAGGGCATCTGGCTTCACGTTCTTTGACCCCGGGCGGTAGGTGATGGTGAACTGGAAGCGCCCGAAGAACAGGGACCACCGCGCCTGGGGAGCATTCAGGTGCTTAGCCATCCTCAGGTACTCCAGGTTCTTATGATCTGCCAAACCACAAAGGGTAGCGAGGCCCCCTCCAGCCAGTGCCGCCACTCCTCCAGCGCGAGCTTGACCGCCAGGAGTTCTCTGTCATCGACGTCATAGTTCCTTTCAGCGGGTGACAGTCGCCGAGAGAAGAAGGCACAGGGGCAGATCACCCCGTCCACCGGGGAGCGCTGTGAAAGTACTGCCCCCACCCCCGAATCAGAGGCATCCACCTCAACCAAACACTGCAGCATGGGGTCCTCCTGCATCAAGACCCGGGAAGAGGAGAATTCTGCCTTCAGGGCCACAAAGGCCGATGCAGCCTCCTCTGTCCACCGGAACGGCACCTTAGGGGAGGTGAGGCGGGTCAGGGGGGCGACGATCGAACTGTACTTGGGCACAAACTGCTGGTAGAAGTTGGCAAACCCCAGAAATTGTTGCAGCTGTTTCCTTGATGACGGGGGGGGGGGGGGGTGGCAGGCAATCCACCACCGCCCTCACCTTCTGTGTGCCATCAACCTCCGCGCCCGGGCGGAGGTTGATGGCACAATTGTACGGGCGGTGGGGGTGGAGAGACAGAGCCTGGGCCTTGCTGAACACTGCTCCGAGGTCGTGGAATTCTGAAGGCACCCTGGACAAGTCGGGGGGAGGAAGGGCAGGGGGGGGGGGAGAGGGGAACCGCAGTAGAACAAGCTGCCGATTGGAGACAAGCACTCAGACAGAATGAGCTCCAGGCAAGAACCCTGCCAGTCCGCCAGTTGAAAGTGGGGTTGTGCAAGCGCAGCCATGGGTAACCCAGGATGACAGGGGCAGCCGAGGTGGAGAGGACGAACAACCGGAGATCCTCACGATGGTTCCCTGAAATGATGGCGGAGACCGGGGCAGTCCGGTGCGTTACCTTTTCTAAGGGAGGCTTTGACAGGGTGATGAGGTTAAGCGGGGGTTGGCAGAGCTTGGCAGGGGAGCCCCAATCGGGTTGCCAGTTCTTTAGAAATAAAGCTCTGTTTAGCCCCCGAGTCCACCAGTGCGTGTGTGATGAACTCAGTGTGGTTGTGACTAAACCTAATAGGCAGGAGACACTTGGATAGGGGATTAGATCGGGATGAGTCCGCAAGGCCCCCTATAGCGACTCGCGGACCCCACCTTTTTGGCCGAACTGGGCAGGACTCGATGTCATGCTGGTCATCCCCACAATAAATGCAGAAACCCAGGTCCCGGTGGCGCTGTCTCTCTGCCTGTGAGATCTTAGTTCGTGCCATCAGAGTCATCCGGGCCCTCTAACGCGGGCAGAGCCAAGGTGGGAGACTGAGAGGAGCGGCAAAATGGTTTACCTGAACGGCTGGAGGACCTCCGTTCGGCCGCTTGCTCCCTCATCCTATTATCTAAGCTAATGGCCAGAGAAATGAGCTCAGTGAGCCGCTCAGGCTTATCTAGGCAGGCCAGCTCATCCCGTAGGCTAGGGCTCAGGCTACGGGTGAAGATGCTGCAAAGTGCAGCATCCTCCCACCCAACTTCTGCCGCTACCACCCGGAAGTCGACAGCGTAATCGGCCACCGACCGACTACCCTGGCAAAGATTTAATAAGCGGGTGGTTAGCACACTATCACGATCTGAGTGGTCAAACACTTCATGGAAATCTTGGACGAATTGGGCGTAGGAGAGATTAGCGTAGCTGGGTTTCTCCATTATGGCGTAAGCCCATGCTAATGCTCGCCCTTCCAAGAGATTAGCCACATAACGCACTGAAACACCGTCTCACACTGGAGAATGAAACCCTGCGCCTCCCCGAGCTTCCCACTGAAGTGCGTGGGCGTGGGGATCGGCGTGAGACGCGTGAGCGTGCCCGGGCTAGCCTGGCTAGATGGAGAGCTAACAGGAGCTGGCCTGCTGCTCTCAGCCGGAGGGAATGCCTGCTGGCATCCAACCGGCTGTTAATCTGACCTAGCTGGTTCAAAATAACCTGCTGCTGGTAAGTAATTTGGTCGACTCGAGCCTCCAAGATGTTAAAGCGATGTGCGAGCCTGCTGTTCGCTGGGTCACTCCGACGGAGCCGTACTGACATAATGTCGGACCCAGGGAACACGCACACACAGGCTCAAGTACAATATAATGATCTTTATTGAATAACCAGCAGGTGTGTGGGTGCATGTATGCGGTATGTGAGTGTAGTGTGGGTGAACGAGCTGCAGCCGGGGGTGAAACAGAGCGCCGTGCAGCCTGGCAACCCTAGAGACAGAACCAAACACAGGTGTTAGTTTTAGTCGTGTTATGATGGATGGAGAATTAACAGGGCTTATTTGCAGATGTCCTGGAGTTGGCGTCGGCTTGGGCTTTGGGCTTCCTGCCAGGAAGACAGTGTCTGCTGAGCACACCCAGTGAAGCGTTGTGATGGGCAGCGTGGTGAGAGGGGCGATTCTGCCGCCATGAGGAAGAAAACTGCTGCCTGAGGGATCCACCTGTGCACAGGGGAGAGCCTGGGAGAAGAGGTAAGGTTGGAAATGTTGAGCTTACGTGCCAACGGAGAATCCAACGGTGAAGCGCAGGGCTGAGAGGAATCAGGGCGTACGCAGGACGAAGAGCGTAGCATTGCAGATGGCTCCGTGCCGAAGCTCTAGGCAGCACGGGCTATATAGCCCGGGGCTGATTACTCCCAGGTGTGTGTACAGCTGAGGCAGATGATGGCCCAGAGTGAGTTGTAACAATTTTAGCCACACATTCTTATACTTACACCCATCAAAAAAATAAAAAAATAAATAAATAAATATTATTTTTTTAATATGGTTTTAAAAATATGATTTTTTTTTTGAATTGTTGAAATTCGAATTTTGAATTTTCTTTTTAAGTTTTTTATAAGTACAGGTTTTCTTATAAGTTGATTAATTCTCTCACTGTAGATATGTCCCTTTTTTATTACTCCTTTTTTGTTTTTTTATGTTGTATTTATGTGTATATGTATTGCATATATGTATAATTATTTATTTTTTTTAATTTTATTTATTTATGTGTGTCACTCTTGAGGAAAGTTTCAAGTCATGTGACTGGTATCTGCCAGTCTCTGCATAGCAACAGTTCTCTCAATATTATTGGTTGTTACAGACAAAGAACTGTTTGTTCATTGGACTAAAGTTCATAAAACCCGCCCATGAAGGAAGACTATTGGCTTAGGCTTCTGTCAATTCCTGGAAGCCCGCGAAAGTTGTCTTGCTATTAGAGGGGGGATGCCCTCATTCAGTTCAGTTCAGAGCAGATTCATGTGATCCTTGATTGTTGTGCTGTGTAAATGTCTGTATGTTTTAATGTTTTTCTTTAAATGTCTAGGAATGAACTCTTTCTTTCCTGAGCTCAAATCTTGATATGGAGTGAAACTCCATGTTTCTAGACGTTCCTGTTTTTCTAACTTTTTATCCTGTTAAACTTTCTTTAAATCCACCGTGTGTTTTTCAAAGGACTGACCATTCATTATCGCACTTTCAGTGCGATTAAGCAATTTCAGCCAACTCCACGACGTCAGAGTAACTTAGATTTTTGTGGCTTGAGTTTATTTTTATCTTATCCTTCTTACTCTCGTTATCCGGATCCAATTTTAAATTATTTCTGAATTTATTTGGACTCTGGAGAATCTGCTGCCCAACGAAAGCCCCTGACACAGCTCGCCATCACAGCTGCCAGGAAGGAACTCAGATGTTAACTGAGTGAAGACGAAGCTTATTATAGCAGTCAGAACCTCAACTTATGACTGCTGGACTGTGGACTTTGAAAGCTGCTGTATCTTGCCCAAATATCTGCTGGTAAGATATTCTGGCTCTGGCATCATCTGCAAATAAAGCTTTAGGAGGAGCCTCAACAACAGAACTTCAACGCGGATTCACATGAGCAATAATGACCCATTTCTCTTCGTTTCCATCTGCTGAATGACCTGTCTAAAATTTGGAAATAATTCAGAAATCTGATCGGATACAGAATTAGAGAACTTAATAATAACTCTTTTATTAAAATTCCGTTTTACTTTCTTGGAATCGTTCAGAATTTTCCATATAATTAGTTTAATTTTCTCCATAAAATTGCGTCCAATTTATTCACATCCTCATCCCAGTTACTTCAGCTCACATTTTCACTCTGGTTCTGCAAATGTTATCATACTCTGTTGATTAATAATCAGTTATACAAGTTAAATGTGATGGTTTAATATTGACCATTTCACCTGCTCAAGTTATTTGAATGTAAAATCATTTAATCAGAGTTCATTTAATAAATCTATAAAATGAGAGAAGTTGTTGGGAATTTATTCCATTCTGTGCCTGTCTTCGAAGTCCCAGTATTGAATTCACTAATATTTTGAGACTGATTAATTGATTAAACAGGTATAAAATAAAATAAATTAATGAATTGCTCACATTTATTGTGCTGGTGCCCCCAAAAATGAGTGCGTTACTCTCTAGGTATGAGTGTTTGCGGTAACGGACCAAACATCTGTCCTCCCACACACATACACTTTTAATACAAAGTAAATAATCTTTATACCTGATCATAATTATAAATTAAATATTGCTACACCAACCTTATTGTGCTAAACTTCAGGTTACAAGACTTATGCCACCTTGCTTTGTGTTGAGCAAATGTTTCTTCCATTCCCAAGCCTTCATCGAGTCTTAGTTCATCTATTTACATTGGAAGCTCACCCAGGTTTTTAAATTGGGTTATATTCTGAGACAAAGTCTTGTAATGTGCTCCTTTATCTTTACATTTGCTATCAGCAGGATATACTAGGCTCTCTGAAGAATCATTCTGGCACAAAACACATTTTGACTGGAGAGTCAAACTGAATTGATTAGTTTAAATTTTGCCGTCATTCTACATATTTTAGCCACTACCAGTCTAAGTTACAACTACTATCATGCAAGCATGTTAATCTTCACCCATATGTCCACCAACACCATCTGATACCAAACATGCACCTGAAACAACAGAAAAGAGTGGACTGTAGTACTCGTACACAGTCAAACAAATACATAAGGTAATTCGTTTTTTTTTTTTTATGAAATGAAGGTACAGTCATGTGAAAAAATTAGGAAACCCCATTAAATACTCAGTTCTTAATTAATAAATGTTCACATATCTATATCAAACCTTGTTTTTCTTTTTATTTGCATCTTTTGATATTTATTTTAGCCATTTTAAGTGGGAATTTATTTATTTTTTATTATTTTTTTTTATTTCGGACAAAAGGAAGCAAAAAAGAACATCCAATACACCAAAAGATACAAAAACACAATGCAAAGTAATGAAACCCTGAATGAATGTGGGGGTGTCCTAAAAAAGATGGGGAGTGTCCTAATTTATTCCTCACTATTTGTTTAGAGTTACATTTTACAGAAAATTTGGAAAAAGTCTTTAATTCATTTTTAATTGTTTAGTTGTATTACATGAATCTCCCAGTATTTTTAACACTGATACTAAATATTCATGTGTCCAAATATGTTAAAAAACACACACAGGCTTATACAGGGTATCCTAATTTTTTCACATGACTGTGTCTGACAGTTGAATTCAGGTTATTTCAGCAAGATGTAATCATCAGGTGAAAAATACGCATGTTGAAAAGATAAATTGACACTGACATTATAGGTCTGGAAGAAAAAAATGCTCAATTATCAGTATTAGTTGCTAAGACATAGGAAAATCAGTATTTCTCAATAATGGTAAATAAAGATGGCTGCCAGATCCACCACTGGTCATTTTCACAATGGGACTATATCTGAAATTCAATAACAAATATTTGTTGACATTTGTGCCAAATTTCATGCTTTTATGACTAAAGGAGCAGTTGTTACACATATCTACTCTACTATTGAAGCTAATGAAACTCTTCTATACTGTCTGTTCTTGTCCCTCTTACATAGGGGTGAAAAACATGGATCCTATTGGCCAGAATGGACCACTCAAAGGACCCAATCACATTAACTGAGAGAGTGAAAAAACGTGCAAAGTAGAAAATACTTTTGACTGCATAGATAGCAGTGAGAATTAGGTCTCTTTATGCTACACAGAGAAATGATTTAATTAATTACAATTTAAATGCAACAGTGGTAAATCCAGCTAAGCAGTCATTCAGTAGCTCAGTTTATTTAGAAAACCTTCAACAATGTGAGTAAAGGTCTTTTTGTTCCTCCACTGAACTGTGTACGTCTCCTGTGATGCAAATAATGTTAAAGGTCAGCGTTTAAAGCCACATTTCAAAGAGTTATTTTCCTCGTGATGAAAGCCAGTGGTGGACCACCTGAGTGCTCTGAAGTGAGAGGAGTCAACAGCAGTAGCATAGGTCAGGGACTCACATATGGAGGATTCACTTTTTCTTTTGTGTTTTCTCTCCTGTTGAGTAGCTAAGTAGTGATAGCCTTGAGTAGGAGAAGAGTGGAAGGATACATTATGATAAAAAAGTGAATGTTAGCTTATCATGAAAAGAAGAAAAGCGGTCTACCACATATTGGGCATTTTACCAGCCTTCAAAGTAACAATGGAACCATACATGATGCTGCAAAAGTCTATTCTCAAATCCTTGATATCCTCAGTACATGCGATTTTTGAGTAGTACAGTTAAATGATTCTTTGAATCCTTATAAGAGGTAGGCTAATATATAAGAATAGAGAGCTTTGCAAAATAGTCAGTTAGAGCAGAAGGTTGACTAATCACTGACTATAAAGTGTTCCAGTGGCTTTTGTTCATTTCCTCTCTCCTTTCCCCTAAACGTACTCTGGTTTTGTTCCAGAACTTTTGATTAAAAAAGAAAAATTAAATTATAATTGTGGAAGGAAACCGGAGCACCCAGTCAATAATAATATTAATAATGCAGCCAATGCACTTAACACTAGGGGCGCCACACGAGTCGGCTGCCTTTTGCAACAGCGGCTCGATTCCGAGTCTTTTTCCTTCCTCTCTCTTTTGATCCGTCTTTTTTTTTCACCCCACTTATATCACGGACACACAGATCGTCCTAAATGTCTCCTGAGCCGGTGGACGGAGCCACTGTCTATAGCAGGATACGATACAGCAGAGAACAGCTGCTAGCATTCAACCGCCACCCGGTCCCATTGGAAATACTCGACATACCGAGAGAACTGAGGCGAAAACGCCGCGGCTGCCGGGCTGGAGTAAGGCGGAGGACAAAAAATATAAGGTACAGACCCTCCCTTCCATCTGTTGTCATGGGAAATGTACGGTCGATACTGGGAAAGTTAGATGAGCTAGCGGCTATCTCCCGTTATGATAGCACATACCGGGAGTGCTCTCTCCTTTTGTTTACTGAGACGTGGCTAACTGAACTAGCAGCAGATGCTAACATTGAGCTGGAGGGTTTTCACATGATACGAGCTGACCGAACACCAGACAGTGGCAAGGCTAGGGGCGGTGGAGTGATCATGTATGTTAACAACAACTGGTGCAGACCGGGACATATCACTGTTAAACAACGACACTGCAGCAAAGACATTGAGTTGCTAGCTGTTAGCATGAGGCCTACATATCTCCCGAGAGAACACTCACACGTGATCTGCATTGTTGTTTATGCAAATCCGACGGCGAACGCTGGGACAGCACGTGACGTCATCCATTCAGTAACCAGCAGGCTGCAGACAGAACACCCAGATGCTCTTCTCCTCATCTCAGGCGATTTCAACCATGTTTCACTGTCTCCCATTCTACCCACGTTCACCCAGTATGTCACATGCCACACTAGAGACAATAAAACACTGGATTTATTCTACGCAAACACTAAGGAGGCGTACACCTCATCACAACTACCCCCACTCGGGAGATCGGATCACAACTTGGTTCATCTCCGGCCGGTGTACAAACCCCTAGTGCACAGACAACCTCCGGCCATGCACACTGTGGAGTTATGGTCTGAGGAGACAATGGACACCCTAAAGGGCTGTTTTGAAGCCACCGCCTGGAAGCAGCTCTGCGATCCACATGGTGAGGACATCGATGGCCTCATTCACACCTTCACGGGCTACCTCAGCTTCTGTGTGGACAAATCCGTTCCCACCAAGACCATACGGCGTCACTCAAACAACAAACCCTGGATCAACCCTGAGATTAAAACACTTCTGAGAGAGAAGAAGAGGATCTTCAGGTCAGGGAACAGGGAGATGCTGAAGTCCGTACAGAGGGAGCTGAGGAGAAAGATCAGAGAAGGCAAGGACAGCTTCAGGAAGAAGATGGAGGACAAGCTGCAACAGAGCGACATCAGCGGGGTCTGGAGAAACCTCAAAACCATCTCGGGGCTCCAGAATACCTCCCCCCAGGCCACAGGGGGCAGGGAGTGGGCGAACAACCTGAATCTGTTTTTCAATAGATTTGACCAACCGCCCTCCCCCCTGACTGCACAACAACCACTGCTGCCTCTAAAGAAATCAAGTCCTGCTGCCCACTCCCCACTCTACCAACACCCCCCCACTCCCAACACACAGCCCCCCATCCTGACCCTGACCAGGACCCAGGTGAGGACGGAGCTGAGGAAGATCAAGGCGAGGAAGGCGCCGGGACCGGACGGCATCAGCGCAAAGCTCCTCAAGTCCTGTGCAGACCAGCTGTGTGGGATTGTGACGTATATCTTCAACATGAGCCTGAAACTGGGGAGGGTACCACAGCTGTGGAAAACATCTTGTGTGGTACCTGTACCAAAAACTTCCCACCCCAAAGACCTGAACAGCTACAGACCGGTGGCCTTGACGTCCCACTTGATGAAGACCCTGGAGAGACTGCTCCTTGCTCACCTCCGCCCCCTGGTGGAACCAGCGATGGATCCACTCCAGTTCGCCTACCAGCATGGCATTGGGGTGGAGGATGCGGTGATCTTCCTCCTTCACCGTTCTCTGTCCCACCTGGAGAAGCCCGGGAATATGGTGAGGATCATGTTCTTTGACTTCTCCAGTGCTTACAACACCATCCAACCGATGATCCTGAAGGACAAGCTGCTGCGCGCAGGGGTGGACCAGCACCTGTCATCATGGATCCTGGACTACCTCACGAACCGGCCTCAGTTTGTGAGAACCCGGGACTGTGTGTCCGACACGATCATCAGTAGCACGGGGGCCCCCCAGGGAACGGTGCTGGCTCCCTTCCTGTTCACTCTTTATACTGCGGACTTCTCACACAACACAACACACTGCCATCTACAGAAGTTCTCTGATGACTCTGCGATCGTTGGCCTCATCTCCAATGGAGATGAAGCTGAGTACAGAGGGCTTATCCAGGACTTCGTGGACTGGTGCCATCGGAACTGCCTCCAGATCAACGCGAGGAAAACTAAGGAGCTGGTGGTGGACTGCCGCAGGCATGGGCAGCCCCTCACAGTACCAGTAAATATACAGGGAACAGACATCGAGATGGTGACATCCTATAAGTACCTGGGTATTCATCTGAACAATAAACTAGACTGGTCACACAATACTGATGCACTCTACAAGAAGGGACAGCGCAGGCTGTTCCTGCTGAGGAGACTCAGGTCTTTTGGTGTACAAGGGGCGCTGCTGAAGTCATTCTATGACACGGTGGTGGCATCAGCCATCACTTTTGGAGTGGTCTGCTGGGGCAGTGGCATTACTGCAGCCGATAGGAAGAGACTGAACAAACTGATTAAGAAAGCTAGCTCTGTCCTGGGGCAGCGCCTTGATCCGATGGAGGAGATAGGAGAGAGAAGGACGGTGGCTAAACTGTCATCTCTGCTGGAGTCCGAGTTCCACCCTATGCAGGACATACTGAATGCACTGAGGAGCTCATTTAGCAGCAGACTACATCATCCCAGGTGCACAACCGAGAGGTTTCGTAGGTCCTTCCTACCAACGGCTGTCAGACTGTACAACCTAAGCAGGGCTGCTCGCAGAGATAGCAAAAAAGACGTAACAAACTAATAGTTTTTTGAATGCAGAAGATGCAATAGACTTACACAGTGGTCCTCTCCGGCATACAACTAGGAGCATGCCGGTCGCTATGGAGGGTGAGAGTGTGTATGGGCACATAATCATACCATGCAGGATAGCTGGGTAGACGGTTATGCTGTTTCATTCCATCTAGCGGCAATGCTCTGCACTGTGTGTGTTTATATATTTGCATATTTGTTCCGTCTAGCTGCAATGCTCCGTACTGTGGGTGTTTATATGTTTATATATCTACATGTTATTCCATCTAGCTACATTGCTCCGCACTGTGTGTGTTTATATACTTGCATATTTATTCCACCTAGCTGCAATGCTCCGTACTGTGGGTGTTTATATATTTACATATTTATTCCATCTAGCTACAATGCTCTGCACTGTGTGTTCATATATTCATATATTATTCCATCCAGCTACAATGCTCTGCACTGTGTGTCTGTGTGTGTGTGTATATATATATATTTTATAGTAATACGTACATATGTTTATTAGCTGCTCTTGCTTGCTTGTTTTTTTTTTTCTTGCCTTCTGATTGTTGCTCTGAGTGTTGCTATCCCTGTGCTGTTGCAATCCTGGAATTTCCCCGTTGTGGGACTAATAAAGGCTTATCTTATCTTATCTTATCTTATCTTAATTTATATAGTACTTTTCACAGACACTCAGACGCTTAACAATAGATACATTATTCATTCACTCCACAGACAATGATAGTAGTAAGCTACTACTGTAGCCACAGCTGCCCTGGGGAAGACTGAAAGAAACGTGGCTGCCAATCCATGCCAACGGCCTTTCCAACCACTACTGAACATTTATACACATTCATACTGAGTGTCATGGACACTGGAGGTAAGCTGGGTAAAGTCTCTTTCCCAGGGGTACAATGGCAGGATGGCTGGAGAGAGTTTGAGCCACCAACCCTCCGGGTACTGGACAACCCGCTCTACATCCTGAGCTACTGCCGCAGACAAGCCAAGCAGAAATGCTTTCTATTGATTCTATTACATTATTATTAAAAAAAAAGTTCTCAAGAAACTTCAAATTACTGTGTTTGGGCTTGCCATCTTCACTTCACAATTACAATTCTATGAATGAATGAGGATCACAATTAAAAAGCATATGAATATATGAAGAAAGAAAGGAAAACATTTAAAAGCACTTGCATAACACAGGAGACAATCTTATCAATACTTGGGTGCTCAAAACAGTCATATCAGTGTTTAACTCAAGTATTTCATTTTTTTCATTTTATCTATTTATTTCAAATGTGTAACATTGAGCATTCAGTGACAGTAGTGTAGAAAACATTTTTAAGAAAAATAAAATATATATGAAAGCATAAGTCACCATACAAAACATGAGTTTCACCATGCACATAATTCACATACATATCCGAAAAGGAGTGGGAAGAAGTCTAAACTTATTCAGTCCCACCCCTTCTCCACAAATCATTGATTTCCACTCATTTGCTTCTTAGCCACACACAACACAATATATATATCATTTAAATTAAATCATAGAAAATAATAATACACACATTTAATACACATTATTCAGAAACGTAACTTTGTTCAAACATCTTCATCCTCACACTTTGCGAAGATCTTTTTTTTTAATACAACCTTTTAAATTGTTTTATGTTTGGACATTGCTTCAGTTCATCACCCAGACTGTTCCATAATTTCACTCCACAGATGAATACACAGAAACATTTCCTGGTTGTTCTTACATTTACCATTTTAAATCAACCCTGAGATAACCTGGATCTGGATCAACCCTGGATCAACCAGGGTTGATCCAGGGTTGAGATAAAAACACTTCTGAGAGAGAAGAAGAGGATCTTCAGGTCAGGGAATAGGGAGATGCTGAAGTCCGTACAGAGGGAGCTGAGGAGAAAGATCAGAGAAGGCAAGGACAGCTTCAGGAAGAAGATGGAGGACAAGCTGCAACACAGCGACATCAGCGGGGTCTGGAGAAACCTCAAAACCATCTCTGGGCTCCAGAATACCTCCCCCCAGGCCACGGGGGGCAGGGAGTGGGCGAACAACCTGAATCTGTTTTTCAATAGGTTTGACCAACCGCCCTCCCCCCTGACTGCACAACAACCACTGCTGCATCTAAAGAAATCAAGTCCTGCTGCCCACTCCCCACTCCACCAACACCCCCCCACTCCCAACACACAGCCCTCCATCCTGACCCTGACCAGGACCCAGGTGAGGACGGAGCTGAGGAAGATCAAGGCGAGGAAGGCGTCGGGACCGGACAGCATCAGCGCAAAGCTCCTCAAGTCCTGTGCAGACCAGCTGTGTGGGATTGTGACGCATATCTTCAACCTGAGCCTGAAACTGGGGAGGGTACCACAGCTGTGGAAAACATCTTGTGTGGTACCTGTACCAAAAACTTCCCACTCCAAAGACCTGAACAGCTACAGACCGGTGGCCTTGACGTCCCACTTGATGAAGACCCTGGAGAGACTGCTCCTTGCTCACCTCTGCCCCCTGGTGGAACCAGCGATGGATCCACTCCAGTTCACCTACCAGCATGGCATTGGGATGGAGGATGCGGTGATCTTCCTCCTTCACCGTTCTCTGTCCCACCTGGAGAAGCCCGGGAATATGGTGAGGATCATGTTCTTTGACTTCTCCAGTGCTTTCAACACCATCCAACCGATGATCCTGAAGGACAAGCTGCTGCGGGCAGGGGTGGACCAGCACCTGTCATCATGGATCCTGGACTACCTCACGAACCGGCCTCAGTTTGTTAGAACCCGGGACTGTGTGTCCGACACGATCATCAGTAGCACGGGGGCCCCCCAGGGAACGGTGCTGGCTCCCTTCCTGTTCACTCTTTATACTGCGGACTTCTCACACAACACAACACACTGCCATCTACAGAAGTTCTCTGATGACTCTGCGATCGTTGGCCTCATCTCCAGTGGAGATGAAGCTGAGTACAGAGGGCTTATCCAGGACTTCGTGGACTGGTGCCATCGGAACTGCCTCCAGATCAACGCGAGGAAAACTAAGGAGCTGGTGGTGGACTGCCGCAGGCAAGGACAACCCCTCACAGCACCAGTAAATATACAGGGAACAGACATCGAGATGGTGACATCCTATAAGTACCTGGGTGTTCATCTGAACAATAAACTAGACTGGTCACACAATACTGACGCACTCTACAAGAAGGGACAGCGCAGGCTGTTCCTGCTGAGGAGACTCAGGTCTTTTGGTGTACAACGGGCGCTGCTGAAGACATTCTATGACACGGTGGTGGCATCAGCCATCACTTTTGGAGTGGTCTGCTGGGGCAGTGGCATTACTGCAGCCGATGGGAAGAGACTGAACAAACTGATCAAGAAAGCTATCTCTGTCCTGGGGCAGCGCCTTGATCCGGTGGAGGAGATAGGAGAGAGAAGGACGGTGGCTAAACTGTCATCTCTGCTGGAGTCCGAGTTCCACCCTATGCAGGACATACTGAATGCACTGAGGAGCTCATTTAGCAGCAGACTACATCATCCCAGGTGCACAACCAAGAGGTTTCGCAGGTCCTTCCTACCAACGGCTGTCAGACTGTACAACCTAAGCAGGGCTGCTCGCAGAGATAGCAAAAAGACGTAACAAACTAATAGTTTTTTGAATGCAAAAGATGCAATAGACTTACACAATGGTCCCCTCCGGCATACAACTAGGAAAATACCGGTCGCTATGGAGAGTGAGAATATGTATGGGCACATATACCATGTAGGATAACTAAGTAGACGGTTGTGCTGTTTCATCCCATCTAGCAACAATGCTCTGCACTGTGTGTGTTTATATATTTACATATTTATTCCATCTAGCTACAATGCTCCGCACTGGGTGTGTTTATATTTATATATCTATATATTTATTCCATCTAGCTACAATGCTCCGCACTGTGTGTTTATATATCTTACATATTATTCCATCTAGCTACATTGCGCCGCACTGTGTGTGTTTATATATTTACATATTTATTCCACCTAGCTGCAATGCTCCGTACTGTGGGTGTTTATATATTTACATATTTATTCCATCTAGCTACAATGCTCCGCACTGTGTGTTTATATATTCATATATTTATTCCATCCAGCTACAATGCTCTGCACTGTGTGTCTGTGTGTGTGTATATATATATTTTATAGTAATATGTACATATGTATATTAGCTGCTCTTGCTTGCTTGTTTTTTTTTTCTTGCCTTCTGATTGTTGCTCTGAGTGTTGCTATCCCTGTGCTGTTGCAATCCTGGAATTTCCCCATTGTGGGACTAATAAAGGCTTATCTTATCTTATCTTAAAATTAAATAAAAAGTAATAAAATTGAGTATTTTTCCACTTAATTTTCTACCATTATTTGGCATTGAAAGTGACAACGAGTACTGTTTATTTTATATAGTATTCAACTTCTTGAGCCAGAATGAAGTAAATGCAGTCGAATGAATAAAATGAAGTAAATAGCCTATGTGGGGCTATGACTTCTGTTTCTTTACATACCAAATTTGGCACCCATGCTTGGCCAACTGCGACTAGCCTGGTGGCTGAAGCAGTCTGGAATCACCTCAACAGAATGGATCAAAAGACAGTCGACATCCAGAGAAGAACTTTGGAATGTCCTTCAAGAAACCTGGAGAGCTATTCCTGAAGACTATCTATCCATCCATCCATCTTCTACTGTTTAATCCTTTTCAGGTTGCGGGGGGGGATGGAGCCTATCCCAGCATCTTTGGGCTAGAGGCAGGGTACACCCTGGACAGGTCGCCAGTCCATCGCAGGGATTCCTGAAGACTATAAAAAATTTCAAGAAGCATTGCCTATGAGAGTTTAGGCTATGTGAAGGATGAAGATGGTCAAACTAAATATTGACTTTAAAGCTCAGAATTGTAAAAACTGCTTAAGTTTGAATTTCTTCTCACTGCTATTCAAATATGTATAACAGGGGTGTCAAACTCATTTTAGCTCGGGGGCCACATACCACCGGATTTAATTTCAAGTGGGCCGGACCAGTAAAATAATAGCAAGACTGTCATGGTCTGGGCTGGGTCCTAAGATCATGCCCACAATTTGTGTTATGATTATTTGCCTATGTTTTGCCTTCTGTGTGTCATATCCGGCTCTAGGGAGCCGGGCAATCAGAGCCAGGGACAAGCCAGTGAGTCGAGATGTTTTATTCTGGGTAAGGGATAAGGGATGAGGAGAGCACAGACACTCATACAGACGTACATTCTCAGGCTGCACAGCGCAGGGGTAGGTAGCTTGTACCGGACGTGGGGGTAACAAGACGTGCATACTCACAGCGGGATACAAACACCGGAATGCTGCAAGGGGAGTTGAGGCTGACACCAGACGAAGGGGCTTCAGCCTAGCAGTGCTTATGTCGCAGCCCCGAGTCGTCGAGGCTGCTCCTATTTATCCTCATTGGCAGCGCCCCAGCTGATGAAGACTAATTGGCCCCAGCCGTCCATAATGCTGCCAGCTGGGGGCCAGCTGAGACGCTGCTCAATGGGAGGCAGGGATGAGGGAAAACATGGGCTCAGTGCCGAGACGGCATCTCAACCCATGGTGACAGAGCCCCTCCCTCAAGGTCGGGCTCCTGAACGACCAGGAACATCCCAGCCCCCCCCCCCCCCACCTAGGGTGGGAGGAAGGGAGGCGGACCGGAGGGGAAGAAGCCAAGGGAAGGACAACACCAATGGGGCAATGTAGGGTAGCGGGAAAGAAAAACCCAAATACAATACTGACAACAGAATAATTAACCCAGGTACAGATGGGGAGAAGAACTGGGTCAGCACGCCGGTTACATACTACCCAGAGAGTACCAACCATGCGTGACCCAGAGCAAGAAAAAAAAAAACCACCAAAAAGGTACAGGGCAAAAAATGCTGAGTATGGTCAAATAAAGGGAAAACACAATACACAGCACCAATATAAGTACATACACACAGTCACCAAGAAAAGTGAGGGTGACTGGAACAAATGGACAATTACAGAGCATGGTGTTACGGAAAACAAGGCACATGACTCTATAATGAACCAACAGGGCATAAAAAAGAAATACTGAGTGCAGGCAAAGAAAAACCCACACACATGAATATATAAATACCCACAGTCACCTAAAGAAATGAAAGTGACTGGAATGAATGGGCAACTGCAGAGTATGGTCTGAAAGGGAACAAAACATAACTCTACAATGCAAAAACGAGACTAAAAACATGGTACAAAAAATAAAATGCTGGGTACGAGGGAAGGAAAACGCACAGCACTATAAATACACATCCACCAACAGGACAGACATTACACCCAAGTGACCTTAATAACGATAAAAGAAAAAGTGACACCCGAGGTGTATGGCAGGCAGAGTCCAAAAATAGCCGAGATGGCTCCGGAGATCTCCCCGCCCATTGTCCAGCTGGCGAATCAGGGGAAGAGAAATGTTCGGACGGCGAACTCTGGACCCAGATCCCAGGAATCCAGTCCAACGGCTGCCGAACCAGGCCGCCCAAAGGCAAACACAGACCAGTGGGGGGAAACCAGATCGCCGAACCGAAAGTTTTGCGGGTCGGGTCGTCGACCCGCATCACTCAACCACCAGGACCGTTGAGACGGACGAAGGGTCAGAGCGGATCCCGGTGGAAGAGGCTCAGGGGAGAGCCGATGACGAGGGCGGCGGGCCTCAGGGAAACGGCCACCTCCTCACCGGACCTGGACAACACTGGGGCAGCACCCACGTCGGACCCCGATCGGGCCTCAGGCGAACCCACGTTGGACCCCGATTGGGTCTCGGGCGAACCCACGTTGGACACTGCACCAGAACCGACCTCCAACGTTGAACCCGGACCCTCCAGCACCACGAGGAACAGCAACTCCTCGCCGGTGACCCTGGAAGAAGGCTCAGAAGAGAAAACAGAACCGGGATCAGGATCACCGGCAGCGCCAGAACCCGGCGAGACGAGCTCAGACGCAGCGGACGGCTGCACCCTGCTCGTCTCCCCTGGAGATAGGCTGAAGTGCTCGGGGATAAAAAGAAAGAAAAGAAAGGAGAGCACTCGCCTGATCTCGGGTTCTGACGCCGTCCAGGACTGCGAAGATCCAGGATCCGTCGTCAGGAGGTCGTTGTCAGGCTCCCATCTAGCCGCGTCGGGCCCCGCAGCCAGCACGATGGTCAGCGCAGCTTGAGATCCCTCCAGCTCAGGTAACCCCGCCGACGATCCACTCGGCGTGAAGCCAGAAGAATCTCGTCCCGCTGGACCGAACCGCTCCTCCGTGGAGACCCAGGGACGCTCAGTCGTCAGCGTAGACTCCACGCAGCAGTCAGTCCCCCTCCTCCGTCCGCAATGTAGCTGCGGAACCACAGGCCCTCTCCATATCCCACCACGTTGACCCGGAGCCGGGGACCGCTCGGCGGAGAGAGACACAGAGGATGCGGGATTAGGAAAACAGGTTACAGCAGGTGGGGAGAGTTCAGGGAGCTGCGAACCCTGAACTTCTCCTCCAGGGATGTGACAGAGCAAATCATTAAGCAGGTGTGAAAAAACAATGACTTGCCTGCCCCCTGGAGGTTGAGTATCGCCTGCTGTAGTGGAATCTGCTTCTTCCTCTCCCCGCCCGGCGATAACGGAGGACCCCCCGGGAGTTCGTCTGAGGATCGCTCGCGTTGTCTCCAGCAGAGAGCTCACCAGGCCGGGATTCCAGGCACACAGCGGTCAGGAAGCGCGTCGAGGAGGAGGGGGAAACAGCCGGGGTGAGCCAGCCCGAATGTCCAGGAATGACAGCGGGGGAACGAGGCTCAGGGGACGAGGCTGTAGAATCTCCACACTGATGAGGCGAAGGGATGACAGCTGCGTGGGAGGAACGGTCCTGACGATGACCCAGAACTGGATCCGGACGAGGTTCGTGCAGAGGTGACTCGGCGATGTGATGACGACTACTCCCAGGGAACGAAGCGAGGGGGAGACCCAGGATTCGCCGCTCCAGATCGGAGATCGAGACGAGGGAGGCGTCGAGCACGGGAAAGCTTCGTAGCCCTGAAGTCCTCACCATCAATCTCACTGCCGCCGCCACATGCCTGAAGGTGGTGACAGGAAACACAGTAGAGCTCGCGACAGCCACTCGACCCCGGACATAACTGCTGTCAGCTGCGGCTCCTTGAAGGGAATCCCGAGTGACGTGACGCAGGTCGGGGGAAGTCCTCTGGTTGGCGCGAACTCCCGGACTGGAATAGCGGCAGGAACGGGACTCCGAAGCGGGGAAAGACGTCGCCCACTTCGACTCCCTGCCGGGATTTCCATCCACCCCGTGGAGCTTCTCTTGCTGTGTACCTGCAGCGTCTATCCTGGCACTGTCCTCCAGATGGTACAGAGAGTGAGGGTGACAGTCCAGGAGTTCCTCAGCACGGCCCGGATGCCAGCGTCTCGCGTTGGAGGCGTCGTGCAGGGTGAAGAACGTCCCGTCGACAGCCTCCGAGATGGACCTCAGCTCGTCGCCCTGGCGCCGGAAGTGACTCCTGGGAAACGGCATGCTAGCAGCGCTGACACCCGGACAGAAAGGTACATTTCCACAGCGACTCACGGCCGCCGGCAACTCTTCTGGCTGCGACATACTGTCATATCCGGCTCTAGGGAGCCGGGCAATCAGAGCCAGGGACAAGCCAGTGAGTCGAGATGTTTTATTCTGGGTAAGGGATAAGGGATGAGGAGAGCACAGACACTCATACAGACGTACATTCTCAGGCTGCACAGCGCAGGGGTAGGTAGCTTGTACCGGACGTGGGGGTAACAAGACGTGCATACTCACAGCGGGATACAAACACCGGAATGCTGCAAGGGGAGTTGAGGCTGACACCAGACGAAGGGGCTTCAGCCTAGCAGTGCTTATGTCGCAGCCCCGAGTCGTCGAGGCTGCTCCTATTTATCCTCATTGGCAGCGCCCCAGCTGATGAAGACTAATTGGCCCCAGCCGTCCATAATGCTGCCAGCTGGGGGCCAGCTGAGACGCTGCTCAATGGGAGGCAGGGATGAGGGAAAACATGGGCTCAGTGCCGAGACGGCATCTCAACCCATGGTGACACTGTGTCTCCCCTGGGTCCTCTGTGATTGTTATTGTCTCCCCTGGTCCTCAGTCTGTCATGTGGTCTCCATTACCAATTGTACCTGTACTCCTTTTTCTATCATCCTCAGTCCCTCACATCTTCCATAGCCATAGTCATTTCTCCTCATGTGTTGCTGTTTAAGATCTGATTATTTTCCCCAGCTGTCCCGTGTTTTCCCTGATTATCTGTCTCCCTATTTATGCCCTGCTTTGCGTTCATTTTGTGTGGTGTCAGACCGTGGAATACCCTCTGACTTCTGTTCCCGTGATTGTGCCTATCTGTGTAAGTTTTCAGCCTTTCACGGCTCGCTTTATGTTCAGCCCCCATGATGGTTACTATTTTATGCTTTTGGGAGAATAAACCCAGTTAAACTGAAGTCCTGAATGCGTTACAGTCTGTCTTTTCTGCCGGTCAGAGGTTGCCCATGACAAAGACAACCTAATGGCAACTCCAAATTTAGTACAAAGAAGTACAAGTACATTGTGAAATGCTTACATTGATTGAACAATTCATCTTTTACAAAACATGAACAACCTGAATGAGTTGGAGTAATGACCCCAGTTACATGGCCTTTATTGGATTATTGCTTATTTTTTTATACATATATTTTTTTTAATTTTATAATCCTTTATTAGTCCCATGATGGGGAAATTGCTGGCCATCCACCTGGATGGATGAGGCAGCCACAGTGCGGCACTAATCCCTTCACCATTCATACACACACATATTCACACCTAGGGCCACTTTAGAGTCTCCAATTAACCTAACTTGCATGTTTTTCAGTCTGTGGGAAGAAACCGGAGTACCCAGGGTAAACCCATGCAGAGACGGGGAACACATGCAGACTCCATACAGAATGGTCACTGATGGTCAGTGGGTGGGATCAAACCCACGGTGGTCAGGGGTGGAATCGATCCTGTGACCTTCTTACTGTGCTGCATCAGTGCTAACCACTGCACCACCTAGCTGCCTCATGGTGCCTTGAAATACAATCACGCTGCCCCATGGACACTTGAATAATTTCAGGTATTTAGAGCAGTGAATATAGTATTTGGGATGGCGGAACATATTAAGCTTGCGCACACCACTGATCTCTGTAGAAAACCTGGTTAGCTCACGTCCCATTAACGAGCACAGAGCCGAGTGAAGCCACCTGGACACCATATTCGGGAGGGAACTGAGTTGACATTATGTTTAGCAGATGTCTATAGTTCACCAGTTGCGCAAGATTATAAGTTGTGTCTCCATACCAAGAAGTTCAAAATCTGTGAATTTTTTGGGAAGTTATTGAGGTAAAACTGGCACCATTTTTTACTAAACCCATTCATTCTCCATTGACTCGCTGTGTACTAATATGGCAGCCCGGTGGATTCAATTCTAGCGGCCAATGATCTATGCAGTTTTTCTATAGAGATCAGTGGCATGCTCCTAATCGTAGTGACAGAGAGAGTGAGTAACTGGAAATGCAAGTGTTTCATCTTTCAGCATAAACACAAAACCTTTCATACATTCTGTAGGATGGAGAGTAAGTTTTTGAAGCCTGGGCAAGATGTCCTAATTGACAAAGGACTTAAAAACAAATGGCGCTGGGCGTGGACTGAAGAAATGGGCAGGGACGGCAAGCTTTTTGGTAGCTGGTGTAAAGAAATTAGAGAACCAGGAGCTTGTTTCTGCAAGGTGTGCTCAAAATAATGCAATTTAGACAGACAGACAGACAGACAGATATCTATGATCTATGATGACCTGTATAAACACAAGAATCATCCTGTTGCACAATGAAGGACTATTAGGAGCAGAGTGAAATGTGAGGCACCAGTTAGACTGTAAGGTGCAGTGTGGCAGCATAGTTACGACCAGAATACAACATCATAGTGAGTTATTGTACAGTGAAATGGCATGCGGCAGGAAAGATTTCCTGTATCTGGCCATTTGACAGCAAAGCTGTAGTAGTCTACTGGAGAAAGTGCTCCACTGTCTGTCCAGTGTGTTGTGGAGGGGGTGATCAGGATTGTCCATGATGGATCACAGTTTATTTAGTGTTCTCCTCTCCACCACTGTCTCAAAGGTTTCCAGTCTGAGACCAATTACAGAGCCAGCCCTCTTGACAATCTTGTCAAGTCTGTTGGTGTCTCTGGCCCTGATACTGCTACCCCAACAGATAGCAGCAAAGAAGATGTCGCTGGTGACAACGGTCTGGTAGAAAAGGTCCAGCATCCTGCTACACACGCTGAAGGATCTCAGGTTCCTCAGGAAGTAGAGTCTGCTCATCCCCTTCTTGTGCGCAGTGTCGGTGTTGGATCTCAAGTCCAACCCATTGCTGATCCTGACACACAGATATTTGTAGTCCTCAACCACCCCCACATCCTCCCCCCTAATCTGCAATGGCTGAGAAGGCATACTCCTCTTCCTGACATCAATCACCATCTCTCTGGTCTTGCTGACATTCAACCTCAGGTGATTCTGCTCTGTCCACTCCACAAATCTGTCTACCAGTGCCCTGTACTCCCCCTCCTCTCCCCCTCTTATACACCCCACAACAGCTGAGTCGTCAGAGAATTTCTGCAGGTGGTATGACTCTGTGTTGTACTGAAAGTCAGTGGTGTATAAGGTAAAGAGAAAAGGAGAGAGCACAGTCCCCTGTGGAGCGCCCGTATCACTAGCCATCACGCCAGACAAGACACTGCCCAGCCGGACTAACTGTGGCCTGCCTGTCAGGTAGTCAGTAATACAGGAGATCACAGAGCTGCCAGCCCCCATCACCCGCAGCTTTTCACCCCCCAGCAGTGGCTGGATGGTGTTAAAGGCACTGGAGAAATCAAAAAAAGTGATTGTCACAGTATCTCCTCCGCCATCCAGGTGCAGATGGGCTCATTGCAGCAGTTAGATGGCAGCATCTTCAACTCCTAAATGGGGCTGATATGCAAACTGCAGAGGGTCCAGCCACGACTTCGTCTGCGGCCTCAGGTGGGCTAAGACCAGTCTCTCCAGGACCTTCATCACATGAGATGTGAGGGCAACTGGTCGATAGTCGTTCAGGTCCGATGGAGATGACTTCTTGGGGACAGGAACCAGGCAGGATGTCTTCCACAGCACCGGTACTCTCTCCAGACTCAGGCTCAGGTTGTACAGGTGTTTCAGTACTGGAGCTAGCTGGTTGGCACAGGTCCTCAGGGTCTTGGCGTTGATGCCATTAGGGCCCGCTGCCTTCCACTGATGGAGTCTCTCCAGCTGTTTCTTAACCTGGTCTATAGTCACCGTGATGTGAGGGAGGGTCCTGGTGTCCCCCGAGGAGGAGGAAGGGGGAGATGGAGAGAGGTACTGCACAGGATGGTGGGTGGGGAGGGGTATGTGGGGGTCTAGCTGTGTTGTTGGGGTGACAGACTGTGAGGTGAACCTATTAAAAAACAGATTCAGTTCATCAGCTCTCTCCTGGCTCTCAGATGGCTGCCTGACTCTCCACTTGCACTCAGTTATTTGTTTCATTCCCTCCCACACATCTTTAGCGTTGTTTTGCCTGAGTTTATCTTCCAACTTCTCCTATAATTGTCCTTGCACCTCCTCAGCATCTCTCTGAGCTCATGCTGCTCTCCCCTCAGCTTCTTCTTGTCTCAGGACCTAAAAGCTCTCTTCTTTTTGTTCAGAAGTGCTTTCAAGTCACTGGTGACCCACGGTCTGTTGTTGGAGAAGCAATGTACAGTCTGAGCTGGCATGGTTGTGTCTTCATAGAATCTAATGTATTCTGTGATGCAGTCGGTCATATTGTCTATGTCCACCCCATGAGGTTCACAGAGTACGCCCCAGTCTGTCGTCTCGAAGCAGTCCTGTAGTGCATCAGCAGCCTCCTGTGTCCACCTCCTCACAGTCCATGTATAAGCAGGCTGCCTTTGCACAAGGGGAACATACTTGTGTGTTAACATGCCCATGCAGTGATCTGATTTGCCAATGGGGGATAGAGTTGTTGCACTATATGCATCTCTGACATTGGCATACAGAAAATCCAGTGTTTTGTTTTCTCTGGTGGGACAGTGTAGGGTAAAATAGAAATATTAATAAGTAATAAATATGATCAGGTATGAATTATTTAATTTATATTGATGTATTGGAATCTGAGCTCAAATCTCATTTCATATACATCAGAAAAGTTAATAACACTCGTAATGGGCACCAGCTTCTATCTTTAAGAAGCAATTTGATCTTTAATTTCACTTTATACCTGTTTGATCACTCAATAAATTAATCAATAATCAGTCTCAAAAATTTTCCGTGAATTCGATACCTGGGCTTGAAACAGACTCAGAATGAAATAAATTCCCAACAACTTCTCTCATTTTTAAATATTTATTAAATGAAAGGATTAACAGACATTGCAGTAATTTCATTAATCATAAAATCAATCTTGTAAATGATAGATTAACAATGTCAATATTTTTGGAACCAGGGTTAAACTGAGAAATGAATTTCTATCAGTTTGAGTTAACAGATTATTAAAAAAAAACGCAAATTTATGGAGAAAGTTTACTAATTATATGAAAAGTCCTTGATTGATCTTAAGAAAATAAAAACGGAATTTTAATGAAAAGAAGAGTTATGTTAAGGGCTTCTTAATTTGCATCTGATTAGATATACAAATTATTACCGAACCTCAGACGTTAATTCAGCAGTGGAATTAAAGTTTGCAGCTCACGTGATCCTCGGTCGATGATGGTTCTGTCGTCGTCCTCAGCCCAAGATTTCGTGGATGTTAGGGGAAATATCTGCCCGCAGATATTTCAGGGTCCACAGTTCGACCTTTAAATTCAAGCAGTCGAAGAGGCTGGATTTTGGCTGTATGACCCAGAGTTGAAACTGGGCTAGATGATGACGACTTTTCTTCAGCGTGTGATGAACAGCCTTGATTCCTCAGTTGCATGTGATGTGGGAGCTGCGTCTTCTCAAGAGGTCTTCGATAATAATTAAAAGATATCTAATCCGATCTCAAATTAAAAAGGCTTCGGACTTTAGATAAAAATAGTAGCTTCTGGTGGGTGCTTGGTCAAGAAAAATATTATAAAAATAAAGTCAAGATTAAAGTTTACATTAAAATTAAAACAAACGGTGGTTTTACAGAAAGTTTAACAAAGAAAAAGAGATGAGTAAAAATTGGAGTTTAACTCCGATTAAGAATTGAGCTCAAAGAAATAGGAATTCCTAGGTATTTAAGAGAAAAAGAAAAAGGCATTAAAAATACAGTTACATAAACGAATTACGAGTTATCTGCTCTGTGTTCAGAAAAGCGACACGTGGTCGAGTCTTTGTTCAGACGGTCCTTTGTTCTTCCTTGCTGTGTGTAGACAATAGACGATCAGTGAAAAGGGGAGCCAGACAGAGAAGAGAGATCTGGAGCAAAAGAGAGTCCGGAGCAAAAAAAAAAAAAAGCAGGGGTCCCTCTGTTATTTAAGTTCCGCGGGCTTCCGGGATCTCAGCCAATGAGAGTCCTTCGTGGGAGGCCCGATGAATTTTTAGTCCAATGAACAAACAGTCTATTGTTTGGAGTTCTTTGGGATGAAGAGTTGTCATGCAGAGGTTGGCTGCTGGAGTCACATGGTTTTAGAGGCAAAACTTTGATACATACTGGAAGTTAATATTTCCCTTTATGTATTAAACTAAGATAACTTTAGTGATTAGTATAAATTATAAGCAGTGCTTCTAAATCAACATGCAGGAGTAAACATTCATTTAAACATTAACATGCATATATATAAAATCACAGATTAATGCATTTCACACATATTATTGATTTTCCACATCAAAAACATCAGAGTCCATCTGCATTTTCATAGTTCTGAAAAGAATGAAGGTTTAGAATCGAGTTTGTAATAATGTACTTTAAAGTTCACTGGCTAAATCCAGCATGTCCAGAGTTTAAGGACATTAGCTGAGTTGTGGGTCTGTGTAGGTTTTATGGGGGCAATAAAGTGAAGCCGGATATTGGGGACATTCCTTAGGCTGGTTTTAACAAAACAAAGGGGATTTCAGCTGTGGCCTGGGGGAAGAAAATCCATTTCTTTGTGTTATTCCTGGATGAAACAAAATGTCTTTAAGCAGAAGAATAATTGTTGCTGAGCCAAAGTGAGATGATGCTACAGTCCCCCCTCTGGTATCAATGGTGACGTTGATTCAGCGTTGATAGCAATCCTAGGCATCAAATTCCAATTTGGCGAAGCTTGATCCAAATGCTGAACTAAAGTTCTGATGTCGATACGTCTTAAGCTTGTAAACAGTATCTATTCCAAAGTGTAGGTCCTTAAATTTGGTTTTCTGAAAAACTTCTGGAAATTTCAAAAATAATTTGGGCATGACCAAATATAAACATTGTATAATTGTCTAGGATATACTAAAGTTCTGTATAAGCCTGTAAAGACTTAAAAATTCTGGGTACAAAAAAAAATGAACTAGGAGTATGTGGGTTTTGACATACTTGATATAAATGTTTTGGGTTTGCTGAAAAATATCTATTCAAAATTTCAAAAACAGTTTAAATGTGCATAAAATCTAAATAAAGTATAAAGGATTATTTGTATATACACACAAGCATGTATCCAAAAATCTTAGTCAAAAGCAAAAATAAAATTCTTTCGTCTTTGAGGTAGATTCAGACTAATCAATATTGAGGTGACTCAAGGAGGTTCAAATTGAATTTGTTTAGTTAGACTAAACCATGGTTCCACAGATGTCCAAATCATAGGGTGTTTGAGGCTTTTGTTCAGAAAAACTGAGTGGGCATAGGATGTCGTTATCATTCTTTGGATGGCAATGAGAAGTAAATTTGGATTTACTGCAAAAAGGATATGATGAGAGAGCATATTCATTGCTAAAGCGTTAACTGAAAAGCTAATGTTTCTAGCTACTTCTGAGAGTAACATATACATTGGCTGTGTGTGAGCATTGTCAACCTTTAACACAAAGAGCAAAGAGTTCAAGACCTTGTTGAGTTTGACTGAAGCTTCGGAGCAAGCATTCAAAACCAACACAGTGTCTTGTAAGATTTTGGTAACCATTTGTGGTTCGACAACCTGGCGTTTCGGTTTAGCGGTGTTGACCGAGTTAACAGTGGGCATGCTAAGGTTAACTACAGGCTCTAACGATGGGGCTGTTATCAAGAATCCACCCGAGGATCTTTGACCTTTCGTTTTGGCTTGGCCCAATTCTGACTGGGTAACAGTGGGTGTGATTGCTAGGCAGATGGCTAAACTGATAAACAGGAGGGCCATCATCTTGGTAAACAAAAGTAAGTGGTTTTGGATCTTAATCTTCTTGTTGATCTTTCTTTAGATACCTGGTTCGCAAATGAAAATTCCTCTTAGAGGTGGAATGATTTCTTTTAGATGGATGTACTTTATTGATCCCAAAACTGGGAAATTACAGAATAGAGCTTAAGAGATTAAACTCTAAACCTTGTGCTTGTTTTCACCTTTGATGGGAGTTTAAAGATTATTAGCTCAAGCTAATGGTGTTGAATGTCTTGTGTATGCTATTTGGTAATAGTAAGTTGATTGAAGTTTATTAGATTTTACAGAGGTCTTTGAAATTAGTGTAAGGGCTGATTTGGTTTTAATATACCCTTTCCTTCTGGAAGTTTGATGCAGTTAATTAATTGTTTGGAGAGATTTGACTGAGTGTACCTGAGGCTAGTAGTTAGCTACAGTTATTTCTCAGACGTAGGTTTGATTTTAATCTTATTTATGGACTTACTTTGACAGTGTTGTACCCGACAAGTCCCATGGGGTTTTGATAAAGGTTACTCTGATTTTGGTGAGCCCATTTGAAAATGGGGTCCTGGGTTTGGCACTTGAGTGGCCAAAGTTTGTTGGTGATAATGTGTGGATTCATCCACTTGGGCAGGAATTTAGGAGTGATTTTCCTTTCCTGTAAATTTATTTCAGGTGTCTGCGGTACAAATGTGGGGTGGAAGATCTTGTCCCCCCTTCGCAGTTTGTCATGCGAGAGTTTTTGATTGTTATACGCTTTGTGTCATTTGGCGAATCGGTCTGAATGGTTTTGACAGACAGACTTGGGAGCTTTGTATGTTGTTTTGACGCTTTTGTGCTTTGCAGCTGGAGTGTTATGGGCATTGGCAGTCATCACCCCCCTCTGGTTTCGAGGAACTTTGAGCGGTGGCGATGATGGTTCGTCGGAAGCATGATCAGGAGTGCCATTGCATAGCTGCAGAGAAGATTGTGTCGCATGAAGTGGTTTCAGTTTTGGTATGTCATAGGGTTTAGATGCGGGTAACGCATGTATCGTTTTATCCGACCGGTGTTTGACCGTTTCATGGATCATTTGGTTGCAAGGTTGAGTGACTGTGCGCCTTGCGTTTGCAAAAGTTGGGTTCGTTGTCGCAAAAAGTTGAGGTTTTAGAGGGTCTAGAAAGCCGGTTGGTGTGGCTCTTGTGACCATGCAGGCCTCATGGGTGGGTGGGTGGGTTTCAAAATGTGACACCACCATTGAATCATGGGTATCAAGGGTTTCAAGGGGGCCATTTGGGGTTTTCTGCTCGGCCATTGAGTTTTCAAGATCATTTGTGTGTTTGGCTTGACCTTGTATTTGAAGGTGACTTTTGACTTCTTTAGGACAGTACTCACCTTGGTCTTGGCGGTCGCTTTCACTCGGTTGCAGTTGTTCCAACAGTGCTAGTTGAGACTTGGGGTGTCCAAAGTGTTCAGAATAAAGCACTGTGATTCAGTTGTTCTTGTTGGGTCAAATGGGTGAGGGTGTTGCGTTTGAGCCCATAGTTTGAGGTTCTTGAAATTAATCAGTGTCTCAAAACGGTTTAGTAGGTCTTTGCCAACAAGTAATGGAATGGCGTCAAGTTTGGACACGTAGACCGGATGTGTCAAGGTCATGGGTCCAATGGACATGTTTAGTAGTGATACGCCCAACAGGGTTGTTTTAGTGAGCGCATATGGTCGCACAGCTAATGAACAGGGTTCCAGTTTCAAATATTTGTTAGCGCGGTTAGCGGCTACACGTAGTTTGTCAAAAAGGGTGTGTGACATGAGCGTGATGTCAGCAGCGGTGTCTAAAACAGCGTCCTGACACACAATGTCTTCAAGGGTCAGTGGAAGGTAGAATTTCCGTGCCACCCCCCTCTCGTTTAAATCGCATAGAAATTATGGAACCGGTGGTTCGACACAGAGTTGCGAAATGTCATTAGAGGAGTGGTCTGTGATCTGTGGTTGGGCTGCCATAACAGCACTGGACTGCGTTGAGTCCTTTGGTCCTTCCTCATTTGCATGAGGGATTTTCTTCTTGCGTTTCCTTCATTTGGAACGCTTGTTTTGAGTTGGCACAGCTGATATAGCCAGAATGTTAGCAGTTTTATTCTCTTTGTAGTTTTGAATCTCTGCTAGGAGGTGTTGGACAATTTCAATAGCTTCTCTACTGAATGTAGGAGTTTCTTCTTCCTTCCAAGGTTTGTGATAGGTCTCTGCTTCTGAGCTTCTGTGATGGGATGGAGACCATTTGTCACAGTTACGCGTGTCTTCGTATCGGTATCTGTCATCATGGTAGTCCGTATTGCGTTCTCGTGACCTATCCCGTGGATATGGTCTACGACAGTAGTCGGGTTTTCGCAAAGTTGGTCCAAAGTGATATCCAGAGGACCTAGTGTGGTTTTGACCTTGATGAGGTCGGTTGGAAAAATGCTTCGGCTGTTGATGTACTCGCGGTGTAAGGGGTGGAGTAGAGCCAGGGGCTCCTTCCAACTCCAAGGTGTTAGATGCATCGCTAATAGCTAGCACTGTGGCAGGCTCAGCGTGCTTGTTGCGACTTTGTTGCCGTTTTTGGAACGCATAGTGTGCAAACTCTCTCAGCTGACTTATTGAGTTTGACCTTGGGTTAGCTGTAACTCCCAGGTAATGACTCACAGTGGGATGGAGGTTTTGGATGAAGAGGGTCTTGAAATTGTGGTCTTCTTCCATCCCTGGTGTATTTTGAGATCCAAAATATGCAAGTAGGAGTCTCTGGTAGTAGGCTTGTGTTGGCTCTGAGCGTCCTTGCTTCACGGCTAGGGCTGCGGTTAGCCCTGCCTGTAGGCAGTCGTCGGAGAACTCCTTTTCGATGGCTTCGTGGAGCAGCGTGTAATCTGCTTTGATGTTTGTCGGCTGTCTTTCTATGAATTTTGATACTGACCTGTTAGATGTTAGTTTAATCAGATAGATGCGATCGTCTGTCGTAGCATCAGGATACTTGCGCAGGTAGTAATCAATGTCCTGTAAATAGACTTTGGCATCAGGTGAACCCGTAGGTCCTGGATCAAATTTGGTGATATTTCGCGCGATCTTGTCAAGGTCGCGATCTGAAGGGGCACACGCACGCTGTCCACGCGGTCGTCCGTATTTGAAACGGGAATCGGGCGAGGGAGCGCGGTGGGTGTCCCGGTGTTCATGTCTTTCCTTTAGGAGCAGTTGACATTCCTTGTAGTCCTCCTTCACATTTTCAAGTTGACCTTCAACTCTTCTGAGTTCCTTCTTTGTGTCTTAAAGGGCATCTTCAAGTTCACTGTTGTCTTGGTGAAGCACATCATTGTTACCTATCAACCGTTTATTTTCTGACTCTGCACGGTCCAAATCTTGTACCGCTTCATCCAGTTGGTTTTGAGTTTTGTCATTCTCCTCTTGAGATTGTTCCAAATTTCCTTTCAGTGTCTCGTTCTCTTCTTGGAGAGATAGGATCATTGTTTGTTGATTTGCTAGTTCGTTCTCGGCTACCTTTAATCTTGCGACTAATGTTAGCGCAAACTTACCTAACACACTGGTGAAGCCCTTGCCTTCTGGTGGTTTTTCAGTGTGTTCATTCAAGAGTTCTTCAGTGAGTTGCTCCAATTCTTCGGGCTGTGTTTCCTTGACCCGTGTTGTGAAGCTAGAAATTAAATTAGAAGTCCATGCTTCCAATGTTGTTTGAAGGTCATCCAGTTTGGTAAATCGGTCGGTTGTCTGATGGTTCATCATGTTTGACCGTTGTTGTTATTTAGCCTTTAAAAAAAAAAAAAAAAAAAAAAAATTCAACTTGTTGATTATTCTTAAATTTGTTCAACAAGGTTTAACCTTGAGTGTTTTATTTTACAACTGTAATAGTTGAAAGTTCCTTTAGAATTTGTTTCAACTTGTAGGCTTGCAGGATGGGAAATAGAATTTTGAAATTATTTAGAAATGTAGAGATACTTCAATTAATTCGTTCGTTGAAACTATGTTGATAAATAAAGTTGAATTGAAATTGGATTGAATTTGTTTCACAAAACAAAGCAGGAATTTCAATTGTGTGGATTGACTTCTTTCCTTTGATTTTCAAAGTCTAGTATTGGAATTTGTCGTCAATAACTAGCTTTGGAATTTTGCAGAATGTCACTTTGAAGTGAGGATTTTATTTACAAAAGAAATAAAAAAACAAAAGAGGCTAAATGCTTTAAAGATTTAAGATTATAAGTTTCCACTTTCTTTTAAAGTTAAGGCTTTCCTTTGGTTTTATTTGTTAAAGCCTATTTTCATTTGAAGCATTAAATATTTAAAATATTTACAAATTAGAAACAAGTGAATTGTTTGAGTATTTGATATCCAAGGATTTCTTAGGATTGAAGCCAATAGTTATCTTTCTTGATTGTGATCTATAAATTTCTTATTTACAGAATAATCAATGTTTGCACCTTTTTGACTTTTCTTTTAAATCCTGGGAAAAATTTGAAAATTATGCTGGTTGGTTAAATGTTTTTCTTTTCCTGTAGAGAAAGCATAAATCAAAAATGATACAATGAGTTTAAATAACACCTAGAGCTTCGCTTAAGTGTTGATTGCTTAATGTGGTTTCCTAAATTTGAGAAAGAGGAAAAATTATAAATATTCAGTAAGTCTGTAAATTTGTTAAAATGCACAGGATTAATCCTACTTTAATGTTACTCTTGAGTAAACATCAGCATTAGAATCCTTAAAACTAAAACCGGGATTCTGTGAGAAGGGAATCACACCATATCACATTTAAAAACAGCAAAATAAGCACACATATAGCTTCAAAGTTTGCAACTTTTTGCTTAAAAGTGTGTAAATATGTTTGCTTTTAGCTTAAAAGATTATAATATGTGGTTATATAAGTGATTAAATACAATAGGGGTGTTTATAAATGTTCCTGCTATAGGTATCTATGCAATGAGTGGGATTTCACCACTGAGAAAAGCTTTCAGAAGCCAACAGTTCCTTTTCCTTTTATTCTTGGCATAAAAGTTTGGATTAGTGTTAAATTTAGTTTATTCCGAATAATATGAATTGCTTTGAAGTTACTTTGAAGACTTAATTTGGTTATAAATCGTCTTTAAAGATTAGAAGTTTAAATAAAAATTGCAGTCCCTATGTTTCACCACAAGATGGAGGCAGTTTTCGTCTGCACTTCCAGAAGAGGAAACCCAATGACGTCACAAGGAGTCAAGGATCTCTACTCAAAATGGCGGCTACAGGGAACTCTACCTAGACTTAAGATGGCGTCGCTGAGCCGATCTACACATGCGCAGTTTTTTCATGCACAGCTTGACGGTCGCGTGCGCGACTGAGCGTGCACGTGCCACGTGGGTGCAGCTCAAGCTTCAGTCCATAAAACCACGCCTTGCTTTCCAAAGGCGGGAAAACTTTGGTCTCCCTAAACTTTATTCAACAAGTTTATACAATGGTTAATTCAATTAAATCCCCCAAGGGTTTGCTTCGCCTGCGGGGTGTTGAAATAACGGGGAAAACAAATAGGATTTCTTCGCTATTTTGTTCCCAGGCCTATTTTAATTATTCAGCGTGTAATCATTTTTCTTAAAGGCCAAATGTCACGTAACAGGGTACTTTAAATATCTTGAAACTAGGACTTCCGGGAAGATGGCGGAGAGACATAACACTTAAACAAAGAGCTCTCCCTAGCCGAATTAAAAATCATCGGTAAATGGCCAACTCGACATAAACGAATCAATAAACCAAGGGATGAAAACACGAAGGAACCGGGCACAAGGACAAAAACAGGGTAAAATTGAAGAATTCCTCTCCAACAACGCAGGAAAAACCGCTGTACGCAAAGCCCAAAAAAACGAGATGTCCACAGCAGAGAAAATGGAGGACGCCAGACTCGACAACATGAACGCTGGCATCGCCAGTTTGGGTGAAGAGTTAAGAGAATTCAAGCGACAGCTACAACAGGATTTAGCGGCTCTTAAGGAGGAACTGAAAAAAGAAATTAAGGAGGAAATCATGGACCTCCGAAGAGAAATGGAGCGTAAATTAACGGAAAACATGGAGGAGCTGCGCTCCCAGCGGGCGTGTATGACAGAAGCGCAGACCCGAATTTCGGAACTGGAAGATTGGAAAAGCGAGGCAAACGAACAACTACAGACCCTGACGACGCAAACGCAGAGGATGCAGGAGAAAGTGGACGACTTGGAGAGCAGATCCCGACGAAGCAATATGCGCATCTTTGGAATTCCGGAGGGCATTGAAGGCAACTCGATGACAAAATTCATGGATCAGTTCTTAAAAAAAGAACTGGAAATACCCGGAGAAACGGATCTGCAGATTCAACGGGCGCACAGAACACCGGCACAGAACCCGAAAACAAACTCTCCACCCAGGTCAGTTGTGGTAAACTTTGTGAAATATGACATAAAGGAAAGAATCCTGACGCAAGCATGGAAAAAAAAGATACGAATCGGCGACAAACAGGTATTTTTTGACCATGACTACCCGACAGAAATCGTGCAGCAGCGGAAGAAATATGCCAATATTAAAAAAACGCTGAAAGAGAAAAAAATTAGATTCCAAACGCCGCTAACGAAAATGAGGATTCATTGGGAGGAAGGCACAAGAACCTACAACACGGCCGAAGAGGCAGCGCGGGATATGATGGAGCGGGGCCTTGAGGTGAGCGTGCCGAAGGAGACGGCTGGAGCAGCGGCGGCCCTGAACGCACCACGACAGACGGAGTGGAGACGAGTGAACGGCGGAAGAAGGGGGAGAGACGTAGAGCAGCGGGCCCAGGACAAGCTACAAGGCTTTCAACTGAAAGCCTAGATCATAACAAAGATTAAGAAAGGCACAGAAGAAATGAAGGCCAAGAAGACAAGGTAAAAGAGAAACAGACGGCTAGGAGAGGTTTAAGTGATATTTGTTGGACATTTCTAGACTTATGACTATTACTTTGATAGTAAATACAGGTCTAGGGAGGGCCCTTCACTCTGTGAAGACAAACCCCCCACCCACCAACAGGGACCAGTGGGCAGAAGAAAGGCCCAAAGTACGGAGGTCGAGTTTTTTTAATATGTTTTTATATAAATATGTGTTATTTTTGTTGTTAAAGGGGCTAGGAGCACAAGTTAAAAAAATGGAAAAACATGAATATGGGTAAAAATCTTAAGATAATGACACTAAACGTGAATGGTCTGAACTCACCTGTTAAAAGGGAAAGAATAATAAGAAAATTCAAGAAGGAAAAAGCTGAAATTATATTTATGCAAGAGACACATTTGAGCAAGGCAGAACATGTGAAACTAAAGAGATTTGGCTATAAGAACTCCTACTACAGTTCATTTAAGGGAGGAGCAAAAAGGGGGGTTATGATACTAATCTCAAACAAAATACAATTTGAAAGTGAACAGGAAATCCAGGATAAAGAAGGCAGATATGTAATAATAAAGGGAAGAATAGATGGTATGCAGATCACATTAGTGAACATCTATGCCCCACCAGAAAGTGACAAGGGTTTTTTTCAACATCTGTTTGATCTCATAGCAACACACAGTGAAGGAGTCCTAATTTGTGGAGGAGACTTAAATGCTGTCATGGATCATGAAGTTGACACAACAAGTGTTAAGAAGACAAAAAAACATGTAACAAAGTTCATAAGAACCTCACTGGCAGAAATGGGTATGGTAGACATATGGAGGGACCTACACCCACTCGAAAAAGACTATACACATTATTCAGCAGCCCATAAAGTACACTCTAGAATAGATTACTTCCTTATGAATGAAGGTGACAGACACAGGGTGAGAAATTGTTGGATTGGAGGGGCAGAAATATCAGATCATAATCCTATATACATGGAAATATATTTAAACAATAGAAAACGACAAACAACATGGAAACTTAACGTAGGACTGTTAAATGATGAGAAAATGAAAGAAAGAATAAAAATAAACATAAACGAATATATCCAAGAGAATGACAATGAAGAAGTGGACCCAACAATACTATGGGACGCACTAAAAGCCGTGTTAAGGGGTAAATTAATTGTTGAAACAGGAAAAGCAAATAAGACTAAACTGGAAGCGTATGAACAAAGATGTGAGAGACTAAGGGAATTAGAACGTAAACATCAAAGCACAAATGATCCAAAAATATATCAAGAAATTAAAGAAGAAAAAACAAAGATAAAAGAAACACAAATGGATGAAATTGAAAGGAAAAATAGATATCTAAAGCAAAAATATTATGAAACGGGACCAAAAGCCACAAAACTGCTGGCAAAACGGTTAAGAAAACAACAAACAATGAATAATGTATACAAGATTAAAGACCCCACCACAAATAAAACCACAGTTAACCCAGAAAACATCGAAGAAATTTTCCATAATTTCTACCAAGAACTATACTCGTAACCTGAAGAAACAAATACTAAAGATATCAAAAAATTTCTAGACACACTGGACTTGCCATCAATAGGAAATCAACAAAATGAAAAACTAACAGCAGAAATAACAACACAAGAGATCAGAGATGTGATTAAGTCACTTAAAAACGGTAAATCACCAGGTAGTGATGGATACCCATCTGAGTTTTATAAACTGTTTATAGAAGAACTCTTGCCACAACTCCTAAAGTCATTTAATTGGACGCTGAACAACAACAAAATACCTCCAACATGGAACGAAGCAATCATTTCAGTTATTTTAAAACCAGGGAAAGATAAAGAACAATGCGGAAACTATAGACCAATCTCTTTATTAAATGTAGATTATAAAATATACACAACAATTATATGTAAACGAATAAAGACATTCTTGACGGAATTGATAGAAGATGATCAAACTGGATTCATAGAGGGACGCCAAACACATGACAATATCAGGAGAACAATACATATAATTAACCAAATACATAAAGAAAAGAAAAGCGCAGTAATAATGAGTTTAGACGCAGAAAAAGCATTTGACAGGGTTAACTGGAAATTCCTATATAGTGTACTGGAGCGCTTTGGATTTAACGAAAAATCAGTACAATGCATAAGGACGCTATATCAAGAACCTGTGGCAAGAATCAAGATAAACGGTAGCTTAACAGACAAAGTAAATATACAAAGATCAACTAGGCAGGGATGCTGCTTATCGCCCACCTTGTTTGCTCTGTTCATAGAACCATTGGCTCAAGCGATACGACAAAATAAGAAATTAAAAGGTGTAACAATAAAGGGGGCGGAACACAAGATTGGGCTATTTGCAGACGATATTATAGTTTATCTTGAACAACCAGATAAATCAATAATGGAAATGATGAACTTGATAGAAAATTTTGGAAAATTATCAGGATACAAGATAAACATAACAAAAACACAAATACTGACATTCCACTATAACCCTCTAAACCAGATAACTGATAAGATCAAACTAAACTGGAAGCAAAAAGAAATAAAATACCTTGGAGTGAACATACCTAAAGACCTAAGCAAAATATATAAAGCAAACTATGATAGGTTGGAACAAGAAATAAAAAAAGATATTGATAGATGGTCAATCTTAAATATGGATCTGAATTCAAAAATTGAGACAGTCAAAATCAGCATACAACCTAGATTACTTTACCTCTTCCAGGCTATACCAACAGAGATTCCAGATGCCCAATTCTCAAAGTGGGACAGGATGATATCGAGATTTGTTTGGGGAGGTAAAAAACCAAGAGTGAAATATAAAACCCTCCAATTACCAAAAGAGAAAGGAGGCATGGGCCTACCGAGTCTAAAGGAATATTACTACTCAGCACAAATAAGATATATCATATGTTGGTGCGACGAGGGATATGAGGCAAAATGGAAAGAAATGGAAAAGGAAATTGAGGGACTCCCAGTACAAAGCATAATAGGGGATAAAGATGCATATAAGCAAATCAAACAAATAGACCCAATCACTAAATTTACTTTAGAACTGTGGTATAAAATAGTACAAAAATATAATATAAGGGAAGACATAAAACTATTGAAATGGGTAGCATTTGACAGTCAGTTTGAACCGGCAAAACAAGATAGGGGATACAAAAATCTGGTGAACAAGGGAATCACAGCATGGGGCAATATCGGAAAAAAAGATCTCGGGAGCTTTGTAAATATCAGGAGAAAATTTAAATTAGAAAGATCGGAATTTTTCAGATATCTGCAGATGAGAGATTACTATATGAAGAAGATTAGGCATAACCTCCAAACAGATGTGAACGAGATTATACAACTTATTTTAAGCTCATATGCAGGAAATAAAATAAGAATTATTTCAAAACTATATCAGAAACTTATGACAAACAATCATACAAGTAACTATATAAAGGAGAAATGGGAGAAAGAGCTCAATTTAAACAGAAGAAAGCTGGCAGGAAATATGGAAAACACAACACACATCAACAAATTCAAGGGCATGGAGGGAATTTGGATGGAAAAACCTGATTCGCTTTTTCATTACACCACAGATTCAAGGAAAATATACAAATACCCAATCTTTATGCTGGAGGGGATGTGGGGCTCAAAATGCAGACCACTCACATATGTTTTGGAAATGCTACAAAATATCATCATTTTGGAAATCTATGCATGTGACAATACAGAGGATATTAGGATATAATATACCAATGAACTGTAACCTGATGTACTTATGTGATCTTAAAAAAGACAGTGTTATACAGGCTGAGGACAGATATCTAGTTAAAATCTTGTTGATTGCATGTAAAAAAACTATCACAAAAAAATGGCGATCAGAAGTTCTTCCTGACCAAGAACAATGGACTGACATTGTTGAGGACATACGTATGATGGAAAAACTAACATATCGACGAAGAATGCAAGAAGGAATATGGGAGAAAAAATGGCGGAAATGGACACACTACAAAGTGCAACAACGAGGCAGAAATTGAAAGAATAACCAAAGACACTGAAAAAACCAGAAGAATTAAGAGATGGAAACTAAAAACTTGATGCTCCAACATTTGTCCCCCCCCCTTTTATTTTTTATTTTTTTTTATTATTTTTTTTTATTTTGTTTATTTTTTTTTTTATTTTTCCCTACCCTAACCCCTTTGTTTTTTAAATGTAGAAAGTGATCTGAATGCATTATATATGATGAAAAATGAATAAAAATCTAAGTTAAAAAAAAAAAAATATCTTGAAACTAGATATAAAAGGGAACCGATCCGTTCGGGTCTTGGTGCATATGCTTCAGTAACAACGGAATATTCGTTAATTTAAAACTGCCGCACTTGGCCTGACACGGCCCCTGGAATCGCCTGGGGAAGAAGGCGGAAGTGACGAAATCGATTGCACCCTAGTTTGATGCTTGGGGTATTTCAATTGATTGTTTATATGGAGACTGGAAGGTTGAAGTGAGCAACAAGAAAGAAAAAATTGGATATTTCACCCATACCTTAAAACGGGACTATCAGGGACAGCTGGGTAATAAGGGACACTTCTCTGGGAAATGTTTTCATACCTGTCAAGTGAGACGTTTTCGCCGTACTTCAACACCGTAAAAAGCGGCTATAAGGAACGGCGGAGCAACAAGGCACACCTCTCTGGGATCTGTCTGTTCCGCAACCGCTGCACAGCTCAACGTGTTAAACCATTGTCCCAATTACTTCTCATGGTAGTGAGAATAGCTGACGCTAAGCGATCAGCCCGCCCAGACAATTAAACTAATGAGTGACTCCACACTTCGAACAGTAGTGAGAAGAGCTCCCGCTGAGCGATCAGCCCGCCCCAGCTGTGAGTGATCACACACAGGAGTGCTCCTCAAGACACTCAGTTTTTTTTCCAGTATATTTTTTCTTTTGGGCGTACAAAAATGGCAATACGCCCGTTTTTGCTAAAATTGCATTTTCCCCGTATTTTCCTTAAAATATTTGACAATAACAACACGAACTACATTTAAAACATTTCCCAGAAAAGTGTCCCAAACCACTCTGCCGTCTCCCACAGCCGCGCTTGGCACCAAAATACGGCGAAAACGTCTCCCTTGACAGGTATGCGCCTCCATTTTCATATTGATCTGGTCAATTTCTTGACAGCAGCGGCTCTCCTCCACTGTAATAATAATGGCTTCCGAAAAATCAATATTTATGGGGCGCCCTCGACAGACCCCCTCCGGCTTCACAATTCTGGAGGCGATTAATGTCTAGTTCAATGACATTTTCCACTGGTTCTGCTCTCTGGTCATCGTTGGAACTGTTGTCATCAGACAAAGCATCTGATTCCGTCTCGGACGGCTCGAACTGGTAAGGTTCAGTGCCTCTGTCACTGTCTGAACCACTGACAAAAAAAAAGACAAAAAAAAAAGACAAAACTAAACTAATTTGTTCACAATCGCTGTCACTTTCCGTCATGATTGTCCAATGTTGATAAGTGTGAATGTGGATAGGCAGGGCAGCCAGGGTACAACTGGTGATGTCAAAAACATGGGCGTGGTCTGGACTGGCTGTCACAAGCCAGCAAGCAAGGTGGGGCCTTCACCTGGTGTATTTTGTGCAATTATGTAAATACAGGTGGGTGATATGGTCTCCGGTATGAATATTTGGTTTAAGCTATGTGTATTTTATCTAAATTCGTTGTCATTTAGAAAAAAAAATTACGTGACATTTGGCCTTTAAGCATGTATTGAACAAAAAAAAACAAAAAAACTGACTAGAGTGCAGTGGGGTCTCTTCACCCCCACCTTCTCTTGGTCAGCAGACACACACACACAGCAGTAATCAGGGGGGCAAATTCACCCCCTCCCCCTCGTGACACAGAGACAGAGACAATAGACTGGCTGCAGACAATGAAGCACCTTTGTGAGTTAAAATTGACCAAAATCCCACACAGCTTATGTATTAATTTTTTTTCATTCTGAGTTGTATCAAGTTCAACCAGGCCTTCACACGGGACGCAAGTAAATCTGTAGGGTAAAATAGAAATATTAATAAGTAATAAATATGATCAGGTATGAATTATTTAATTTATATTGATGTATTGGAATCTGAGCTCAAATCTCATTTCATATACATCAGAAAAGTTAATAACACTCGTAAGGGGCACCAGCTTCTATCTTTAAGAAGCAATTTGATCTTTAATTTCACTTTATACCTGTTTGATCACTCAATAAATTAATCAATAATCAGTCTCAAAAATTTTCCGTGAATTCAATACCTGGGCTTGAAACAGACTCAGAATGAAATAAATTCCCAACAACTTCTCTCATTTTTAAATATTTATTAAATGAAAGGATTAACAGACATTGCAGTAATTTCATTAATCATAAAATCAATCTTGTAAATGATAGATTAACAATGTCAATATTTTCGGAACCAGGGTTAAACTGAGAAATGAATTTCTATCAGTTTGAGTTAACAGATTATTAAAAAAACGCAAATTTATGGAGAAAGTTTACTAATTATATGAAAAGTCCTTGATTGATCTTAAGAAAATAAAAACAGAATTTTAATGAAAAGAAGAGTTATGTTAAGGGCTTCTTAATTTGCATCTGATTAGATATACAAATTATTACCGAACCTCAGACGTTAATTCAGCAGTGGAATTAAAGTTTGCAGCTCACGTGATCCTCGGTCAATGATGGTTCTGTCGTCGTCCTCAGCCCAAGACTTCGTGGATGTTAGGGGAAATATCTGCCCGCAGATATTTCAGGGTCCACAGTTCGACCTTTAAATTCAAGCAGTCGAAGAGGCTGGATTTTGGCTGTATGACCCAGAGTTGAAACTGGGCTAGATGATGACGACTTTTCTTCAGCGTGTGATGAACAGCCTTGATTCCTCAGCTGCACGTGATGTGGGAGCTGCGTCTTCTCAAGAGGTCTTCGATAATAATTAAAAGATATCTAATCCGATCTCAAATTAAAAAGGCTTCGGACTTTAGATAAAAATAGTAGCTTCTGGTGGGTGCTTGGTCAAGAAAAATATTATAAAAATAAAGTCAAGATTAAAGTTTACATTAAAATTAAAACAAACGGTGGTTTTACAGAAAGTTTAACAAAGAAAAAGAGATGAGTAAAAATTGGAGTTTAACTCCGATTAAGAATTGAGCTCAAAGAAATAGGAATTCCTAGGTATTTAAGAGAAAAAGAAAAAGGCATTAAAAATACAGTTACATAAACGAATTACGAGTTATCTGCTCTGTGTTCAGAAAAGCGACACGTGGTCGAGTCTTTGTTCAGACGGTCCTTTGTTCTTCCTTGCTGTGTGTAGACAATAGACCAGGGGTGGGCAATCATGTGCCATGGAGGGCCAATCCACTGCGGTTTTTCTATTCCACCTAGTCTCTTTAGCAGGTGTTTCAAATGATTAGCAACCCTTGAAGCTGATCAGAGCAAACACCTGCTGAAAAAGATTGAGTGGAACAGAAAACCTGCAGTGGAATGGCCCTCACTGCCCACCCCTGCAATAGACGATCAGTGAAAAGGGGAGCCGGACAGAGAAGAGAGATCTGGAGCAAAAGAGAGTCCGGAGCAAAAAAAAAAAAAGCAGGGGTCCCTCTGTTATTTAAGTTCCGCGGGCTTCCGGGATCTCAGCCAATGAGAGTCCTTTGTGGGAGGCCCGATGAATTTTTAGTCCAATGAACAAACAGTCTATTGTTTGGAGTTCTTTGGGATGAAGAGTTGTCATGCAGAGGTTGGCTGCTGGAGTCACATGGTTTTAGAGGCAAAACTTTGATACATACTGGAAGTTAATATTTCCCTTTATGTATTAAACTAAGATAACTTTAGTGATTAGTATAAATTATAAGCAGTGCTACTAAATCAACATGCAGGAGTAAACATTCATTTAAACATTAACATGCATATATATAAAATCACAGATTAATGCATTTCACACATATTATTGATTTTCCACATCAAAAACATCAGAGTCCATCTGCATTTTCATAGTTCTGAAAAGAATGAAGGTTTAGAATCGAGTTTGTAATAATGTACTTTAAAGTTCACTGGCTAAATCCAGCATGTCCAGAGTTTAAGGAAATTAGCTGAGTTGTGGGTCTGTGTAGGTTTTATGGGGGTAATAAAAGTGAAGCCGGATATTGGGGACATTCCTTAGGCTGGTTTTAACAAAACAAAGGGGATTTCAGCTGTGGCCTGGGGGAAGAAAATCCATTTCTTTGTGTTATTCCTGGATGAAACAAAATGTCTTTAAGCAGAAGAATAATTGTTGCTGAGCCAAAGTGAGATGATGCTACAACAGTCAACAAACTGGTGAAAGTTTGGTAATGTTTTTCCCAGTGAGACATGATTAAAACCACCCATGATGGCCATAAATGTGTCTGGGTGCTTCTCCAGTAATGTGGCTGCAGTGGAGTTGATGACATCACAGGCCACCACTGTGTCAGCTGATGGAGGAACGTAGACGATAATAATTAAGGCACATTTCATTTCTCGCGGCATATAATAAGGTCGCATACTCACAGTCAGCAGTTCAATGTTCAGGCTGCAGCACTTTTCCTTCACATAAATGTGTCCAGGATTACACCACTTTTCATTCACAATAAGTGCTACCCCTCCTCCCCTCTTTTTCCTGCTGCTTATCACTTCTCTGTCCCCCCATATAGTCTTGAAGCCAGGTATCACTACGTTAACATCCGGGATCTGTGAGTGTAACCACGTCTGTGTGAAACAAATGATACTACACTCACGATACTCCTTTTGCGTCCTGACCAGCGCTGTAAGCTCATCTGTTTTTATTTCTGAGCGATCGCACGCGGCATCTCCTCTTTAGCTCATCCAGGATGAGGGGCTTCGCTCCGGGCAGCAGTGCTGGCCTCCTCCTGGTGCAATCAGCTGTTCGCGTGTGTAAACAATGCGTCCGCCCCCACCTCTGTTGATCTCCTTTGCCCAAGGAAGAGAAAAAAAACTAGAGAAAGACCAGGCTAAAATAGAAAAAAAAGTTGGTCCAGTCTTTATCCCAGTCTTCCTACCAAGCCCTGGTTAATAAGAGACACACTATATACAGGAATAAGCAGATAAAAATACAAAGGCACGAGAGAGTTGCTGCTGGTCCTGCTTCCGGTGCCATTAAAAAAAATAAAATAAAATGCTGTAGTGTTGAAGTGTATAGAAACATAAATCATAGTCTTTCATTTCACTCTCCATTAACTCAGCTGCAGTATTGAGTCTCATCCAGTGTTATATAAGCATCATAAGCACAATTTTAAAGGATAAGAGTTGGTTGCATTTTCTTCAAATGGGGCTTTTTTATACATCTGTTGTTGTCTTGAAGAATCTTCCTCTGCTGAAGAAGCTGCAAGCTCATATCATCAAGAACTGAATCATTTTAAACTTGGTTGTGTTGAGGAGTGAAGCGATAATAGGAGTGAACAATAATCTTTATTACAATAACTGTGCAAGATAATGTGCAAAGGAGATTTTCTCAAGGATCTGGCTACCCTGTGAGGAGAGAGCAGAGGGACATATAAGTATATAAGTATAACTGAAGAGCAGGATAACAGTGTTTTAATGTAAGTCTTTGTGCTTACTCTTTCACAGGGACAAGAGCGGCTGGGAGCAGGTAAAGGAGCTCCACACCGGGAGAGCAGGTTGCCAGGGGGTGAAGTGCTGTGATACTGCAGGGGAGTTTCCTGGGGGATTGTTGGAGACAGGCTGGCAAGACCTAAGCACTGGGGTGTGAGAGTGAAGAGCAATGATGACAAACATTGGTAAGTCGACTTACATGGGGAAGTGAGGGTGTGCACAGTCCAAGACATCCAAATCCAATCCGAGAGGCTGTTTCCAAAATTCAGAGGCAGGACAGGGTCAGAGGACAGCAGATAGATAATGGCAGGCAGGCAATTTCAATCCAGAAGGCAGTCTCTGGGTCTAGGACAAGCAAAGGTCAAAAGCACAGCAAAGCAGGATAAAACATAGATTCTGAGCTCAGAGAGGATATGGCTGTGTGCAGGCAGGATAACGTCACCACGCAGAGTGAGGGGAGAGTGCCCAATTTAAAGGGCTTCCTCTGATTAACAGCAGGTGATAAACAAGGCTGCAGGGCATGATCCTAATCAGGAAGAGAGAGAGGCAGGGAGACAGAGCACACACAGAGACCATTACAGTACTCCCCCCTCAATGGACGCCTCCTGGCATAACCCTGGGCTTGTTGGGATGTTGCTGGTGTAAGGTGTTAATAAGGGTATTATCCATGATGAAGGACCTCTCGATCCAAGATCTCTCCTCAGGTCCGTACCCCTCCCAGTCCACCAGGTATTGGATACCGCGACTCCAGTGACGAGCATCAAAGATCCAGGTGATGGCATAAACAAGGCCTCTGTCAACCATTTTGGGTGGTGGTGGGGGTTTGGATGGCAGGTAGCAGGAGCTGGCAAAAACTGGTTTTACCTGAGAGACATGAAATACTGGGTTAATGCGGAGGGAGGGAGGCTGAGCCGAACAGAGGCAGGGTTCTCAATAGCGGAGATACAGAAGGGACCAACAAAATGGGATGGGGGGGGGGGACTTTTTGTTATCAGTCTTCAATTGGAAATGTTTTGTAGAGAGCCATACCTTATCACCTACTGAATAGGAGGGGGCAGGTGTCCTCCTTCGGTTGGCCTGCTTGATGTTCTGCTCCCTCAACCTGAGTAGTGCTGCCTTGGTGTCCCTCCAGAAGTGATGACATCTGGCCAAGTGGTCAGCGATGCTGGGTATGGCGATCTCATCCTCCGTGATGGACAGGAGAGGAGGGTTATACCCCAGGGATGCCTCCAAGGGAGAGACACCAGTAGTGGCGGACATAGTGGTGTTGTGGGCGTATTCAGCCCAGGGCAGGTAGGTGCTCCATGATGCAGGTTCCGAGGTCATGACACACCTCAGGAATGCCTCCAGTTCCTGGTTGGCCCTTTCACACTGCCCATTGGACTGTGGATGGTAACCCAAGGACAGGCTGACCGTGGCCCCGATGGACTTGCAGAAAGCATGCCAGACCTGTGACACAAACTGGGGGCCACGGTCTGAGACAATGTCACTCGGAGTGCCGTGCAGCCTGATCATGTGAGAAAATATTCTGTGGACTGACGAGATAAAAAATGAACCTTTTGGAAGCCGTGTATACCGTTACATCTGGCATAAAACTAACATTGCATTTCATGAAAAGAACATCATACTAACAGTTAAATATGGTGGTGGTAGAGTGATGGTCTGGGGCTGCTTTGCTGCTTCAGGACCTAGACAGCTTGCTGCAGTTGGAACCATGAATTCTGCTCTCTATCAGAAAATCCTGAAGGAGAATGAATGTCTGTCCATCAGCTCATAACCTCGAGCTCAAGCCCTCCAATGTGGCTGAATTAAAACAATTCTGCAAAGAGTGGTCCAAAATTCCACAACAACAATGTAAAACTCATTGCCAGTTATCGCAAACACTTGATTGCAGTTGTTGCTGCCAAGGGTGGTACAACCAGTTATTAGGTTTAGGGGGAAATTACTTTTCCATATAGGGCCAGGAAGGTTTGGATAGCTTTTTCCCCTTAATAAATGAAATCATCATTTAAGAACTGTATTTTGTATTTGCTCAGGTTGTCTCAGTCTGAATATTAAAATTTGCTTGATGATTTGAAACATTTAACTGTGACAACTATGCAAAAAATATAAGAAAACAGGAAGGGGACAAATACTTTTTCATAGCAGTGTGTCACCTCAAATGTTTTTGGAATCATTTTCCCCTGGAGATCTGTCAAATCTGTTTTACCCAGTTGAGGACAGATCATTATTTTTCACAATCATTCACTCTTTGACAGTGCTCTCCCATCCCTCTGTCATTCTTTCCAGGAGTCTGGGAGGAGTTAATCGGTAGCAGTTAGCTTATCTCCTCCACCTCCGGGTAATGAGCTTCCACAACCTATTTAAGCTTCAGTGAAGAGCAAAAGTGCTGTGGGAGTGTTACGTATTCTATCTGTCTGCTTTCTGAGTTAGTTTACTAAAAAAGGACAAGGTTGACTCCTTTAAAAAAAAACAAAAAACTTTTGCAATCTTATCATGCCCTCTTTCTCCAGGACCCTATCTGCTGCCTCACTGCTGCCTCAGACCTCCTCAGATTTCTTCTTTTGTATTCAATCCATTACCTGCCTACCTGCTCGCACCCCCCCCCCCCCCCCCCTGTGGATCACACTCTCTGGAAAAACCTTTCACTCAGAATGGACACTTATCGTGAAAGCAAATCCCCTTCAAATGCTCACCTGGCTCTCCTCCCCAGATAACCTGTAAGGAAAAGAATACAACTCACTGGTAATCTCTTCACTAATTCAAGTAAGCCTTACCTCTCTGATCACTCCACAAAATCAAAAGAGAAAATGTCACTTGCCATCAGTCAGTTGCCAATACTCACCCCTGCTTCTCCTCTCCTCTCCCCCAGGCACCCAGTCACATCCCCACTGTCCTAAATTGAAAAAGAAAACTAAACGCATTGACCAGCTGTAACGTGTGTCCCTGTGTGACGTCTGCATTTTGGGTCCGTAGTCAGCCAGTCATGACAAGATCATGTGCTCCTGCTTGTTAAAGATGAAGTGACGATGGAGATGGACATATCCATAAATGAGATTTGCACCTTTGACTAGATCATTGTAATAGGGCCATTTGTGTTTTTTCCACAGTCAGAGCTGCTGATGATCATAGTTTACTATTACTGTTGATTGTTTTTACATATAGGACAATAAATAGCTTGGGTCTAAAATATGCATTATATTTGATTTATTCCACCATTTTGGTATTGAACCATTTTGAGAGAAAGCATATTTCTATAGAGGAGCTGGTTGCTCTTTTTTGGTTATTACATACATATACAGTATGTGGAGGATTGTATTAAACTATAACAGTATTGATTCCAAGAGCTAAATTTAGACCTAAAGAGAAAACAAAACCAGAAACAGGAAAAAAAAACATAATTTTAAAAAGTGAATGATTACAGTTGTGGATTGAAAAAAAAATAAGGCTGAGCAATTTGACCTTAAATCAGAAGAAGTTAGTATTGATAATACATACAGTACCTCGTGAGGATTGGTGGGTCATGTGACTTACATCGGCGGCTAATTAGCTTGTTAGTTGCGTTGGCGGGATCCTTTATGCAGCCATGATTATGTTATCACCACATAGGGATTACAAGTCTCTGATTGGGTCCTTAAATCCAACTTCAACTTGTCCATTTTGTCATCCATTTCCACTGTGAAAGAGTTGAGCTGACATGAACAGTGGTTAGCGGCTGACAGTGATTTAGCTTCATGGCATTCCCTTCTAATTTAAGTGCACTTTGCTTGCTTTTTCTTGGCATCATCAGATGAAATAAAGAGATGTGGATGGACACCACATTTCTTTTCGATACAAACCATTTTAATTTTTCCACCCTGTTCTGCTGCTTCCAAGCAGCACTGACTGCACAGCTTCCGGGGTGCGGAGTTACATGACTACGCACACAGGACACATTGTAAAGGGACAGGACATGAATGCTCTCATATGCACATGCTTACAACAGGGAGAGGGGAAAACTGAAGAACCCAACATGAGCAAGGTCCCAAACATCGGTTTTGGTTTTATTTCAGTTAATCACCCAGCCCTAGAAGAAAATTAATCAGCCTTTGTGTGTGTGTGTGTGTGTGTGTGTGTGTGTGTGTGTGTGTGTGTGTGTGTGTGTGTGGCCACAGCAATGTCCACCTCGGGACCATGAGCGAGCACGACAGCGCCCTCCATCTCCTGGGCAACCCACAGCGTCCAGAGAGTACAAATGACACCCCAGGGCCCCAGATACACACCCTGGGAGCCACCAGGCACCCACACCCAGAGGAGGATATTTCTGGCAATTTATCAGCCTTTTAAAACATTGTCAAGCACATAATTGTCATGGCCGCCAATCACGGCACCTGTGCACGCACCTGCCTGTCATCTCCTGTGGCCTACTTATTCCACCAGGATCAGTGCTGGGTGCGGAGTCGTCTGATTCTCTATGCTGAATCCAGTTACGCCTGCCTCCGTGCTTCCCAGCACTCTTCTCTACAGTCATCGGCTTCCTAGCCCTGCTGAACACCGTCCGAGCCGGTTCCACCTGGACCACCTACCAAGTAAGCTTCCATCGCTTCTCATCTTGTCTGATTCCCCTGTGCACAGGCGGACATCTGCGGCGGTGGTCCTCCATCCCCCTCCAGGCGGCGGACTCATCCTTCCACCTCCAGCTAGCCAGCCTCCAGCAGGCACTGTCTCCCTGGCTGCAGCTTCGGCGCTACCTGAGCTTCTCCAACACCCCTTGACAGTAAGCGCTGTAACATCTATTGAGCTGCATAGGTTGAACTGTAAACTAACGGCCCTCGTCTCATTACAGGGTTGCCAGGTTGTACGGTGCTCTGCCAGCCCCAGCTGGAGATTACGGATCCCACTACACTACATTACACTATATACCCTGCACTCACGCACCCACTCACTCACGTTAACAAATAAAAAATGTTAATTGTATTTACTCTGTGTCGTGTCTGCTCTGTGGGTCACCTGAACCATGTCAGTACGACTGCCAAAGTGACCCAGCAGACAGCGCGCTAGCGTGCAGAGTTAACCATCTTGAGTCTCGAGTACATCAATTAGCGTACCAGCAGCAGATGATGCTAACTCAGCTAACCCGCATCACCGACAGGTTAGATCAATTGGTTAGCCCACGGGGTTTTCCCACAGCTCCAACTAGCTCCTCTGCTCCTGCTAGCTCTACCGCTAGCTCCACCGCTAGCTCCACATCTAGCCCTTCCTCTCCGGGCCCTGCTTGTCGGCTCACTCCCGTCCCTACTCCTGCTCGCTTTAGAGGTGTATTGGGGGAGGCCAGGGGGTTCCTCATGCAGTGCGATATAGTATTCCAACAGGTACCCGGGGATTTTCCCACTGACCACAGCCGTATCGGCTATATGATGAATTTGTTAGAGGGACGGGCTTTAGCTTGGGCATATGCGGTAATGGCTAGGGCTGATTATGCTTTTATGACATATTTACAGTTTACACAGGAATTTCAGGAGGTTTTCAGTCACTCGGACCGGGAGGATGTACTCACCTCTCATCTATTAAATCTTTGGCAGGGGTCAAGGGTGGTCGCCGATTATGCCGTGGACTTCCGGGTCGTGGCTACGGAGGTCGGGTGGGAGGATGCCTCTCTGAGTAGTATATTCCTTAGGAGTTTGAGCCCTAGCCTGCGGGACGAGCTGGCCCGCCTGGAGAAACCTTCTATGCTGCTTGGGTGTATCTCCCTGGCCATTAGCATTGACAACCGTCTGAGGGAACGGGCGGCTGAGCGCAGAACTTCCGGCCGCTCGGGTAGTATGCCGCGCCACTCCCTCCAGCCCCCCCTGCTGGCCCTCCCGTCAGCTGACACCCCAGAGGACCAAGAGCCTATGGTCATGGGTGGGTTGAAACTCCCTGTCGCAGCGAGACAGCACCGCCGAGAGGTGGGGTTGTGCGTCTATTGTGGGAGCGAGGAGCATGACCTTGATTCCTGTCCCAAGCGGCCAAAAGGGGAAGTCTGTGCATCACAGTAGGGGGTCTCACGGATGTAACCCGCAATAATCCCCTCACCCGTTTTTTGATTCCTATTTGGTTTTGTTTTGGGCATAAGGAACACAACACACATGCACTCACTGACTCAGGGGCCGAGCAGAGCTTTATTTCTAGTAGCCTGGCAACCCGTCTGGGTCTCCCTATGCAGCCGTTGAAGAATCCTCTCAACCTCATAGCCCTGTCAAAAGCTTCTTTAGCCACTGTCACTCATCGGGTCACCTCGGTGCCAGTTATCATTTCAGGCAATCATTGGGAGGAGTTAGACCTGTATGTCCTGCCGGTGTTATCCTCTCTGGTCATCCTGGGTTATCCTTGGCTGCGCTTGCATAACCCATCAATTAACTGGCGTTCGGGGAGTGTGGTTTCGTGGAGCCCCTTCTGCCTAAGTTCCTGTTTGCAGTCTGCTGCATGCTTGCCTGCCACGCCTCTGGGTGTCCCTGCCTCTCCCCCTCCCGACCTGTCAAAAGTGCCACCGGAATATCATGACCTTGGGGCTGTCTTCAGCAAATCCCAGGCCCTTTCCCTTCCCCCTCACCGGCCGTATGACTGTGCAATCAATCTTCGGGCCGGCGCTCTACTGCTATCTAGCAGACTTTACAACCTGTCTGCTCCGGAGCGGGCAGACATGGACTTGTATATTAAGGAGTCTCTAAGCTCAGGCATAATTAGACCTTCATCTTCGGCGGTGGGGGTGGGGGGGGGGTTTCGTGGGGAAGAAGGACGGCTCTCTCAGGCCCTGCATTGATTTCCGGGAGCTTAATAACATCACCATCAAGGATAAGTACACCCTCCCTCTTATCAACTCAGCATTCGATTCCCTCCGGGGGGCTTGCTACTTTACCAAATTAGACCTGCGCAACACCTATCACCTGGTGTGGATACGGGAGGGGGATGAGTGGAAGACGGCCTTTAGGACCCCTAGCGGGCATTTTGAATACCTGGTTATGCCGTTCGTGCTGACCAATGCCTCGGCTGTTTTCCAGTGCCTTATTAATGATGATTTGAGGGACTTTCTGGGTACCTTTGATTTGTTTACCTTGACAATATCCTCATTTTTTCTCAGTCCATGGAGAAGTATAGCATTCATGTCAGGCAGGTCTTGCAGCGGCTGCTGGAGAATAAACTCTTCGTCAAGGCAGAAAAGTGCGAGTTCCATGTCTCCCGGACTTCCTTTCTCGGCTTTATCATCGCCCCAAAGGAGATTATCCCGGACCCAGTCAAGGTGAAGGCGGTGGTGGACTGGCCTACTCCCTCGTTGAGGAAACAGCTCCTGCAGTTCCTGGGCTTTGTGAACTTTTATCGCCACTTTTATCAACTACAGCCGCATCGCCTTCCCCCTCACCAACTTGACCTCCACCAAGGTGCCTTTTCGCTGGATGGAAGAGGCGGACGCTGCCTTCTCTGAGCTGAAGGTCAGGTTCTCATCGTTGCCGATTCTGATGCAAGTTGATCCCGCTCTTCAGTGCCTGGTGGAGGTGGACGCTTCAGATTCTGGGGTGGGGGCTGTTTTGACCCAGCGCTGTCCGGCTGACGGTAAGATCCGCCCCTGCGCCTACTTCTCTCGTCGCCTGTCCTCAGCGGAGCGCAACTATGACATCGGTGACAGGGAGCTGCTGGTGGTTAAACTGACTTTGGAGGAGTGGCGGCACTGGTTGGAGGGAGCGTCGCAGCCATTCATCGTCTGGACCGACCATAAAAACCTGGAGTACCTTCGGACCGCTAAACGGCTGAAAGCCCGACAGGCCCGCTAGTTGCTCTTCTTTGGTCGATTTGACTTCACCATCACCTACCGCCCTGGGTCTAAGAATACCAAGCCCGACGCCCTGTCTCGCCAGTTCGCCCCGGAGATGGCAGAAAAGGCCGACCACCCCATCCTTTCCCCAGCATGCATCATGGGTGCCCTCTCTTGGGGTATTAGGGATAAGGTCATAAGGGCGCAGTCTGACGAGGCTGACCCGGGGGGGGGGGGGGGGCGCAGCGGGCAAGTTATTCATCCCTGCAGCGGTCCGAGGGGAGGTCATCCAATGGGGGCATACCTCCAAGTTTGCCTGCCACTTGGGAAGGGTGTGCACTGTGGCGCTCCTACAGAGGTCATTTTGGTGGCCATCCCTCCAGAAGGACGTGGGGGAGTACATCCGCGCCTGCCCTGAGTGCGCGACAGGAAAGACGTCCTCTTCACTGCCGGCCGGGCTGCTTCATCTCCTCCCCGTTCTGGGCAGGCCATGGTCCCATGTGGCACTAGATTTCATCACCGGTCTCTCCACATCCAACAATTTCACCACCATCTTCACGCTGGTGGACAGGTTTTCTAAAGCCGCCCACTTCATTCCTCTGCAAGGGTTACCTTGAGCCAAGAAGACAGCCGATCTGCTGGTCCAGCATGTCATTCGACTGCACGGCATCCCGCAGGACATCGTTTCGGACCGAGAGCCCCAGTTTGTCTCCAGGGTCTGGAGGGCTTTCTGCGCTGCCTTGGGGGCTACAGCAAGTTTGTCCTCTGGTTACCATCCCCAGTCCAATGGGCAATGTGAACGAGCCAACCAGGAGGTGGAAGCAGCGTTGCGGTGCGTCTCAGCCGCCGACCCATCATCGTGGTGCACACACCTCCCCTGGATCGAATACGCCCATAACACGGCGGTGTCCACGGCCACTGGCATGTCTCCCTTCGAGGCCTCGTTGGGTTACAACCCCCCGCTGTTTCCAGAAGAGAAGGGGAACATTGCCGTTCCATTGGTTTGTGCCCACCTGAGGCGTTGTCAACGGATCTGGAGGATGGCTACGGCGGCATTACAACGGATGGCGGAACGCAACACCACGGTGGCCAACCGATGCAGAGTTCCAGGTCCGGTCTACCAGGTGAGTCAGCAGGTATGGCTTTCTACTAAGCACATCAACCTGAAGGCTGAGCGGAAGAAGACTGCCCAACAGTTCATTGGTCCCTTTCCCAAATGTAGGATCATTAACCCGGTGTCTGTGCGCCTAACTCTCCCCCCCTCCCTCCGCATCTGTTCAACCTTTCATGTCTCTCAGGTGAAGCCCGTCTCCTCCATCCCATTGTATCCCCCTCCCAGGTCTCCACCTCCACCGAGGGTGATCGACGGCAACCCGGCGTGGTCCGTCTCTTCCATCTAGGATGTCCGCCGCCGGGGTTGTGGCCTACAGTACCTGGTGGACTGGGAGGGTTACGGGCCAGAGTGGAGGTCCTGGGTGCGTCCCTCCTTCATGCTCGACAAGCAGTTCATCAGGGACTTCCATCGGATGCACCCGGGTAGGTTGGAATGCCCGCCGAGAGGCATGCCGTGGGGGGGGGGAGGGGGAGGGCACCGTCATGGCTGCCAATCATGGCACCTGTGCACGCACCTGCCTGTCATCTCCTGTGGCCTACTTATTCCACCAGGATCAGTGCTGGGTGCGGAGTCGTCTGATTCTCTATGCTGAATCCAGTTACGCCTGCCTCCGTGCTTCCCAGCACTCTTCTCTACAGTCATCGGCTTCCTAGCCCTGCTGAACCCCGTCTGGGCCGGTTCCACCCGGACCACCTACCAAGTAAGCTTCCATCGCTTCTCATCTTGTCTGATTCCCCTGTGCACAGGCGGACATCTGCGGCGGCGGTCCTCCATCTCCCTCCAGGCGGCGGACTCATCCTTCCACCTCCAGCTAGCCAGCCTCCAGCAGGCACTGTCTCCCTGGCTGCATCTTTGGTGCTACCTGAGCTTCTCCAACACCCCTTGACAGTAAGCGCTGTAACATCTATTGAGCTGCGTAGGTTGAACTGTAAACTAACGGCCCTCATCTCATTACAGGGTTGCCAGGTTGTACGGTGCTCTGCCGGCCCCAGCTGGAGATTACGGATCCCACTACACTACATTACACTATATACCCTGCACTCACGCACCCACTCACTCACGTTAACAAATAAAAGACGTTAATTGTATTTACTCTGAGTCATGTCTGCTCTGTGGGTCACCTGAACCATGTCAATAATCTTCTGAGATGTGTAATGTTGAAGATTAGCTTCATTTCTTAGCTTTACCTTAAAATAAATTGATGCTACATTTCTTTTTGCAAATGTGGAAGTCAAACACTAATAATTGCAATATAAATGTTAACAAAACATCCTATTAAATCTATCATAAAAAGTAGCTGCTGTGCTTGTATGCAAATCAGCGCACAGAGAGAGTAAAGAAGAGCACGAGATCCTCACAATGATAAAGGAGGAAGTCACTAAGTGTTTTTTTTTTTTCAGAAGCTTGTTACCCTTTTTTCTGATGCCATACCTCAGCGCCAGCCTGAATAAAGTCCAGGCACGGAATGAATATCTCATTAAAATGCATCTGCCTGCAGGAAAGAAAAGCCTCACGTGGAAATGGCTACAGCCAAATGGTCCCAACAGGTGATGGCAGGACTGTAAATGAGATAAAATCCATTGAGAAATGACCTTCAAACTAAGACTGTGGGGAAATTAGACTGTTCACTAAAGGTGCATAAAAAACTGAACCCATTGTTCTTATTTGTTTTTGTGATCATCTTAACCTCAGGACATATGACTAGGATTGGCCAGTTGTCTTCAGCATCTGTGGGTGAAAATTCTTTTTTAAATTTCAAGTAGTGTGTGAGGGAACTAGATTCTTGCAATTTCTTAAAGGTCTGTTTTTAGGCTTTATAAAATACAAAACCAAAATATGACACTGGGTCAGAATGCAGCAAAAACTGATTCTTGACTTATTTTTAGCCCTTACATCACCACAGATGAAGCGATTGTGTGCTGGGAGTACCTTAACACTAGAAAAGGGACCGTCAATTTTTGAAATTCTGAAAATTTCTGCCTCACACACCTTAAACAATGCAGTAGATACAAATGTGTTTCTCTTTTCCTTCTTTAAACTCTCGTCCTCCTTCGGTGGAACTGTTCTATCTTGTTTCTACTGTTATAAAGCAAAGCAAAGAAAAATGATTTCAACAGAGGCAGAAAAGAGTCTTAGTTTTATGGAAACAATATCATATTAAGCTGTAAAGTATTTCTGTCTATAAGTGACTCAGAACGTGTTCAGATCACCTAAATAGAAGCTGCTTGCCATCTTCTGTTGTACCTCCCTTTTGCTGCTATTCTGTAAGAAAATCATGCTGAATTCACCTTTTTCCATTCCACTTTAAATAAGGGCAAATCAGATTCCTTGACCATGAAAACATATGACTAGCAAGTGGATTGACAATGATAGGATTAATGGTTCAGTAGTTATTCACGAAAATGACATTTTCCATAATGGCGGCCACAGTTCCGCTCATACAGTGTTTGTGTGTACGTTTTCAGATTCCTTGACCATGAAAACATATGACTAGCAATTGGATTGACAATGATAGGATTAGTGGTTCAGTAGTTATTCACGAAAATGGCATTTTCCGTAATGGCGGTTTTCTTCTGGACGGTGATCCGGATCATCCCCAAAATTTAATCAGTCCTTCCTTGTACCATTTTCAACAACGCCTGAAAGTTTCATCGAAATTTGTCCAAAACTTTTTGAGTTATCTTGCTAACCAACAGACAGACAGACAGACAGACAAACCCCGGCAAAAACATAACCTCCTGGCAGAGGTATCAAAGGAAATTTTTTTTGCCATATTGTAAGTCTTTATTAAGTCACCTCTTGTCATTATTTTCTTACATGGATCTGCAGATCTGATTAATCAAAAAAGAAAACAAAAACACTGTATTATACTATAAATGTGGCTGAAGAGCTGCTGGCCAGCCATGGCTAATTCTACTGGAGTGTCCCACTACAATATGAATAATAAGTGGAGTACAGCCATTTACCAGATGACCCAGTTTAAGCTGGAAATCAGGTATGGCGCATACACGAGTTTGTTTCAGTGTTTGTCTGGGATAAGTGAATCATTTTCGGGCTGTGTGTCTAATTTGCTGAGTTAAGCTGATGATCAGCTTCACTGTGTACATTACCATGTGCTTAGACTAGTGCTGGGATAGGCTCCAGCTGCCCCGCAACTTGAAAAGGATTAAGCGGTAGAGGATGGATGGATGGATGGATGGATGGATGGATGGATTAAGACTGAAACTTTATTGTGCTGATGATTGAGACAACATAATTTAGATCATAAAGGTTTATCAGTTGTTTTTACATTTGGCTGTTGTAATTGTTTTGATGCAAAGGGTTTTAAGTGATGTTCCTGCTGAGGTTCTACCTGCATCATGTGACATTATTGGTGACAGTTTTAACCATAAACTAAAATCAACACTGGATTTGGTTGCACCATTAAAAACCAAAACCACAAAAACTAAACCTGTCCCGCCCTGGTGGAATGAGGAAGAAAAACAGCAGAAAAGAAAATGCAGAGCAGCAGAGAGAAGGTGGAGAAAAACAAAATTAACTGTTCACTACCAAATTCTACGTGAACAATTGAAATTATATAATAACACGGTCAAACAAGCCAGAAATTCCCACTTCTCCAAAATAATGAAAACAATCCCAGAATCCTTTTCTCCGCCATTGATCACTTGATGAACCCTGAGTTTAAGAGGATGTCAACAGACTCACTATGTGAGGAATTTTCAGACCACTTCAAAAGTAAAATAGATGTTATTAGATCCAATCTTTTATTACAAGATACTGGTTTTAGTGCTGCTGAACATCTGCTTTTAACTGAGGAAACGCTGGAGAGTTTTGCCCTAGCTAATGCTGAAACTCTTGGTCAAGTTTTCTCTCAAGTCCAACAACCTGTCTTTTAGGTCCCATTCCCACATTAATCTTAAAAACATTTTGTGGATTTTTTCAGGAGGAACTTTTAAACATAATGAATTACTCTCTCCAGACCAGTGTTTTCCCTGCTGCCTTTAAAACAGCAGTGGTGAGACCCCTCCTGAAGAAGAGTAATTTAGATCCTGAAAACCTTAATAACTACAGACCATTACCTTACCATTTTTAAGCAAAATTTTAGAAAAAACTTGTTTTTACTTAGTTAAATTATTTTTTAATATCAAATAACATATTTGATGAAAACCAGTCTGCTTTTAGGACGAACCACAGTACAGAGACAGCCCTGGTCAGGACTGTTTTTTTTTCCACAATATCTTTATTGAACCTTTTTTTTTAACAAACATGATACAAACAATCAAACACTAACACTAAAGTACTACAAAAAAAAAAAAAATGCACTAAAAACACCAACAACCACCAACAAAATCAAATCTTCAACAATGCTCCTCTGTTTAGTCTAGACAATCCAATACATAAGTATACATATTATGTTCACCAGTTTGGAATTTACAAGGTCCACACACATCATTCACCTTCTTCTTCAAGAGTTATGTTTAAATTTTTTACATAATCAATAAAAGGTCTCCATATATTCTCAAACACAATTTCCTTTGATTTCAGTATATATGTTATTCTTTCTAATGGAAGGTTTGTTAACATCTGTCTTAACCACTGAGTCACATCTGGTCTATGAGTCTTTTTCCATAATAGTGCAATACATTTTTTGGCATTAAGCAAACTGAGGTCTATGAATGTTCTTTCACTTTTATTAAAATTATGCTTTTCTGGGTACAGACCCAACAAAAACAGTTTAGGATTCAATATGATTTGTTTTGAGATTATTTTTTCAATTGTTACCCTCACCTCTTCCCAAAACATTCTTATTAATCTACATTCCCATAAACAATGAAATAGGGTTCCTTTACTTTCCATGCATTTTGTGCATGTATCTGGTATATTTTTGTTATATCTATTTAACTCCTCCGGTGTAACATACATCTGCATTAACCATTTGAAATGTATCAATTTAAGGCGTACATTTATTGATTTGGTTTGAGCTTCTGTACAAGCCAATTCCCATTGTTCCTCTGAAATTTCAGTTTGCAGATCTTCTTTCCAGTAGTTTAATCTTTTCAGTGAATTTTCACTTGAAGATAGTGTCAATGAGTTATAAAACTCTGAAATAATACCCTTTCTTTTACTATCTTTCATCATCATTTTTTCAAAGGATGAATAAATAGGTTGAGTGAGAGCTTTATTTTGATTTGATCGAATAAAGTTTCTAAGTTGAAGATATTTAAAAAAAATGTGTTCTATTGAGATTAAATTTGATCCTCAGCTCTTCAAAAGACATTATGTTATCTGCACCTGGCAAATATAAATCCTGAATCTTTTGTATCCCTTTTAAATTCCATACTTTAAATACAGCGTCCGCTCTCCCTGGTTTAAAATATTGATTACCCCATATTGGACTAAATTGTGACAATAACTGTGGTTCTTTTAAATAGTTTTTAGCTTCACACCATATTTTGATCATATGCTTTACAAATGGATTTTTAACTTGTTTTTGTAATTTTTTTGCCGAATCTGAGTATATGAATATGGGAAGAGGTAAAGGTAAATTGTATGATTCCATTTCAGTCCAGTGAGGGAGATCATTTGATGAAAAATAATATGTCATAGACCTCAGTTGTGCCGACCAATAATACAACATAAAATTTGGACATTTCAGACCTCCACGATCAAATGGTAAATATAATAAAGACAGACGTAATCTAGCCCTCCTGTTGTTCCATATAAATTCCACTAACTTTTTTTTTATTCTTGAGAATAAATCTAAAGGTGGTGATAAGGGAATGTATTGAAATAAATAAAGTATTTTAGGTAAAATATTACTTTTAAGTATATTGATTCTCCCGATCATCGACATTGGTAGTGACATCCATCTCTGAGTTAACTCATTGATATCTGACATTAAGGCTTCATAGTTGACACTGGCGACTGATTCTAGCTTAGGCACAATTTGGATTCCTAAATATTTAAACTGATTTACAACATTGAATTGATTTACCTCAGGGTCTGGGTAATTTCTCTGGGTCTCATTTAGCATTAATATTGAAGATTTAGTTTTATTTATTTTATATCCTGATATTTCCCCAAAATTCTTTATTAAATTCAACAAGATTGGAATTGATTTTTTTAGATTCGACATAAACAAAATTATGTCATCGGCGTACAGGGAGATTTTATGTTCTGTTGATCCAACTTTAATTCCATATATTTGTGAATGTAAACGTATCGCTATCACTAAAGGTTCAATTGCCATAGTAAACAGTAAAGGTGAAAGTGGACAGCCTTGTTGACATCCTCTATTGATTTTTATTGGTTTTGAAATATTGTTATTTGTTAGGATTTCTGCTGTAGCATTATTGTATATTATTTGAACCCATTTTATGAAATTATTTCCAAGTCCAAACCTTTGTAGGACTTCAAAAAGAAAGGGCCATTCAACTCTATCAAAGGCCTTTTCGGCGTCCAGTGATAGGAGAGCTGTATCCGGTGCTTCTTTATTAAAATAAATAATATTAAATAGTCTTCTTACATTATGGAAGCCTTGTCTACCCTTTATAAAGCCATTCTGATCTCGATTAATAATATTTGGTAAAATTTCTTGTATTCGTCTTGCTAAAATTTTACAGATTATCTTAAGGTCGGCGTTTAATAGGCTTATTGGTCTCATATTTTCACATTTATTAGAGGGCTTACCTGGTTTTGGCAGCAGTATAATTAAGGCATTATTTATGTATGATGGTAAATTATTATTTTGAAATGCTTCTAAAACCATTTCCAAAAAAGGTTTTATTAATTTATTCTTAAATTTTTTATAAAGGTCAACTGGAAGACCATCTGGTCCTGCACTTTTTCCTGATTTCATATTATCAATGGCTAGCCCAACTTCTTCTTGACTAATTTTAGACTCCAATATCTCCCTGTTTTCATTTGGAATACACGGTATAGATAGTTCGTTCAAAAACCCATTTAGTTTTGTTAAATCAGATTCATTTTTGGTATCATATAATTTTTCATAGTAATCTCTAAAGGCTCTGTTAATTTCTAAAGGATCTATAACTACCTGTCCGTTACTTATAATACTGGTATTTTGGTGTTTTAATTTCTAATTGTTTAATCTGCCATGCTAATAATTTTCCTGATTTTTCACCTTGTTCATAAAAAGATTGTTTCAATCTTAGAAGACTTGAGGCAGCTCTATTCGCTGATTTTTTGTCGTATTCAGCTCTCAAAATCAGTAATTCATTCTCCAACCTTGGGTCACTTCCTGCATACACTTTTTCCTGAAGACTTTTTATTTTATGTTCCAATTTAGCTCTCTCCTCTCGAGTCTTCTTAGATTTTGATCCTGTATAACTAATAATATGTCCCCTAATAAAAGCTTTGAAAGCCTCCCACTTTACACATGCTGATGTTTGTGTAGTATTGATGTCAAAGAACTCGTCTATCTGTTTTTCTATATACTTGACAAATTCCTCATCCTGAAGCCATTTATGCTGAAATTGCCATCTACCTGATTCCTTTGTCAATTTTTTATCTACATATATTAGACAACAGGGTGCATGATCAGAGATCACGATGTTATCATAAAAGCAGTTTTGAATCTTGGATCTTAATTCTGTGGAAATCAAAAAATAATCAATACGTGAGAATGTCTTGTAGGTACTGGAATAACAAGAATAGGCTTTAACTTGTGGTTTCATTTCTCTCCATATATCTAACAATCTCAATTCTTTCATAAAATGATTAATAGTCATCCTACATCCATTGTGCGTACAATCCAGTCCTGTTGATCTATCTATACCTGGATTCAATGTACAATTAAAATCCCCTGCTATTATATGTTGCCCTGTAAGTGATGATAAGATAAGAAATAAATTAGCAAAGAACTTTTGATCATCTATATTGGGACCATATAAGTTCACAAGATTTATATTTTCTAATAGCAAAGAACCTTGAATGATTACATATCTTCCAAATTTGTCTCCAATTACATTTTTCACTTGAAAAGGAACTGATTTATGTATGAGAGTCATAACTCCCCTGGCCCGGGATGAGAATGATGAGGTGAAGACACTTCCTTGCCATCTACTCCTAATTCTTTTTATATCCTCCTCTATTAAATGAGTTTCTTGTAAAAACACAATTTTTGAACCCATGTCTTTTATTTTATTCATAACTTGTTTAAGTTTTTTTAAATTTTGTAGACCTCTGCAATTCCATGAAGTTAAATTAAGATTAACACTTTGGTTTAGGATCAATAGAGAGTTTGGGATTACCTTGCAGTGTAAACATGCTCATACAGAGAGGCAAAAACATGAGTGGTTGAACATTCATCCTGCAAACTACACACAAACAAATTTCCCCTTCCCACACTTGTGGCGAACCCCCCAAAATCAAAAGAAAAATTCCGTCTCCCGATATAGCCATCGACCGCTCCACACCCACGGGGAACAGCCTAAGCCACTCCTTCTTCATCCTCCCAATCACCCTAACTCTACTGCTTTTAATGACGTAACATTAACTCTCCTCTGTAGTTTTCCAACTTAACTCCAAAATTTTTAACAACTTTGTACATCATAGTTTTTTTTTTGTTTGTTTTGTTTTTGTTTTTTTTAATATATAATACAATCTATATTTTGTAAACTTACTATTTACTTCAAGTCAGTCAGATGCCTGTGCAAATGCTTAATTATTCTACCTTATATTTTGTTCATGCTTAGCTCCCACCAGTCTCTTCTTCTTCTTTGATCTTCTTGATGAACTCCTGCGCCTCCTCTGGGGTCTTGAAGATGTGGGTTCTGCCCTCATACGTGGTCAGCAGTCTCGCAGGATAGATTACACCATGACGAATCCCAAGGTTGCGCAGCTCCTTACGTATGGGATCAAACTGCTTCCTCAATTGTTGGATTCCTGTGGCCAAATCTGGGTAGAACCGCACCTGCTGGTCCTGGTGTTTAATCTCTCCTTTAGCTCGTGCAGCGTTGAAGATCTTCATCCTGTCTCTGTTGCTAAGAAACTTCATAATTAAGGTCCTCGGCGGTCCCTTATCTCTCCGTGGGCCAATACGATGTGCATTTTCCAGAACCACTGCTGATTGCAACTCCTCGCTGCCCAGCACCTCCGGAATCCACTTTTCCAGAAAGGAACATACGTCCCGACCTTCTGATTCCTCTGGAAGACCCACCAGCCTCAAGTTATTCTGTCTCGACCGAGATTCCAAATCCAAAATATTATCTTCCAGACATTTATTTTTTTTTTCCAAAGTGCGCACCTTTAATTGAAGACGGGTGACGTCATCTTCAGCACTAGCGAGACGGAGCTCCATCTGCGCCGTTCGTTCTACACAGTCACCCAATTCCTTTCTTATTCCTTCCAACGCTGTCATAATCCCATCAAATCTAGAGGAAAAGTCCGCTCTCATTGAACTCATGGCAGCCATCAGCGCATCTGCACCGCTCCCCGCAGACATCGCACCGTTGCCAGCCTCCTCCGCCATATATGGAGTTTTATTTGCTGTGTCACAGACCTGAAAGTCCGTTAATTTGGACTGTTTCGGCGGCTCGCTTTTTCCTTTACCTGGTTTTCCAGCCTTAGGCTTCGCCGACATATCCTCGCCCAAACGCTGGGATACGTTCTGTCCCAAATGAGAGAGTTATTTGCCGATTTTTTTTCTCCAGGAGCAGAGCAGAGTGAGACACGTCCGTCTTACGTGGCAGCCATAACCGAAAGTCCCTGGTCAGGACTGTTAATGATCTAAAGCACAACATGGATTCATGCAGAATTTCAGTCCTGGTTCTATGGATCTAAGTGCTGCCTTTGATACAGTGGACTATCAAATTCTTTTAACCAGACTAAAGGACCTGGCTGGCCTCTCTGGTACTGTTCTCAATTGGTTCATGTCCTACTTCACAGACAGAAACTTTTTGGTAAGTATGGATACATGTTCTTCCAGAATCTACAAAATTAATTGTAATGTGCCCCAAGGTTCAATTTTAGGTCCAGTACTTTTTAATCTGTACATGCTGCCCTTTGGGGATGTTATCAGGGGACAGGGCATTATTTTCCATAGTTATGCTGATGGCACCCAACTGTTGATCGCTGTGTCTCCTGTTGACAATACTCTTTATAACTGTATTTTAGACATTAAATCATAGATGGCAGCAAACTTTCTTCAGCTTAACCAGGACAAAACTGAAGTTTTAGTCATTGGTCCTGAAGCTCACAGAGAGAAATTTTTTTACCGAAATTACATAGTCTGTCCTTTACCCCATCTCAATATGTCAAGAATTTGGGCGTCACTTTAGACTCTAAGCTTGGTTTTATTCCACACGTTAAAACATAAACTGGATTTTTCCATCTAAAGAACATAGACAGAGCCCACCAACGTCTCTCTTGAGCAAACACAGATGCTGATGCATGCTTTTATCACCAGTCATATTGATTACTGCAATACCCTGCTCTCTGGTCTTCCCAAAAAGACGGTTTCAAAACTGCAGTTATTACAGAACTCAGCTGCACGTGTTCTGATGAAGACCAGGCAGGCTCACATCACGCCAGTTTTAAAGTCACTGCATTAGCTCCCTGTGTCTTTCAGGATCGATTTTAAGGTTCTTTTATTAGTTTAAAAATGTCTGCACGGTCTTGGGTTTATCAGAATTGCTTTTAACATGTGAGCCCCCACTGCCCCGAGGTCCTCTGGCACTGGCCTTTTAATTATTAGAATGTTCATGTTTTTAAAAAAAAGGCTCAAGACCTACTATTTTAACCTTGCTTTTGATTAGTTTCCTATTTTAATTGTCTTAATTTAGGATTTTAAACTTACTTTATTGTCATGAAGTGCTCGTTTCACAAGTGCAATTAGGACACCAAACGCTCTCTGTGAGTTTGCACATTTATTAACATAAAAACAGATGAGAGCGTAAACAAACCAAAACTAAATCATGAAGTACATGGGGCTGATAAACAAGAATGCAAACATGGCAAATGCTGGAGGATAGCGGGGCTCAATGTCCAAGGGAACGTGAAGCCGGGAACGCCGAGCTGGGGGTGGGGTGGGGTGGGGGGGCAGAATCCAGCCGGAACACACCTGAAGGCAGCCGGGGCTCACGACTGGAAATAAGGGAAGAATTACCTGGATGTAGCCCTCTACTCACCTTAACAGCAGAACCCAAACACACTCAGGAACATGTCAGAGCTCCTAAGGACGGGTGCACATGGAAGAAGGACATGACAAACCCCAAAGGTTTGCTGTACTCTTATAAGCAGACATAATCAGTGACAGGTGTGGATACGTGAGTGGAGAGAATAATAGAATGATAAACAGGTGTGCAGCTTCTGGCTGTCAAACTGGCCTGAGCTCCACAGTGCTGTCAAAATAAAACACAAACTGGAAATCATAATGATACAAGCACAACAGAACCCCAAAATGAGAATATAACTACAACTGCACAAAGAAACAGACAGAAAAAGACTGAACTAAAATTAGAGACTGGGCATGGCACCCCACCCCCACCCCCCGTGCCCCAGGATTATGACAGAGCCCCCCTTCCAAAGTGGTGGATCCCAGACACCCCAGGGTAAAATCACAAAACAAAAAATAACAACAACAAAAAAACCAACACAGAAGACCCCCCCCCCATCAAGAACAACCTCCAGCAAAGAGCTTGCTGGCTTCAGCAGGGATTCAATATAAGCAAAGGGAAAAAACAAGAATGTAAAAATTACAAAGTATCTACAGCCAGAGTTCATACAAGAAAAACACTGCATCAACAGAAAAACATAAAACACGAAATAACCAGAAAAACAACCCACCCTGGGAGGGGGGGGGGGGAACCCAGGCACAAAGGGACTGCAACCAAAGCAAACAACCCAAAAACCAAAAGAAAACCAAAAGAAAACACTCAAGACCCACTCACTGTCCAACAGGTAGCAACACGGGACTCTAAGCCCAACTGATCAGTGGATGGAGCAGTTCGGGCTCCACTGGCGGTCTTCCAGAGTCCAAAGTCCACCAGCGTCTAAGCTGGAGCACATCAGGTGGCCGCCTCGTGTTCCAGAACCACCCGACCAGGCGGGGCAGCCCATCAGGTGGCCTACCGGCATCCCAAAGCCAACGAGCCGAGGGAGCTAGGAGGCGGCATCCTCCAGAGAAGGGCGACCGATCAGCAGGAACCTCCTATGATACATCCACGGTAGCCCCGGGCTGGGGCGACATATCCATGGTGGCCCCGGGCTGGGGTAACACACCCACGGCGGCCCCGGGCTGGGGCATAGCTGCACCCTCGGAGACCATTGACGGCGGGACAGCAGCACCCTTGGGGACCGCAGATGGCGGGACAGTAGCACCCTCGGGGCCCACGGACAGCAGGACAGCAGCACCCTCAGAGACCACGGACAGTGGAACAGCAGAACCCTCAGAGACCATAGATGGTGGGATAGCAGCACCCGCGGTAGCCTCAGACTGAGGTGCGGCACCTGCGGTGCCCCCAGGCTGGAACGTAGCACCCTCAACAGACCCCAGCTGGGGTGCAGCACCCACGACGGACTCAGACTGAAGTGCATCATCCACGACGGTCCCAGGCTGGTGCGTTGCACCCACAATGGCCTGGACGGAGACCAGTACCCACGAAGATCTTGACCGGTGGGAAAGCAGCACCCACAGAGACCTCAACCGATGGGGAAGCAGCAACCATGGAGGCCTCGAACGGAGGGGGAGCAGCACCCATGGAGATCTTGGGAGAAGACCCGGACAACACACTGGCAACCACTACGTCAGAGTCACCGGCAGCACTGGAGCCTGGTAAGGAGAGCTCAGGAACAGCTGATGGCTGCACCTGGACCTCCCCACCAAGAGCCAGGCAAGATCTCTCTAGGACAGAGAAAGTGAAAACAAAAAAGAGCACTTGCCTGAGCTCGGGAGCTCCAGGGACTGCGGGTCTCTCTGCCATCCGGCGGCTCCTTCCCAGGAGCGACGGGCTCTCAGAGGCCACAAAAGAACACACGGGAGATGGAGGGGAGGGTGAGTCATCAGCAGCAGGTGGTGAGGACTCAGCAGAAATAGGCTGTTGTAGCTCAGCCTCATCACCCGGAATAAGGCAAGGTACATCATTATGAGAGGGAAAAGAATGACAACCCACCTGCCCTATTTCCTGGCAACCAATGGTTCCTGCTGCTGCGGTGGGATCTGATGGGACTCCTCTGCCCACCACTGATGTAGCCTGGGAAGGAGACGGAGGCACGGGTTTCTTGCGATGGAGGTGGGGTGCTAAAAGTCGGGGCTGGCGAGGAGCTGACGGCACTGCAGTCCTGGGATGCCCTCCTGTTGACCTGGACCTCAGTTTGCTGGCCAAGCTCCTTCTGAGGTACTCCTGCTGCAGATCTTCCAGAAGAAAAGCCCTCTCCCTTCTTTTGGTGTGCAGCATGAGCCTAGTTTGACACTGCACAGCTGCCTCGGCCAGGCTTAAGCTCCACAGAGCGTCACTTGGGGTGGAAGATGCGTGTGCATCAGCGATAAGTCCATCCACTCATCGCCCACCCGGAGCGTAGCGTAGAGCTCCCCCAAGCTCCGTGAAAAGAGTCTTCCACCTGCTGCCATCTCAGCAGGTGAAGGATGGCAGGAAAAAAGAAAAGGTAATCAAAAAGAAAAATTGCAAAACTCACAGAGGCTGGTGTCCAGGTGATCATTTCCTTCTGTAATGAAGCGCTCGTTTCATGAGCGCAATTAGAACACCAAACGCTCTCTGTGAGTTTGCACATTTATTAACATAAAAACAGATGAGAACGTTAACAAACAAAAACTAAGTCATGAAGAACATGGCGCTGATAAACAAAAACACAAACATGGCAAATGCTGGAGGAGAGCGCGGCTCAATGTCCAGGGGAACATGAAGCCAGGAACGCTGAGCGGGGGGGGGGGGGGGGGGGGCAGAATCCAGCCGGAACACACCCGAAAACAGCTGGAGCTCACGGCTGGAAATAAGGTAAGAATTACCTGGATGGAGCCCTCCACTCACCTCAACAGCAGAACCCAAACACACTCAGGAGCATGTCAGAGCTGCTAAGGAAGGGTGCACATGGAAGAAGGACATGACAAATGCCAAAGGTTTGCCATGCCCTTGTAAGCAGACATAATCAGGGACAGGAGTGGATACGTGAGTGGAGAGAATAACAATGACTAGAAAAGCACTCGGAGAGCGCAGACCTCCGCCAAGCGCCACAGTTCCCCCCATACAGTGTTTGTGTGTACGTTTTCAGATTCCTTGACCATGAAAACATATGACTAGCAATTGGTTTGACAATGACAGGATTAATGGTTCAGTAGTTATTCACGAAAATGGCATTTTCCGTAATGGCGGCCACAGTTCCCCCCATACAGTGTTTGTGTGTACGTTTTCAGATTCCTTGACCATGAAAACATATGACTAGCAATTGGATTCACAATGATAGGATTAGTGGTTCAGTAGTTATTCACGAAAATGGCATTTTGTGTAATGGCGGTTTTCTTCTGGACGGTGATCCGGATCACCACCAAAATGTAATAATCTGTAGGATACCCCATTTCTGACAATCTGTGAAAATTTCATGAAAATCCGTCCATAACTTTTTGAGTTATCTTGCTAACAGACAAACAGACAGACAGACAAACAAACAGACAGACAGACAGACAAACCAACGCCGATGATCACATAACCTCCTTGGCGGAGGTAATAAACAGGTGTGCAGCCCCGGCCAGTTTGACAACCGAAAGCTGCACAGCCCTGTCAAAATAAAACACAAACTGGAACCCAAAATGATACAAGCACAACAGAACCCCAAAATGAGAACATAACTACAACTGCACAAAGAAACAGACAGAAAAAGACTGAACTAAAACTAGAGACTGGGCACGGCACCCACCCATGCCCCAGTATCATGACATTTATGATGTTCTGGCCATAATTATTTATTTTACTACAAATTATTAATACTTTTGAATTAATGTCTGTTTGTGTTTAAGTGCTGTTTTTATTCTTTTAGTTATCTTAACTGTCTAGTCTGTTTACCAACAAATTATCTTATTATTTATCAGTGATTGTTTTATTTTTTATCATCCTGTCCAAGTTTCAGCATTTCCTCATAGGTAGTCCTCCCACAAGGAATTGTGTCTGTTCTCTGGCCGTAGGATCCTGGCCTGTGATTGCCCTGATCTACTCAGCTGAGGGTATTGTACACTGCGGTGCCACACCTACAGTGTTGACCCCTTGGATTGGACTTGGGCGGTCTCAGAGGTGGTGTCCCTGTGGCTTTGGACTCAGCCCTTTCCCTGCTGGTGACGGCTCCCTAGTGATGACGCTTCCTCACTTGGATCCTCGGCACTCAGTCGTAAGTTTCACATAGACGAAAGTTTGTGTATGAGTGTGCGTATACGCGTACGTATGTAAGTATGTATGTGTATGGGGAGGTTTATTGTGTTTTATTTTGATGTGTGAAGCACTTTGTGTTACAGCTTTTGTATGAAAAGTGCTATATACAGTACGTAAATAAAGCTTTGACTGACTGACTGATTTGAAACGATTATTTTTACAGTGTCTATTCTATAAAAGTTTTGACTTTTCCTGCCTCTGCTAAGAAATTTATTTGATTGCTGTTTGCTTGTCTGTTAGCAGAATTACACAAAAACTACCGGATGGATTTTGATTACATCTTCATCAGAAGTTGCCTTGGACCAAGGATGTACTATATAGATTTTGAAGCAGATTTGAATCAGTATGGAGATTGTTGGTCACTTTTTCACTTTTTTTAAAAAAAAGATTTTTGCTAATAATGCACGCATACAATATCTAATGGCCTGTTTGATGACAACCCACTCCCGAAAGCATCTACATGTCAATATTTTGTCATTACCTACGCCAATGGAGTCGCAAGGGTAGGGCAGTCACCTGAGTCTGCATATCCCTCCATCCATCTGTCTGTCTGCATATCTGTGCTTTAACTCAAGAGGAAAGGATGGTAGGGTGACCAAACTTGGCACACAGGTTGACCACAGGAGTACCACATTTGGCTAGGCTTTTAGGATCAAAAGGTCAAGGTCACAGGGTCATAAAGGGTCAAAATCAAAAACAGTTTTGGCTTGTAGTGACTTTATTATGATAGACTGAACCATCACATTTTAACCCAACCTATAATGGGGTCTGGGACACCACTTGAATGTCCAATGACCTTGAGCTTGCATTTGACCTTCCATATCAATTAGAGTCCCTTTGCATAGGGGTGGAGATCACTGAGAGATCATCAAGAGAGCTGGCCAGTTTTTGATCCTTCAGTGATCTTCAGTGATCCCCACAACCACTATGGTCTCTTCAAAATTTTGACTCAGTCCAAAACACACAAGGACCTCCCAAATGATCCCATCCATCCATCTTCTTCTGCTTAGTCCTTTTCGGGTCCCGGGGGGGCTGGAGCCTATCCCAGCATCTTTGGGCGGGAGGCAGGGTACAGCCTGGACAGATTGCCAGTCCATCACAGGGCCCCCAAATGATCCCAAAGATCAAAAATGGCTCAGTCTCCCAGTGATTTCCATGCTGAGTAAAGGGGCCCTAAGGTCTGAAAACAGGCCATGGCGTCCCATCAGAACTGAAGCAGAGAGTCAGCCAGGGATTTTCCCTGCTATATGACAAGTCACATATACTGCACCAGTGACTTCAGACACGACTTGGACTTCAAATCAAAAGACTTCAGGCTTCACTCAAACCAGCAAATTAAGACACCTGAACAATCTTTCATTTAAAACTTTTTTCAATCAAAAAACATCCAAAACACTCAGCTTCCTTTAAGAATAAAAGTTAACCGATGACAAGATTTGTAAAAAAAAAAATGTTTTTGGGGGGGGGGGGAAGTACAAATGTTACATATATAAGGGAAACTTTCACTGTGTTCATATAACATTTCTGAAGCCTGTTTAAAGCATGTATCTCACTTCTCTGAAGATACACAAAATGCAACAACTTTTACTTAACAGTGATTATATAATAAAACTATGCTAAGATTTGATGCTGCATTACATTTCAGAAATCAAATTACCCCAAAGTTTTACACAGTGTGCCTTTAAGCATGTGTATCATGGAGAGGCTAATGCTGATGAATGTTCATGAACGTTGTGATTTTGGGGGTTTTGTCAGGGTTTGAACATGTTAAAAATTTCTTTGCAACCATAAAAACTGTTGTCGAACTGTTTGCAACTTTTTACAAACCCTGACCAAACCCCCAAAATTGCAGTGTTTGTGAACAATCCTCAGCATTTTCCACTCCATGATACACATGCTTAAAGGCACACTGTGTAAAATTTGGGGGTAATTTGATTTCTGAAATATAATACAACACAAAACCTTAACTTTGTTATGTAATCACTGTTCAGGGAAAGTTGTTGCATTTTGTGTATCTTCAGAAAAGTGTTTTATATACAGGAAGAGGGTCCTTCTGCATGTAGGTGGCCATCCTGGACATTCATAATGTCTTTCCAAGTTTTTATGTCAGAATTTAATTGCATAAAGCTTTACAAAATGTTTTGCTGACTATTACACACTGCATTTTTAAATTAATGATATCAAACAGCTGATCAGTGCTGTTACTAAATGTTAGTTCCTTAGAGATTACGATGCCATGTTCTAAGCTGACCAAAGGGTATGCAGCAGATGACACATTGCTCATTACAAGCATAAAGTCACTTAAACAAGCAAAAACTTGAGACTCGATATGGACTTGCAAAAAATAACTTGCCTGTTAATGAGCTTATTTACCATATACACTTCAAACTTGGTCAAGGCATGTATAACATTTGGATGATGATGCCAGATTGCACATGTAGTTGTGCAAATTTCCATGGTTTTCTGTAAAATTTCATTCCCTTGCCATGAAACAGGAAGTTGTTATATCACACACTCATACAAGATACGTTTGATGACAGCTCTTCTGAACACATCTACATATCGATATTCTGTAACTGCCATAGCCCCACCCACCGAAAACAGAAAGTAAAATTGTTTTACATTTTTATGTATGATTCCAAGTACATAAAAATCACTTCCAGCTTGCTCATAGCATGCTTAATTTAATGACACCTCATTTTACAGATTGCCATGTTAACTGCAATGACTTCCTGTAAACTGTCAATCCTTCACCATTAAACAGGAAGTTTGCATTACTTGCTATTGCATTGTCCATTCATTCATTCATCTTCTTCCGCCATTGTCCAACCTGACCAAAATTTCTCACGCTTGACAACAGTCCTGGTCTGAACATAACGAGTTCATAGTTACAGCATCACTTATTGACTTTGTGAAATTACAAATTCCATCTGATTTCTAAGAAATTCACATGGTGTGTTGTACACGTGATCAAAAGCAACATAACATCTCATTAGTAGGTGTTCTGTGACACCTCATAATTTTATGAGGAAGCCATCTGTTCATCATTTGTACAGCAGACATGAGCTTGGGTCAAAATGCATCAATGGGGTGGCCTTAAAAACAATCTACCGCAATACAGGCCAGACTTGAGTGAAGGGGCAAGGGTTGTAAATGCAGCCCTGGCAGAGGTATGCACTTTCTGAGGGCACAATAGTTTTTGATGTGTTTTCCTCTGGTCCTCTTTCTTTATTCCAGACACAAACTCCTAACTACAGTAACCTTTTAGAGCAGGTGTATAAAGCTCCTTAAAGGTTAAGGAGACAAAAATAGGTCTAAAAATAAATAAATGCACCGTGGTGAAACTCATTCTGGAAACTGATGATTCTGGCTGTTTCCTTTTATTTATTTATTGCAGTGATTTTTTTTTTTCCAGTGCTTGTCAAAGTACACAAAAATACTTTTATTAAAAAAAATCTGTGCATGTGTCTGCTTCTGCTCAAAGGTTTCTGAATAAATGTTTTTAGAATTCATGTTTTTTTTTTTATTTGTTGCTTCACACATTTGTCACTGGAGTTCTGTGCTGCAGTATATGGTTTCTACATAGATTTATACTTCTGACTGATGTATCAGTGTAAGATTTCACAGCCATTACTGTCATAATTCACAGTGACAATTGTGAAAACAACTGACTGGAAAATTTAAAAAAAAAAAAAAAAATCAGAGAAATGTGCTGCCTTGGTGGAGGTTTGCACTCTGAGCTCAAACCCAGCTTAGATCAGTAGTCAATTTTTGGTCTCTATTGAGACCCACATTACACACAAAAATAAAGGGGAACAAAGGTGATGCAATAGAAAAACCATTTTGAGTCCTATAAACCTTTTATAAGAGGTTCTTCAAGGAACCTTTTCAGAAAAGCCGTGTTCTGCATCCATACACCTTAAGTAGAAATTAACACGTTATTTTTTTTTAACAGAACCATATGAGGTAGGCAAAGAACCGTCCTCCAAAGAGGTTCTTCAGTATGTGAGGGCTCTCCCGAAGAACCTTCTAAGAACCTCATTTCTGAGTGTAGCTGCTATACTCTTTATAGAATTAATGATTATACTACTACTACTAATAATATTCTTAATTGCGTTTTTAAAGCTATTTTCTGTCGAAAAAAGTGCATCACTTGCAAAAAATTGGATTGAATAAAGGGAAAACACATTTACTGTAACTCAGATGTTCTCTGCTTTCTAATACTAAAACTTTTGACTAAGTGCATTAAATAGAAATGGATTAATTCTCGTTTTTTTTTTTTTTTTTCTTTGTGAAGAAGGCACAGTTGCGGTGGGATCACACCACCTTCCCCAGTCATTCCAATCACACGCATGTAGAAAGGGAAGCAGGGCTAACCCCGTCAACTCACCTCATCAGACTGGCACTTCTCACACCGTGGTCTCCCACCTGCCCTTTATGTTCTATTTCTTCTTCCCCCCCCCTTTTTTTTTTTTTTTTTTTTTAGGATCTATCAGTGAAATAACGGGAGGGCATCAGGCGCGCTTCATGCCTGCCAGGACGCATTTTTATGTTCATCCTCCGCGGGTCCCGCTTCTTTCCCGGACTGATCAGACTCTCCGCCGCAACGTTATCATCATCATCAGCGGCTCTCACGATCTCTAGCTCGTAACTAGGTAACTGCACACAGCCAAGGAGGAGGTGTAAGAATCCTTCTGCTCTCTCTGTGTGTAACGCATGCAGTCCCTGGATGTGACTCAAACCAATAAAGCCTGCAGGTGTAGGATAATTCAGAGAGAGTCAAGCAGTTGCTTTGTTATAAATCTGCCCAGACAATATCTGTCTCCACTGCAGCTCAATATTGCTATATATAGTCCACTTGTAGTTGCTGAACATGTTCTAAAAATAATTCAAGAACAACCTTTTTGCATACAGTGGTGTGAAAAAGTGCTCCCCCCCTTCCTGATTTCTCATTTTCTTGTATGTTTGTCACACTTTTAAATGTTTCTGATCATCAAATAAATTTAAATATTTGACAATGATAACACAAGTAAACACAAAATGCAGTTTTCAAATGGTGTTTATTATTAAGGAAAAAAAAAAAATCCAAACCTACATGGCCCCGTGTGAAAAAGTGATTGCTTCCTAAACCTAATGACTGCTAGAGCTGTGGTCTATATTAATCATATATCCCATAACCTACATATGTATAAGCATCTCATGTGAGAATGTTTGGTGATTACATATGTAAAGCGACTTCACACCTCAGAATAGGACAAAGAGGTCTCAACCATCAGCGGAGATCAAAGAGCATCCGAGGCGCTGCAGTGGAGACCAGATCAATCGCCCTGACCTCCCAGGGCCAGGTGGAGGGATACAAAGACAAAGGAGGGGGATTAAGATAATGCAGGATGTCAGCTTTGATATGCATGTCTTTTGTTATGTGTAGGTATAAGTATGTAGAGCTGAATGTGTTCTTCCTCTATTCTACTTCTGCTTCTGCACTGAGATGAGACTTGTTAGAGGAGCGAAGCTGATAATAAACTTTGGTTTATAAGTCACATCGCCTCGTTATTCCAAGCTCCTCTACACCGGTGACCCTGACGCGAGGATGGACCAGAGGCGTTCTCCCGCGATTGACTCATCTGAGGCGACCCAGGCAGACGCAGGCGCCCATGCAGACAGGGGAACGGATGGAAGACGTTCCCCCACGGCAGAAGAGAGGGCTCAACCGAGCACCAGCCCCGCCGTGAGAGCAGAAGAAAGGCGCTCTCACCCGGCAGACACATCGAGGACGGCCCACACAAGCGCCGTCACCGTCAAGCTGCCAGAATTCTGGCAAGAAGACCCGAACTCGTGGTTCCAGCAAGCTGAGGCTCAGTTTGCACTGGCGGGCATAACGGCGGACGAGACGAAGTTTTATCACATCGTCGCCAAACTCGACGCTGCCACGTCAAGATGCGCGCAGAGCATAATCCGACAGCTGCCCACCTATGACAAATACAGAGAGCTGAAGGCGACCATCGTCGAGAACTTTGTCCCCTCAGCCGAGGAGAGAGCAGAGAAGATCCTGGCGATCTACGGCCACAGAGGATGCAGACCCAAGGCCCTCATGGAGGACATGCTGCAGCTCAAGGAGGAGGACAACGACAACTTCCTCTTCCAACACATCTTCCTCAGCACTCTGCCGCCACACATGAGAGGGACGCTGATCAACATGCGGTGCAGCACCCAGCAGGACTTCCGTGCGCTGACCCGAGAAGCGCAGCGACTCACCAACACCTGCAGGGAACAGGTGGCCACAGCAGCATCCGCAGATGCCCAGAGCAACGGAGAACCACAGACAACCGAGCAGAGCCCGCCCACCATGGCGGCAACATGACCAAGACGCAGCAGGCGGAACGACATCTGCTATTACCACCACCGTTTCGCCGAGGGGGTGTACAAATGCGTTCCCCCCCTGCAAGTTCAAAAGTTCGGGAAAACGCCCAAACCGAGAACCGTTAACGGCTGCGGTTCTCGGCAAAAAAAATAAACTTCTTTATGTGACTGACGGACACACCCGCAAACAGTTCCTAATTGACACTGGAGCTCAACTGAGTTTTATCATGCCCTCCCATGCAGACCAGGCCATGGGCCCCTGTGGCAATGGAGCGATGGCAGCCATCATCGACACTTATGGTGAAATAAATCTGCCCCTCTGCATTCAGGGCCGCAACTACAGATGGACATTTGTTGGGCGCGGATTTTTTGTGTGCCCATGGGCTATTAGTCGATCTAGCAAATAGGCGCTTGGTTAATGCACTGTCATTTGCTTCTATTCCCTGCTCAGCTTGAGTTTCTCCACCACCCGTGCAGGCCAGCGTCACTACAGCAGGAGGTAAGTTTGATCAACTCCTCACCCAATTTCCAGCACTCACAATTCCCAAATTCTCAGCTACAGTGGCTAAGCACGGGGTTGAACACTTTATTCCCACAACGGGCCCACCCGTATTCGCCAAAGCTCGGCGCTTAGACGCGACCAAGCTCGCCATAGCTCGGGACGAGTTTACCACCCTTGAAAAACTAGGCATTATCAGACGCTCAAAAAGCCCCTGGGCATCACCACTACACATGGTCCCGAAATCCGACGGTTCTTGGAGACCGTGCGGCGATTACCGCAGATTAAACAATGCGACAGCTCATGACCGCTACCCAATTCTTCACATCCAAGATTTTTCACTACATCTGGCGGGTGCGCGCATTTTTTCTAAAATAGACCTGGTCCGTGGCTATCACCAAGTCCCCGTTCGAGCGGAAGACATTCCTAAAACAGCTGTAATAACCCCCTTCGGTCTTTTTGAATTTTTGCGGATGCCTTTCGGCCTCAAAGGCGCTGCTCAAACCTTTCAGCGGATGATGGACGCGGTATTACGCGACCTCCCTTTCGTGTTTGTCTACCTCGACGATATGCTGGTAGCCAGCTCGTCGGAGGAAGAACACGAACAGCATCTCACTATGGTTTTTCAAAGACTAGAAGAGCACGGGTTAATAATCAATCCAGCCAAATGCAATTCGGCGTGCCACAAATTGATTTTTTTGGACACAGAGTTTCACCGAAGGGGGCAGTCCCACTGCCAGACAAAGTTCGCGCAGTAAAAAGTTTTCCACGGCCACAAATGGTCAAATCGCTGCAAGAATTTTTGGGAATGGTTAATTTTTACAACCGTTTCCTCCCCCATGCAGCTCAACTCATGCAGCCCCTATATGACGCACTCAGAAAACTAAAGCCTTCCAACGCGGTCGAATGGACCCCGGAGCACGAACGCGCCTTCACGGAAGTAAAAAGTGCCCTAGCTAACGCCACATTGTTGGTTCATCCTGATCCCTCGGCCCGCATTGCGCTAACCACAGACGCTTCAGACCTGGCCATGGGGCAGTTGTAGAACAACACGTTGGCGGAACCTGGCAACCTTTGGCATTTTTCAGCAAATCGTTAAACCAAACTGAGCGTAAATACAGCACTTTTTACAGGGAGCTGCTGGCACTTCATTTATCCATCCGCCACTTCCAGTTCTGGTTAGAGGGGCGGCGTTTCACGGCTTTTGTAGACCACAAACCGCTCACCTTTGCGATGGCTAAAATTTCAGAACCATGGTCAGGCAGGCAACAAAGACAGCTGGCTGCAATTTCAGAGTTCACCGCAGACATTTGACATGTGGCAGGCAAACTTAACGTGGTAGCAGACTGCCTCTCTCGTGCTGTGACATCGCCAGAGCGCGAGGAGACAGATTATACTACCTCAGCCACAGAACTCTTCGCCAACGCGGATACATACGCGGCCCCAATCCACATAGGGATAGATTACGCAGCCATGGCGGAGGAGCAAAGTAGTGACGCAGACGTGCGTGCACTCCTGTCTGGACCAACAGGGTTAAGGCTGGAGGAAAGGGGTTTACGCGACGGTGTACCCCCCCTAATATGCGACATCTCAACCGGCCGTCCTCGCCCGGTAGTCCCAGCTGCATGGCGCCGCCGTATTTTCGACTCAATTCACGCCCTCGCGCACCCGGGTGTGCGCGCCTCGGTTAAAATGGTTGCCGAAAAGTTTGTGTGGCCCGGCCTGCGCAAAAACGTAAAAGAATGGGCAAAAACTTGCATGTCTTGTCAGCGCGCCAAAATACACAAACACACAAAAGCCCCTCTAGAGCCTTTTCACATCCCAGCTAGAAGGTTCGACCACTTTCATGTCGACCTCGTGGGACCACTACCTTCCTCCCAAGGTTTCACACATCTGTTAACAATGATAGACCGTACTACGCGCTGGCCTGAGGTGGTCCCTCTGGCGTCAACCACAGCGGAGGAAGTCGCTCGCGTTTTTTTGACAAACTGGGTGGCACGTTTTGGCGTCCCATCGGACATCACGTCCGATAGGGGGCCTCAATTCATCTCGGAGCTTTGGTCAGCCATGGCCAGCAGCTTAGGAGCGACAATTCACCGCACCACCGCTTATCACCCTCAGATTAATGGGTTATGCGAGCGTTTTCACAGATCTTTAAAGGCCGCCCTCAGAGTCTCACTAACGGATACAAATTGGGTAAATAAACTTCCCTGGGTTTTATTGGGGTTGCGTGCTGCGCCTAAAGAGGATCTAGACGCCTCCCCAGCAGAATTAGTTTTTGCACAACCTCTCAGGCTCCCAGGTGAATTTTTACCAGAGAACCCAGAGCCAGGGCATCTTCCAGCCCCGAGGCTTTTAGGCAGCAATGGTCCTGACACTCTCCCCGGACCGGCACATCACTCTTTTCCATGGGTTTTTGTCCCCCAAGCTTTAAAAAACGCTGAATTCGTTTTTGTTAGGCATGAAGCTTTAAAACCAACCCTCCGTCCACCATACGATGGACCTTTCAGAGTGCTGGAACCTGGTGATAAGCATTTTGTGCTTGATTTAGGGGACAGAAAAGAAACAGTCAGCATTGACAGACTTAAACCTACCTTCTTGTTGAGAGACGAACCTGCACGGTTGGCGAGAGCACCTCGGCGGGGTAGACCCCCCAAGAAAAAAGACTCAGCCCCCCTGCAGAGAACAAATAATCACTCTCCTCCCCAAACTGCAGATTCCTTACAGGAAGGTCCCACCAGGACGCCCAAGCGGACCCACAGCAGATTCGGGAGAAGATTAAGACCCAGATGGCACAGGGACTGATGCAAACTACTCAAAAGTTGTTCACTAATTGTGCTGTAACAGTTTAAGACTGACTTGTGATATTACTACGCTGTTATGATTACCACTGAATTCTCTACAGGAGCATAGCTGCTGGAAAGTTTCTTCCTTGTCAAGAGGTGTAGCAGTTAGTATGTCATAATAATTATCTTAAACTGTGAATTTTTCTATTGTCCTTTTCTTAGTCTTTTGAGGGGGGCTGTGGTCTATATTAATCATATATCCCATAACCTACATATGTATAAGCATGTGAGAATGTTTGGTGATTACATATGTAAAGCGACTTCACACCTCAGAACAGGACAAAGAGGTCTCAACCGTCAGTGGAGATCAAAGAGCATCCGAGGCGCTGCGGTGGAGACCAGATCGATCGCCCTGACCTCCCAGGGCCAGGTGGAGGGATACAAAGACAAAGGAGGGGGATTAAGATAATGCGGGATGTCAGCTTTGATATGCATGTCTTTTGTTATGTGTAGGTATAAGTATGTAGAGCTGAATGTGTTCTTCCTCTATTCTACTTCTGCTTCTGCACTGAGATGAGACTTGTTAGAGGAGCGAAGCTGATAATAAACTTTGGTTTATAAGTCACATCGCCTCGTTATTCCAAGCTCCTCTACAAGAGCCACCCAACAACTGCAATCAAGCATTTACGATAACTGGCAATGACTCTTTTACGGCCCTGTGGAGGAATTCTGGCCCACTCATCTTTGCAGAATTGTTGTCATTCAGCCACAGCAGGGTTTTTGAGCATGAGCTGCCTTTTTAAGGTCATGCACAGCATCTCAATCGGATTCAGGTCAAGACTTTGACTAGATCACTCCAAAGTCTTCATTTTGTTTTTCTTAAGCCATTCAGAGGTAGACTTGCTGGTGTGTTTTGGATCACTGTCCTGCTGCAAAACCCAAGTGTGTCATGATTAATTAAGCTTGACAGCTTACGTGCACGATGCCAAATCACAGGAAGGAACCACACAGAGGGCACGTTTGAAAGTTTTATTAAATAGCAAAAACACAAGCGCACAGCTGCAGAAACAGTCACTCGCCACAGGAATTACCCTGTGGAGAGAAGACGAGAGCCGTGAGCAGAGGAATGGAGTAAGGGGAAATGTCTGAGCCAAATTGCCACTTACTTGGGAAATCCAGGGAGAACCGGCAGGACCCAGCGAGGTATAGATGAACCAGTCGGGTGGGGGATGATGAGCTGATAGTGCCTGACCAGGTGGAGTAGGAAGCTGAAGGACGGTGAAATGTGGCAGGAGAGCGCGCGCAGTCCTAGAGACACACCTACATGGCGGCAGCAACCTGAAGGAAGAGGAGAAATAAGATTAGATGATGTGTCAACACCTATAACTTTATATTTAAGATAAGGTAAGATTAGATAAGATAAGATAAGCCTTTATTAGTCCCACAATGGGGAAATTCCAGGATTACAACAGCACAGGGATAGCAACACTCAGAGCAATGACTTAGAAGATACGAAAATAAGAGCAGTGAATATACATATGTACACATAAATATATAAATATATATACACAGTGCGGAGCATTGTAGCTAGATGAACTAAACAGCATAACCGTCTATTTAGTTACCCTACATGGTATGAATACGTATGTACCCATACATATTGTCACGCTCCATAGCGACTGATATTGTCCTAGTTATATACTGGAGGGGACCATTTGTGTAAGTCTGTTGCGTCTTTTGCATTCAATACTATTAGGTCGTCTTGTTTTTTTGCTATCTCTGCAAACAGCCCTGCTTAGGTTATACAGTCTGACAGCCATAGGTAGGAAGGACCTGCGAAACCTCTCGGTCGCGCATCTAGGATGATGTAGTCTACTGGTACTCATAGGGTGGGACTCGGACTCCAGCAGAGATGACAGTTTAGCCACCATCCTTCTCTCTCCTATCTCCTCCACTGGGTCAAGGCGCTGCCCCAGGGCAGAGCTAGCTTTCTTGATCAGTTTGTTCAGTCTCTTCCTATCGGCTGCTGTAATGCCGTTGCTCCACCAGACCACTCCAAAAGTGATGGCTGATGCCACCACCATGTCGTAGAATGTCTTCAAGAGCACCCCTTATACACCAAAAGACCTGAGCCTCCTCAGTAGGAACAGCCTGCGCTGTCCCTTCTTGTAGAGTGCATTGGTATTGTGTGACCAGTCTAGTTTATTGTTCAGATGAACACCCAGGTACTTGTAGGATGTCACCATCTCAATGTCTGTTCCCTGGATGTTCACTGGTGCTGTGAGGTGTTGTCCTTGCCTGCGGCAGTTCATCACCAGCTCCTTAGTTTTCCTCGCGTTGATCTGGAGGCAGTTCCGATGGCACCAGTCCATGAAGTCCTGGATAAGTCCTCTGTACTCAGCTTCATCTCCATTGGAGATGAGGCCGACGATCGCAGAGTCATCAGAGAACTTCTGTAGATGGCAGTGTGTTGTGTTGTGTGAGAAGTCCGCAGTATAAAGGGTGAACAGGAAGGGAGCCAAAACTGTTCCCTGGGGGGCCCCCGTGCTGCCGATGATTGTGTCGGGCACACAATCCCGGGTTTTCACAAACTGTGGCTGCTTAGTGAGGTAGTCCAGGATCCATGATGACAGGTGCTGGTCCACCCCTGCGCACAGCAGCTTGTCCCTCAGGATCATTGGTTGGATGGTGTTGAAAGCACTGGAGAAGTCAAAGAACATGATCTTCACCGCATTCCCGGGCTTCTCCAGTTGGGACAGGGAACGATGAAGGAGGAAGATCACTGCATCCTCCACCCCAATGCCATGCTGGTAGGGTAACTGGAGTGGATCCACCACTGGCCCCACCAGGGGGCGGAGGTGAGCAAGGAGCAGTCTCTCCAGGGTCTTCATCATGTGAGACGTCAGGGCCACCGGTCTGTAGCTGTTCAGGTCTTTGGGGTGGGAAGTCTTTGGTACAGGTACCACACAAGATGTTTTCCTCAACTGTGGTACCCTCCCCAGCTTCAGGCTCAGGTTGAAGATGTGCTCCACAATCCCACACAGCTGGTCTGCGCAGGACTTGAGGAGCTTTGCGCTGATGCCGTCCGGTCCCGAGGCCTTCCTCGCCTTGATCTTCCTCAGCTCCGTCCTTACCTGGGTCTTAGTGAGGGTCAGGTTGGGGGGCTGTGGGCTGGGAGTGGGGGGGTGTTGGTGGAGTGGGGTGTGGACAGCAGGTCTCGATGACTTTAGAGGCAGCAGTGATTGTTGTGCAGTCGGTGGGGGAGGGCGGTTTGTCAAACCTATTAAAAAACAGGTTCAGATTGTTTGCCCACTCCCTGCCCCCTGTGGCCTGGGGGGAGGCATTCTGGTGCCCAGAAATGGTTTTAAGGTTTCTCCAGACCCCGCCGATGTCGCTCTGTTGCAGCTTGTCCTCCATCTTCTTCCTGAAGCTGTCCTTGCCTTCTCTGATCTTCCTCCTCAGCTCCCTCTGTATGGACTTCAGCATCTCCCTGTTCCCCGACCTGAAGATCCTCTTCTTCTCTCTCAGAAGTGTTTTTATCTCAGGGTTGATCCAGGGTTTGTTGTTCGAGCAACACCGTGTTGTCTTGGTGGGTACGGTGTTGTCCACACAGAAGTTGATGTAGTCCGTGATGGTGTGAGTGAGGCCATCGATGTCCTCACCATGTGGATCGCAGAGCTGCTCCCAGGCAGTGGTTTCAAGACAGTCCTTTAAAGTGTACATTGCCTCCTCCGACCATATCTTCACCGTGCGCATGACCGGAGGTTGTCTGTGCACTAGGGGTTTGTACACCGGCAGGAGATGAACCAAGATGTGATCCGATCTCCCGAGTGGGGGGAGTGGTGATGAGGTGTACGCCTCCTTAGTGTTAGCATACAGTAGAATAAGTCCAGTGTGTTTTATTGTCTCTAGTGTGGCATGTGACATACTGGGTGAATGTGGGCAGAATGGGGGACAGTGAAGTATGGTTGAAATCACCAGAGATGAGGAGAAGAGCATCTGGGTGTTCTGTCAGAAGCCTGCCAGTTACTGAGTGAATGACATCACACGCTGTCCCCGCGTTCGCCGTCGGATTTGCATAAATAACAATGCAGATCACGTGTGAGCATTCCCTCGGGAGATAGGTAGGCCGCAAGCTAACAGTTAGCAAGTCAATGTCTTTGCTGCAGTGATGTTGTTTAACTGTGATATGTCCCGGTCTGCACCAGCTGTTATTGACGTACATTATCACTCCTCCACCCCTTGCCTTCCCACTGTCTGGTGTCCGGTCTGCCCGTATTGCGTGGAAACCCTCCAGTTCGATGTTAGCATCTGTTGCTAGTTCTGTTAGCCACGTATCAGTAAACAACATCATGCTACTCTCTCTGAAGATGCTTTTGTAGCGGGAGATGGAGGCTAGCTCGTCAGTCTTATTGAGTAGCGATCAAATGGTCCCCATAATAACAGATGGAAGGACGGGTCTGTACCTTATATTTCTTGCCCGCCGTCTTGCTCCAGCACGGCATCCACGTCGTTTCTGTCTTATTTCACCCGGTATGTCGAAGTCTTGCGCTAGCATCTTGGTCCGGTTAAACGCTAGCAGCTGGTCTCTGCTGTAATGTATCCTGCTAAAAACAGTGGCTCCGACTGCCGGCTCAGGAGACATTTGGGCGATCCGTGTGTCTGTCCGATGTATAAGGTGTCACCGGATCAGAAAGTTTAGCAAGAGAAGCGAGATAATAAATAGAAATAGGAAGAAATTGATCCGCTGTTGCAAAAAGGCAGCCTACTTGTGTGGCGCCGGAAGTAGTAATTTCTTGCCTATACACGGGCAGTATACCCAGACGAGTCAGCGTTGACTGCGCGGAGAGAGCCTGCTTAAGTACACTGGCTGATGAGCGGGTGCAGGTGTGTCTTCTGCCTCAGGTGCAGTGATGAGTTGGTGAATGTGAAGCAGGATGGGAGGGGCGCGTTCTCGCTGCCCATGACAAAGTGGGCTTCAGCTTGAGGTCACGAACAGATGGCTGGACATGCTCCTTCAGGATCTTTTGGTAGACAGCAGAATTCATGGTTCCATTTACCACAGCAACTCTTCCAGGTCTTGAAGCTGCAAAACAGCTCCAGACCATCACACTACCACCACCATATTTTACTGTTGGTATGATGTTCCTTTTCTTAAATGCTGTGTATCCTTTACGCCGGATGTAATGGGACACACACCTTCCAGATGAAGTTCAACTTTTGTCTCATCAGTCCACAGAGTATTTTCCCCAAAGTCTTGGGGATGATTATGATGTTTTCTGGCAGAACTGAGATGAGCCTTTATGTTCTTTTTGCTCAGCAGTGGTTTTCGTCTTGGAACTCTGCCATGCAAGCCATTTTTGCCCAGTATCTTTCTTATGGTGGAGTCATGAACACTGACCTTAACTGAGGCAAGTGAGGCCTGCAGTTCTTTGGATGTTGTTGTGGGGTCTTTTTTGACCTCTTGGATGAGTCGGCGCTGCGCTCTTGGGGTAATTTTGGTCGGCCGTCCACTCCTGGGAAGGTTCACCATCGTTCCATGTTTTCACCATTTGTGGATAATGGCTCTCGCTGTGGTTCGCTGGAGTCCCAAAGCTTTAGAAATGGCTTTATAACTTTTTCCACACTGATAGATCTCAATTACTTTGTTTCTCATTTGTTCCTGAATTTCTTTGGATCACAGCATGATGTCTAGCTTTTGAGGATCTTTTGGTCTACTTAACTTTGTCAGGCAGGTCCTATTTAAGTGATTTCTTGATTGAGAACAGGTGTGGCAGTAATTAGGCCTGTGTGTAGCTCAAGAAATTGAACTTGGCTTTGCAAAGATGTGATAAACCATAGTTAATTTATGTTATAACGGGGGGCATCACTTTTTCACACAGGGCCACGTAGGTTTGGATTTTTTTTTACCCTTAATAATAAACACATTCATTTAAAAACTGCATTTTGTGTTTACTTGTGTTATCTTTGTATAATATTTAAATTTATTTGATGATCTGGAACATTTAAGTGTGACACACATACAAAAAAATGAGAACTCAGGAAGGGGGCAAACACTTTTTCACACCACTATATGTTAAATTAAGTTGTAGAGCAATCACAGTTTTATTGTTTTGAGCCACTAAAGACAGGGTACTATCAGAAAGTGACCTGGTGCATGCACAGAATATTTCTCTCCATCATGTTGACTGTCAAGGTCATTAAACTACATGCTATGCTGTAATGTTATGCTTGATTAATGGTTAAGAAACCAAGTATTAAGCGCACTCAAAAACATGGTGTCAAAAGTTTTTTCTCAACATTTTTTACGGTCTATATTTTGACTGGGATTTACTTGTTTTGAAGAAAGAGTACTGTGGCCACCAAGTGGCTCAGCAGTAACGGTTGATATGGTGGAAGGATTCTGGAGACCTGACCCCCTAATCTTTGATTGTAATATCGCCAAGAATTGGCATGTCTTTGAGCAAGAATACAATATCTTCATCAAGGTGGCACACTCGTACCAGCCAGCCCCCATTCAAGCGTACATTCCCCTTAACCTGGTTGGGCCGGAGGCCGGAGGCCATTGAATGTGAACGCGCTTTTAAACATGCTGGAAAATTGAGAGAGCCTGGTGAGGAAGGACGTATCCTTGTGCCTGCAGAGTCAAGAAAGGACCACAGTTACCTGAAACGTAAATTTCAAGAAATGTGCAATCCTCAGACTAATATCACTATGGAAAGACACAAGTCCAATACATGAAACCAAAAGGCTGGTGAGTCAACTGAATCATATGTCAGTGATTTGAAGATCAAAGCAAAGAATTGTGACTTTGGAGATCTCTATGAAGAACTTATTCGAGGTAGACTCATTTGTGGCATCAGTAATGATAATCTGAGAAAAGTGCTATTACGAGACAATGATCTCACATTAGCCAAAGCTGTCTCAATTTGTCAAATTCATGAGGCGACTGAAGAGCTTAACAAAACACTAGCTACTCCACAGCATTCTGTCACAAATGTTGATGCAGTTCAGCCGAAGTTTGGCAGAAAACAAAGATATGACACAAGATTGAATGACAAGTCAGATAATTCTGGCATACGGTATATAACCAACTGCAGTAACTGTGGTGGCAGTCATCCTACTAAAAAAGAAAGGTGCCCAGCTTTTGGTCAGCAATAGAATGCCTGCAGAAAGTGGAATCACTTCAAAAAATGATACAAATCAAAACAGCACACTTATGACAGACAGAAACAAAACAGAACTGTGCGCCAGGTTCATCCTGAGCAAATTGACAGGGATATAGATCAAACTTTCTATGTGGATGGAGTGACACTTGAGATGAATGCAAATTCAACTGATGTGAATACAGAGAAAAACAAAGAGGCCTTTGTCACTTTGACAATGAATGGTACTCCAGCTGAGATGAAAGTGGATACAGGTGCCAAGTGTAATGTCTTGTCAAAAAAGACTACAGAGCATGCAGCATAGCAGGAACAAATAAAGGAATGCATCAGACCAACAAACCTTGTTGCATATGGAAGCACCAACATTAAAAGCATCGGATGAATTCAGTTACAATGTTTCTTAGAAGGACAGCTACACACATTGCAATTCTACATTGTAAAAGAGGGTGTCATGCCACTGATAAGCTTCCGTGCAAGTGTGCAAATGGGACTCATTTCATTCAGTAAAGTCTTCCATCAGTTGAGCCCCAATGGTGATGATTTCTCACAGCAAATTCAAACAGAGTACAGTGATCTTTTCTCTGAGAAGCTTGGAAAACTTCCTGTGACATATTGTATTCAATGACACTTGATCCAGAAGTGAGACCTGTTGTTCGTCCTGCACATTGCATCCCTGTAGCTATGAAATACAAAGTCAAGGCTGAGCTAGACAGGATACAGAAATTGGGTGTCATTTCTCCTGTTTTTGAGCTGACTGACTGGGTGTCACCTATGGTAGCCACCAGGGCTTGACATTACCTTTTTTGCTCACCGGCCATTGTGGCTAGTGATTTTCCAAAGTTACGAGCCACTCAGCCTTTTCACTAGCCACAATTTTTTGGTTGGAAAATTATGTTTAATATGATCAGATTTGATTATTGCATGCTAAATTTTACTTGAACTAAATTTACAACCTTTTTAAAAGTAAATGACCCTTATACATACATAAAAATAGAAAGAGAAACACTGTTTAATTATTAACAGGAGTAAATACTGTAAAGCAGTCAAGAAAAATATTTGCAATATGAGAGTGAAGTATAGGTAGATTTGGGGTCTTTCCCAATTCTCATTTATACCGCTTGTCCTTTGCCTACGCCCACCCCTTTGTCCTTGAAATCAAAGGCCAAGGGGTAAGATTTGAAAATGACCCCTATGAATTGGGGCATCCCTTCAGGGCTGCACGATGTCATTAGTAATAGCTGATGAATTTAATCTAAATAAACAGTACCTGTTTTCACCAGAAGAAAGAAGAAAAACAAAACTGATGAGAAAAAAGTCTCGGCTCTAGGAGAAAAATGTCTCAAAGTTACATGAACAATTTAATCAGTAAAAAAAAGTCAGAAATTTACTAGAAAGAAAGCTGTAAATTCAAAGAAAAACTTGGACCCCCATAGGCCACATTTGACACCCCTGGACCAGCACATTAAAAATAGATAGAGGTTTTACTTCCATGACATAGCTGCAAATCACAGATACCATAGATAATCACAGATAAACAAAAGTTCACCTCAGAAGAGGCTTCATTTGCTCTTTACAGCAACATAAAGTTAAGTCACTTTTTCTCTCCATGATACAAAAACTTAAATTTGCACAACTGCTGAGAGTAAACGGGAACTTCTTGCACAAAAAAACCCAACCATATTTAACCAGAGGTAGGAGCTAATGTGGGGGGAGAGCACAGGTTATTCTCACCGCTGGGACAATAAGAGATTAGGGGCAGTTGTCCCCGTGATCTGATCGCTGAAAGTGGCTGCTGTCTGTTCACTGCTGTTCTCCAAACTGGAAAGAAAATGAACCGACCTGCGGAGCCAGACTCCTGGGCTGCAGCTGGCTGACAGGGGACCAATGAGAATACATTGTGTGTGCGCAGATAGTGCTTATGGGAGTTGTAGTTTTGGAGTCTCACTTTGCAATAGCTTTGTTATTTAGATGTCGTTTGAGAAAACTACAACCCGTCAAAGTGGCTAGTGGGAGTCGCTGTCTTACCCGCCACAGCCAAAATATATCCGCCAGTGGGCGGGTGTTAACGTCAAGCCCTGGTTGCCACCAATAAAAAAGACATACAGGAAATCAGAATATGCATCAATCCTAAAGACTTGAACATGGCTTTTAAGATTCCACACCACCCTATGCGTATTGTGGAGGAAGTGACAGCAGATATGCCAAATGCTACTGTGTTTTCTGTTTTAGATGACAAGAACTCCTTTTGTCAAATTTCACTCGACCACAAATCCTCTCTGCTGACTACTTTTAGCTCTTCCTTTGGTCATTACAGGTTTCTCTGAATACCATTTGGACTTAACTTTCCCAGTGAAGTCTTCCAGCGGACTTTGGAGCAGATTTTTGTTGGCTATCCTTGTGCAGTCATTGTTGATGACATACTCGTGGGTGGAAAAGACATTGCCGAGCATGATGCAAATTTGAAAAAAGTGCTCGACTGAGCCAGAGAGGTAAACCTGAGGTTAAATCCCCTAAAGTGCAGGTTCCGACTGAATCAAGTAAGCTATGTTGGCCACCTTTTCACAAGCGATGGCCTGAAACCAGACTAGAGATGAGCCGATCCGATCCGCTATATCGGTATATCGGTATCAGGTTCGATCCAGACAAAATGGCTGGATTGGTATTGGTAAGGAATAAAAGTAATTTACGGATTTGTTACATTAATAGTATTAAAATGAAATGAAGGTGCGATTCATAATAACTAGTGTCACTGGAGCCTGTCTGTGGGACTCACCTCAGTATGTTATTGTGTGGTACCAGCGTTTACAATTTTCATTTTTCTTGCTTCATCAATACATCAACACGTGCAACTTGATAAAACTCTTGCAAAAGTATCACGGTAAAGTAGTATGCTAAATTCTGTCAAGAACTGAGTAGAAGGAATTTCCTGCTCGGAGGCTGGGTGCTAAAAGTGAAACAAAAGAACGAAACTGGCTAGATATAGTCGGCCTCACCTCAACACACAACTCCAGTTCCCGAACCAGTCTCCTGGAGAGGGGCTGGAGCTTGGCCTTCTCTGGAGTTGCCCCGGGCAAGAGGTGACGAGCAGGGGTGGGTATTCTTGTATCCCCCCACCTTGCTGCCACTATATTGGAATTTTCCCCGGTGGATGAAAGGGTTGCTTCCCTGCACCTTCGGGTTGGGAAACGGGTCCTAACCATCATTTGTGCCTATGCACCAAATGATGTTTCAGAGTACCCACCCTTTTTGGAGTCTCTGACTGGGGTGCTGGAGGGTGCTCCTCTTGGAGACTCCATTGTCCTACTGGGGGACTTCAATGCGCATGTGGGCAACCACAGTGAAACCTGGAAGGGGGTGATTGGGAGGAACGGCCTGTTCGATTTGAACCCGAGTGGTGTTCAGTTATTGGATTATGTGCTAACCACAGTTTGTCCATAACAAACACCATGTTCAAGCATAAGGGTGTCCATATGTGCACCTGGCACCAGGACACCCTAGGTCGCAGGTCGATGATCGATTTTGTTATCGTGTCATCAGACCTGCGACCGTATGTCTTGGACACTCGGGTAAAGAGAGGTGCAGAGCTGTCAACTGATCACCACCTGGTGGTGAGTTGGATCCGATGGCAGGGGAGGATGCCATTCAGACCTGGTAGACCCGAACATATAGTGAGGGTGTGCTGGGAACGTCTGGCTGAGGCCCCTGTCCGGAAGGTTTTCAACTCCCACCTCCGGAAGAACTTCAACCACATTCCAAGGGAGTCTGGAGACATGGAGTCTGAATGGGCCATGTTCTCCACCTCTATTGTTGAAGCAGCAGTTCAGAGCTGCAGCCACAAGGTCATCGGGGCATCTTGTGGTGGCAATCCCCGAACCAAGTGGTGGACACCAGTGGTGAGGGGGGCCATTAAGCTGAAGAAGGAGTCCTATCAGGCTTGGTTGGCTTGTGGGACTCCCGAAGCAGCTGAGGTGTACCAGCAGGCCAAGCGGAGTGCAGCTCGGGTGGTTGCTGAAGCAAAAACTCGGGTATGGGAGGAGTTCGGTAAGGCCATGGAACAAGACTTTCAGTTGGCCTCGAAGAGATTCTCGCAAACTGTCTGGCGGCTCAGGAGGGGGAAGCAGCTCCCTGTCCACACTGTGTATGGTGCGGATGGGGCGCTGTTGACTTTGACTGGGGATATCGTCGGGCGGTGGAAGGAATACTTTGAGGATTTCCTCAATCTCACTGATATGCCTTCCACAGAGGAAGCAGGGCTTGTGGACAAGGGGGACGACTCACCTATCACAGGGGCTGAGGTCACCAAGGTGGTTAAAAATCTCCTTGGTGGCTGGGCCCCGGGGGTGGACGAGATTCGCCCTGAGTACCTCAAGGCCCTGGATGTTGTTGGGCTGTCATGGTTGACACACCTCTGCAACATTGCGTGGAGGTCGGGGGCAGTGCCTTTGGCATGGCAAACCGGGGTGGTGGTTCCTCTCTTCAAAAAAGGGGACCGGAGGGTGTGCTCTAACTTTAGAGGGATCACACTCCTCAGCCTCCCTGGGAAGGTCTATGCCAAGGTACTGGAGAGGAGAGTCTGGCCGTTGGTCGAGCCTTGGATTCAGGAGGAGCAATGTGGTTTTCATCCTGGCTGTGGCACATCGGACCAGCTCTTCACCCTCTCAAGAATTCTCAAGGGTTCGTGGGAGTTTGCCCATTCAGTTTACATGTGTTTTGTGGACTTGGAGAAGGCATTCGACCGCGTCCCTCGTGGTTTTTTGTGGGGGGTGCTTCGGGAGTATGGGGTATCGGGCTTGTTGTTACGAGCTATTCAGTCTCTGTACAACCATTGTGAGAGTTTGGTTTTTATTTCCAACACTTGATCGGACTAATTCCCAGTGAGAGTTGGACTCCGCCAGAGCTGCCCTTTGTCACAATTCTGTTCATAATTTTTATGGACAGGATTTCTAGGCGCAGCCAGGGAACGGAGGGTGTCATGCTTGGTGACCACAGGATCTCACCTCTGTTGTTTGCAGTTGATGTTGTCCTGTTGGCTTCATCCAGCAATGACCTACAATTCTTGCTGGGATGGTTTGCCACTGAGTGTGAAGCGGCTGGGATGAGAATCAGCACCTCCAAGTCTGAGTCCATTGTCCTCAGCCGGAAAAAGGTGGATTTTCCTCTTCGGGTTGGGGACAGGCTCCTGCCCCAAGTGGAGGAGTTTAAGTATCTTGGGGTCTTATTCACGAGTGAGGGGAGAATGGAGCGAGAGATTGACAGATGGATAGGAGCAGCATCTGCAGTGATGCGGATGTTGTACCGGTCTGTTGTGGTGAAGAGGGAGCTTAGTTCTAAGGCAAAGCTGTCGATTTACCAGTCAATCTACGTTCCTACTCTCACCTATAGTCACGAGCTTTGGGTAATGACCGAAAGAACTAGATCGTAGATACAAGCGGCTGAAATGAGCTTTCTCCATAGGATTGCTGGACTCACCCTCAAGAGATAGGGTGAGGAGCTCAGTCATCCGGGAGAGGCTCAGAGTAGAACCGCTGCTCCTCCACATTGAAAGGAGCCAGTTGAGGTGGTATGTGCATCTCAGACTCAGAAAAGATTTATTGCCAAGTACATTCACAGTAAATAACTGATAAATATACGAGGGATTTGACTTGACACTGAGAACGACATAGTTGACATTTTCAGTGACGCGGCAGCGTCAGTGATGCGCCTGTCAGCAGAATGGGAACAGGAAGCAATGGGGGAGAAAAGAAAAGGATAAACACAATAGGAGAGAGAAAAAAGCATTGTTTGTCAGAATACAGGTCATAAATGATCAATATTATGATTACAAGAAAAAAAACTCTCAATGCACAAGTAGCAGACAATAGAATCTATACAAAGACACAAAGAGAGCAGTGAATGAGTAATCTTCACGTCAGTATAGTGAGTCAGTGTGAGTGAAGGTGTTGAGTGAGGGTGTTGATATCAGTTAAGAACAACAAAGTCTCTTCAGCAGCAGATGTTATGTCTGCCGTCTGGCAAGGCGTGTGTCCTTGGCACAGCAGATGGTATAGTTTGCCAGACAGCTGGCTGTCCTTGAGAGTCAAATGCTGCTCGCCATGTTTTGAAAACAAAAACTGCAGATAATCTGGAGGACTGTGACTGTGAGGGCAGGTCAAATAAGTCGAATAGCACTGACTTCAGATAAAAAAAACCTTTATATTCTCTTACAGATTCAGTACTTAAATCCTTCATCTGATCAGGATGCCTCCTGGATGCCTCCCACTTGAGGTGTTTCGGGCACGTCCCACTGGGAGGAGACCCCGGGGCAGACCCAGGACTTGCTGGAGAGACTATGTCTCCCAGCTGGTCTGGGAACACCTTGGTATCCTCTCTGAAGAGCTGGAGCAGATGGCTGGGGAGAGGGAAGTCTGGGCTTCCCTTCTTGAACTGCTGCCTCCGTGACCCGGACCTCCAGAAAAGCGGTAGAAGATGGATGGATGGACGGATGGAAGAATGAAACTAAAAGTAAAAACCAGACTGGAGTGTGGAAATGAAGACATAACATGGGCTTTCCTTTCAACAGAGAGTTACAGCTGATGAGAGGTAGGTGACAGAAACATAAATAGCTAATTATAACAGTGAACTGGAAGCAGAACTAGAACAACAGGGCTACATGAAATGGAACAGGAGTGATTTCAAAATAACAGCAAACCTAAAATGTAAGAATGAACAGAGAATAATATCAGAAACACTACTAAATAATCTGAGGACCAGGAGAATACTTATGTATAATAATAATAATAAATGTCAAAAATACAACTTAAAGGGTTAGTTCCTTTATTTTCAGATCTACAGCTTTTTTTTTTTACCTTGTGGAGCGTGTAAATGAAGAGGCAGATTTGTTTCAGACGATTTATTACACACCCTCACATCTTCAAGCATAGACAGAATTACATTCCAGTAGAAGCTCTTCTCTTAAATACCATGGCATTCTTCTAGAATCTTCTCACACACAAAAGATGACCTTCGCGTCACATTGCAATCAACTCACTCATCCTTAACACCTCCCTGTTATCCCATTAGGGAACCCCTGCTCTTTGTTCCTGTCTGAGATGGTATACAATTAGGCTCTCCCGAGGTTGCCCCCCCCCCCCAGCATCTTAGATAGGACAAAAGGATAACAGTCCACATGCTGTGATAGAACCATTAAACATCAGTCCACATGCTGCTTGGGCTTCAGTCTTCTCCCGTATCTGCTGTAACCAGAATTCACTGCCTCCGCGGCGCTGCCCTGCCTTTGGGGGGCTGTTGTTTGGGGGGGAAACCTTTCTGTCTGTCCGTGTGGGTGGTCTGAGGAATCGTTTCTCTGGGGAGCTCCCCGTGGGGGTCTTCCACGCCGAGGGGCCCTCGCCAACAGCACTTGCTCGTCCGCCACAACGAAAGCAGGTTTGAGTCTGTCTATGCCAATTTTTTCCCTCCTACCCCCCAAGTCTAGCAAAAAATGCTTATCCCCTGTTTCCAGCACTCTGAATGGTCCATCATAGGGTGGGCGCAGTGGAGGGTGGTGGGCGTCATGTCTGACAAAAACAAACTCTGCGTTCTTCAAAGTTTTAGGCACAAAAACGCACTGAAAACTGTAGTGGGCAGGGCCCGGCAGCGTGCCTGTGTCTGCGCTACGCTGCAAAAGCTGAGACAGGCAGCTGCCCGGCGCGGGATTATCTGGCAGAAACTCACCGGGCAGCCGGAGTGGTTGCACAAAAACGAGTTCTGCCAGGGAACCTTCCAGATCCTCTTTAGGCGCGGAGCGCAACCCCAATAAAACCCACAGTAGCCTGTCTACCCAATTTGCATCCGTCAATGAAGCCCTGAGAGCCGCTTTCAATGATCTATGAAAACGTTTGCATAACCCATTAGCCTGTGGGTTGTACGCGGTTGTGCGGTGAACTGTAATACCCAGGCTGCGGGCCATTGCTGACCAGAGTTCGGAAACAAATTGAGGGCCTCTGTCGGACGTAATGTCCGACGGGACTCCAAAACGCGCCACCCATGCTGTTAAAAAAGCACGCGCCACCTCCTCGGACGTGGTTGCTGCCAGCGGAACAGCTTCTGGCCAGCGCGTGGTGCGGTCCACCATTGTCAGGAGGTGCGTACACCCCTGTGATGGCGGAAGGGGGCCCACGGGGTCCACGTGAACATGGTCGAACCTCTTAGCCGGAATACGAAACGGCTCCAAGGGAGCCTTCGTGTGTCTGTGTACTTTGGCTCGTTGGCACGCCACGCAGGCTGCCGCCCACTCTTTCACTTGTTTGCGAAGGCTCGGCCACACAAATTTCTCCCCCACCATTTTGACCGATGCGCACACTCCTGGGTGCGCCAAAGAGTGAATCTGTCATCACCCGCAGCTCACGGGCTTCCGCCTCAGCTGCGCGCACACCTGCTCCTTGTTAGGCGCAGCTATTTATTCCATTCTGCCCTGAGCTGCGGCCTGGAGCCGTCTGTCTCCCTGCGTTGTCAACTCAGCAACTTCCTTCTCATCAGGCCTGCTGACGACTCGTCTGACATGTAAGCTGTCAATATTGCCTTACCTTCTCTTGTCCAGACTTACCCTGTGCACAGGTGGATTCCTTGGCGGTGGACTCTCTTCCCCTCGTCACGCTACTCCTCTACCGCACAGCATCATCACGGACGCACAGCAGGACGCTGTCTCCTAGGCTTGGGACTTGCCACGTCAGCCACCGCGCCGCTACAAGTAAGCACAGTACATCTTCACTCTCCCGTGTGGTTGCCCAGCTAATCCCTGTTCTCCTCTCTTATAGGGTTGCCTGGCCGTACGGTGTACTGCTCTTTCCTGACTGCATCCTCCACCACAGCACACTTATATCTCACATACACGCACCCATACACTAACATTGCTGTAAATAAAGCTTTCAAATCTATCTGAGCCTGCGTGCGTGTTTCCTGGGCCGAACATTATGTCAGTATGGCTCCAGCAAAGCGGCCCAGCGGACAGCGGGCTCGCACGCCATTTTTCCACCCTTGAGGCTCGGGTAGATATGATAGCTCATCAGCAGCAGGTGATTTTGAACCAACTTACCTCAATTATCAATCGGTTAGACCGCCTGGATCCACCGCGGGCTTTCCCTCCGGGTCCTCTTAGCGTTGCGGCTCTGGTTGCCTCCACAGCCGGCCAGCCTAGCTCGGGAGCGCCTACCCGTCTCACACCTATCCCAACTCCTGCTCACTTCAACGTGAGACTCTGTGGAGCAAAGGGGTTTATCCTGCAGTGTGAGTCGGTGTTTCTGCGCGTTCCTGGGGATTTCCCCTCAGACCATAGCCGAATCGGGTACATGGCTAACCTTCTCGAGGGGCGAGCATTAGCTTGGGCTTACGCTGTAATGGCGAAGCCCAGCTACGCAAACCTCTCATATGACCGGTTTGTGCGGGACTTCTTAGAAGTCTTTGATCATTCCCGACTCGACAGCGTCCTCGCGGACTGGCTCCTCAGCCTCCAACAGGGAGCCCGGTCCGTGGCGGAATACGCGGTCGACTTCCGGGTGGCAGCGGAGGAGGTGGGCTGGGGGGAGGCTTCTCTCTGCAGTGTTTTCCTCCGTAGCCTTAATTCTGGTCTGAGGGATGAACTAGCTGGTCGGGATCTCCCAGGGTGACTCTCTGAGCTGATCTCGCTCACGATTAGCCTGGACAACAGGCTGCGTGAGCGGGCTGAGGAGCGGAAGTCTGTCAGCCGCTCGCGCGGAGCTTCCCTCCGTCCAGCTCAGTCGCGCCCCCTGGCGTTACCAGCTCCGGAGTCCGCTGATGAACCAGAGGACATGGCCATTGGGCGCACTAGGCTCCCTCTAGCGGAGAGACAACGCCGGCGGGAACGGGGTCTCTGCATGTACTGCGGAGATGACCGGCATCCCGTGGAGCTGTGCCCGGTGAAGCCAAACGGGGAAGTCCGCGAGTCACTATAGGGGGCCTCGCGGGTTCTAACCGATCCAATCCCCTATCATCTTGCACACTGCCCATACGTTTCTGCCACAATTCCACCGGGCATTCCACTCACGCACTGGTGGATTCTGGGACAGAGCAGAATTTTATTTCTAAGAGCCTGGCAACCCGTTTGGCATACCTTGCTAACTGCTGCCTAACCCCCTGAACTTGGTGACGCTCTCACGCTCTTCTCTGGGCACAGTTACACACCGCACTAAGCCAGTTCCCATCATCATCTCCGGCAACCACTGGGAGGATCTGACCCTCTACATCCTGCCCTCCTTGTCGGACCATGTCATTCTGGGTTACCCCTGGCTGCGGCTGCATAACCCTGTCCTGGATTGGAGAACCGGCAGCGTCCTGTCCTGGAGTACCTTCTGCCTGGGCACCTGTCTTCAGTCGGCGGCTTGTGCTCCATCTTCCCCTCTGTCGGCCCCGGTCTCTGAGCCCCTGGACCTGACTCTGGTGCCGCAGGAGTTCCATGACTTGGGGGCAGCATTTAGCAAGTCCAGAGCCTTGTCCCTTCCGCCGCATTGACCCTACGACTGTGCAATTAACATCCGCCCGGGGGCTCCCCTGCCATCCGGCCGCCTATACAGTCTCTCTGCACTGGAACGCGAGGCGATGGATACCTACATTAAGGAGTCACTCAGCGCTGGGATCATCCGGCCCTCCTCGTCCCCGCTTGGCGCGGGCTTCTTCTTCATGGGCAAGAAGGATGGGTCCCAAAGTCCCTGTATTGACTTCAGAGCATTAAACGGCATCACGATTAAGGACTGCTACACCCTACCGCTCATGGACACTGCTTTCCACTCCCTCCAGGGGGCGACCTGGTTCACTAAGCTTGACCTCCGCAGTGCCTACCATCTCGTTAGGATCCGGGAGGGAGACGAGTGGAAGACGGCCTTTAGGACACCCAGCGGCCACTTCGAGTATCTCGTGATGCCGTTCGGGCTCACCAACGCACCTGCCGTCTTCCAGCGCCTTATAAACGACGTTCTGCAGGACTTCCTGGGAGTTTTCGTCTTTGTCTATCTAGAAGACATACTCATCTTCTCCAGATCACGGGAGGCGCACCAGGCCCATATGAGGCGGGTCCTGCAACGTCTGCTGGAGAATCGTTTGTTCATTAAGGCAGAAAAGTGTGAAGTCTACGCCCAGACCACCTCCTTCCTGGGGTTTGTGATCTCCCACAATCAGATCCTCCCCGACCCCGCTAAGGTTAAAGCGGTGGTCGAGTGGCCCACACCGACCTCTAGGAAGCAGGTGCAGCAATTCATCGGGTTCGCTAATTTCTACCGGCGCTTTGTCCCCAACTACAGCGCCATCGTCTCCCCCCTGACCCGCCTCACGTCATCGAAGGTGCCCTTTCAGTGGTCTGAGGAAGCGGCTACCGCCTTTAAGACTCTCCAGGTGGAGTTCTCGTCCTCCCGGGTCCTGACCCAGGTTGACCCCGCACTTCAATGTCTGGTGGAGGTCGACGCGTCCGACACAGGGGTGGGAGCGGTGGTCTCCCAGCGATCACCGGTGGATGGTGTTAAGCGGCCCTGCGCCTTCTTCTCCAGGAAGCTATCAGCGGCAGAGCAAAATTATGATGTCGGCGACAGGGAGCTCCTCGCGGTCAAACTCGCCCTACAGGAGTGGCATCACTGATTAGAGGGGGCAGCCCAGCCCTTTGTGGTCTGGACGGACCATAAGAACCTCGAGTATTTGAGGTCAGCAAGGTGCCTGAATGCCCGCCAGGTGCGCTGGTCCCTATTCTTTACTTGTTTTAACTTTACCATCACGTACCGTCCAGGCTTGAAGAATGGGTTGCCCGACACTCTGTCCAGACAATTCACCCCAGAGGGTCCAGAGAAGTCCGAGCATACCATCCTGCCCGATTCGTGTGTCATGGGGGCGATTGCATGGTCCATCAAGGACAAGATTCTGAAGGCACAAGAGGCAGAGCTGGATCCCGGCGAGGGGCCAGAGAGGAGGCTTTACATCCCTTCGGCGGTTCGGGGTGAAGTGATCCACTTGGCCCACACCACCAAACTCTCTTGTCACCCAGGCATCACCCGCTTGGTTAGTTGCCTACAACGCTCGTTTTGGTGGCCGGGTCTTCAGAAGGACGTTACCAACTATGTCCGGGCCTGTCACCAGTGCGCTACTGGCAAGTCCCCAAACTCTCCACCTGCGGGTCTACTCCAGCCCCTGCCGGTTCCGAGCAGGCCCTGGTCACACATCGCCCTTGATTTCGTCACCGGACTCCCTGTCTCTAACACCTATGACACGGTTCTGACCATTGTGGACAGGTTCTCCAAGGCCGCTCATTTTGTGCCTCTTCAGGGTCTTCCTTCGGCGCGTGAGATGGCCGATCTCCTGGTCCAGCATGTCGTCAGGCTGCATGGGATTCCACTGGAGGTGGTCTCGGACTGAGGTCCGCAGTTTGTCTCCCAGGTTTGGAGGAGCTTCTGCAGCGCCTTGGGGGCTACAGTCAGTCTCTCTTCTGGTTATCACCCCCAGTCCAACGGGCAGTGCGAGCGCACGAACCAGGAGTTGGAGGCCGCCCTGCGCTGCGTAACATCATCCAACCCTTCATCTTGGAGCTCCTACCTGACCTGGGTGGAATATGCCCATAATTCGGCCCGGTCCACCGCTACTGGGGTGTCACCTTTTCAAGCGTCCTTGGGGTACGACCCCCCTGTTTTCCCTGAGCAGGAGGGTGAGCTGGCTATCCCCTCTATCCAGGCGCACATCAGGCGCTGCCGGAGTGTGTGGAAGAAGACCAGAGACGCGCTTTTATGCACAGCGGCGCGCAACAGCTCCACCGCCAATCGCCACAGAAGGCCGGCTCCTGTCTACCAGGTGGGTCAGCGGGTTTGGCTCTCTTCCCAGGACATCAGCCTAAAGGGTGAGAAGAAGAAGTTGGCACCGAGGTTCCTCGGCCCCTTCACCATCTCCAAGATTATCAACCCGGTGGCTGTGCGTTTGGCCCTCCCCCCTTCCCTTCGTGTGTGTCCCACTTTCCACGTCTCTAAGCTCAAACCTGTCCTTTCCAATTCACTCTGCCCTCCTCCTAGGTCCTCCCCTGTGCCTAGGATGATCGACGGTGACCCGGCGTGGAGTGTTACTGCCATCCTGGACTCTCAACGTCGGGGTCGTGGGCTGCAATATCTGGTGGATTGGGAAGGTTATGGTCCGGAGTGGAGATCCTGGGTGCGCTCTTTGTGGGTGTTGGATCGTGACCTCATCGCGGAGTTCCTCCGGACACACCTAGGTAAGCCAGCGCCAGGAGGCGCTGGTGCGGGGGGAGTACTGTCATCACCCGCAGCTCACGGGCTTCCACCTCAGCTGCGCGCACACCTGCTCCTCGTTAGGCGCAGCTATTTATTCCATTCTGCCCTGAGCTGCGGCCTGGAGCCGTCTGTCTCCCTGCGTTGTCAACTCAGCAACTTCCTTCTCATCAGGCCTGCTGACGACTCGTCTGACACGTAAGCCGTCAATATTGCCTTACCTTCTCTCGTCCAGACTTACCCTGTGCACAGGTGGATTCCTTGACTCTCTTCCCCTCGTCACGCTGCTCCTCTACTGCACAGCATCATCACGGACGCACAGCAGGATGCTGTCTCCTAGGCTTGGGACTTGCCACGCCAGCCACCGCGCCGCTACAAGTAAGCACAGTACATCTTCACTCTCCCGTGTGGTTGCCCAGCTAATCCCTTTTCTCCTCTCTTATAGGGTTGCCTGGCCGTACGGCGTACTGCTCTGTCCTGACTGCATCCTCCACCACAGCACACTTATATCTCACATACACGCACCCATACACTAACATTGCTGTAAATAAAGCTTTCAAATCTATCTGAGCCTGCGGGCGTGTTTCCTGGGCCGAACAATATGTCAGAATCGAGTCAAACACGCGGCGGCGCCACGCGGCCGGGACCACGGGACGCAGGCGACCCGTGGAGACATCACAGATTGGGGGGGCATGCCGTCTTGCAGCACCCTGTTCTCCAGTCTTAACCCTGTTGGTCCAGACTGGAACGTGCGCACGTCCGCGTCAGTAACCTGCTCCGCGGCCATGGCTGCGTAATCTATCCCCACGCAGACCGGGGCCACCACGGTGCGCGAGACGCAGTCTGCAACTACATTCAGTTTACCCGACACATGCTGAATATCGGTAGTAAACTCTGAGATTGCAGCCAGCAGTCTCTGCTGCCGGCCCGACCACGGTTCTGAAACCTTGGCCATCGCAAATGTTAGCAGCTTGTGGTCAATGAACGCGGTGAAACTGCGCCCTTCCAGCCAGAACTGGAAGTGGCGAATGGCCAGGTGGAGAGCCAGCAACTCTCTGTTGAACGCGCTGTATTTATGTTCACTGTCGCGCAAAGTCCTGCTGAAAAAGGCGAGCGGCTGCCAAGCCCCGGCTACGCGGTGCTCCACGACAGCCCCTATGGCCACATCTGAAGCATCAGTGGTGAGCGCTGTGCGGGCCGTTGGGTCTGCATGTGCCAGCAATGCGGCGCTTGCCAGGGCTGCTTTGACTTCCGAGAACGCTTGCTCTCGCTCCAGGGTCCATTCAACCCTATCCGCGGGTTTCTGTTTTTTGAGCGTGGCGTACAATGGTTGCATGAGCTGCGCTGCGCGGGGAAGGAAACGGTTATAAAAGTTCACCATTCCCAAAAGTTCTTGTAGCGCCCTGACCGTTTGTGGCTGGGGAAAATCCGCCACTGCACACATCTTGTCAGGCAGCGGGATCGCTCCTTCGGGAGAGACGCCGTGCCCCAAAAAATCAATCTCCATCACTCCGAACTGACATTTCGCTGGGTTGATTATTAACCCGTGCTCTTCCAACCTCCGGAAAACCGTTGTGAGGTGGGTTTCGTGTTCGTCTTCGGACGTGCTGGCTACCAGAATATCGTCCAGGTAGACGAACACGAACGAGAGATCGCGCAGCACTGCATCCATCATGCGCTGGAACGTCTGTGCCGCTCCTTTTAACCCGAAAGGCATGCGCAGGAACTCGAATAAACCGAACGGAGTTATTACCGCTGTTTTGGGTATGTCCTCAGCGTGCACTGGGACCTGGTGGTAACCGCGGACCAGATCTATTTTGGAAAAAATGCGCACTCCGGCAAGGTGAACGGAAAATTCCTGTATGTGGGGAATTGGGTAGCGGTTGTGTGCTGTGGCATTGTTCAACCTGCGGAAATCCCCGCACGGTCGCCACGAACCCTCAGCTTTAGGGACCATGTGTAGCAGGGATGCTCATGGGCTGTTTGAGTACCTGATGATGCCCAACCTTTCCAGGTTGACGAACTCCTCGTGCGCTATGGCCAGTTTAGCTGCGTCCAAGCATTGAGGTCGTGCAAAAACGGGCGGCCCGGTGGTGGTGATAAAATGCTCCACCCCGTGTTTAGCGATGGCTGCCGAAAACGTCGGGACTGTGAGTGCTGGGAACTGGGTGAGCAGAGTGTGGAACTTACTGCCTGCTGCTGTGACGTTGGCTTGTGCTGTTGGCTGGGTCACTCGAGCTATACAGGGGACAGAGTCGAAAGACAGTGCATTAACTAGGCGCCTGTTAGCAACATCAACCAGTCAACCATGTGCACACAGAAAATCAGCCCCCAGAATATGGTAATTCAATGCTGCTATGACAAAAGTCCACTCATATGTACGGCCGTGTAGAGACAAGAGTAGAGTCTTCTCACCAAAGGTCTTAATCTCCGAACCGTTTGCTGCTGCCATCTCGGGGCCGTTAGATCCTGCCAGCCGGTCAGCGTAGGTCGGCCGGATGAAACTTTTCTGGGCGCCGGTGTCCACGAGGAAATGCCTCCCCGAGTGTGCGTCTGTCAGGTAGAGCAGCTTGTTCTCCTCCCCGAGGGCCACGGCTGCTACCGACCCCCGGTCTTGGTGTTTTCCCGAGTGCTTGAATTGGCACGGTGGTGTACATCTGCGTGCCTTCTCTCCGAAGCGGCAGTGGTAGAAACAAAGCGTGTCTCCCTCGCGCTCCTTGCCCTCGCTGCTGCTGCCGTCGGTGGCTCCTCACCTCCTCTGGTCATCTCGTTGAGCTCCGTTGCTGCCGCGATGGTCGTGAACGCCCTGGTGGCGATGATGATCCGGTCTGCCTCCCGGGCTAGCGCACGAAAGTCCCGCTCGGCCAGCAATGGCGAATTGGCCAGGGACGCTCTCGCCACTGTCGGAAGGTTCCGGAGGAAGAGGTGGGTAAACAGAAAGTGGTCGTCGTCCATGCCCCTTAACGTCAGCATCTTCTCCATGAGGTCTATTGCCAACCCATCTCCCAACTCGGCCCGCGTCAGGAGCCTCTCTGCTCTCTCACCATCCGAGAGAGTGAAGCGCTGGATGAGCGCAGCCTTTAGCGCCTTGTACTTGTTGCCGGTTGGTGGCTGATCGAGCAGGCTCGCTACGTGCTGAGCTGTGCGGGCGTCGAGCACTGCGACCACGTAGTGGAATTTGGTGTCATCTGCCGTTATCCCCCGGAGGGCGAACTGCGCCTCGATGAGGTGGAACCAAGAGCACGGGTTGTGCTGCCAGAAATCCGGTAGCTTGACTGTGACCGCATATGCGTGGCTGGAGGTTCCCGTCGAGGTCGGCTCCGGGGATCTTGACTCGTGTTCCATGATACGTCTTGGGTCACCAGTGTGGAGCATGTAAATGAAGAGACAGATTTGTTTCAGACGATTTATTACACACTCTCACATCTTCAAGCATAGACAGAATTACATTCCAGTAGAAGCTCTTCTCTTAAATACCATGACATTCTTCTAGAATATTCTCACACACAAAAGATGACCTTCGCGTCACATTGCAATCAACCCACTCATCCTTAACACCTCCCTGTTATCTCACTAGGGAACCCCTGCTCTTTGTTCCTGTCTGAGATGGTATACAATTAGGCTCTCCCCAGGTTGCCACACCCCCATGCAAAAAGTGGAACTTTTAATTTCATCTGAATGTTTACTTAAATACTCAGCTTCAAAGTTTTACACAAACTTGCACTTAAAACTTCAGAATGCATGTTTACATGGTCCTGACCAATGAAATGCTGTCAATGTTGCAAAGTTTAAAATAAAAAAAGTAGTGTTGATGAATTCAGTCAAATTTGTAATATATTCTTTGACTTTTAGATTTTTGGTTTTATATGTCTGCAAAATGCAACCAGTCATTAATAAAATATGTTCTGTACTTTTGTGGTTTAAATAGGAGAGACGGTATCGGGTTTGGATCAGTATCAGCTAATCCTCAAAGTCTCTAAACCAGACCCTTCAAAAATAAAAGCAATCAGTGAGATTCCTGTCCCAGCAGATGTGCCAGCTCTGCAGAGACTTTTTGGAAGGGTCAATTATCTTGGAAAATTTAACCGAAACTACAGTCAGCTGATAGCTCCACTACAGCAGCCCTCCCATAAAGAGTGTGAGGTCTTGGCATGAACAAAAGCAGCATGCTTTTGAAACACTAAAACAGCACATCTCCAGCCCACCCATTTTATTACATTATGGTGTGAAGAAGCCTGTGATGCCTACTCGTGATGCTTCACAATATGGACTCAGTGTGGCGTGCCTACAAGAAGGAAGACCTGTGGCTTATGCCTCATGGACTTTAACTGACACAGAAACCAGATACAGTGTACTCAGATAGAGAAGGAGCTACTGGCGGTGGTTTTCGCATGCTCAAAATGCAACAACTACATCTATGGCAAAGAAGTAACTACAGAAACAGACCATCAAGCCTCGTCACCATCCTAAAAAAGCCAACGCTTCAAAGACTTTGCTACACAGTGGGATTTCACCCATGTGACCAGTAGTCCAGAGTATCCCCTATCTAATTGGCTAGTCAAAAGAGCTGTACGCAGTGCAAAAGAGCTCATGGAAAAGTCCCATAGGGATGGCAGCGATGTGTTCCCCAACCTGCTCAACATCAGAAATGTGCCATGTGACACAAAACTTGAATCTCCAGCACAAAGACTGATGTCTAGACAAACAGGCACAACTCTCCCTGTCTCCAGAAAGCTGCTTGAGCCAGACATGTGTAAACCATGAGAAGCAAAAACCCAGCTTGAAGTTAAAAGACTCACAAAAGTTGTGCTATAACAAAACAAGCTGACCACTTCAACCTTTAATGCAAGCGAGAGGAAAGGGGTACTTCTTGTCAAACTTGACAGGTCTATTGTTCTCTGTTTTGACAGGTCGATTGTTCTCAAATGAAAGGCGTGACCTTTGACCTGACCTGGCTTGTGACCTGACCCGCCTAATTAATTCATTTTCTATGGGGTGAGCATGAGAATGGAATATTAATTATATATTAATTATATATAACCACTGCCTGGGAGCAGCTCTGCGATCCACATGGTGAGGACATCGATGGCCTCACTCACACCATCACGGACTACATCAACTGCTGTGTGGTCAACACCGTACCCACCAAGACCATACCGTGTTGCTCGAACAACAAACCCTGGATCAACCCTGAGATAAAAACACTCCTGAGAGAGAAGAAGAGGATCTTCAGGTCGGGGAACAGGGAGATGCTGAAGTCCGTAGAGAGGGAGCTGAGGAGGAAGATCAGAGAAGGCAAGGACAGCCTCAGGAAGAAGATGGAGGACAAGCTGCAACAGAGCGACATCGGCGGGGTCTGGAGAAACCTTAAAACCATCTCTGGGCTCCAGAATACCTCCTCCCAGGCCACAGGGGGCAGGGAGTGGGCGAACAATCTGAACCTGTATTTTAATAGGTTTGACCAACCGCCCCCCCGCCCCCGACTGCACAACCACTGCTGCCTCTAAAGTCATCGAGACCTGCTGTCCACACCCCACTCCACCAACACCCCCCCCCCACTCCCAGCACACAGCCCCCCAACATGACCCTCACTAAGACCCAGGTGAGGACAGAGCTGAGGAAGATCAAGGCGAGGAAGGCCTCGGGAACGGTCGGCATCAGCGCAAAGCTCCTCAAGTCCTGTGCAGACCAGCTGTGTGGGATTGTGGAGCACATCTTCAACCTGAGCCTGAAGCTGGGGAGGGTACCACAGCTGTGGAAAACATCTTGTGTGGTACCTGTACCAAAGACTTCCCACTCCAAAGATCTGAACAGCTACAGACCAGTGGCCCTGACGTCTCACATGATGAAGACCCTGGAGAGACTGCTCCTTGCTCACCTCCGCCCCATGGTGGGACCAGCGATGGATCCACTCCAGTTCGCCTACCAGCATGGCATTGGGGTGGAGGATGCAGTGATCTTCCTCCTTCACCGTTCTCTGTCCCACCTGGAGAATCAGAATCAGAATCAGAATCAGAATGAGATTTATTGCCATTGTTCATGTAGTACACAAACTAGGAATTTGTCTCGGTGCAATGCTGCAACATTAAACATGGAGTAGCACTAAAGATAAAAATAAAAAACTATGCATGCAATAAAAGGAAGAATAAGTAATACTAATCTATGCAATTTTTAAATATATTAACAAGCAGCAGATATTGTGGAGTTCCACATAGTGCAGTCGGTAGTGCAAAAAGAAACAGTGATAATTGCGGAACTGTTGCTGGAGAAGCCCGGGAATGCGGTTAGGATCATGTTCTTTGACTTCTCCAGTGCTTTCAACCCCATCCAGCCAATGATCCTGAAGGACAAGCTGCTGTGCGCAGGGGTGGACCAGCACCTGTCATCATGGATCCTGGACTACCTCACAAACCGGCCACAGTTTGTGAGAACCCGGGACTGTGTGTCCGGCACGATCATCGGTAGCACCGGGGCCCCCCAGGGAACGGTTCTGGCTCCCTTCCTGTTCACCCTTTATACTGCGGACTTCTCACACAACACAACACATTGCCATCTACAGAAGTTCTCTGATGACTCTGCGATCGTTGGCCTCATCTCCAACAGAGATGAAGCTGAGTACAGAGGACTTATCCAGGACTTTAGGGACTGGTGGCATCGGAACTGCCTCCAGATCAACGTGAGGAAAACTAAGGAGCTGGTGGTGGACTGCCACAGGCAAGGACAACCCCTCACAGCACCAGTAAATATACAGGGAACAGACATCGAGATGGTGACATCCTACAAGTACCTGGGTGTTCATCTGAACAATGAACTAAACTGGTCACACAATACCAATGCACTCTACAAGAAGGGACAGCGCAGGCTGTTCCTACTGAGGAGGCTCAGGTCTTTTGGTGTATAAGGGGTGCTCTTGAAGACATTCTACGACATGGTGGTGGCATCAGCCATCACTTTTGGAGTGGTCTGGTGGAGCAACGGCATTACAGCAGCCGATAGGAAGAGACTGAACAAACTGATCAAGAAAGCTAGCTCTGTCCTGGGGAAACGCCTTGACCCAGTGGAGGAGATAGGAGAGAGAAGGATGGTGGCTAAACTGTCATCTCTGCTGGAGTCCGAGTCCCACCCTATGCAGGACATACTGAACGCACTGAGGAGCTCATTTAGCAGTAGACTACATCATCCTAGGTGCGCAACCGAGAGGTTTCACAGGTCCTTCCTACCTACGGCTTTCAGACTGTATAACCTAAGCAGGGCTGCTCGCAGAGATAGCAAAAAAAACGTGACGACCTAATAGTATTGAATGCAAAAGATGCAATAGACTTACACAAATGGTCCCCTCCAGTATACAACTAGGACAATATCAGTCACTGCGGAGGGTGACAATATGTATGGGTATATATTCATACTACGTAGGATAACTAAGTAGACGGTTATGCTGTTTATTCCATCTTGCTACAATGCTCCGCACTTTGTGTATATATTTATATATTTATGTGTACATATGTACTGTATATTCACTGCTCTTATTTTTATTTTTCTTATCTTCTTAATTATTGCTCTGAGTGTTGCTATCCCTGTACTGTTGCAATCCTGGAATTTCACCATTGTGGGACTAATAAAGGCTTATCTTATCTTATATGGATAAAAAGCCGCATTGTTTATTGAGATGAAAGGTGAGTAACCTTTGACCCCGGCCGTGAGGGTTAGCATGAGAATGGAATGTTGGTTGATTTAAATTTTAACCCATTGCACTCCGGTCAATTTCCCTAAAAACGGCAAAAATTAATGTGCCCAAATTAAATCAAAAGCTGTTCTTCAGCCCTTTGCAGCATCTTCATGGGGTTGGTCTCATTTAAAAGAAAACACTTTGAATTTTTTGGCAAAACAGTCATAATCTCTCTAAGTGCTCCGGCCACTGAGTTACAGTCATCTAAACATAGTGAACTTGAAGAAAATAAATTTGGCCTGGGTGTTTTTTTGGATACAAATGCTTGCAAATAACACACAGCTTCAGATCTGGGCTGGAAAATGCAACAGAAATGTAGAACCAAGTGTTATCCAGCTGAGGTCCAAATTTTGTAACAATACCACAAAAATTGAATATATTGTATTACACAGCTTTGTTCTCAGGTTGTTCCCAGGCGTTTTGGAACTGTGCTAAATTGTGCCAAATGGCACAGTTTGGAAAAACGTCTGTAACTTTTGAATGCTTCAATGTAGAAGCTTCATTTTGGGCTCTAATGAAAGGTCACACTCAGGGCTGTCTGTGTGTGGGGGGGGGGGTTTGTCCCCCCCCTCGCTACAGAGGATGGACATCGGCCATCGCTACACAACGGATTAGCCTCATGTGGCGATGTGGGACAGCAGCGCAGTCACCGCGGCTTCCCCCCACCCCCCCTCGCTACAGAAGAATAGCGGGGGTGGGGGGGCATTCACAGTCTGGACGCGGCGAAAAACCCCTTGTACCGCGGTGCACAAACTGTGCCGCGCCGCACAGTTGTAATTTACCGATCGGTCAAAAGTCATTTTGGATTACAATTTTCAGGGATAAATAAAAATTTAGCTTATAACACCTTACCTCTTCACAGCAGCAGAGTCCTGGCGAACTTCTCTTCCTCACTTTCAGATGAACGCGACGCTGGTCCGCTCGTGGTTCTGGTCTCGTGACCCGATCAAAACATAATTCCATTATTGCGGTTTTGTGCTTCCATGATTGTGGTTTTTGGTGAACGATTTTTCAAAACAAATAACAGTAGTAATTAAAAAAAGACTGGCGAAGGCGTGTGTGTCACTCAGCCTTCGTCGTCAGCCTCCATCGGTCTATGACCATGGAAGAAATCATAACATCTACTCTGCTGGAACCAAAACAAAATAAGCACCGCCTGTGGCCGAACATGCCGGTGCGCGAATGGCACTCCTTGTCACACAGGTTGCATTTGTGGATGGTCTCCATGCTGCTGGGTCTGTGGGGTTCTACCTGCGGGTCCTTTTTTGATCAGCTGCAGAAGCCAGTCTTCACCCAGCCTTAAAAAAAACAGCTCGCGAACTTCTCTGCTTCAGTTGGCTCACTGCATTCACAGCGTTGGGAGGCGGGTCCTTCTGGCTAGGTTTTCAGTCATTGGTTCTTCAAGGTTTCAGAAACCCAATTCAAGGCTCTTATTAGTCGAATGAGAGGTCAATCAGATGAACTAATCTGTTCGCGGCTGTGTCTGCAGCTTTTATTTTCAGTGTACGCTTGGACGCCATACACCACCTACATCACAATCTCCATCATGCGTCCTAGAGCGCACGAGAGCGCCTTCGTGCGCTCTAGGACGCAGAGACTTGCCCGTCCGCGTTACAACGGAGCGCAAAAGGTTAACAAAATAAAATGGTGATAGTGCTTTTTGTCATCTCAGACTAAAACAAGCAGATCCTGCTATTCACACACACACACACACACACACACACACACACACACACACATTCCAAAGAGTACATCTCCCTCCTCCCTACATGCTTAAAAAGTGTAACCTCCGTGACAGACATTGACCACCATCGTTAAAACCATAAGCAATCCAAAGAGAAACTACACAGCCAGACATATCATGCTTACCTCTGCAAAGTTGGGTCGGGATCCTTCAAAGTTTTGGGGTCCTTATTCCAAAATCAAAACTTCAGACTTCAAACCAGCAGAGAAACAGCTTTCTGCAGTTCTGCAATCTCAACAGCCCTTGCAGACCCCGGAGATCCTCCAGTCCGAGCAGACCCTAGAGGCTCTGGGACCAGTGCAATGCACAGAGACCCCGGAGCCCCTGCTGTCTGTGGAGATCCCGGAGACCCAGTACCCTCTACGACCCATAGATCTTCCAAGCACACCGGCTCAGGACCCGGTCATCGCAGATATCTCCCTCTCTCAGGCACTGGAACCAGACATGGACAATATCAATCGTCCTAAAGTTCCGAGTTCCACAGACGTTGAGTATGACTGTGGGGAGTGTCTGATCCCACACCTTTCACCTACATTATCAGACCCCATCTCACCAACAACACCAATGACATCTGCAGACGACCAACCTGACGGGTGGATGAGCACTGTGTTCTTCAGAGTTGTAAAATCAGCTGTGCTCCATCCGCTCAGCAAAATTCTGGAGGAGAAGAAATGTGTGGGGTGTCACATTAATCACCCCAGTCAGAGACAGCATCAATGCTTGGATGTGATCACCAAGGGTTTCTACCAGGAAAACTTTTACTGGTTGATGGGGAGACTCTACACACCAAAGTTTATTCCCGCCATCCAACACCTCTTAAAACTCCACAACATTCAGGCTGACGACCAACAAATCAAAACTACGGCCCAGACTCTTCTGTTGGAGCTACAGTCAACCAGAGTCATCCACAAGCCCATCCATGATATGTACAAGAAACTGATTGGAGAAAAAAAAGATCAACCCTGCCCATCTCCAGAAAGCGATGGAGCTGTGGCCGAATCCTTTGTTTTGGGACGTCTAAAAGAAAAAATGTGGAGAATGGGGAGTTTCATCGGGAAACTTTGGAACAAGTTTGAGAGCCATCTTAACTCTCTTTACTTAGCAAATCTCTTGTATCATGTTATTGATAGCAGAGTAGATAAAAATTTAGCCAGTGTAAGGGGAGACGTAGAGTTTGAGAGACTGGAAAACTTGCTAGAAAACGTACGGACTCTATTCATCGATACACCGTAGAAAAGACTGGTACAGATCTGTGTGACTGAGTGCTACTCCAACTTCTCCCACAGTTTTAGAGAGATCATTAAAGGAATGGGAAATGACCCTAGGAGTGGTAGGGGTACTTCTTGTCAAACTTGACAGGTCTATTGTTCTCTGTTTTGACAGGTCTATTGTTCTCAAGATGAAAGCCATGACCTTTGACCTGACCTGACCCGTGACCTGACCCGGCTAATGAATTCATTTTCTATAGGGTGAGTGTGAGAATGGAATATTAATTATATACAGATAAAAAGCTGTATTGTTTATTGAGATGAAAGGCAAATAACCTCTAACCCCATACCCTGAGGGATTAGCGTGAGAATGGATTATTAATTATACACGGATTAAAAGTCACATGGTTTATTGAGAAGAAAGGTGAATAACCTCTGACCCGTGCCATGAGGGTTAACATGAGAATGGAATGTTGGTTGATTTAAATTTTAACAAAATAAAATGGTGATAGCGCTTTTCTTCATCCCAGGTTGAACAAGTCAGGTTGAACAAGTCAGGCTGAATGAGCACACACACACACACACACACACACACACATACATTCCGAGGAGTACATTTCCCTCATCCCTACATGCTTTAAAAGCACAACCTCCGTGGCAGACATCGACCACCATCGGTAAAACCATGAGCAATCCAAAGAGAAACTATACCGCCAGACATATTGCACTTACCTTTGCAAAGTCATGTTGGGATCCTTCAAAGTTTTGGGGTCCTTATTCCAAAATCAAAACCTCGGACGTCGAGCTGGTGGAAAAACGGTTCGCTCAAGTCCCGCAATCTCAACAGCCCTTGCAGACCCCAGAGATCCTACAGCCTGAGCAGACCCTAGAGGCCCCGGGACCCATGCAACGCGCAGAGACCCCGGAGCCCTCGCTGTCCGTGGAGATCCCACAGAGACCAATACTCTCTACGACCCATAGATCTTCCAAAGACACTGGCTCAGGACCCGATTGCTGCAGATATCACCCTCTCTCAGACTCTGGAACTGGGCACGGATGGTCTCAACCATCCTAAAACTTCAAGTTCCACAGACGTTGAGTGTGACTGTGGGGAGTGTCTGATCCCATACCCTTCACCTACATTACTGAACCCCATTTCACCAACAATGTTGATAACATCTCCAGAAGACCAACTTAATGGGTGGATGAGTAACGTGTCCTTCAGAGTTGTAAAATCGTCCATGCTCCATCTGCTCAGCAAAACTCTGGAGGAGTACCAGCATAAGAAATGTGTGGGGTGTCGTATTAATCACCCCAGTCAGAGGCAGCATCAATGCTTGGATGTGATCACCGAGGGTTTCTACCTGGAAAACTTTTACTGGTTGATGGGGAGACTCTACACACCGGGGTTTATTCCTGCCATCCGACACCTCTTACAACTCCACAACATTCAGGCCGACGACCAACAAATCAAAACTACGGCTCAGACTCTTCTGTTGGAGCTACAATCGACCAGAGTCATCCACGAGCACATCCATGATATGTACAAGAAACTGGTTGGAGAGAATAAGATCAACCTGGTCCATCTCCAGAAAGCGACGGAGCTGTGGCCAAATCCTTTGTTTTGGACATCTAAAAGAAAAATGCGGAGAATGGGGAGTTTCATCGAGAAACTCTGGAACAAGTTTGAGAGCCATCTTAACTCTCTTTACTTAGCATATCTCTTGTATCGTGTTACTGATAGCAGAGTAAATAAAAATTTAGCAGTTGTAAGGGGCAACGTAGAGTTTGAGAGACTGGAAAACCTGCTAGAAAAAGTATGGACTCTATCCGTCTATACACCGTGAAAAAGATTAGTACGGATCTGTGTGACCGAGTGCAACTCCAACTTCTCCCACAGTTTTAGAGAGATCGATAAAGGAACGGGAAATGGCCTTCTTGGACCTAGTCATCTACTCGCTTTCTACGCTTTATTTATTGATGTTACCGCAGAACTTTTGCAAGCCAGACACCCCATCGACGTTTTTGATGAACTCCTGAAAATACATAATGTCATTCGTAATACTGTAGATCATTCTGTCCTAACTCAAATTTTATATATTATGAAAGGTGGGTGCTAAGTTTCTCACATTTTATAGTGCTAGAGTTAGATTTTTTGTTTGTTTACTTTTCACACATTTTATTGTGTGTAGATGTTAGTTTTAGGTTATTTTTAAGAAATTGTTATTCCCTTCGTGGTTATTTTTTAAATCTTTGATCAAAAGTGTTTTTCACACATCCATCGCTACATTGTAACGCCAGTATAAAGACGTTTGATTAAAAGAAGGTGAATAAAGAACCTCTGTCTTGTCTTTTTTTCTCATTCTGGTTTCATCATGTCAGAGAACACACTTCATGAAAACGGTGTATTACAACCCCATACACCCAGGTAGCTTTGGAGGTGTAGAACGACTCCCCAGGGGTGTGCAAGATGAAATGGGAGAAGGTTGGGGTTGAAAATGTCAAAAAGTTTTTTTCCAAACAGGATGCTTACACTTTACACAAACCTGCCAGAGTCCTTTTTCCTAGAAACAAAGTTTTTGTCCCACAACTGTTAAACCAATTTCAAGCTGATGTATGAATATGCAGGCTTTAGCCGAATATAACGACGGATGCAATTATTTATTAATGGTTATAGTGTGGGCACCCAGCACAATGCAGACTGATAATATTCACGCTCAGCAGGGATTGCATACGAACAGAGAGCCCTAGGGGAACAACCAGAACAATGACTATTGTTATACATCCCCAGAGTAAGGAGAGGAATTCTGGCGACAGTTAATCACACGATTGATATGTATTGACTGATATGTATATCAATATGTAAATGTTCCAGGCATTCTCTCTTGTCTGTATAAAAGAGCTGACTTTACATGCCTCACACAGTGCACTCACAAGCTCACACTCACAGCACCATGCACAGCACTACTGTGTGTCTCATGATGAGACACACACCATCCATCTTTCAACACCATCCAACCGATGATCCTGAAGGACAAGCTGCTGTGCGCAGGGGTGGACCAGCACCTGTCATCATGGATCCTGGACTACCTCACTAACCGGCCACAGTTTGTGAGAACCCGGGACTGTGTGTCCGACACGATCATCGGTAGCACCGGGGCCCCCCAGGGAACGGTTCTGGCTCCCTTCCTGTTCACCCTTTATACTGCGGACTTCTCACACAACACAACACACTGCCATCTACAGAAGTTCTCTGATGACTCTGTGATTGTTGGCCTCATCTCCAACAGAGATGAAGCTGAGTACAGAGGACTTATCCAGGACTTTGTGGACTGGTGCCATCGGAACTGCCTCCAGATCAACGCGAGGAAAACTAAGGAGCTGGTGGTGGACTGCCGTAGGCAAGGACAACCCCTCACAGCAACAGTAAACATACAGGGAACAGACATCGAGATGGTGACATCCTACAAGTACCTGAGTGTTCATCTGAACAATAAACTAGACTGGTCACACAATTCTGACACACTCTACAAGAAGGGACAGCGCAGGCTGTTCCTACTGAGGAGACTCAGGTCTTTTGGTGTACAAGGGGCACTGCTGAAGACATTCTACGACACGGTGGTGGCATCAGCCATCACTTTTGGAGTGGTCTGCTGGGGCAGTGGCGTTACAGCAGCTGATAGGAAGAGACTGAACAAACTGATCAAGAAAGCTAGCTCTGTCCTGGGGCAACGCCTTGACCCAGTGGAGGAGATGGGAGAGAGAAGGACAGTGGCTAAACTGTCATCTCTGCTGGAGTCCGAGTCCCACCCTATGCAGGACATACTGAACGCACTGAGGAGCTCATTTAGCAGCAGACTACATCATCCTAGGTGCGCAACCGAGAGGTTTCGCAGGTCCTTCCTACCTACGGCTGTCAGACTGTATAACCTAAGCAGGGCTGCTCGCAGAGATAGCAAAAAAAACGTGACAACCTAATAGTATTGAATGCAAAAGATGCAATAGACTTACACAATGGTCCCTTCCGGTATACAACTAGGAAAATACCGGTCGCTACGGAGGATGACAATATGTATGGGTACATAATCATATCATGTAGGATAACTAAGTAGACGGTTATGCTGTTCATTCCATCTAGCTACAATGCTCCGCACTGTGTGTGTTTATATATTTATATATTTATTCTATCTAGCTACAATGCTCCGCACTGTGTGTGTTTATATATTTATATATTATATACTGTATATACAATATATATATTGTGTTTATATATTTATATATTTATTCCATCTAGCTACAATGCTCCACACTGTGTGTTTATATATTTATATATTTATATGTACATATGTATATTCGCTGCTCTTGTTTTTTTTCTTGTCTTCTTATTGTTGCTCTGAGTGTTGCTATCCCTGTGCTGTTGCAATCCTGGAATTTCCCCATTGTGGGACTAATAAAAGCTTATCTTATCTTATGATGGAGGAATAAAACTCTTAAACCTTCAGGTCGCCGTGTGACGCCTGAACTTATTTTGTTCCTCCACAATAGATGTATTTTCCAAGAAAGCGTATGTACGGGCTCTGAAGAGAAAGACGGCCACTGAGGTGGTACGGGCCCTTGAATCCATTTTTGAGGAAAGCCAAACACCTGTCAAACTACAAACCGACGAGGGGAAAGAATTTTTCAACAAAAGTTTTGAGGCTTTAATGGAAAAACATGGTATAACACATTTTTCAACGGCCAGCAATCTCAAGGCCTCTGTGATCGAAAGGTTTAATTGTACGTTAAAAGGCAGAATGTGGAGGTATTTTACAGCCAACAACACATTGCAGTTCCTCAACGTCTTATAAGACTTGGTGATGGGCTACAATCAAGGTTATCACAGTAGTATTAAAATGGACCCTATGCAGGTGACCGCGGAGAACACGAGCCAGGTGTTTCAAAACCTGTACAGCACACCCTAAGCTTGACGGAGCTGTGAATTAAAGATGAATTTTTAAAAGGGAGACTCTGTCAGGATGTCATAGTTGAGGGGGGTGTTTGTTAAGAAATATGAGTAGAATTTTACGGATGAAATGTTGATGGTGTCTGAGTGCATCCCCCATGTCCCCACTGTCTACAAACTGAAAGATTATGACAGAGAACTGATTCAAGGTTTGTTTAATGAGGCAGAGTTGCAAAAAATAACACTGGATAATGACAGAGTCTACCATGTGATGAAGATTCTAAAACAACAAGAAGGTGCTGGTCCAGTGGAAAAATTGGCCCGAGAAATTTAACTGTTGGGTCAAGGCCTCCGATTTAAAAAAACATATAGACATTCACACACAAAGCCGACCGCAGTGCTTACAGTCATTCCATCATGTACGGATCTAAAGATGAGAGGGTTTTCATCACCCTACCTTTGAACGCCAGTTTCAATGTTTTTAAAGACAACACAAGTTTGCATGGATTTAGCACAACATATCGATTTAGAAGGACTGTGGGAGGTTGCTTTGATGGAAATTTCATACCTGCACACTTGGTATAACCTACCTCAAAAAGATGCCTACTTTTATTGGAGAGCAAAACCGCAAGAACCAGAAACAGAGACAAAAATGCATTATCAAAGGATTACAGGCAGTTATTACAGCGATATAAATCGGTTCAGGGCAGAGCTGGAGGGGTTCTTTAGAAAAATTAATTCTGATATTTTTATGGTCTACGGCAACATTCAGAAAGGAATGGAGCACCTGTCATGTATGGACGCGGTATCTTTTCACTGTTTTCAAGACTCCGTTTTGTAGCCCCTCTGGTGAAGGAAAGTTTTACTATTGCAAAACCTCATCTTAAAACAGCGGCCAGCAGCATCGCATTGGACATGTTTAACCAAGTGGTGGGAAAAACGATGAACAAAGACCCGAGACAAGAGGGCTCGGGAGGTATTTCTGTCATGCAGCTCGAGGAAGCAACCCCCCGGTGAGCGTGTCTCATCACTCTTCCATAAACGTTCTAGTGCTAAAAAGAGAAAATCATTTGTAAAGTAAGCGGGTGACGAGGAAGTCCGGAACTCGGAAGTCGGATATATTTTATGGAAAGTTTTTTTTTTTTTTAACAAACCAAACGGGAAAAACCATGGTGCTGTTACATCAAAAATCTCCCGAATGCACTCGGGCTGAGCTGGATTTATTTTCAGCACCTGTGATGTAGCTCTCTGTGGAAGATAAAATCGACACAGAAATTCCCCCCATGTCGGCCATCACCAACGGAGGTTCTATAGAGTTTTTCATCCCCGGAGTCAGAGAAAAGTACCTCTATATGAACAATACCCTGCTGCACCTCCATGTGAAAATTACCAATGCAGACAGTACGAACTTGGTGGATGACGCTGCCGTAGGCCTCATCAATTACCCTCTCAATACAATTTTTAGTCAATGCAACGTGATCCTGGGAGATAGACTGATTTCCCAATCCAGTGCCACACACCCCTACCGAGCCTTAATTGAGACGATACTGAACTATTCCGACAACTCTCTCAAGAGCCAATTTAGCACTGGTCTTTTTTACAAAGATACGGCCGGAGCTGTAAACTCTTTTTTTTTTTCCCCTTGTCCTGTCAGGCAGCTAGGCAAGCAGAACAGGGATCTGTCACCCTTATTGTGCCAAACAGATTTACTTTGCCAAAAGGAGCTTATACAGTACCTAACTATGTATTGTATATTGTTGTAAACTCCTCCTGTAATAACTTTTAATACTTTACTTTAATTATTTTACCCATGGAAGACCCGGCAGGATGGGGAAGAGGGAAAGGAAGTGTGTGGAGGGGGAAAGAAAAGGGAGGGGAACAGACAAAAAGACGAACAAACCAACAACTAAAACAAACAAAAGACAAACTGTTTCTTCCACTGAAGATGTCTCAACATGAGTCTGGTTTCCGCATCTGTTAAAGGAGAGACACTTGTGCATGTACGTCTGCATGCATATATATGAGAGCGCGTGCAAAATAAGTGTGTGCATGTAAGTGGTTTGTCAGGGAACATACGAAGCAGGGGGCCGGTCGCAGCAGCTCTCCCCCTGGGAACCCCGAGCAGCCAAGGCAGTGCCACCAACCCCCACAGGGCACAAACATCCGAGGTCAGAAAGCCCCAGGAAAGCTAGGCATCCGCCCCCGTAGGGACGATCGAGGGAGGCCAGGTGGCCAGCACGGCAAGCCCACACATTTGGACCCGCCTGCCCCCTACCCCCCAGTGGGGCCAACGCCCGCCCCAGGCCCCAGGCACCAGGATGCCAGCCACCCCACCCCCCGGGCCGGAGACCAGCCCACACCCCCCAGTGCGGGCCCCCCCAAACACCCAAACACCCCCACAGCACCCCCCCCCCCCCCAGCACCAGCGCCGCACACCCCGGGGACCCCCATGCCCAAAGAAGTCCCCCTGCCCAGGAAAGCCCACATTGCCAAGAGGCGCTACCCCCCTTAATCCAGCACCTCCTGACTTGCAGACACACCCCTCCCCACACCTTCACATCCACATGCTCCCATGTGCACCCATATGCACTAACTCACTCTCACTCTCACTCTCCAACCCATTCTCTGTCACTCCTGTGCCCATTCAATCTCACCCATCATTCACCCTTGTTTCATAAGGCAGCTGCAAAGCAGATGTAGCAAGCCTGAACGTGCACCAGTGCCCAGCAGCGGCCAGGGAGACCGCTGGCGCAGGCCACAGAAGCAGATCCCCACCCCCCAGCGCCCACCCGAGCAACGGATCAGCAGACCACCGCAGGTACGCCACACAAAACGGACCCACCATAACCACCTCCATTCATCACCCCCTCACTCTCACTTACTCTCATATTCAGTCCCGCTCTCACTCCCTTGGTTGTGTCTATACATTCAGTAGCACCCAGGGATTTTGACAACTTGACGGGTCCCAGGCTCCCCACTGGGCCCCCACGCCCCCAGCAGGAGGAAGGCAACGGGGTGGGGGAAGACCCCCCCCCCTGCACAAAACATGGTGGGTGTATGTCGGTTATATGATGTAATTGTGTGTAAATGTGTGGACTACCAAAGTGCAATTAAAATTGGGGGGATGGTGATTGGAGCACCGCTAGCCACTGTGATGGGCAGCAGGGCCCCCATCCCCCCAAGCCCTTAGTGTCTAAAATGCAATTAATATTGAGGTGAGGGAAGCCCCACCACGCAGCAAAGGTATCCCTTCGCCGACACAGTGCGGCACACTCCCACCCCAAAGCCCTAAATATGTCCAAGGAAATGTATATTCTACCCAGAGTCAGTGGGAGGGGGAGGGCGGGAAATAAGACTGGGAGGGAGGCGGTCTAAAAGCGAGGCCATCCCCCGCCCAGAAGCCAGCTTGCAAACTGGTTCATGAGGCCACCCACTGCCCCAAAATCCCAACCCAGGGCGAGGGCCACCAGAGCGAGCAGCCCAGGACCCACCAGCATTGCACCCTGGCACTCCCAGCACCACAAACATGATAGGGCAGCCATACCCATTCCCACTGATCTTAAACACACAATCATGGACAACAATAGTCACAATAGTGAACAATGGGCCGAACCCACACGATGCCCCACATGCCAAGTGACACCCCCGAGTACCCACGCAAGCCCACCGGCCACCCACCCCAGATGCACACCAACAGCAGCAGGCCGCCCTGCAGCCACGGCCACCCCGGAGTAATGGAAACATGGCCACCAACCTGCACCAATGGCCCCCCTAACCACCCCCAAATCATCAACACATACCTGCCACCAATGACACCAGGGGCAATGCGACAAAGCGCCCCACCCCACAACACAACAGCAGGGTGGTCGGGACAAGCAGGCCCCAAAACGCTCACCCCCATGCCATTAGATGGATGCCACACCCCCGCCACCCAACGAAGTTCTTCTACCCATACACACATCCTCCACCCCCAGACATCCACCCACAGGTAACTGCACCCATAGACACACATACTCCCACCCACCATCAGACATGCCCACCTACACCCACACACAGCCCCACCTGCCCACTCACAACACACACACCCACTTCCGCACTCACTCATACACAAGCCCCCATTCTCACACACACACACACACACACACACACACACACACACACACACACACACATACCAGCAGACCCCCGTGGACAGGGAGGGTGATCCAGGATGCAGGCACCTGCCCCAGGGTGCCGCCAGGGCCCCAGAGAGAACACGACCCCGCCGCGCAAGGACGCACCGGGCCAACCCACACCAAGGCCAAGGGGGGAAACGCCCCCCTACCCAGCACCAGGGGCCCAGACCCAGACCCAGACCCCTCCGGGAGGTGAGACCAGCTGACCAGAGGCCACGGCCCACCCCCCCGGTCTACTCACAGCCCCCCCCCCCCCCAGGCAAGACACATGGCCACCCTGGAACAGCCCCCCCGGACACCCATAGCCAGGACGCAGCCAGCTGCCAGAGGCACCAAAGAGAGCGAGCCACCGCCTGTCACCCCTCAGGTTATAGCATTAACAAGCGGGGACCAGAGAGAATTGAATTCTGCCAATTGATTATTTGAGGAGGCTGACATTCTCTCCAGGCTAATATAATCTAATAGTAAGTTATTATAACAAGTCATGCATAAGTTATTTCTTGATTTCCAGTTCATGAGGATAGTTTTCTTTGCGATGTATAAGGCGGTGAGAACCATGTGTGACATCCTTGCATCTATATTTATTTCACTTAAATCACCTAATATGCAAAGTGTGGGTGAAGATGGGACACTATGCCCAAGCCATGCCGACAAGTCCTCACATGTCTTCTGCCAGAACTTTTGAACCGATGCACAGGACCACATAGCATGCATATAGCTATCCAGGACGTTGCTGGTGCAGTGAGAGCAGATATTTTTGTGACTCAGGCCCATTTTGAACTTCCTTTGTCCTGTGTAATGAGTTCTAGGTAGAACTTTATACTGAATAAGTTGTAAGTTAGAGTTTTTAGTCATCTTAAAAGTGTTTAAACATATTTGTGTCCAGAAATTTTCCTCCTTATTGATGGATAGGTCTGTCGCCCATTTTGATATTGGAAGAGATATGGACTCATCCAGTTTTGATGAAAGTCCATGTATTTTCGATATCAATTTAGGGGAACGAAGATTTAGTAACTCTGCCACCTTAACTGGTACCTCTAAATCTGTCTGATTAAGCTTAAATCTTACTTTTATTATGGATTTAAGCTGTTGGTATTCAAAATACTTTTTATCACTGATATCGTACTGTGACACGAGTTCCTGAAATTGGATAAAACGTCCACCTTGAAAAAGATGTTCTAAGTTATTTATTCCCTTCTCTTGCCATAGTAGAAAATTTAATGTCCTCTTTTGTTGCAAGATATCAGGATTATTTCATATGGGTGTGAGTTTACAGGGGACAAGCGAAGACCCAGTTATCTTTAAAAATTTCCACCAAGCCATCAGAGTGGAGCTGATATTAATTCTTTTAAAACAGTCATGGCGTTTAATACAGGGACTTATAAAAGGTAAGTCAGAGATATTTAGCAACCCACAGAGAGCCTGCTCAGCATCTAACCATGGGTTTCCTAGTGGGGTTGATTTTGTCCATTTAGAAACAAAATGCAGTCTATTGGCTAAAAAGTAATTTAAAAAAATTGGTAGATCTAAGCCTCAGCACTCTTTTGCTTTTTGAAGAGTTTTTAAATTAATCCGTGATGGCTTATCTTTCCATAAAAATTTACTTATATTTGAGTCTAGAGACTTAAACCAGGCCATTGATGGTCGGGTAGGAATCAATGAGAACAAATAGTTGATTTTAGGAAGGACCATCATTTTAATGGTTGTGGATCTTCCCATTAGTGATATAGGTAGTGTCCTCCAGCGCGTAAAGTCATCTTGTATTGTTTTTAAAAGGGGAATGTGATTTAGTCGCAATAACTCTGACAGCCTGGGGGAAATATCTATTCCTAAATATTTAATATTACCTGATTGTATTGGAATAGTAGATGTATTTGAGAAATTACAGTTTATAGGTAGGACTATTGATTTAACCCAGTTAATAGAGTATTCTTATAATGATGAAAATTTATCAATGAGCGCAACTGTCTGAAGAAGAGATCTTTGTGAGTTTTCAAGGAAAATCAATACATCATCAGCATGAAGACTTATCTTGTGTTCTTTTTGTCCAATTTGGATACCCCTGATATCAACATTTTGTCATATGGCTGCTGCTAATGGTTCAGTAAAGATGGTAAAAAAGTGAGGGAGAGAGTGGACAACCCTGCCTAGTACCTCTCTGGAGATTAAAGCTTCAGGAAGTCTGATCATTTGTTAGGACACATGCAGCTGGACAGCTATATAGTGTTTTAATCCAGTTTATGAAAGATGAAACAAACCCAAACTTGGTTAACACCATAAAAAGAAATTTCCAGTTAACACGGTCAAAGGCTGTCTCTGCATCCAGGGACATGATTGTAGTTTCAAAGTTATTAATCTTGCAGTAGTCTATTAAATTAAATAGCCTGGGTGTGTTATTAGCTGAGTGCCTACCCTTGATGTTTGATCTAGGTGTATAGTAAATAGAATTATCCTTTCCAGTCTTTTGGCGAGAGCTTTGCAAATTATTTTAAAATCGACTTTCATAAGTGAGATGGGACGGTAGCTGGATGGAAACGTAGGTTCTTTTCCAGGTTTGAGGAGCAGGATAATACTCGCCAAATTCATATTTGGAGGGATTACATTGTCTTCTTTAATTTGGTTCACCATTTTAAAGAAAGTAGGTGCCATCACAGGCCAAAATTCTTTATAAAATTCTACTGGAAAACCATCTGGTCCCAGAGCTTTGTTGTTCGGGATGTGCTTTAGTTCCTCCTGGAGTTCAGACACCAGAAGAGGTGCATCCAGAGCTGCAATCTGTTCATTATTTAATCGTGGTAAGTTAATATCGTCCAAAAATTTATTTATCTCTGAGTCAGATGGGTTAATTTGAGATGAGCAGAGGTTTTCATAAAACTTTCTGAAGGAGTTATTTATTTCTTCAGGCTCATGGGTAATATTTCCAGTCATATCCTTAATAGAGTGGATAGTTGTTTTTTCTTTATTCAATCTAAGCTGGTTTGCAAAATATCACCCCGATTTATTACTGTGTTCAAACTTCTCAAGAGGCAGTCTTTGTATTAAAAACTGTGCTCTTTTGTTTGTAATTTCTTTTAATTCCAGCTTTAATTTTCTCAGATCGTTAAGTGTCTGTTCCTGTGGAGAAACGGCACAGGTCGTCTCCAGTGATTTAATTTTCTGTTGTAACTCCAGTGCCAGTGCTTTTTCGTTTATATTCTTATATGAACAGTAAGAGATTATTTTACCTTGCATGACCGCTTTTGCTGCTTCCCATAGAACACATGGGGATATTCCTGGCACATCATTATATTCCAGATATGATTCCCACTCTTTATTAAAGTAGTTAATAAAGTCTTTGTCTTTTAGTAGTGATATATTAAATTTCCAGCTCCTAGTTTCCCTTGTAGCTTTCCTATTTACTAGTGTAAGAGATACTGGATGGTGATCACCAATAGCTTGATTTGAACATATTTCAGTGTCTGTGATGTCCTTCACAATAGAGTTACTGGCTAAAAAGAAATTTAGATGTGAATGTGAACTATGAACTGATGAAAAAAAAGTGTATTCCCAAAGAGTTGGGTGAAGAGAATGCCCTTCATCACAAAGACCAAAATCATTCATGTATTGTTTGAGAGTGTCAGTAGCCTGCCATTTTCGGTAATTCCCTGATGCACTGAGCCTGTCGATTGCAGGGTTTAATACCAGGTTGAAGTCTCCTCCTATTATGAGTGTAGTGTCCAAATGCTCAGAAAGAGAAGTGAAAAAAAGTGTGAAAATAGGATGGGTCGTCAACATTTGGGCCAAAAATGTTTGCAATACATAGATCCAAATTTTGAACTGAGATTTTTAGTATTATAAATCAACCTTCTGGATCTGTTATGGTATTATTCACAACAAAGCATATTCTTCTGTTTACCAGTATAGCTACCCACCTTTGTTTAGAATTAAAGCTGGCTGAGTAGATGTGGGGGAATTCCAGGGAGGTGAATGCATCTACAGACGACTTAGAGACATGTGTCTCCTGCAACAAGACAAAGTCTGCCTGTAGATCCTTCAGTCGATTAAAAACTTTTAGCCTCTTCTCCTTGGTACCAATTCCACGTATGTTCCACGTGACAATCTTAAATGTGGACATGTTTTCACTAACTGGTTATGTGCTAAAGGCTAACTAAATGTGCCTATGTTACAAGAGCCAGGACCATCAGTCCTGACATTTCTCACCCCGGTCATCACCTTTTCACTCTTTTGCCCTCAGGGAGGCGATACAGGTCAATTAAATCGCACTCCACTAGATTCATTAACAGTTTCTTTCCAAAAGCCATTTACTTTTTAAATCACCAATACACATCATAGTCTCTAGCACATTACATCTGGCAGGGAAAGAAATTTTTATCTTTATTCTTAAATGTGTCTTTCTAATGCCTTCTGTTAACTAGACACAAAAATGACTGCACTTTTTTAAGCTCTTTTTAATGCTGATATGTTATATTCTGTGTGTTTTGCTATAGTTGTTGTTGATGTGTATGGATTGAGTGTTGTTCGTAGTTTTTATGTGGGAGGGGGCATGTGCAGTTTCGTTGTGTTTTTTATGCAATGACAATAAAGGCTCTATCTATCTATCTATATGTCCGTAATGTATGCATATGTCTGTATATATGTGTTGTGTGTAAAATATACACCTACACATAAATGATTGGGTGTGGGCGCATGATGTCTCTGTTCCATTTGCCTGCAATTGCAAGCAAGTCAGGTGCATGTACCGAGTTGTTTCCTATAAACCAAAAGTATGACAGAAAACAGACATAAAGGTTAGTAAGTGGTGAAAAAATGCAGATAACATACAACGACGACCTAACAACTTCAACAAAATTAACTACAACAGACAAACAAACAACAACCTCAGCAACAAAGAAAAAAAAAATATTTTGACAAAGGTTAAATTAAACTGAGATCGAATAAGAGACCTGTGCGTAATTGCACTCTTTTTCCTTTTGTAGCTAAAAAAACATAATAGGCTCTAGAATAACCAGGGCATTATAGTATCATCCATAAACAGCTTGCCATCTATGTACAGTCTATCCACAGAAACAATAGCTTGTTTACCTTCTTGGATGTTTTGTTTCCTAATGGGAATAAGCTTCCTTCTCCTTTCCAAGATTTCCTGTGGAAATTGATCATTTAGACCATAATTGGTGTTTTTAAGCTGCCTGCCCTGTCTCTGTACCAAATTTTTTTGCTTGAAATGCTCAAATTTGGCAACAATAGGTCTGGGATGTTTATTCTGGGATTTTTTTTTCCCAATTCGGTGGACTCGGTGGAAGGTAATTGAATTTGTGACTTCGGGGGATAGTTTCAGTTGTGTTGACATAAATTCACGGACCAGCTGTTCTGGATTTTCATTATTTTTTTCAGCAATTCCAGAAAAAACAAGGTTGTCTCTCATGCTGCGTGACTGCAAATTGAGCACTGTCTCCTTCATTTTTCAGTTTTCTCTCTCAACAATGCCAAGCCGTGTGGTTAGTGTATTTACTGACTTTTTTAAGCTATTATTTTCCTCTGCGAGAGAGACGAGCTGTGCTTGACTGAACTCCAGACTCTCGTGCAAGCCCTGGAATTCTTTGTGAAGCAGCTCGACCAGCGCCAGTCTACCATCCATGCTGGTAAGTTTATTCTCAATAGAGAAAAGGATGTCACTAAAACTCGGTGCCCTCCCGTGATTTCTCGGGCGTTATTTTAGGCGAGTCTGAGGGTCTTGCTTGTTTAGACTGAGAAGCAGGGACGGGACACACACTCGCCTGCTCCATGACACAGCAACAGTATTAGAACTTGTCGATATAGTTCTCTAGTTCCTCCAGCTCTTTACGAAAAAAGAAAGATAGACACAGACAGTCAGTTAATGGATTAATTACAAAAAGAGAAAAAAAAACTACCTGTTTAAAAGTTTGTTTAAGCTCGGTCAACGGGAGTCGCCATTTTGGATTATTGCGCAACAGTCTCAAAACGTCTCGCGATCACAGCATCAGCCCCCTCACCTGGAGCTGTAAACTATATCGAGACCTTGGATGGCCCTAATGTGGGGTTAAATAAAAGAGCCCGATTCACCGCATTCTCGCGAAGTGCACCTGCTCAGGCCTCTTCACGGGGACATATTTATTTGCAAGAGGCTCTTGCTGCACTCTGTTGATTTGAGAATCAAACTAACCCGTGCCAACAATGCTTTCTGTCTCACGGGGGCCCGTGATACCACTTTCTGTTTGAAAATATTGGGGGCCTCTCTATTTGTTAAAAAATTCAATTCAAATCGATTCAACTCATTTATATAGCACCATTTCACAACAACAGTCATCTCATAGCACTTTCAACTGTAGGGAGACCCCCACAATTGCAGAAAGACCCCAGCAATCAGGCAATCCCCTGTGGGCAAGCACTTGGCAACGGTGGAGAGGAAAAACTCCCTTTTAGCAGGAAGAAACCTCCAGCAGAACCAGGCTCAGGGAGGGGCAGTCATCTTCTGCGACTGGCTGGGGGGTGAGGGGATAGAGAAGAAGAAGACAAGAACAGACATGTAGAGAGCAAACAGCACGACGAGGACTCAATTTATGGGAGAGAACAAACAGATGTTAATGACCAGCAAAAACATTTCATTGAGAGTGAAGAAAGGAGTGAAGCCCAGTGCAATGTTGGAGGTCCCCCGGCTGTCTAAACCAATTATTAACAGCATAACTAAGGGAGGATTCAGGGGCACATGATCCCTCCCTAATTATAAGCTATATCAAAAAGGAAGGTTTTAATCATCTTCTTAAAAAACAGAGATCGAGTCTGACTCCTGAATCCAGATTGGCAGCTGGTTCCACAGGAGAGGAGCTTGATAACTGAAGACTCTGCCTCCCATTGTACTTTTGGAGATTCTAGGTATTACAAGTAATCCTGCATTTTGGGAGCGTAGTGCTCTGTTAGGATAACAGGGTAGTATCAGATCTTTTAAATAAAAAGGGGCCTGATTATTTAGAGCTTTGTAAGTGAGAAGAAGGATTTTAAACTTAATTCTAAACTCTATGGGAAGCCAATGAAGGGAGGCCAGAACCGGAGAGATATGATCTCTCTTTCTAGTACCTGTTAAAACTCTTGCTGCAGCATTTTGCATCAGCTGAAGACTTTTTAAAGATGTTTTAGGACAACCTGATAATAAAGAGTTACAATAATCTAATCTAGAGCTAACAAAAGTGTAGATTAGTTTCTCAGCATCACTCTGAGACAAGATGCCTCTAACTTGGCTAATTGATTACTATCATCTGGTTTCACTGACAGGTATAATTGTGTGTAATCTGCATAACAATGAAAATGTATACAGTGCTTTCTAATAATGTTGTCTAGCGGAATCAAATATAAACTAAAAACAATAGGGCTTAGTACAAATCCCTGTGGAACTCTGTGACTGAGCTTTGAGTTGGAAGAAAACTCATTATGACATGAACAAACGGGAACCTATCAGATAAATAAAATCTAAACCACTGCAACGAAGTTCCATTAAGTCCACCATGGTGTTCTAATCTATCATGTAAAATATTTTGATCGATAGCATCAAAAGCTGCACTAAGGTCTAAAAGGACAAGTACAGAAACAAGTCCATTATCAGATGCGATAAGGAGGTCATTAGTAGCCTTCGCTAAGGCTGTTTCAGTACTATGATGGATTCTAAACCCAGATTGAAACTCTTCAAATAAACCATTTCCCTGCAAGTGGTCAAATAATTGTGTAGCAACTACTCTTTCTAAGATTTTTGAAATGAAAGGCAGATTAGAGATTGGTCTATAGTTAGCTAAAAAAAATTTCCGTGTCCCCCGCGGTCATATTAGGCCATGCCACAGCCCGAATGAAAGGCAATGCACTCTATCCCCTCTCACGCGTCAATGTGAAAACATACTCCATCCCGCAGAATTCTAGGATGTGCAACCAGAAGAATCTGTTTCTGGGGGCCATCCCCAAATACGTGGTTCTGGGTATGGTGCATCAAGAGGCTTTCCTGGGAGAAGAGACCTATCACCTTTCAGTTTTATTCACAACAATGTGGAATATCTGGCTCTCTGTCAGGACGGTCGACAGATCCCTGCCAAGACTTTCCAACCTCAGTTTAATAACCAACTGCCTGTTTGGGAATTTTACAACATGTTCCCGGCAATGGGGAGACATCTTAAAGATTTACCTCTCAGTATCGACAGAGAGGGATTTAACAATGGGTACACACTGTTTGTGTTTAATCTCGCCCCAGGGGATGACAACGATGCCCTGTCCACCATCTCGAACTGTAATTTAAGACTGGAGATGAGATTTAGAACAGCTCTGCCCCACACCACAACGCTGATAGTCTATGCCTGTTACAATTCTATTCTGGAAATTAACTCTAAAAGAGAAGTGCTGGTGGACTATTACTAGGAACATGAATAATATTCAGCTGGAGAGTCTTCTGCATCGTCTGCTGGGGGATGTGTTTTGTGGGGTGTGGCCCCCTGATAAGCTGCTGTTGTTGACTCCCGGCTTTAGACCTCCCGCCTACTTCGTCATCAACACACACTCCGCACACATGCCTGGAGAGCACTGGTTAGCTATCACCCTGGAAAAGGATGGTGAAGGCACCCAGTTTGATTCTTATAGGTTTCGCATGATTTTTTTTTAATATCCCAACAGCGTCTTAAAGTTCTTGGAGAAGCATTCACAAAACATAAAGTACCACATTGCTCAGTTACAGCATGAACTATCAACAACTTGCGATCAACGCTGTGTCTATTACCTCACACATCAGACCTGTGGCTTATCTTTTGAACATGTACTGTCATTGTACGACGAAGATGTGATGAAATATGACCTGATGGTGTACAATTTTGTGAGAAAATATCAACACTGTACCGAAAATAAATTCGATTCACCCCATAAACAGGGGTGTTGTTCTTTACAACTGTTTAAAAACTGTCTTGTGTAGAACCTTAGGATAAAGTCTAGAGTGTATGTTTGACAACTATATTACTAATACCATCAATAATTACCCTTTTTATGTTTTTATATGAAAGAAAGAAAACTGTCTGCTTGAAAAATATGATTAATAAACATTTTATTGTTAAAAGACAGAGAAGATGTGTGGTTTACAATTATATCTAATCTCAAATTTCTCTTCTTAAGGTGTGATCCATTCAGGGGAGAGTTTCTTTTGTCACCTATTCCTCCGCGTTCTAGTCTCAAATTCAGACGCTTCTTTCTCACGGGGTGTGATCCAGGTTGGGGACAGCAGAAGTTTCTTTTGTTTTCTCTCTGGCATGGTGTACGTCTCGAGGTTTTTCAAAACCCACATCAGCGATGTCGCTCGCATTCATCTTAAGAAGTCGATATTGATCGCATGCTTGCTGGTTGCTCACAGCCGATAAAGGAATATTGAGTTTTAACAGAGTGTTTAAAAATATTGACCACCCCTGCAGGCACCAATCCCCAGGGATTGGTGTTTTTTATAAGGGAGTGAGGGGTGTTTGAATAAATCAATAATATGAGACCCTTTCAACACCTCGCCCTTGTAAACAAACTCTCCCTTTGAATTCCACCCCCCATAACTCTGGGGCAATTTCCTGAGCATGTATTTGGCATTCTTACAATCACGCTTAGGGAGGTTTGGCAGAACCTGTTCAACCATAACATCAAAATCTAAACCGTCACGCATGCTGCGGGATGATGCGGGGGCACCCATGGAGGATAATGCATGGGTACCGTCGGGAAATGAGGTACGAACATGCTTGCTCTCACCAGCCCTGCCGACACCGGATAGGGTTAGGTGGTCAGGCTTCCGCTTCAGAGTCAGCGTTACTCGCCGTCGCTCGTTATGATCCTGTTTTATGAGCGTGAGGTATCTCCTGCAATAAAGCGTCATACTTTTTAATTTTTTCATAAGTACTCAGTCCTGGTTCGTTTAATACGGCTCTCATTCTGGAGTCTAAATCATCCTCTGCATTTTCTCTGACAGTTGTCAGCTCGGTCAGACGGTTTAACTGTTGGGGTGTGAAGAGAAACATCTTCTGCACCTTCTTCAAAGTCATCTTTTTTTAACTTCTTCTCACCAGTTCACCGATAAGATCCCCGATCATAGGCACCACAGCGAGTAGCAGAGGCAATAGAAAACCGCCCGACTGTTTTTTCAGAACCTGGTGTTTGCGTTTTAAACTAGTTTTCTTATCAGCCAACAGTGTGATAATTTTTTCCGCCTTTGTAGTTTCTTGAACTGACAATCGGACAACGGAATGTTCCCTTTTAAAAGATTCAGAGCGATCTCCCACAATGTCTGAATAAAGTCCGGAGAGCTGTGAATAAGAATATCCCTGCGCTTTTTGGGCGAGGCATGGTACAGCACCGTGAGTAATATTGCGTTCCTCTTCATACGCACAGACATTATAAACTAGGGGGATGTTTTGGGCACATAGACGGTCAACCTCTTGTGAGGAAGTATACCCGTCTTCAGCCTGTATTGTTCTGGACAGGAGGGTGTGAGGTCTACTATTAAATAGCCGTGGGGATCTCTGGTGGCATCTTCAACCTCTCTAGGAAGAAGGCCTTTTGTGATGGAAAGATTTGACAAGCTAATATATCTATTTGTAGTTTATCCCGTGGGTTTTTAAACATTGCCAGATAACTGCTGTTCAGACTAATGGTGCGACTGTATTTACCCTGGTGGAACACATTTTGAGTCAACAACATGATGCTCATGTTTCTATGATGCCAATACTGAATAAAAAGTCTTACTACTTTAGGATAGTCGGAGGCTTGAAAAATAACATCATCCAGAATAATCAAGTGTTTCTGATTGGGAGCGAACAGGTTTTCATCTTCAAAAAAATCAGGGAGTCCTTTAACAAATTTTATTCTTTTATTCATCTTCTGCAGTTCGCTGTACATAGGTTGATGACATGTATAAATCGATACAATGTTTTCAAATACAACGTTTACAATATGTCCACAGTCTTCCAGTACCTTTGAAACAAAATAAGTCTTGCCACAACCACTCGGTCCCACCACCAAACATGAAAATGGAAAGGTGAACCTGGGGTCAAAATCAATCTCCTCCATCCGGATAAGATGTGACATTTTTTTTTCTCCAAAAAAATCTAATAACCAAAAGGCAGAGCGGTCCCGTCCCTAAAGAGACATTTTTTTTATCGTACACAACTCTGAACTTTTTCTGAAAAGACAAGTTTCTCAATACAAACCCCCTTTTATCACGTCCTATGCTGTATTGCGGCATCTCATTCACTCTGTCTCCTGAATTTGTCATGTAATCTTCCACCAAATCTCTGACGCTGTCAAAATTGACACATTCACAACATGATTGTGTCATATGCGCCTCTGTGAGGCGCGGAGAGAGACAAGCCCACACGCTGGATAAAGTTGTGTGTTTAATAAACAAAGGAGCAAACAGTTCCAAAAACGTGCAAACAGAAAATGCCAAACGAGGAGATAATACAGGAAGTACCTCAGAACGAGGGACCGGCTCTAGAGGGAAATTCAGCACTTTCAAAGAAAGAAACAGCTGAATAAAAGTGTCATGTGCTGGCGAGCGCTCGCCCCATCCTTCCTGTTCACCTGTCTCCTCATCGGACGCACCTGCTGTTTCCTGCTGGGCCAGCGTTTATAAGGAAGCGCTCTTCAGTGATTCAACGCTGGCTCGTTTGGGTATACTGCCCCAGCAGACAGCTCACTTTGTAAGCGGTTGTGTTGTTTATGACCTTGTCTTACACACGTTTTCTTCCACCTCTTCCAGGGTACTTCCAACGTAGTGGTGCGTCTCTGGGGATTTGGTGCACTCGCCAGCCTGTTGCTCCACCTCTATGCTGCTCATCCTCTCCACTCAGTCAGACCCCACAAACCATACCCAACCGGCAGTTCTTACCTGCCGGTTCCTCTCCTTCGCTGGGTTCTGTGCCGGTCACTCCTCACCTCCCACGCAAGTGGTATAATTTGATTCCCATTATTTCTCCATTCCCCTCTAATCAGTCTCGTCTATCCTCCTCAGGGCTCCAGCTTTTCAATTCAATTCAATTCAATTCAATTCAACTTTATTTATATAGCGCCATTTCACAACAACAGTCATCTCATAGCACTATCAACTGTAGGGGGAACCCCCACAGTCTGCACGGTGGCGCAGTGGTTTAGCACTGTGGCAGCACAGTTTTACCCTCGGCCGGGGGACCGCGGGGATCATGAGATCGTGGGTTCGATCCCAGCCCCCGACCAACAGTGAGCTGTGTGGAGTTTGCATGTTCTCCCCGTGTTGCGCGGGTTTACTCCGGGATTTCTCCGGTTTCCTCCCGCACACCAAAAACATGTAGGTTTAGGGCGCTCGCGCACGCAGCGACCAGCAGCCGGTGGCTTGTCACCAGACTGCAAACCAAGTCTACCTACGGGTACAAATAAGTAACAAAAAAAAAAAAAAAAAAAAAAACAGTTGCAGAAAGACCCCAGCAATCAGGCGATCCCCTGTGAGCAAGCACTTGGCGATGGTGGAGAGGAAAAACTCCCTTTAAACAGGAAGAAACCTCCAGCAGAACCAGGCTCAGGGAGGGGCAGTCATCTGCTGCGACTGGCTGGGGGGTGAGGGGATAGAGAAGAAGAAAAGAACAGACATGTAGAGAGCAAACAGCACGATGGGGACTCAATCTATGGGAGAGAACAAACAAATGTTAATGACCAGCAAAAAAAATATTTCATTGAGAGTGAGGAAAGGAGTGAGGCCCAGTGCATTACTGGAGGTCCCCCGGCTGACTAAACCTATTAGCAGCATAACTAAGGGAGGGTTCAGAAACACATGATCCCTCCCTAATTGTAGGCTATATCAAAAAGGTTGGTTTTAGCCCTATTCTTAAAAACAGAGATCGAGTCTGACTCCCGAATCCAGATTGGCAGCTGATTCCACAGGAGAGGAGCTTGATAACTGAAGGCTCTGCCTCCCATTGTACTTTTGGAGATTCTAGGTATTACAAGTAATCCTGCATTTTGGGAGCGTAGTGCTCTGTTAGGATAATACGGTAGTATCAGATCTTTTAAATAAAAAGGAGCCTGATTATTTAGAGCTTTGTAAGTAAGAAGAAGGATTTTAAACTTAATTCTAAACTCTATGGGAAGCCAATGAAGGGAGGCCAGAACCGGAGAGATATGATCTTTCTTTCTAGTACCTGTTAAAACTCTTGCTGCAGCATTTTGGATCAGCTGAAGACTTTTTAAAGATGTTTTAGGACAGCCTGATAATAAAGAATTACAATAATCTAATCTCGAGCTAACAAAAGCGTGGATCAGTTTCTCAGCATCACTCTGAGACAAGATGCTCCTAATCTTGGCAATATTACGCAAATGATAGAAGGCAGTCTTAGAAACAAATTTAATATGTGAATTGAAGGACAAATTCTGATCAAAAATAACTCCAAAGTTCCTCACAGAGCTATTAAGATAAAGAGTAACCGCATCCAAACTGAAAGTTTGATTTGGAAAGGAATTTCTAAGGTTTTTTGGACCAACAAGAATGATTTCAGTCTTATCTGAATTTAATAGCAGGAAATTACAAGTCATCCAAGCTTTGATGTCCTTAAGACAGGCTTCTAACTTGGCTAATTGATTACTATCATCTGGCTTCATTGACAGGTATAATTGTGTGTCATCTGCATAACAATGAAAATGTATACAGTGCTTTCTAATAATGCTGCCTAACGGAAGCATATATAAACTAAAAAGAGTAGGGTCTAGCACAGATCCCTGTGGAACTCCATGACTAAGCTTTGAGTAAAAGAAAACTCATTATTTACATGAACAAACTGGAACCTATCAGATAAATAAGATCTAAACCACTGCAACGAAGTTCCATTAAGTCCAACATAGTGTTCTAATCTATCAAGTAGAATATTATGATCGATAGTATCAAAAGCTGCACTAAGGTCTAAAAGGACAAGTACAGAAACTAGTCCATTATCAGATGCAATGAGGAGGTTGTTAGTGACCTTCGCTAAGGCTGTTTCAGTACTATGATGGATTCTAAACCCAGATTGAAACTCTTCAAGTAAACCGTTTCCCTGCAGGTGGTCAAATAATTGCGTAGCAACAACTCTTTCTAAGATTTTTGAAATGAAAGGGAGATTAGAGATTGGTCTATAGTTAGCTAAAGCTCCTGGATCTAGCGTTGGCTTTTTGAGTAAGGGTTTAATTACAGCCGTTTTAAAAGCCTGCGGTACATGGCCTAAAGTTAATGAAGAATTGATTATATGAAGAATAAAGCTACCAATAAGTGGGAAGACTTCTTTAAATAACCTGGTAGGAATAGGGTCTAAAAGACAAGTTGAAGGTTTGGATGAGGAAACTAATTTGTCTAACTCACAAAGGTCGATTGGAGTAAACTCATCAAGACAGACATCAATAGAAGGAGTTGTGGTAGTTACAGTATTTAAGTTAACCGTGGGAAGAATCTGATTGATTTTATCTCTGATGGATGAAATTTTATTATTGAAAAAGTTCATAAAGTCCTGACAAGTAAGCTCTAAGGGAATGCTAGGATTGACAGTGTCCTGACTCTTTGTCAACCTGGCTACAGCACTGAAAAGAAACCTGGGATTATTCTTGTTCTCTTCTATTAATGCAGATTAATAACTCGTTCTAGCTTTTCTAAGAGATTTTTTATAAATTAAAAGATGATTTCTCCAAGCTAAATAGATTTCATCTAAATTAGTGGAGCGCCATTTTCTTTCTAATTGATGAGTCTTCTGTTTTAAGGTATGAGTTTCTGTGCTGAACCAAGGAGTTAGAAATCTCTGATTAGACTTTTTCTTTTTTAAGGGGGCCACCAAGTCTAGAGTATGATGCAGAGAAGCTGAAACACTATCCACCATGTTATCAATTACAGAAGGAGCAAGCTGTCTATAGCTTATTTCCGTTGTGTTGACACATGGCATAGAGGAAACAATCTGCATACATTTGGTAACAGCATCATCTGAGAGGCATCTACTGTAATAATATTTTTCTTTAGGAGCCAAATAGTCAGAAATAGTAAAATCAAAGGTTAACAGACAATGGTCTGACAGTACAGGGTTATAAGGAGACACTACAAGATTTTCTATTTCTATGCCATATGTCAGAACAAGGTCCAATGTATGGTGAAGGTAATGAGTAGAATTTCCTACTTTCTGAGAAAACCCAATCGAGTCTAATATTGAATTAAATGCCACATTAAGGCAGTCACTATCTACATCCACATGTATATTAAAGTCCCCTACTATAATTATTATTATATTATCAGATTTCAGCACTAAATCAGCTAAGAAATCAGCAAATTCGGATAAAAATTCTGAGTAGGTTGATGGGGGACGATAAACTATGGCAAATAAAATTGGGTTTAACCTAAAATTGCTAAAGTGCCCAATACTGAGGACCAGGCCCTCAAAGGAATTATAACATGTTTTTTGCTTTACATTAACTAGTAATTTGGAATGGTAAATTGTTGCTACTCCTCCTCCACGACCAGAACTTCTGGGATTTTGACAGTTTAAATAACCAGAGGGAGTTGATTCATTTAAACCAACATAATCCTCTTGCCCTAACCAAGTCTCTGTAAGGGAAATTAAATCAATCTGATGATCAATTAACAGATCATGGACTAACAGAGACTTGGGAGTTAGAGACCTAATATTTAATAAACCACATTTAATTTTTAAATTATGAGGAGGAACAGAGGCCAAATCATTCAATTTAGAGGCTTTATGTTTAATTTGAGTTTTACCAATATTTTGCTTTGTCACTTTGGGATGCTTATACATTATATTTTTATTTACTTTGGAGGGAGCAGACAATGATTCTCTGATGGGGAAGACAGGGGCTAAGCTGAGGGGTGGCGGATGAAGAGGAGCTGCAGAGAGGCGTGTAAGACTGCGACTCTGCTTCCTGGTCCCGACTCTGAGTAGTCAAGATTTTGGAAATTTGGATAAAAAAGATGCCAGATTGTTAGATAAATGAGAAGCACCATCCAAAGTGGGATGAATGCTGTCTCGTCTCATAAGACCAGGTTTTCCCCAAAAAGAGCTCCAATTGTCAATGTAGCCCACGTCATTTTTAGGACACCACACAGACAGCCAGCGGTTCAAGGATGACGAGCGGCTAAACATGTCATCACTGGTCAGATTGGGGAGGGGCCCAGAGAATACTATATTAAGTTTCATGACTTCCGACTGCCGGAGACGGATTTTTTCTGGCGAGTGACTGACTTTTTCCACAAGTGTGCGATTTTGAAAATTCTAATAAAAGGTCAAACGTTCTCTGTGTGTTCTTTTGGTGATTGCACTTTGCACTCAGGTTGCTTGTCCGGTCAATATGACAGAACGAGCCAGCCAAGGTCACAGCCTGGCAAGTGTGTCATCAACCGAACACTCCGCACTCCACCGCCTCGATGTTACAGAGAGGCGGGTGGTTGAGCTCACTCAGCTGTTGCAGGCAATTACGCAGCAGCTGAATGTCATTTCAAATTAATTGGGTCATGCGGCTGTTCCGGCCACTCTGCCTCTACCTGCTTACCCACCATCTACTATCATTCGCTGAACCTTTGCCATTTCCATGCCTGCTCTGTATGCGGGGGAGGTGGGGAAATGCAAGGGCTTTTTGTGTCAGATTCGGCTTTATTTCGAGCAGGTGGTGGTGGTGGTGGTGGGGGGTTCCCGGATGATATTTCCAAAATCCACCAGTTTACTCTTCTGCTTCGGGGCCGTGCTCTTAGTTGGGCGCGGGCTGTTATCGAGAGTCAGAGAGGTTCGTCACCCACGTTTGACCAATTTGTGTCCGAATTTTCCTGCACTTTTGACCACTCCAAGAATGAAGGAAATGTCATGAGTCACCTGATGTTGCTCCGCCACGGCAGCCGGTCTGTGGCTGACTTCTCGGTGGAGTTTCAAGTCGAGGCAGCTGATTCAGGGTGGAACGAGGTTGTACTACGCAGCGCGTTCCTCCACGGACTTAATCCTTGGCTCCGCGATGACCTGGTGGTTCATGCCGTTCTGCCACCTTGGACAGTCTGATAGATCAGGCAGTCAGGCTGGATAATCAGTACCGTGAACACGCCCAGGAGCGCGGTGCCTCCCCTCGCCCGTTCGCCACATGCACACTCCTGGCGCCTACTGACCTAGATGAGTCCGATTCCGCCCCCGAGCCTATGGAGCTCAGCTCTGCTTGCCTTCCGCGGGCAGAGGTTGAGCGGCAGATCGGGGCGTGTGCCTACTGTGGTTCGCTGAAGCACAAGTTGGTCACATGCCACCTACAGCCAAAAGACTCAGCCCGCCAGTAACCGCGGGGGGTTGGGACTCAACCTGATCCTCCCAGTAATTTTTCTATTTCGGCCCTGGTTCAGCAACCGTGGGTCAAGAGGAGGGTCTCCACCCTAATAGATTCCGGGGCAGAGGGTAATTTCATCTCCTTTAAGCTGGTGCACGAGATGGGGATTCCGACGGTTAAACTGGTGGCTTCCCGTCCCGTGCAAACCCTTTCTGGCCAGACAGTGGCATCCGTTACTCATTGTACGGTGCAGTTATCCATCCTGTTGTCCGGTAACCACCGGGAGAGGCTGACTTTTTACATGTTTCCACGGGCCTCTCATGTGGTGGTACTGGGTTAGCCGTGGCTCCAGAGGCATAATCCAATTCTTAATTAGGCACAAAATTCCATCACCTCCTGGAGCCCTAATTGTTTAGCTATGTGTCTAAATTCGGCCGAGTGTTCACCATCCCTCCCCGTCTCCTCTCCTCAGGTTGAGCTGCTGGACCTCAGCCTCGTGCCCGAGGCCTATCACGACCTTGGGGAGGTCTTTAGCAAGTCATGAGCGTTAGCGCTTCCTCCGCATTGCTCATATGACTGTGCCATTGACCTCCTTCTGGGTGCGAGGCTGCCGTCCACCAAGCTCTATAGTATTTCTGGGCCTGAGAGGGAGGCAATGGAGAGGTACATGAAGGATTCATTGAACACCAGTCTCATTCGGCCATCCTCGGCTCTCCTCGGGGTGGGGTTTTTCTTTGTGGGCAAGAAGGATGGGTCTCTGCATCCATGCATTGACTACCGTGAACTTAGCACCATCACAGTCAAAGATAAATATCCGTTGCCCCGGATGAACTCTGCTTTCGAGCTCCTGCAGCGTTCGTGTGTATTCTCCAAGCTCGATCTATGCAATGCATACCATCTAGTCAGAATACGCGAGGGGGACGAGTGGAAAACAGTGTTTAAAACACACTTGGGGCAATTTGAGTACTTGGTTATGCCTTTTGGATTAACTAACGCCCCCGCTGTTTTCCAACGTTTAATCAACGACGTCCTTCGCGATATGCTTAATCGGTTTGTTTTCGACTATTTGGACGACATCGTGATTTTTTCTTGCATGCTGGAGGAGCACGAGACCCATGTTATAGCTGTGTTACAGTGGCTCTTAGAGAATCAACTTTACGTCAAGGCTGAGAAGTGTGACTTTTCCATGACTTCCACTTCTTTCCTTGGCTTTATTGTAGTGGAGGGAGAGCTGAGGGCTGACGCGGCCAAGGTGAAGGCTGTGCTGGATTGGCCAACACCCCACTCCCGCAAGGAGCTGCAACGCTTCTTGGGGTTTGTGAATTTCTATTGCAGGTTTATCTGCAACTATAGTGGGGTAGCACAGCTTTTAGCCCAGCTGACCTCTGTTAAGGTTTCATTTTTATGGACCAAGGCAGCTGAGCAGGCCTTTACTAAATTAAAGGGCCTGTTAGCGGACAAATCCATCTTGGCTCAGGTCGACCTCCAGCTCCAATTTACCCTGGAGGTGGACGCTTCAGAAACGGGGTTGGGCACTGTTTTGTCCCAGCGCTCTCCCCCGGACTTGAAGCTCCGCCCATGTGTGTATTTCTCTTGGTGGCTCACCCCAGCCGAGAGGAATTACGACGTTGGGGATTGCGAGCTGTTGGCCATTAAATTGGCATTTGAGGAATGGAGACACTGGCTGGAGGGAGCCGTTCACCCACTAGTCATGTGGACCGACCACAAGAACTTGGAATATCTGCGGTTGGCCCCCCGGCTTAATCCTAGGCAGGCTTGCCTGGCCCTATTTTTCCAGCATTTTAATTTCACTGTCACTTATAGGCCCTGCTCCCGTAACGGGAAGCCTGATGCTCTCTCCAGGCAGTTCAGTCAGGACTTGGCTGACCCCCCCCTCCTGCTCCCACCCCATTCTTCCGCCTTCGTGCGTCCTGGGAACCCTTACCTGGGAGATTGAGAGTACAGTCCTCCAGGCCCGGTCCTCAGAGCCCGAACCGGCAGGATGCCCCCCTAACTGCCTTTACGTTCCTGTCGCCCTCTGCAGCGAAGTTATCCAGTGGGGGCACACTGGACGTTTCGCCTGCCACCCGGGGATGGTACATGCTATTGACATCATTAGGCGAGCATTTTAGTGGCCCACATTGCGGCGGGATGTGCAGGAGAGAATGAGAAACACATGCAACAGATATCATCCTTTGAATGGCAGAATCCTGTTAGATATAGCATCTTTACAGAGGTCACGTGATTCTATTAGAATCTTGAGGCCTTCTGTAGTGAGATTTTTCTCTATTTTGTCCTTTGTATTCAGTTTCTTACATCACAGCAAGCACACTGATTGATCAGGTTTTCTTGGTTGCTTGGGTGGGGGCTCACCAAGATCCATTATCCATTACCTGGAAGAGATGTAAGGGTTTTTAGAGATGCACCAAGCTATGATAAACATGCTGCACACAGGAGATAGGAGATTCAAGCAGGCCGCCAACAATAAGTGCAATAAAACAATTTTGAAGCCAGCACAATATTCAAAAGGCTAAAAACAGCACTGCACCTGCAAAAAGACAACAATATGAGGCACAAAGTACAAACAGTAATGTAACTTTCTGTATTTTTTTGAATTAGCATTGTTAGCAGATTGATATCACTCAGCAGAATTTCACTTCAAGTTCAGTGTATCTGATCAGTGTAACATCTGTATCTACCTATAAGCATCCTTTATCTTGCCCTTAGAAGGTTTAGATTAAACATAGTGTATATAGACAAAGAGTTCACTGACTTAGGAAAAATTGTGAGGTTTGTTACAACGTTCTGAGAAGACTGAAAAAGATGCAATGGCAGCCATCTTGAAAATAATAAGGTTCCAAGATGTGACAGAAACCTAAATATATATTTGTATGATTTAGATCTATAAAATACCAGATTTAAAACCTCAAATATATCTGTCATGCTTTTTACAGAATAAGACATACAGCAAAAACTGAGAAAAAATTAATCGCATGTGGAAATGACTGTCTTTCCTGATCATTTTCTGGGGTTAAAGCTTCAGAAAATCAAAAAGTAACACGAAAGTAAGTTCTAATGATAGTTTTTCCCCATGCATGATAGTTTATTTCGTGTATGTCTCCTGACTGCCAAAAATGCTTGTCACATACCTGTATGTGAAAAATTCAATTCAATTCATCCATCCATCCATCTTCTTCCGCTTAATCCTTTACGGGTCACGGGGCGGGGGGGGGGGGGGCGCTGGAGCCTATCCCAGCATCTTTGGGTGAGAGGCAGGGTACACCCTGGACAGATTGCCACTCCATCGCAGGTCAATTCAATTCAATTCAACTTTATTTTTAAAGCGCCATTTCACAACAATAGTCATCTTGTAGCACTTTCAACCGTAAGGGAAACCTCCACAGTTGCAGAAAGACCCCAGCAACTATGCAATCCCCTGTGAGCAAGCACTTGGCGATGGTGGAGAAAAAAAACCAACTCCCTTTTAACAGGAAGAAACCTCCAGCAGAACCAAGCTCAGGGAGGGGCAGTCATCTGCTGCGACTGGCTGGGGGGTGAGGGGATAGAGAAGAAGAAGAAAAGAACAGACATGTTGAGAGCAAACAGCACAATGGGGGCTCAATCTATGGGAGAGAACAAACAGATGTTAATGACCAGCAAAAATGTTTCATTGAGAGTGAAGAAAGGACTGAAGCACAGTGCATTGTTGGAGGTCCCCCGGCTGTCTAAACCTATTAGCAGCATAACAAAGGGAGGATTCAGGGGCACATGATCCCACCCTCATTATAGGCTATATCAAAAAGGAAGGTTTTAACCTTATTCTTAAAAACAGAGATTGAGTCTGACTCCCGAATCCAGATTGGCAGCTGGTTCCACAGGAGAGGAGCTTGATAACTGAAGGCTGTGCTTTTCATTGTACTTGTGGAGATTCTAGGTATTACAAGTAATTCTGTGTCATAAACCCTCCGTGCGCTCTATCTTTGCGCACGGAGGAGAGAAGGAGAAACGAGGATTTAAGTGCAGGGGTCACCACACACACACACACACACACACACACACACACACACACACACACACACACACACACACACACACACACACACATTTATTGAACTATCTACCATGCTATCAATTACAGAAGGAGCAAGCTCTCCATAGCTTATCTCCATTGAAATGACACATGGCATAGAGGAAACAATCTGCATAAATTTGGTAACAGCATCATCTGAGAGGCATCTACTGTAGTAATATTTGTCTTTAGGAGCCAAACAGTCAGAAATAGTAAAATCAGAAGTTAACAGACAATGGTCTCACAATACAGGGTTATGAGGAGACACTACCAGATTTCCTATTTTTATGCCATATGTCAGAACAAGGTCCAACATGTGGTGGAGATAATGGGTAGATTTTCCTATTTTCTGAGAAAACTCCATCGAGTGTAATACTGAATTAAATGCCATATTAAGCCAATCACTATCTACATCTACATGTATATTAAAGTCCCCTACTAATTATTCTATCTGATTTAAGCACCAAATCCGCTAAGAATTCGGCAAATTCTAATAAAAACTCTGAATAGGCTGAGGGAGGATGATAAACTATGGCAAATAAAATTGAGTTTAACCTAAAATTGCTAACATGCCCAATACTGAGGACCAGGCCCTCAAAGGAATTATAACATGTTTTTTGCTTTACATTAACTAGTAATTTGGAATGGTAAATTGTTGCTACTCCTCCTCCACAACCAGAACTTCTGGGATTTTGACAGTTTAAATAACCAGAGGGAGTTGATTCATTTAACCTCTTGCATGCCGGGATACCGCGGGCGGTCACGTCTCTGCGTCCTAGCGCTCCCTCGTGCGCACTAGGACGCACACTGTGCGTCTCAGTGCGCACTGAAAAAAAAAAAGCTGCATTTCCGTTCTTCCACTACAGACACAGCCACGAACAGAAAGCCAAAGGAATGCTTTGATTGGTTTAGATTTGATTGACCTCTCATTCGACTAATAAGAGCCTTGAATTGGGTTTCGGAAACCTTGAAGAAGCAATGACTGAAAACCTAGCAAGAAGGACCCGCCTACCAACGGCTGCGAATACAGCGAGCCAATTGAAGCAGAGAAGTTCGATGATTGAAAGCGTGCGTCCCGTGCGTAAAATCTGTTTTGTGTAAGCCGCTGGGTGACACACACGCGTTCACCAGTCTTTTTTTCTTACTACTGTTCTTATTTGTTTTGAAAAATCGTTTGCCAAAACCGCAATCATGGAAGCGCAAAACCGCAATAATGGAATCATGGTTTGACCGGGTCGCGTGACCAGAACCACGAGTTGTAACAAGCGGACCAGCGTCATGTTCGTCTGACAATGAGGAAGAGAAGTTCGCCAGCGACACTGCTGTTGTGGACAGGTAAGTGTTATAAGCTAAATTATTCTTTATCCCTGAAAAATGTAATCAAAATGACTTTTGACCGATCGGTAAATTACAACTGTGCGTCATCGCCACATGACGGACCGGTCCGTGCGCCGCGTCCAGACCGTGAACGCCCTCCCCCACCCCCCCGCTACTCTTCTGTAGCGGATTGCAGATATTTTAGTACAACTGTGCGTAGTAGACCGCGGCGCACCGTCCCCGCGGTCCGTTATGTGGGGATGGACGATGTCCGTCCTCTGTAGCGGGGGTGGGTGGGGGGGTGGGAGTTGTTATCCTCTACATTACAGATATTTTAGTATAATTTTTAGTGCACTGTAGGTTATTTTTTCTTGTAAAAAAAAGCCACACATTTTTTACGTGGCATGCTTCTTTGTGTGTGGGGGCTTGTTTGTTCATTCATTCATTCATGAATGAATAAACACCCCCCCCCACACACACACACACACAGCCCTGAGTGTCACCTTTCATTAGAGCCCAAGATCAAGCTTCTATATTGAATCATTCAAAAGTTACAGACGTTTTTCCAAACTGTGCCATTTGGCACAATTTGGCACAGTTCAAAAACGCCTGGGAACAACCTGACAAAAAAGCTGTGTAATATATTCATTTTTTGTGGTATTGTTACAAAATTTTGACCTCAGCTGGATAACACTTGGTTCTACATTTCTGTTGCATTTTCCAGCCCGGATCTGACAGCTGTGTGTTATTTGCAAGCATTTGTATCCAAAAAAAACACCCAGGCAAACTTTATTTTCTTCAAGTTCAGTATGTTTAGATGACTGTTACTCAGTGGCAGGAGCACTTAGAGAGATTATGACTGTTTTGCCAAAAAATTCAAAGTGTTTTCTTTTAAATGAGACCAACCCCATGAAGATGCTGCAAAGGGTTGAAGAACAGCTTTTGATTTACTTTGGGTACGTTATTTTTAGGCGTTTTTAGGGAAATTGACCAGAGTGCAAGGGGTTAAACAACATAATCCTCTTGCCCTAACCAAGTCTCTATAATCTATATTAAATCAATCTGATGATCAATTAACAGATCATGGACTAGCAGAGACTTGGGAGTTAGAGACCTAAAATTAAACCACATTTAATTTTTAAATTATGAGGCGGAACAGAGACTAAGTCATTAAATGTAGAGGCTTCATGTTTAATTTGAGTTTTACCAACTTCTTGTTTAATCACTTTGGGATGCTTATACATTATATTTTTATTTACTTTGGAGGGAGCAGACCAAGGGCGTAACTTTGTTTCAAACATTGGGGGGGGGGGGGGTGAGATCTCTGCCCGTATAAAGATTTGAAAAAAAAAAATCTTTTTATTATAGGACTGTCAGGTCATCAGTACAGGTAGGTGTCTCCAATGTCCTCTTTTTCATTTTTAAAGGAAAAGGATTTTTTAAGCAAAAAAATGACAGTATATGTACCCTAGTGGGAGGAAGAGCACAAACTCGTTAACTTTGCTAAAAGGACAAGGCTAATTTATCCCTTTATTTTGGCATTCCCATATTAGTAACAGTTGTAAAAATTATTTCCCTAATTTACCAAATCTATATTCAGACTTGTAATAGTCTTTGCCACTATGATGCAGCAGACCTACTTAACACATATTATGTATTAAATATTTCAGCACTGGCAGAAATCAAGTTTTGACTGTTGTTACCTGGTCAAGTGTGCCTCCTCTCTTTCTATAGTCATCAGTGCTGTCTCTCTGTCTCTCTGTCCCTCTGGACACCTGTGCTGATTCTCTGGTTACCTTTACCTCCTCTCTTCTCTCCTTTGTCGTTCACCCTGCTGCTGCTTCATTCTTGCTCCTGATATATATATATATATATATATATATATATATACAGTATATATACAGTATATATATATATATATATATATATATATATATATATATATATATATATATATATATATATATATATATATATATATATATATATATACGTATATATACTGTATATATATATATATAAAAACTTAGTTAATATTCAAATGGTTTGAAAGAGGTACGTCATGGACAATTTTGGAGGATGTAATTCATGCTAGATTTTTCAGTGCCAAAATCTTGGAAAGATGTTTTTGACTTGACATTTTGACTTCCGGCGCCACACGAGTAGGCTGCCTTTTTGCAACAGCGGATCAATTTCTGCCTATTTCTATTTACTATCTGGCTTTCTTGCCAATCTTTCTGATCCAGCGTCACCTTTATCCCATCCAAACACGTAGATCACCCAAATGTCTCCTGAGCCAGCGGACGGAGCCACTGTTTCTCGCAGGAGGCAGTACAATAGAGACCAGCTGATAGCACTTAACCGGCCCACAATGCTAACGCAAAAACTCGACATACCAGGAGAAATAAGACGGAAACGGCGTGGGTGTCGAGCTGCAGTAAGACAGCGGGCGAGGAATATAAGGTACAGACCCGTCCTCACATCCGTTATTATGGGGAATGTTCGATTGCTACTCAGTAAGACTGATGAGCTAGCGGCTATCTCCCGCTACGAGAGCGTGTACAGAGAGAGTAGCCTGTTGTTGTTCAGCGAGACGTGGCTAACAGAATTAGCAACAGATGCTAACATCAAACTGGAGGGTTTCCACGCAATAGGAAACCCCTTGTCTTCCCCTTGTCTTCCCAGACAGTGGGAAGACAAGGGGCGGAGGAGTGCTAATGTATGTCAAGAACAACTGGTGCAGACCGGGACATATCACGGTTAAGGAACAGCACTGTAGCAAAGACATTGAGTTGCTAGCTGTTAGCATGCGGCCTACATATCTCCCGAGGGAATACTCACATGTGATCTGCATTGTTATTTATGCAAATCCGACGGCGAACGCTGGGACAGCGCGTGACGTCATCCACTCAGTAACTGGCAGGCTGCAGACAGAACACCCAGAGGCTCTCCTCCTCATCTCAGGTGATTTCAACCATATTTCACTGTCCCCCATTCTACCCACGCTCACCCAGTATGTCACATGCCACACTAGAGACAATAAAACACTGGACTTATTTTATGTAAATACTAAGGAGGCGTACACCTCATCACCACTCCCCCCACTCGGGAGATCAGATCACAACTTGGTTCATCTTCTGCCGGTGTACAAACCCTTAGTACACAGACAACCTCCGGTCATGCGCACGGTGAAGTTATGGTCTGAGGAGGCAATGGACATGCTAAAGGACTGTTTTGAAATCACTGCCTGGGAGCAGCTCTGCGATCCACATGGTGAGGACATCGATGGCCTCACTCACACCATCACGGACTACATCGGCTTCTGTGTGGACAACACCATACCCACCAAGACCATACGGTGTTGCTCGAACAACAAACCCTGGATCAACCCTGAGATTAAAACACTTCTGAGAGAGAAGAAGAGGATCTTCAGGTCGGGGAACAGGGAGATGCTGAAGTCCATATAGAGGGAGCTGAGGAGGAAGATCAGAGAAGGCAAGGACAGCTTCAGGAAGAAGATGGAGGACAAGCTGCAACAGAGCAACATCGGCGGGGTCTGGAGAAACCTTAAAACCATTTCTGGGCTCCAGAATACCTCCCCCCAGGCCACGGGGGGCAGGGTGTGGGCGAACAATCTGAACCTGTTTTTTAATAGGTTTGACCAGTCGCCTCCCCCCCCCCCGACTGCACAACAACCACTGCTGCCTCTAAAGTCATCGAGACCTGCTGTCCATACCCCACTCCACCAACACTCCTCACTCCTAGCACACAGCCCCCCAACCTGACCCTCACTAAGACCCAGGTAAGGATGGAGCTGAGGAAGATCAAAGCGAGGAAGGCCTTGGGACCGGACGGCATCAGCGCAAAGCTCCTCAAGTCCTGTGCAGACCAGCTGTGTGGGATTGTGGAGCGCATCTTCAACCTGAGCCTGAAGCTGGGGAGGGTACCACAGTTGTGGAAAACATCTTGTGTGGTACCTGTACCAAAGACTTCCCACCCCAAAGATCTGAACAGCTACAGACCAGTGGCCCTGACGTCTCACATGATGAAGACCCTGGAGAGACTGCTCCTTGCTCACCTCCGCCCCCTGGTGGGACCAGCGATGGATCCACTCCAGTTCGCCTACCAGCATGGCATTGGGGTGGAGGATGCAGTGATCTTCCTCCTTCACCATTCTCTGTCCCACCTGGAGAAGCCCGGGAATGCGGTGAGGATCATGTTCTTTGACTTCTCCAGTGCTTTCAACACCATTCAACCGATGATCCTGAAGGACAAGCTGCTGTGCGCAGGGGTGGACCAGCACCTGTCATCATGGATCCTGGACTACCTCACTAACCAGCCACAGTTTGTGAGAACCCGAGATTGGGTGTCTGACACGATCATCGGTAGCATGGGGGCCCCCCAGGGAACGATTTTGGCTCCCTTCCTGTTCACCCTTTATACTGCGGACTTCTCACACAACACAACACACTGCCATCTACAGAAGTTCTCTGATGACTCTGCGATTGTTGGCCTCATCTCCAACGGTGATGAAGCTGAGTACAGAGGACTTATCCAGGACTTCGTGGACTGGTGCCATCGGAACTGCCTCCAGATCAACGCGAGGAAAACTAAGGAGCTGGTGGTGTACTGCCGCAGGCAAGGACAACCCCTCACAGCACCAGTAAACATACAGGGAACAGACATTGAGATGGTGACATCCTACAAGTACCTGGGTGTTCATCTGAACAATAAACTAGACTGGTCACACAATACCGACGCACTCTACAAGAAGGGACAGCGCAGGCTGTTCCTACTGAGGAGGCTCAGGTCTTTTGGTGTACAAGGGGCGCTGCTGAAGACATTCTACAACACGGTGGTGGCATCAGCCATCACTTTTGGAGTGGTCTGGTGGGGCAACAGCATTACAGCAGCCAATAGGAAGAGACTGAACAAACTGATCAAGAAAGCTAGATCTGTCCTGGGGAAACGCCTTGACCCAGTGGAGGAGATAGGCGAGAGAAGGATGGTGGTTCCTCAACACACTGAGGAACTCATCTAGCAGTAGACCACATCATCCTAGGTGTGCAACCGAGAGGTTTCGCAGGCCCTTCCTACCTACGGCTGTCAGACTGTATAACCTAAGCAGGGCTGCTCGCAGAGATATCAAAAAAACGTGACGACCTAGTAGTATTGAATGCAAAAGACGCAACAGACTTACACAAATGGTCCCCTCCAGTATACAACTAGGACAATATCAGTCGCTACGAAGGGTGACAATATGTATGGGTACATATTCATACTATGTAGGATAACTAAGTAGACGGTTATGCTGTTTATTCCATCTTGCTACAATGCTCCGCACTTTGTATATATATTTATATATTTATGTGTACGTATGTATATCCACTGCTCTTATTTATATTTTTCGTATCTTCTTAATTATTGCTCTGAGTGTTGCTATCCCTGTGCTGTTGCAATCATGGAATTTCCCCACTGTGGGACTAATAAAGGCTTATCTTATCTTATCTTATGTAAAATATTCTTCACCCCTTCTTCCCTTCTTAACAGTGCAGTACCCATCTTAACAGTGCAATCAGTATTAACTGAGGTTAATCTAGCCACTGAATGAGGCTTAATCACCATTATTCTGAACTCATTTTATTTTGTGATTAATCAGTTGGGGTGATTAACACATTTATTCTGACAGGACTAATGTTTTTTCATTGATTTATGATGTCACCACTTGCTACCATGTGGTTATTTCTTACCAAGCAGATGGACTAAGGACACTACTGTGATTTAGTCAGCTAGACTATGACAAAAGTAACAGTTATCCTGCCTGCAGAGGTGCTATGAGCACAGCAGAGATTTACTCATAGTAAATCTGTGAGTAGATTTGTGACTAAATCATCCTGGAATAAAAAAAAAATACTCTGGATTCATTATTTAGACATTTTTTTTTTTTTACAATGACAGTTTTCAAATTTAGGATTCAGGTATTTGCACCCCCCCCCCAAAAAAAAAGTAAATAACAAATTTACCTTTGAATGAATGAATGAATGAATGAATTTATTTCGGATAGTACATTACAGGTTAAAAGAAACTGTATAATATAACAACAAGGTCAAATTAGACAAAGACTCCTTCTACTATACAATTCCACGTGAGTTATCCGAAATGGGTGATGGCTGAAGCCGCAGCTTATATTGCCCACCCATATTCCATCCAAGAATTCAAAGGAGAGAAAAGAGAAAACAAGACAAGAGCGATTACAATTTAAAACAAGGCTAAGACAAAATATGACTGAGAGAAAAAGAAAACTGAGCTAGTCTAAGTTAAGCGGTTACTATTCAAAAACAAATCTAAGACATAGTGTCACAGAGAAAAAAGAAAAACTAAGCTATAACACAACACAGGCTGGAAATGTCAATCCTTATGTGAGTTTACATGTCGTCTTGTAAATATGTTTGGAGTATTTCTTCCTTTAGTTTTTGTTTAAATTGTCCAAGCTTTGTACATGATTTTAATTCAGGTCCAAAATCGTTCCATAATCTGACACCTTGCACTGAAATACAGTGTTGCTTGGTAGTTGTTCTCACTGTAGGCTTTTGAAATATACATGTTCCTCTGAAGTGATATCGTTTCTCCCTTGTTTGGAACAACTTTTGGATATTTGCGGGCAGTGATAGATTCTTCACTTTGAACATTATTATTGCGGTTTTAAAGTCGATCAGATCTTTCAACTTGAGAGTTTTTTGTTTAAGAAAAAGTGGGTTTGTTGGTTCCCTGTAAGCTGCTTTGTTGATTATTCTAATAGCTCTCTTTTGAAGCATAAAGAGTGGATATATGTTTGTTTTATATGTATTTCCCCATACTTCATTACAATATGTCATGTATGGGAGTATTAATGAATGATACAAGGTGTATAGTGTGGGTTGATTCAGCAAATTTTTCACTCTGTGTAATATTGCAATTGATTTGGATACTTTACCTTTTATATAATTAATATGTGGCTTCCAACACAGTTTGTTATCAATTATTACTCCAAGGAATTTAGTTTCGGATACCCTTTCAATCTCTACACCATTTACACTGAGTTTGGGTACTGGGTAGTTGTGATGGTTGTTAAAGACTATAAATTTTGTCTTGCTTAAATTGAGCGTTAATTTGTTTGAATCAAACCACAGTTTCAGCTTTCCTAATTCCTTTCCGAGTGTATCCAGAAGTTGTTCCAAGTTGTTTCCACTGCATAGCAGGTTAGTGTCATCAGCAAACAATATTAAGTCCATTTTTTCTGAAACTTTACATATATCATTTATATACATATTGAATAATAATGGTCCCAAAACTGAACCCTGTGGGACTCCACAGGTGACCTTCAGTAGCTCTGAGTTTTTGTTGTTAACACATACAAACTGATATCTATTCTTTAAGTAACTTCTTAACCAGGACAGTGCTACCCCTCTGATACCACAATTTTGTAGTTTCTTTAATAATAGATTGTGATCTACTGTATCAAATGCTTTTTTAAGATCCAGGAATACTCCAACTGAATACTCTTTATTTTCAATGGCTGTTGATATTTTTTCTGTAAATTCCATTAAGGCATATGCTGTTGTCCTTTTGTGTCTGAACCCATATTGCTGCTCACACAATAAATCATTCTTCAGTATGAAGTTGTCAATTCTCTCACCTTTGCCAAATTTACCAGAAAAAAACATGCAAATTTAGGAGAAAATAATATAAATTCACAAGAAGAAAGTAGCAACTTGATGATAGTCAAAACAAATCAGAAATTTAAATGATTTTGCAAATATGTAAGGAAAACGGCTTATTTTCCATGACAAAAAAATGCAAATTTGAGAAAAATGCTTCATTTTTATTAGAAACTGTGAATTTAGGGGGAAAACAACATGGGGGAAATACTGCATTTTGAATACAAAAAGTAGGCAAGTTTACAAGAAAAAAAGCTGTAAAACTATGACAAAATAGTTGCACACATGAAAAAGTGACATTAGAAATGTCACAGTGCTACATAAAACACTAAAGTTTACTAAGGGAGAAAAAGATTGGACAGAATATTTGGAGCCCTAAAAGCTGGAAGTGAGGACAGCTCTAACTTTAAATGGGTTTATAATATGTTTTTAGTTGATATATCGTCGTCGGCTCCAGCTCGTGTCCGAGCATTGATTTCGTCTTAGTTTTCAGGACGTTGCCATCTGTGATCGATGTCGATGGCGGATGTGGCTCTGAAGGCCCAGCCTATGATAGAACTGTCGTGGGCAGAAGTCACATTTTATTGTGGGTGGGGGACGTGGTTGATTCTGTTTTTCTTGTCTTTTTTTGTGTTTATCATCATCCTGTTGTTTTCTGTGCCTCTCAAATGAGTCTGTGCCTTCCCAAGTTCTTCTTCTCCAGGCTGCTCTGTTGGTGGCAAGTTGTTCCCAAGATCTTTTGTCTATGTTGGCTTGCTTCAGGGAACATTTTAGCTGGTCCTTGTATCGCAGTTTTGGCCTACCATGTGGTCTTTTTCCTGTCTCAAGCTCCCCCTGGAGCATGATTCGTGGTAGTCAGGTGGGGTCCATCCGTACGACATGTCCTGTTCATCGAAGGCGGTGCTGCAAGATGGTAGCTTCCACACTAGGCAGCAGAGCATGCTTGAGAATCTCATTGTTTGAAAGTCAATCCTCCCAACGAATGCCAAGTATTTGTCTGAGCTTTCTCTGTTGGAAGTTCTCAAGGCGCTTGATATCGCGACGATACAAGGTCCAGGCTTCACAGTCGTAAAGAAGGGTGGAAAGAACAATGGTCCGACAAACCATGATTTTGGTGCGGATGGTTATTGCATGATTATTGAAGACTCGATGACAAAGGCGTCCATATGCGGAGTGTGCAGCTTTTATGCAGTTTTCGATGTCCTTTGCACAAGTTGGTATTTTTGAGAGGATGCTACCAAGGTAAGAGAAATGCTCCACTTCATCAACAGGATTTCCGTTAATCTTAAGGTTGATCCTTGAGGAAGTTTGACCAGGTGCTGGTTGGTTGAGGATTTTGGTTTTGTCAGTGTTAACTTCCATTCCAAAATGCTCATAAGAGTCATTATAAATGGTAGCTATCCTCTGGAGGTCATCAACAGTCTGAGCTGGTGTGGCATTATCGTCTGCAAACTGCAATTCATGAACACTGGTGATTGAGGTTTTGGATTTCGCGTGAAAGCGAGCAAGATTAAAAAGCCCCCCATCCAAGCGGTATCGCAGATTGATACCAGGGGTTGTAGGTGGTATTTTATTTAGCATTGCAGCCATAAACAACGAAAAGCAGGTTGGAGCAAGGACACATCCTTGCTTGAGACCACTAGTGATGGGAAAAGGGTCTGAGAGGGTATTCTGGTGGCAAACCCTACCAACCATGCCATCGTGGAGAGCGCAAACAAGAGCGATGAAATCATCTGGACATCCAAAACGAGCAAGAACAGCCCATATAGCAGGGCGAGGAACTCGATCAAAGGCCTTCTTGAGGTCGCAGAAGATGAACATAAGTGGTTGTTGTTGTTCTTGGCTCTTTTCCTGGAGTTGTCGAACACAGAATATCATATCTACTGTACCACGAGAGGGTCTAAAGCCACATTGGGACTCAGGAAGTACATCCTCGGCTACTACAAGAAGACGGTTGAGAAGGATACGAGCAAAGATCTTGCTTGCGATGCTCAGTAGTGAGATGCCGCGGTAGTTACTGCAGTTCTCTCTATCTCCCTTCTTGAAAATGGTGGCTATATTTACATTTTTAAAGTCACTTGGTAGCGTCTTGGTTTCCCATATTTTAAGTAGAAGCTGCATTAAATAGTTTTTCACCTCGGGGACCTCCATGAAGATAGAACTCCAGTGGGATGTTATCTGGTCCTGGTGCTTTGCCTGTCTTCATGTCCTTTATAGCTTTATTTAGCTCATGTAGTGAAGGTGGTGTAGACATCCACTCGCGAGTGGGGTGTTGTGGGGTCTTGCAGAGGAGATCACTAGGGGTGCAAAAGTGACTATTTAATAGACTCTCAAAGTGGGGCTTCCAACGGTCAAGGATCCCCTTGGTGTCTGTGATAAAGGTGGAGCTATTTGCATCTTTTAGGCTGCCCACAGATGATCTGGTGGTGCCAAAGCTGTCGTTTGTTGCAGCATAAAAATGGCGCACATCCTGTTGGTCGGCATATTTTTGCAAATCTTCTGCTTTTTGCTGCCACCAAGTGTTTTGGGCTTTACGAATCCCTCTCTGGCATGCCACTTTTTCTTGCTGGTGTTTCTGTTGATTCTTTGCAGACGGATCATTTTCAAACGCAAGACGTGCATGGCGTTTAGCCTCTATGAGGTCGGTGATTGTTTCATTATTCTCGTTGAACCAGTCTTGGTTTTTCTTGTGTTTGTGACCAATCGTTTCTTTGGCGGCAGCAGTCAATGCATCACGGAGAGTGGTCCATCGGCCTTCAATTGAGGCATTGTCTGGAAGGCTCAGTTCATTCATGTTTCTACCAATGGCCTCTCTAAAGGACTGCAACATTTGGGGATTGCGGAGCTTGTCACAGTCAAAGCGATGGTGAGGAACGTTTGCCAAAATGCGCTTTGGTGGTTGCCGGATCGTAATATTGAGTTGGGAGATCAGGAGGCGGTAATCTGTCCTACAGTCATCTGCTCCAGGCATGGATGGTGTGATGCGGACATCATTTCGGTCTCTTGTTTTTGTGAGGACATAGTCAAGGGTGTGCCACTTTTTGGAGCGAGGGTGTTTCCAGGTCGTCTTCTGGTGATGGGGGAGTTGGAAAAGGGTGTTTGTTACAATAAGATTGTGTTCGGCACAAAGGGCCAGTAAAAATTCCCCATTTGCATTGCATTTTCCCATACCATGGTGGCCTTTGATGCCTTTCCACAGCTGGTGGTCACTACCAACTCTCGCATTGAAGTCACCCAGAATAACAAGCTTGTCAGATTCTGGGACTGTCAGAATGGTATGTGTGAGCTGTTCATAGAAGGAGGTCTTGCTTTCATCTTCAGATGTAAGTGTAGGCGCATACACTGAGATCAGAGTGAGGAAACCTTTTTGGGTGAGCGGGATTCGGATGGTCATTATTCGCTCATTGATTGCAGTTGGAACAAGGTTGTATTGGTCCACAAGCTGGGATCGGATGGCAAAGCCTACACCATGGATACGTGGATCTTCTGTATCCTTTCCCTTCCAGAAAATGGTGTAGTTTGATCCAGTTTCCTTGATGTTGCCTTCCTCAGCAAGTCTAGTCTCACTTAGAGCTGCTATGTCGATGTTAAAGTGTGCAAGTTCTTTACATACCAGAGCTGTATGACGTTCTGGGCGCTCACTGCTCCTCGTGTCCTGCAGTGTGTGGATGTTCCAAGCACCCAGGATGAAGAGTTTTGTAATGAGAGATCCAATCGGTGGTTGAGAATCCAGGCGATGGTCGAGAGCGGTTGAGTTTGAGTTTTTATGGTTTTGATATGTAGGTTGACCGCTGTGATGTGTAATCTGTCAGTCGCGGCATGCTAGCCAGATAAGTCTGCAGTGTCCGATGTTTGCCCTACCTTTTCTAGGGGCCTCCCTATATTGGGTGGGCTGCGGGAGTCCTAAATAGGCCAGCCCAGTCGCGGATCCAGCTACCGAAATCCAATGTCACCACAGAGTTCATTGGAAGGTGATCATCTTAGATCCGCCGCCAATGTGTGGCTGCGAGCTAGAGGCTTCCAGTCATACCAAACCTGCCCCCGTTACTTGCAGTTCCATCGCCATTGGGCTTGAAGGGATCGTCCGAGTTGAAGACGAAGGTCAATCGCTTGTGAATTTGTTTAGGGTGGTCGTGGCTGCGCGAAGGCCACGCACACGCTCTTGGCCATCAGCATGTCCAACGCGGTTCGGCAGGCCGAAACGTGCAATTTTCATGAAGTTGGCTGCAACGGGCTGCCGGGTGCTTTGTTTATCAAGGCCCGCCTCTCTAGCACCTGCCCGCCAGGCACTGCCCTCATCCACCGAAGTAGGAGACTACTCGCCGTTGGGGACTTTCCTAACGGACTATGTAGTCCGTATACTATTTAACCCATAGTTGGGGATTTGGTTCATGGGTATCAGGGTATGTCCACACGCCGGTGGGCCGTGAGTACCGCAAGTCTGGGGGCCAAACCTCCTCAGAGTCCCTGCATTTTAGCCTGGGGCCTCACGGTACCCAGTTTCCATCCATTACCACAAGGAGGTATGCATGGGGCTTGCTGTGGAGAGGCTATGTACTAGCAGAGGAGACTTACGCACTCGGCTCCCTTTTTGCTTGCTGTAAACAGCAGGCTAGCTAGCGGCGGGACAGAAGTGTACACTCCTATAACGCACTAGACACATCACACAGCCTTTTAATGGACAGTTGATATACTGTATAGTGTATATACATACACACATGTATATTCAGTACTGGAGTGACCATACAGGAAAAGCAACAGGCTGGAGGAGATGACAAATGTTGCAAGAAAAAGATGCTGGAAGAAGTTTTGCAACATTTTATTTATCAATTTATTTATATTTTTAGCACTCCCTTTATTGCAAATGCACACTTAAACACCAACAAACTCAAAAGGTACAGTGTTAAGGTGATGAATCTTGTTATACTAGGAGCTAAATCACTATACAGTGATGATAATAAGCCATCAATATCTCAGTGTTTGATTACTGCCTAATTTGTGTAATGCTGTCTCGTGATTAAATAAAATGGGAACGGAAAACTAGAAATGTAACCTTAAGATCAGTAATTAAATTCCAAATTAATCAGTGGTGGTGTTTCGCTGTGTCTTTGAACTCATTTTAACACATTATCCATATGGATAATAATTTAGAGTGCTGTATTTTCCTTAATGAGATAGTATTTTAAAAAGTTTAGGTCGGTGAAATGCATCTATTCTTTCATTCATCTATTTGGTGTTTATTTCTTATATATTCATTTAGATACTCTTTTGTGTAGTTGTGGTATTTTAACAGAGGATAGAAGATCAGAAAATGATCAGCAGGGAAAATAATCAGTTTCTTTTAACATTGATATTTAAGAATAGGCTTCAGAGTGACTTAGTCTATAATCGAAAGTGGTAAAACTTGCTTTCTCGTTGAATTTTATAATTATCAAAATCATGACATTTTAAAAATACAGAACAGTTTAAGGTTAACTTGAATTTTCTGGGGATGATAAGCAATATTTAAAGGCATTTACTGTATATTTAAGGACCAGTGGTCGAAGTTTTGTTTGTACTTTATAAATGTTCAGAGCTGCTAATATTTTGAGGAGTGCTCAAACATATGTAAATTTCACTCTAACAGCTGACAAACAAATCCATTCTGCTCACATTTCATGAATGATTAATACAGTGTTGTCATGAGTCTGAACGTATGTTTACTCAGAGCTCAGACTCTCAATTTATTTCTGAGTTTTGCATGTCTGTTATTATTATGTTGTCAGTTTCTGTATACATTTTGGTTTGTCGACTTGAGTGCTCTCCTCTTCTCCAGACACTTCCACTAGCTGCTCACTGTCTGCTCCTCAGTCACCTCAGCTGTGAACAGTTATGTAATTAGGTCACCTGCCTGCTCAGCTGCCCACACCTGCTGCTCATTTGTGTGTCCATGTATTTAAGCACTGTCAGTTCATTGTTTCTCTGTGGCAGTATTGCATTGTTTGGAGTTGAATGGACTTTATTCCTCCGTATTTTCTCCTCTCCTCCTCCAGAGCCATTCCTGCTCTGGAGTGCCAAGCTCTGTAAGTTACCCTTATTTGTATTTTTGTATCGTCTGCACAGGCAGATATGCACATCTGTCGCAAGGTCTGTGGTGGACTTTTGCCAGTTAGTGCATCGTGACATGCACTACACAAAGAGCAGAGATAAACACACATATCATCTGGTCAGTCACTGCAACAGATACTGGAGTCAATTTATCTTGGCCTGTCCTTGCCACTGATAATACCTCTATCTGCCAAGAATGTGCCACTAGTCCAGCAAAAGCTAGCGGTACTCAAATACTTTGCAAGCAGTTTCATGAAATGGTCAGTCAGAGAGCAACTCATACCAGCTCGGACGTTGCCCGGGTTAACAAGGTTAGAGGTTCCTGGCAGCGGAAGGCGAAGGACAGAGCTGTGTGGAGGAATCTGATGAGACCTAAATGAAACAGTTATTGTCGCCCCCGACAGACTGCTATGATCATGATGATGCACAGTTTTGGAATTTTTGTTAATAAACGTCACAACTGCAGTTCAGCGCCTGGGTCTGTCTTTCTGCCCCTAAGAGGTGTTCATGACAAATGTAAAGCCCGAATTTGCATGAGAAGAGCTAATCATTTCTCAGATCAGCTAAATCATCCTAGGCAGCACATTTATTCTGTGGTGTACTCCCATAGCTTTAACTCACATTAGCAAACTAACAACTAGCTACCTTCAGACAACAATTCACCAGCTACCACAACAATATATTTACCTCCTTTTGGACAGAGGGGTTTGTCCTTTTATTTGACAACCAACAATTTAAAATGGTTTGTTGCCTTCATGGAGCTCTTTTCATTCTCTCTCACTTGTGAGCTTTCGGCTTTAGGACTGTGACTAGGATTCTTCTTTGACTTGGCACAGAGGCGTCGTCTCTTCGAATTTAGTCTGCTGGTAGGATCATTAGCTTCCCCAGGCGAGCCCGGGTACTGGCGGAGGGCGCGACGAGAACGCTGATCCATTGCCCCCCAGGAAGAAGGACTATTCTCCTGACCTGTGTTGGGTCAGCTTTTTGAATGGGGAGCCATATCCTACACAGATCCTCATTCTTGATGATTTTCCACACAGCCAACACCGGCCCCTGCTTGTACACATTGGCCTACAACTTCCAGTCATATACAGCCCAAGGAAGATGCGCTGGAACTTCCGCAAAGCCAACTGGAAGAAATTCAGTGAAATTCTGGACCAGAGCGTTGTTACCATCCCACTCCACACCATCACTGTAGATGAAGCATACAACCGCTTCTGCAGCGCAATCTTCAAGGCTGCCCATACTGCAATCCCACGAGGCTACCGACCCCTCTATGTCCCATGTTTGGACGGAGAAAGTGCTGCCCTCCTACAATCCTATCAAACATCAGGGGACCCAGAGATAGCAGACCATCTCATTGAATCGCTAAATACAGCCCGGCGAAAGAAATGGGAGGAGACAGTTGCTGACCAGAGCTTTACCCACTCTAGCAGGAAATGTTGGAGCCTCATCCGTCGCCTAGGAGCTGCACAGAAGCCCCCTAGCCAAAGCCGAGCATCCGTCACACCCAACCAAGTTGCATCCCACCTACTGACTATCGCCAAAGCACCCCAAGACAAAGACACCAGAAGAGCAGTCACAACTGAGCTAAAAAAACACCAAAAAATGCCTGTAGAGGAAACGAACCCTGAACCCTTCGAGGCTGCTGAACTGGAGAAAGTCCTACAGGGCCTGAAATGTGGAAAGGCAGCAGGATACGATAACATCTTCCCAGAATTCATGAAAAATCTTGGCCCCCGAGCCCTAACCTGGTTGACACAATTCTACACAAGGATCACACAAACGAACTCTATCCCAAAGAAATGGCGGACAGCAAAGGTCATTGCCATCCCAAAACCTGGCAAAGACCACAAACTACCAGCAAGCTACCGCCCAATTTCCCTACTCAGCGTTCCTTACAAAATCATGGAGCGCCTAATACTGCAACGCATTTCCCCAGAAATAGAGGATATTCTAAGTGTGGATCAAGCAGGTTTCCGCAAGGACCGCAGTACAGGAGAACAAGTACTGGCCCTAACCACCTTCATTGAAAATGGCTTCGAGAGCAGACTGAAGACAGGGGCTGTGTTTCTCGATCTTACAGCCGCCTATGATACGGTCTGGCACAAAGGCCTCCTCCTGAAACTTATAAAGGCGATCCCTGCTTGGGCAACAGCAATTATAAAAACCCTGCTGACCAACCGAAGGTTCAGAGTCCACCTCAGTCAGAACACAAGTGCATGGAGAATGCAGAAAAACGGACTCCCACAAGGCTCAGTTCTAGCGCCAACTCTGTTCAACCTCTACATAAACGACCTGCCTACTACAAAATCCCGCAAATTCATCTATGCAGACGACATCTGTTTGGCATTCCAAGCACCAGACTTTGAACCACTGGAACGGGTGCTCACGGAAGATCTTGCTAAACTGGACCAGTTCTGCAAAATCTGGCGCCTAAAACCAAGCCCAGCAAAAACCATCTCCAGTGTATTTCATCTCCACAATGCAAAAGCTGCCAGAGAACTAAACATCCACCTGAGCGGACTCAAGCTTAAGCATGCCCCAAATCCAACTTATCTTGGAGTGACCCTTGATAGGACCTTATCCTTCAAGGAACATCTAAAGGGGATGGCTGCTAAGGTGAAAGTACAAAACAACCTGCTCTGCAAGCTCGCTGGTGCAAAATGGGGGGCGGCAGTCTCCACCCTGCGCACCTCAGCACTGGCCCTTTCATACTCTGTAGCAGAATATTGTGCCCCTGTCTGGTCCAGGTCATCTTACACACACCATGTAGACACCCAGCTCAACTCAACCATGAGAACTATAACTGGAACAATCCGCTCAACACCACTCCCCTGGCTCTCTGTACTGTCAAACATAGCCCCTCCACACATCCGGCGAGCAGCATTAACTCAAAGGATGCTCCAAAAAGTTAAAGATTCTCCTCACTTACCAATCCATGCAGATATCTACACCCCACCCACTGCCCAACTTTCATCCAGACGGCCGATTTGGAAAAACCCTCCCCCAGCTGACTTTACCATCCAGACAGCTTGGCAAGAGGAATGGGAGACCAAGGAGGTCCCAAACAAACAGCTGGTGATAAACCCCAACCAACAGGTCCCGGGCACCAACCTCCCAAGGAGACAGTGGTCTACACTCAATCGCTTCAGGACTGGACATGGCCCCTGCTTGGCCAGCCTTCACAGATGGGGCAGTAGCCCTAGCCCACTGTGCGCATGTGGAGAGGAGCAAACTATGGAACACATCATAGAGGCTTGCCCGCTCCAAAGACTGGAAGGAGGATTACACACCCTCCATACAGCAAACCAGGAGGCAACTGCTTGGCTTAAGGACTTTGCATTCACTAAATAAATAACTTGTGAGCTGAACACATTGTAGACTAAACAAGCGTCCTCACCTGCCACCCCTACAAATGACTCTGAGTAGTATTATTGACCATAGAAGGCGCATGGATCAGTTGGGCAATACTAAGTCTGCAGAGAAGGGGGGTACATTATTTGATTATTAGAAATGTTACTTTTCATTGCTTGCAAATTAAAAAACGACAGTTTCTTCATACTCACTTGTAGATATTTTTTTTTATTAATTATAATGATGTGATTATGGGGGGGTATATTGGACAGATTTGATTTTGGGGGGGGTTGCAACCCCCCCCCCCCCCATCCCCCCAAAAAATTACTCCTATGGAGCAGACAATGATTCTCTGATGGGGAAGACAGGAGCTAAGCTGAGGGGTGGTGGATGAAGAGGAGCTGCAGAGAGGCGTGTAAGACTGCGACTCTGCTTCCTGGTCCCAACTCTGAGTTGTCAAGGTTTTGGAAATTTGGATAAAAATGATGCCAGGTTGTTAGATAAAAGAGACGCACCATCCAAAGTGGGATGGATGCCGTCTCGTCTAATAAGACCAGGTTTTCCCCAAAGTGAGTTACAGTTGTCTATGTAGCCCACATTGTTTGCAGGACACCACACAGACAGACAGCGGTTGAAGGATGACATGCGGCTAAACATGTCACCACTGGTCAGACTGGAGAGGGGCCCAGAGAATACTACAAAGGCAGACATCGTTTTGGCAAAGTTACACACTGATTCCACATGAAGTTTTGTAACTTCTGACTGCCGGAATCGGATGCCGTTAATGCCGGCGTGGATAACAATTGTGGAGTATTTACAGTTACTTTTAGCCAGTATTTTCAAATTTGACTCGATATCGCCTGCTCTGGCCCCGGGAATGCATTTGACTATGGCCGCTGGAGTCTCTAGGTTCACGTTTCTGACTATAAAATCGCCAATGATCAGAGTTTTTTCCTCAGCGGGTGTGTCGCTGAGCGGGGAAAAATGATTAGAAACATGAACAGGTTGGTGGTGAACCAGGGGCTTGCGACTATGCTTCCTTCTCACCTTCATCCACCTATTTGCTCCTGGCTGTTCAGGAGAGGCAGAAGCCGGAGGACAGCTAGCAGGCCGCCCTAAGCTAGGGTGCTCCGCTGCAGCTAAGACACGTCCGTCATTATTAACTGGCGCTGACGGTGTTTCAATGCAGCAGAGCCAGGATTCCAAATCACAACCTCACCTCGAGCGCCTCAAAAAGACAACATTTATTACATTTACCATTATCACTAAAAGAGGCAGAGGTTTAGCTAAACATCTGACACAGCGAAGACACCAGAGGAGAAGGGGAAGGAGAGCTAGTAGCCATAGCTAATGGCTAACCCGAAGCTAACACAAACACCGATGAAAGGTGAACAGAAGGCTAAAGAGGGTGATTAGGTGACACTGAGTGCACACACAGATGCAAGAGACTTGTTAAACGGAAGTGAGAGGTGACGGTAGATGGAAAAAAAAGCGATTAAAATACAACACCTCTGATGGTTACAGAGAATGAAAGGCAAACAAAGAGGAAGTGGCAGACAAACATTACGGTGCCAGGACACACATTACCTGTCTCACGGGTCGGGCCATCAGCTACTCAACCGGCAACCCCACCCTTCCAAGGGCGTGGAGGGTGAAACTGGGAATCCTGGCAGAACTAAAAACAATATCTGTCACAGGTCAGTGGTGGATCACTCCCAGTTACACGGGGTGAGACTTGACATCCTGGCAGATCAGCCCATCTGTCGCAAGGTCTGTGGTGGACTTTTGCCAGTCGGTGCATCGTGACATGCACTACACAAAGAGCAGAGATAAACAAACCTATCATCTGGTCAGTCACTTCAACAGATACTGGAGTCAGTTTGTCTTGGCCTGTCCTTGCCACTGATAATACCTCTATCTGCCAAGAATGTGCCACTAGTCCAGCAAAAGCTAGCGGTACTCAAATACTTTGCAAGCAGTTTCATGAAATGGTCAGTCAGAGAGCAACTCATACTGGCTCGGACGTCACCCGGGTTAACAATGTCATGAGTTCCTGACAGCGGAAGGCGAAGGACAGAGCTGCGTGGAGGAATTTGATCAGACCTAAATGAAACAGTCATTGTCGCCCCTGACAGACTGCTATGATGATGATGATGATGATGAAATGCCACGTATCCACTGCACGTAAAAATGTTTCTTCTGTGTCTATGCATGTTTTCTCACAGAGAGAAAACGTACAATTTGACATTATTTTGGTGAGACTGGGCTTCGAACTATAAATCTGCCTGAAACACCTCATTTGGATTTCTGTTCTCTTCTGTGACGTTATCACTTCACTGCTTAACAGACCTGATACAGACCAGGCCCACGGCTAGTCTTGCACACCCATTCCTCAGAGGAGAAAGGAAATTTCCTACTGAGCCTCAGAGCTCACATAGCTACATTTAGCTAGTGAGCTAGCTAGTGGTCTGTCTGCAGATTATATCTCCTCTGTAAATTCTAGTCACCCCACAAGACATCTGGGGTCCCAGCTTGTTCATTGACCCACAGTCAATATTTCTCGTATCCTTCTAGCCTTTTTTGTCATTTTCTCTGACATGACATGGGTACCGAGACTATTATCATGGTGCATAGTTGTCTACAGATGCACAACAAATAAAAAAGTGAAATTAGAAAATTTCCGACAGAAACCTGAATGTTGAAAAAACACTCCAACAGGGTATACAACCCCACCACCACCAGTACCACAATACGGTGGTGATCCATGGAGTTTGCTACTAAGTGTGTCTTGGCCTGTCCTTGCCACTGATAATGCCTCTATCTGCCAAGAATGTGTTGCTAGTCCAGCAAAAGCTAGCGGAACTCAAACATTTTGCAAACATTTTCACGAAATGATCAGTCAGAGAGCACCTCAATCCGGCTCGGACATTGCCTGGGTTAACAAGGTCAGGAGTTCCTGGCAGCGGAAGGCAAATTACAGAGCTGCGTGGAGGAATCTGATCAGACCTAAATGAAACAGTCATTGTCACCCCCGACAAACTGCTATGATGATGATGATGATGTGAAGCGGCCGGGATGAGAATCAGCACATCCAAATCAGAATCCATGGCCATCAGCTGGAAAAGAATAGCTTGTCCTCTCAAGGTTGGGGGTGAGCTCCTCCCCCAAATGAAGGAGTTCAAGTATCTTGAGGCCTTATTCACAACTGAGGGGAGAATGGAGTGTGAGATTGACAGACAAATTGGAGCAGCAGCTGCAGTGATGCGGATGTTGCACCGGTCTGTTGTGGTGAAGAGGGAGCTGAGTTTCAGCGCATCAGGAATCCCTTGAATCAAGTAAGATTGTCCACTGAAATTACTTACGCACTCTTTGGTGGCTAATTAGGCCAATACGAGTAGCACAGACTCTGGTGTACACTGTCCAAATGTGGGTGGAAGCTGTAAGTGGTAGAGGGTCCCCTTTGTGTAGGCATTTCTCCTCATTTTTACAACGCTTTTCCTTCGCTTCAAAGTAAAGCTGTTAATTTACTGCTCAATCTGTGTTCATACCCTTACATTTGGTCATGAACTTTGGGTACTGACCCAAAGAATGAGATTATGGATACAAGTGACTGAAATGAGTTTTCTCCAACAGGTGGCTGGATTCATCCTTAGAGATAGGGTGAGGAGTTCAGTTATCCTTGAGACGCTCATTGTAGAGCCGCTACTCCTCCACATCGAAAGGAACCAGTTGAGGTGGTTTGGGCATCTGATCAGGATGCCTCCTGGATGCCTCTCACTTGAGGTGTTTATAACACATCCCACTGGGTGGAGACCCCGGGGCAGACACCAGACACACTGGAAAGACTACAGTATGTCTCTCAGCCTGGCCTGGGAATGCCTTGGTATCCTCCCGGAAAAGCAGGAGACCCGTGCTTCTATACTTGACTGCAGACACTGTGACTCAGACCCCAGGTGATTGATGGATAGATGGATGGATGGATGATTTTTTTTTAAATATTTATATTTATGAATCCTGTTGTGTCTTGCCAAAGCAACTTGGAGCACAGAAAAGAGCTGTGTTTAGTGTCAGATATATTGTTATTATGTATATAACAACCTGATACTGAAAAACTGCACATTTTATTCTCTGTTCAATCAAAAAATTAACTAAAGTTCTGGTCTGGTATAAAGCAAGGATGTCATGATCTGGGGGCATAGGTGGGGGCCGTGCCCAGTTTCCAGTTTGAGTTTAGTTTCTTTCTGTTTGTTTATTTCTTGCTTTATTATTGTCTGTTGGATAGTTTTGGGTTCCTGTATTATTTTGTAGTTCTATTTACTTTCTCATTTGTATTCCTCACAGTCTGTCATTTTATTAGTCCGTATTATCTTGTGTTTTTGATCCTGGTCTCTCTCGCTCTCTCTCTCTCTCTCTCTCTCTCTCTGGTGCGCATGCGTGAGCATTTGTGGGAGCAGGTGTGTGGAGTGGCGTCGAGTGAGTACTCTAAACTTTGTTTTTCTAACTTTTCTCTATCTTGTGTATTGAGGTGTGTGTGTTTATTATATAGTTGTTTAAGTGTGTGTGTGTGTGTTTGTGTGTGAGTTTTGGAGTGAGTGTGTCGGGGGACGGTAGCTTTTGCTGCCCGTTTTTTTCCCGGCCAGCATCATGCCGGTAGTTGACGGTGCCGTGGAGTTCGAGCTCTTGAACCAGACGCATGGTGTGAGAATCCTCCCGACAGTTTCCTGTTCTGTGGAGGAGGCCGGCCTCACAGTGGGACAGGTGGTTGGGCATTACAGTATAAAGTCAGCATCAAGGATGAACAGTGCAATTGTCATTTTTTTGGCTCAAACTGAAAAAAAGCTGATCAGGTGGTGGAACAAGGAATTGTCATAAATGACACTTTTACTCCTGTTTTACCACTGGTGAACCCTTCTAGGAAGATCACCATCTCTAACACTCCTCCTTTCATTAAAAATGATCAGCTGATAAGAGAGTTATCCCATTTTGGCCAAGTTGTTTCCCCCATAAGAATGGTCTCTCTGGGTAGTAAATCACACCTGCTAAAGCACGTTGTGTGTCAAAGGAGACAGTGTTTTATGGCGTTAAAAGACAGCTCTGCAGAACTGAACGTGTCTTTTAACTTCAGGATTGACGGCTTTAGTTATTTAGATTTTGCAACATCTGAAACTATGAAGTGTTTTGCATGTGGTGCAGAAGGCCATCTTATCAGATTATAGCACTGCCACATATTTAATTGCATCGCCCCCTTTGTGTAGAAAATGGTACCACATAAAGGGAGATCTTAGGTATCTTAATTGATATGATGCAATATTCAAAATGCTCCATTTCAGGTTTGTGCCTTGTGTTAATTGTGTTCTACTTTCTGTATGTCTGCATGAGAAAACACAATTTACCTGTCATGACCATCAGCTGGCCATGGAAGGGGCCCGCTGATTTCCAGCAGCGGTGAGCGGCATTAAAAGAAAGGCGGAAGTCGCCGCAACACACTTTCATTGACTGACAGTCCGACAGGCCCGCTGTCATCAGGGATGGCCGTCCCATGGTCAGTTAAAATAACAACCTTTAAAGAGACTGTTGGAGCAATCAGGAGGAGTGTCATACTGCTGGGAATCTACGAGGGACTGGCGGCTGATGGCACATTCGTTGCCGGGAAACAGCATGTTGGTTGACCCTGGAGTAGGACTCTGGACCGGGGATTTCGCTGGTTAACTGACGAGAAGGGCAGCTGATGGAAAGCCGGCAAGGTCGGTCCTCTTGTCTCTCCCTCATCCAAATTCTCATCATAATTACTGTGACTGAGCTCAGGGGTTTTTTTGGTCCATTAAACAGTGACGTCCTGTGTGTCTTTGGGTGACTTTAGTGGGACTCTATTTTTCTCTTTTTATTTTTTGCCGGCGAAGATATGGAAACACTACTGGACAATTGAACACTATATGGAATGGTTTTGTTGTGTGAATATAAATGATGTAAATACATTGTGGGTGCTGTAAATAAGGGGTGGGAGATATATTGTTGTATGATCATTTACTGGGTGCACTTTTGGAACTATAATAATAACCCACAATACCATACGAGCCTGGGTAGAGTGAAGTCATTTCATCCCGTGTTTTAGTAATATCCTCTATATAATAGAAGAATGTTACAGATGGTGGCCCGTATGGGGAAATGATTTGTGGCTGTATGATTTAATTGCGGGTAATACAAAATGGCAACAAGAAAAGCAAATGTGTGGGCTGCTTTGGAACAGTGGGGTTGCAATGATGGTGACATGGGGGAGGACGGCGCACACCCGGCCATACAGGAGCAGGAGGATCTAAAGAAACAGGTGGCAGGGTTAATACAACAACTTAACAGGCTTGAGGATAGAGTTAAGCACTTTATTAAAAGCACGGTTAACAGAGAGAGACTTTTCTGTAAGTTCATCGACTATAATTTTGAAAAATTCACAGAGCAATTTGTAACATTGGAAAAAAATATGGTAAATTGCCTGAAGCAGAGGGACCAACAATGGAAAAGGTAGCTTAGTCAGTTACAGCTCACCTCCAGTCCCAAAGCTCAGGAAGCAATTGCAGTCTCTCCAGCCATTAGTCCTGTAACTCCCAGTATATCATTGGATCGTCCTGGTGTACCCGCTTACGATCCTAAGCCTCCTGTGCACCCAGAACTTCCTGCAGTTGGCGCCGCCGGGAACGCGGCAGAGGTCTACCATTCACGTGATACAAGAAGGGGGGTGAAAGCATCCCTGAGCACCACCCAAGAGGACACCTGCTTGTACTACACCTGGCCGGTAGGGGCTGCCCTACCTGGTTGGACTTCAATCGCAAGCATGATACCTCCAACACAGACCGCCAACACCGACGGCCCAGAGGATCCCCTACAAATCGTCCAGGAATGGCCTACGTCCTTGACCAAGATTGAGGCAGAACTGGAGAAAGACCAGGTGGTTCATGACCTGAAACAACACCAGGTGGACCACTCACAAATTTACCATATCCGCTTTGTGGTACATCAGGGGGTGTTGTATCGTCGGGTCTCTCTAAACGATCAAAGAAAGAAGCTTCAGCTGGTGGTACCACAGTCCCTTGTCCCGGAGCTCATCCGGCTCTACCATGTGAAGCCCCAGGGGGGACATCAGGGACCTTTGAAGACCCTGTTGAGCGTTCTGGAGGTAGCCTGGTGGCCGAGCGTTTGGGAAGATGTCTGGGGTCATACTAAAACCTGCAGCGACTGCCGACGACATAAGGGAGAACGCTGTAAAACCAGGAGAGGGATGCAGCAATTACCAGCGAGCTCCCACCAGCTGACTCAGCTCCCTGTTTGCCTTAACAGGATAAAAAGGACCAAAAGAACCTCGTCTGTGGGACCGATCCACGACTGCAGGGCCCAGAGGATCATTTGCCAACCACTCGCATATGACCAGGGGGCTGCATGCATCCAGGAAGAAGGACAGCCGAAGAAGGCCGTGGGGGTTAAGCGGAGAGTGGGGGTGCAAAAGGCTGGACCAGCTAAGTGGGATAATTACTGCTTGAAGGAGGCTCACCTTCAGGGGGAAGACTTAGTCCAGGCCAGAACCCATCCACGCTCCAAAGCCAATAATAACGGCTCACCTTCAGGGGGAAGACTTAGTCCAGGCCAGAACCCATCCACGCTCCAAAGCCAATAATAACTGCTCGGCGAAGCTAGCTCCTATGGGGATAGGACCAGCCTAATTTATAAACGAGGGAAGGACTAAGCGAGACAAAGTAGAGTGGAGTTCCCCACCTGATATACAGGAAGAGTGTGGTTAATCCCAAGAGAGAGAAGGGTGTTTACATAGTAGCCTCAGGCTGGAGGTGGGGACTAAGTAGCACTGCCACATATTTAATTGCATTGCCCCTTTTATGTAGAAAATGGTACCACATAAAGGGTGGTCTTAGGTATCTTAATTGATATAATGCAATATTCAAAATGCTCCATTTCAGGTTTGTGCCTCGTGTTAATTGTGTTCTATTTTCTGTATGTCTGCATGAGAAAACATACTGTAATTTACCTGTCATGAACATCAGCTGGTCATGGGAGGGGCCCGCTGATTTCCAGCAGCAGTGAGCGGCATTAAAAGAAAGGCGGAAGTAGTCGCAATACACTTTCATTAACTGACAGACCGACAGGCCCACTGTCATCAGGAGCGGCCATCCCATGATCAATTAAAATAACAGCCTTTAAAGAGACTGTTGGAGCAACCATGAGGAGCGTCATACCGCTAGGAATCTATAATGGACTGGCGGCTGACGGCACATTCGTTGTCGGGAAACGACATGTTGGTTGACTGAGGAGGAGGACGCTGGACCGGGGATTTTGCTGGTTAACCGATGAGAAGGGCAGCGGACCCAAAGCCGGTGAGGTCATTCCCCTTGTCTCTCCCTCATCCCATTTCTCATCATAATTACTGTGACTGAGCTCAGGGGGGTTTTTTTTGGTCCATTAAACAGTGACGTCCTGTTTGTCTTTGGGTGACTTTAGTGGAACACTTTATTTTTCTCTTTTTATTTTTTGCCGGTGAAGATATGGAAACACTAATGGACAATTGAACACTATATTGAATGGTTTTGTTGTGTGAATATAAATGATGTAAATACAGTGTGGGTGTTGTAAATAAGGGGTGGGAGATATATTGTTGTATGATCATTTACTGGGTGCACTTTTGGAACTATAATAATAACCCACAATACCATACGAGCCTGGGTAGAGTGAAGTCATTTCATCCCATCCATCCATCCATCCATCTTCTTCCGCTTAATCCTTTTCGGGTCGCGGGGGGCTGGAGCCTATCCCAGCATCTTTGGGCGAGAGGCAAGGTACACCCTGGACAGATCGCCAGTCCATCGCAGGGCCGCGTTTTAGTAATATTCTCTATATAATAGAAGAGTGCTACAAGATCGTGTCCTGAAAAAGTTAACACGAATAATACTGGGAGCAAGAAAGGTGATGCTGGTGTTTCTGGTGGTCCAGAGGGTAGCGCTACATGTGATGCGGCGGATGCCGCTGAGGCATCCACTTCTGCTGTGGCAGCAGCGGCCGCAGCGGGCACGGTGGTTGCTCCTCCAAACAGTGATGGTGGGGATTTTCTGTCTGGCGCCAGCTCTGATCATTGTGACGAGCCTGTCACCCAGAGTAAAAAGGTGAAGGGCAAAAAGTGTGTAGTATAAAGAAAAAATGTGAATGAACAGATTTTGCAGGCAGATGAGCAGACCAGGGCTGTGACAGACGCACCAAGTAAACACTGTATGACAAATGCTGCAGTTGATGAAGAAATGCAGGAAAATTATTTTGTTGAGGAGGATCCTTTTAAAGCTGAACAAAAAAGAAAAAGTCCTGAAAACATGCAGAGCTCTGCTAAATCTAGTAGGGTGGGGAGTTTGAAATGCTGGATGAGAGTACTTCTGATGACAGTGAAGCCTAGTCTGAGCTGATGCAGACGCAGGAGGAGTAAAGTTCCCACTCCTTTATGAAGATGAAGAAATTTCTTCAAGTGACTAAGGGGAGTAGAGCTGTGAAAATAGAAAATTCCTTTCCAGATCTGGAATTATTTATTGCATCATCTCGCAAGTTTATGAAACTAAATGATGGAGATGAGACTTTCACTGATCAGGAAATATATTGTTTAAAGAAACTTGTGCTTAAACTGAAATCACAAATCACTAACAGTCATGTTGACGCTTAATTTGTCTTCTACTTTTTTCTGCTACGTGTGTGTGTTTTTTGTTTTTTTTGCTGTACCTTATTCTTATCCTTTCTAATGCCTCACCTTAGAACTGGCACTGTTAATATTAATGGGGCCAGGGGTGACGTAAAAAGGGCCTCTTTTTACAAGCTTTTCACTCTAAAAGAAATGTCTGTCAGTGTGTCAGTGTGTGTGTCTGTCAGTGTGTCACAATCATAGGCTGTCTATGATGTTCCTATGATGTCGGCGATCATAGGACCGTCTACATGATGTCCTATACGTCATTGCATAAACCGTACTCTACATGGCATCAGATAAACCGTAAGGCTGATATTCCTATGATTTCTGAAGGATGTCTATATGACGTCATACAGATGCAGGACTCGCTAAAAGACATCACTCGTCATCACTATAAAAGCAAGAAATCTGTGTGTCTGTCATGTTCATAGGACATCATAAGACAGCCTTTGATCTCTGCCTGAACATCATAGTATGTCCTATGAACTCAGGCATCATAGGACTCACGATGCCGTCATATAGACAAATGTGTCTTTATGATGTCATATAGACATAGGACATCATAGGACATCCTTATGATGTCATATAGACACAGATGTCTATATGACAGCACATAGACAAATGTGTCTTTATGATGTCATATAGACCATCACTCACGATGCCTAGACTAATGTGTCTTTATGATGTCATATGGCTCATAGACAAATGTGTCTTTATGATGTCATATAAGGTAAGATAAGATAAGATAAGATAAGATAAGCCTTTATTAGTCCTATAATGGGGAAATTCCAGGATTGCACAGCACAGGGATAGCAACACTCAGAGCAACAATCAGAAGGCAAGAAAAAACAAGAGCAGCTAGTATATACTGTATATGTACATATTACTGTATTTTTGGGACTATTAAGGTGCACTGGATTATAAGGTGCACTATCAATGAACGGTCTATTTGATGGTCTAATTTCATACATAAGGCGCACTGGATTATAAGGCACATTAAAGCGAGGTAGTCGGAGCCGGGAAAAAAATTTTTTTGCGTGCATGGAAAGAAAATCCTATCTATAGTCATTATAGACACATATAGCGCGATTGTCTGCGAGTGTGAATGACCTGCTCCATGAGCAGGCGGAACGTTTTTAGTCCGTGGCTGTTTACATCGCCATATTGGCCAGAATATCGCTCGGTACTCGCTTGGTACTCGATATGGCTCGCTCTCCGGCAGAGAGCGAGCCGTATTTATGGGCTGTAAATACGTATTTACAGCCGTATTTACTGCTCCCGTTTAGCTGTAAACGGGAGCAGTTTCGATGCCGAAATTTCACATACAAATCCTAATATACGTGTTCTATACACCATTGGCTTTTGGGTATCGACTACCTCGCGAGGTAGTCGGATCTGGGAATTTTTTTTTTTTTGCGTGCATGGAAAGAAAATCCTATCTATAGTCATTATAGACACATATAGCGCGATTGTCTGCGAGTGTGAATGACCTGCTCCATGAGCAAATGTACGTTTTTGGTCTGTGGCTGTTTACATCGCCAGGATACTCGCTCAGTAATCGATACGGCTCGCTCTCCGGCGGCAGCCCCGAGATGTAAACAATGCAAACAAATGCCAGGACGCTTGAATTCTTTCGTCTCGAAAATATAATTTTTGAATATTAATTACAGCTAAACAGGAGCAGTTTCGATCCACGATCCATTGGCAGATAGTGGCGTAACTCGCTAGCAATTTAACTTTGAACGACCTGTTGACACCAATATAGCGGTTGGAGTTCTTTGGTTAATCCACCCAGAATGATGGCAAGCTCCGAATTAGTTTGCTTCACTTGGGTTTTGACAGTATCGGTGAGATGGGCGCGCATGGAGTGGCAGATCAATAGGGATGGAGATTTGTGGAAAAAACCATCCGGCCATTATGTTGAAGCACATATTACTCCGCGAGGCTCCTGACTACCATAATGCTCCGACAATCCATCAAGCGGTTCGGCTTCGTAACTTACCAAAGTCATACTAAAACATTTTTGACAGATTTTTGAGCGCCGTGTACCACATAAAATCGGTTTGAGGTCAGTAAGCACAACCAGAATTAATACATAAGGCGCACCAGATTATAAAGCGCGCTGTCAATTTTTGAGAAAATTAAAGGATTTTAAGTGCGCCTTATAGTCCAAAAAGTACGGTAATATATATACAGTATATACTGTATATATATATATATATATATATATATATATATATATATATATATATATATATAGACACACAGTGCGGAGCATTGTGGTTGGTGGATGTGCAGCAGAAAGACTGCTGCATATAGACCATCACTCACGATGCTCATGATCCTGTCCATGAACTAGAATTACGACGCACCTATCCCTCAACCAGTGGTCTCAACGAAGAAGAAGAAGACCCACCAGATGAAGAGCAATAGAATGAGAACTGTTGCACATCAGAAAAGATGCCATGAAGATGAAACACCTGAGGTTCCAGCAGTATATCGCATGCATGACTCTGAACAACACACCCGTCTGACACAGGAGGGGACCCTCCACCAGCATAGGGTACGACAGACAAGGGATGCACAAACAGACAGGATGAATGCCAGTCTACAGTACAAATGTGTAAAATGCCAAGCAAAGCGCTGATTTTCTATGGGTGCTCCAGTTTCTTGGTTTCTACGGGCATGCACGGGCCTTCCTGAACAGGGTCGAAAGCCACTTTTTCAGGATCGTGCCCATGAACCGGAATTATGACGCACCTATCCCTCAACCAGTGGTCCAACGAAGAAGAAGAAGACCCACCAGATGAAGAGCAATAGAATGAGAACTGCTGCACGTCAGAAAGGATGCCGTGAACATGAAACACCTCAGGTTCCACCAGTACACTGCAGACATAACTGGGATCAACACAGCCGTCTGAGACAGGAGGAGACCCTTCAGCAACGGGCATGCAGAAATACTTGCTTATACTTGGTTTCTATGGGCATGGACGGGTATGCACGGGTATGTACTAGTATATATAGACACAGGTAATCAACATAACACAGAACAGTAACAAGCAGGAGAAGAAGTAACAAGCAGGGGCAAACAGATCTCTGTGTGTGCACAGATAATCACACAGCAGAGGAGCAGAGGGGAGACAAGACCAAGGCAATAATGATAATGATATTTTTTTTTTTTTTTTTTTTGTTACTTATTTGTACCCGTAGGTAGACTTGGTTTGCAGTCTGGTGACAAGCCACCGGCTGCTGGTCGCTGCGTGCGCGAGCGCCCTAAACCTACATGTTTTTGGTGTGCGGGAGGAAACCGGAGAAATCCCGGAGTAAACCCGCGCAACACGGGGAGAACATGCAAACTCCACACAGCTCACTGTTGGTCGGGGGCTGGGATCGAACCCACAATCTCATGATCCCCGCGATCCCCCGGCCGAGGGTAAAACTGTGCTGCCACAGTGCTAAACCACTGCGCCACCGTGCAGCCAATGATGATAATGATGATAATCACTCTATAAATTCAAGAAATCTCACTTTGTGTGTCTGTATGTCACAATTATAGGACATCATAGGATGGCCTGTGATGTCTGCATGCTGTCCTATGATGACCCTATGATATCAGACAACACAGGAGTCTCGATAGGACTCGTGATGACGTCATATAGACAATAGGACTGGCTACCTATGATGTCGCCATGATGTCCTATGATGCCAGCCTTGCTGTCTTTATGATGTCATATAGACCATCACTCATGATGCCTGCCTTGATGTCTTTATGATGTCATATAGACCATCACTCACGAAAGAAGAGATACTCATCACCCAATCAAGAATAGGACACAGCACTTTAAACCACACCCATTCGAACTAGTATAGACCCTCACTCATGAAAGAAGGGATACTTATCACCCGATTAAGAATAGCACACAGCACTTTTAACCACACCCATTCCAAGCAGTAAATCTGGAAATCTCACTTGAGATACTCATCACCCAATTAAGAATAGGACACACTACTTTAAATCACACCCATTCTGAAGCAGTACATCATGTCATCTAGACCATCATTCACGAAAGAAGAGATACTCATCACCCCATTAAGAATAGGATACACTACTTTAAACCGCACCTATCCAAAGCAGTGAATCTGGAAATCTCACTCAGTAAGGCAGAATCCACTCTATAAATTCAAGAAATCTGTCAGTGTGTCAGTGTGTGTGTCTATGTGTCACCATCATAATATCAGGCAACATAGGACCCGCAATGCCATCATATAGACAATAGTACTGGCTACAAGACCATAGGATTGCCTACGATGTTCCTATGATGTCTACATGATGTCTATATGCTGGCATATAGACCAGACAGTATAGTAGACAGTCGCCTCTGATGTCCCTATGATGTCTACATGCTGTCTACATGACACCAGAGACACATCATAGGACCACCTATGATGTGCTATGATGTCTACATGATGGCCGATGCAGTAAATCTGGAACTCTCACTCAGTAAGGCAGAAGCCACTCTATAAATTCAAGAAATTTCTGTCAGTGTGTCAGTGTGTCACCATCATATCAGACAACATAGGACTCGCGATGCTGTCATATAGACAATAGTACTGGCTACAAGACCATAGGATTGCCTACGATGTTCCTATGATGTCTACATGATGTCTAAATGCTGTCATATATACAGCATAGTAGACATTCGCCTCTGATGTTCCTATGATGTCTACATGATGCCAGAGTCCTGTAGCCGGAGACTGCACTGCATTTAAAGATGCTTGTGTCCTCTGACACAGAAAGACCATTCTGAGTTAGTCACTTAGACCACATCTGTCTGTCCAGTGGAACACAGACAGGTTGAATTTGTGTAAGTGAATCCTTGTGAAAAGTTGTGTCACACTCCTTCAGTCAATGGAAAGGTGGACATTTTGCCTAATTAGAATTTGGCTTAATTTTGTACAAGAAATGCTTTATTTTATATATTCCTTGGTAAATTATGGTGTGGACTGTAGTCCTGAGGCCCGGCCTGGCTGAGGCCAAGCACCGGGAGCACAGGCCAGGTCTGTAGCAGTCATTGTCATACAACACAAGTATTCCTTATTACTGTCACATTTCTGAAATGTGATACTGTCACACCATTATGTGGTGAGTGGCATCATTGCAAGGTGTGAGATTACAATGTGTCAGATGTATCCTGCAGTGTGAAGTCATATGAACACTACATTTTTAAAGTCAAAGTCATTTAAAACTGATATGCTTTATGTCATTTGCAATGTCATTTGCTCTACTTAGCTTCGGCAATGCTTGTCAACTGAGAGGTCCTTTCTCCCATCGTGCTGCTGTTACACCCCAGCCAATGAACCATGACCATGCCTGTCACACACTGTCCAGCCTCCTCGCATCTCCCACAAAGATCAAATCTCGGTGTCATCCTGTAAAAAAAAAAAAAAAAAAAAAAAAAAAATGGTGAAGGCTACCCCCATCCACATGTCAGTATTTATATCAACAGGAGTGCAAATTTTATCACCCCATAAATTGATTTTGCTAATGTTCCAGTTATCATCATTAGTTTGTATCCCTTAAATGTTTATCCCACTGTTTATTATAATGTGTAATGATAAGAAACACAAGTGAATTATTGTTTTTATTATTTTGTTACATATTGCATATGGTCACCAAGGATTTATTAAATTGAAAGGTAATGGTGATGTTATGATTCCTATCTTTTCACCTTGTTGATTTGGCAAATCTAAATCCTTGTGAAAGCTAAAGATTTTGTGAATGCTTTCCCTTTCCTGTTGAAAAACGAAAACATGAAAAGGAATGGAGAATAACGGAAAAAAAACCCTTTAAATTACACCTAAAGTTTCCATAATTTGAATAATGTGATCTTGCTATTCACAACAAGTATTTGCTAAATATTCAGTGAATCAGTAAATGTTTTACTGTTTGACATGGGTCAGCACTACTTTAAGATTATGTTTAAACAAAACAGTGTCATATATTAGAAGCCTTAAACCAATGCAGCATTTAGAATTGGCAATTGTTGCGTGTAAGTAACTGCAAAGTGCAGGCCTAATCTCTTTCCTTGAGTGGCAGAGGTCATACAGCAGCAGTCTGTTTTCAGGATTTTATTGCACAGGAAAAAAAAAAAACACATTCTGAGCCTGGACACGCTTGCAAGGTCAGAATGGTTGATACTCCAATCTGGGTTTTTTTTCCCTAAATCCTGCAGCCCTTCAGACCTTGAGCCTTCCCCCCCCCCCCTTTTTTACATGTACAGTGAAAGGATCAAAATGTAAATAAGCACATAGTCATTTATTAAAAAGTGAGTTTAGTATTATTGAAAGAAAGCAACAATATGATAAAGAATTACCAAGACCTCTGTTTGATAGTCAGTAGTCTCTGGCAAATCATATGCACAAACACAGTAATTATCAACCTCTTATATGCTTCGAATCATGTAATATAAGGTGTACATAAAGCCTTCAGTGATTAGGCATTATTAAGTGACAGCATGATATTGTTTTGTTCAGTTAATTTCATCATTGTCATGCTGGTAGCATTGATTAACATGCATGCAACTGTACTTAACTTATTGGTTTAGCTGCCTTTGGTGTCGATGAGAGGGGCATGGACAGTGGCAAGGCGGTGTTGTTTTGGTGGGTCCCAGAGGCTGGTTGTTTGGCAAGAGCGGGGAGCAGAGGGAAGGAAAACCCCCTTTGAGATCATTAGTCCTGCGTCCTTTTTCCCTGTAAAGTTCACTGTTATGCTTCAGTCAGAGAAATAAGGCAAATGAGTCAATAAAAATCAGTGATACGTCAAGAAATTCAATAAAAATAGCTCTGTGGAGTGTGTGAAATCACAGGCAGATTCATTTCAAATGATTTATTGCACACTCACATCTCACAAGCACTGAACAGAATGACTCGTCACATCAAGAGCACAGAACAGACTGACTCTCTACATCAAGTTACACTTCACAAGATTCAAGGCACTTCCTAATAGCAGCAGGACATATACACCACACTTCATTCAACCCCCACTCCCACTGTTCTTCCATGTGTATTCATTGTCTCTGTCTAAGGTGTGAAATAACTTGAGGCCTGAGGCCCACAGCTCAATGTTTTTCATTTTCCAAAGAAAAACTGGAGGAAATGAAAATACTGGCTTAAAAAATATGTAAATAGTTTACCACATTCGCAACATTAGAGTCAAAACCCCCAAAATTAAGAATGAAAAAGGAAAAACCCCATAAAAGGAAATTATAAAAACCCCAAAGCTTTGCAAAAATACCCATATATAGATTTTTTCTCTTTCACTCCTCTGTCACACAAGTCAGCACCTACACAGCCTGTTTTTTTTTCTCTCTTCTCAAGCAACCATACACACAGAGACACATACAGACAGACAGGGCCCAGACAGAAATGCTCCCTTCTGTTATTTACACAAGGTCACAGCTAGACGAAACATACACACTCAGTGAAAAGCTTCAGCCTTTTATTTTTTCTACACTGTCATGAAAACACACACAAGTCAACTCCTCTTGCTCAAAATCACTATTGTCAAGCACCCATAACTTTAAACATTCCTCAAGAGGAAAACAATTGATTAACCAACTCTTTTATGCTCCACAAATACCAGAAAAAATGACAATTTTACAGTTCCGTGCAACCTGCACCTTCCGCCTACGTGGAGAACTCCATCTGTCTCACATCGGAGCAGATTTCACGAGACACAGAGACAAAAACAGACCAACTGCAGTAACTTTTATCCAGCGCTTCAACAAAACTTTAAAAATAAAACTCTACCAGTATTTTCAGTGATCACATGACCTCCCGCGGCGTGCCGAGGGCCCCAGTATTGGGCAATAAAGCAGGTGCAGCAGAGGCACGAATCTTTCCCTGAAAATCTACTCTTCAGGGTCACGCAACCTCCACCGATATGCCAAGAGCCTAGGTATTAGGCAATAAAGCAGTTGTGGCCGAGGCGTGAATCTTTCCCTGAAAATCTACCCGTAAGGGTCACACAACCTCACACGATATGCCGAGAGCCTAGGTATTAGGCAATAAAGCAGTCATGGCCGAGGCGCGAATCTTTCCCTGAAAATCTACTTGCGTGCAACTTCCGAAACCTTCACCTAACTGACATAAAGTTCCGAGAGCAACGAATCCTGCCTCCACCCTCCCGGTATTTCCACCGTAGCAGGGGGACCAGCGATTAGGTCACAATAAGGAACTTAAACAGACTTTGTGGTGTCAAAGCAGTCCGGGCAAACCATATAACATTCATAAACTCAACAACAAATGTACTTACATCCAAGCCGCCTGTAGGATTCTCAGATCCGTCACCCAGTCAGTTCCAGCGCCCCGGTTTGAAATGCCTTCACTGCAGTAACATTGAGCCTTGTACCCAGCCTGGAAAGGCTTTCATCAGGTGTGCACTTGCTGAAATCGGGCAGAGGTGCCGGAAAGATGAAGATATGTGGATCCGCTGTTCGGAGCGCCAAAATGTTAGAATAATTGTGAGTTTAAATTATTCAAAGTCAAAAAATCAGGCTTGATATTGGATTTAGGTACATTTATTACAAAAATAGATAAAAGAAAAGTTTAACATCAGATTTAACCTCAAATGGCCATTTTTGAGGGAGAGATTACAAAGCATGGCCTTCAGCACACACATAGAATCTCTGAAGGTACATTCTTTAGGTTTAGTATACTGTATATGGGCAACAGAAAGGAGGAGGAGGAAAGGGGTAAGAGGAGGAAGGGAGAGAGAGAGAGAGACAGTCCTGATAAGCAGGTCAGCATGACATATGAGAGCTTATCCGGGGTGATGAGCAAATGAAGAAACGTCACAGACATTCTGGAGACAGAGTGTCCATAAAGCTAATCTGCACAAGCTAGGAGTTCCTGTGCATTCATGTGACCCAAAGGAAAGCAGGGCATGTCAAAGAGATTATCAATGTAGCTTAAATCATCCTTTACACTCAGAACATCCCTCAGTCTGAATTCTCTGAAGGCCAATAATTACTCACAGAAACATGCCAAGAATATATGAACTTATCCTACATGGAATGCACATATAAACATTAAACATGACATATGAAAGGCATGATACTTCTCAATAATAATAATACATTATTAATAACAATAATAATGTGGATAATATGGGATTTTTCTATCAATCTCGTATGAGGAAGCTCTAAAGACAGTTAGAGAGACAGGAATAGTCAGAAACACAGCAGGCCTTCCTCAAAGAAGTTCAGTTCAAATGGAAGCCCAGCAATCAATGGGTCCCACGCAAGCACAGGATCATGCAGCTGCAAGGAATGTTTGTGTTCACAAATGCAAAATGGATGATGACACATTCATAGTAAGGGGACAAACTTTATAGCTTTTATCTGCCACACCATGAATGTTGCTACACAGCTACAGAAGAAAAGTGACAGAATCAAAACCATTGTGGAAGCAGCAGAAAGCTTCCTAGATGTGAAAGTTATCACAGCTGACCAGATTCATGCTTTATTGAAAGCTGAAACTGGGGAGACTGCACATGTTGAAACAAGACCTTAATTATGGTACTGTAGAGGATGTGCTCAAGGATGAGGCTGAGTTTATTTCTCAGGTTCAGCTTTATTAACAGAACACATTCCCTAACAATTTCCAATCAAGAAAAGAGACAGATCAATATCACATCGCTCTTTTATACTCCGGAACATGGAAACTCAAGTCACATGGTGTCTAAGCAAACATACAGTCACATGGTACTTCATCCCAGTCACGCTGTAACCCTTTTGATCTTCCACCATTGTCTCTTAGCCTCCGATGGCCTGGAAGTCCCTCCAGGGCTTCTCTCTGAGACAAAGGCCAAATCTCACACCTTCTCGATATCTCCTGCAGACTCAGTCCTTTTGTCCCTCGAGACGTGAAGCACACAATAAACATACAGCAATACATTTGTGGAAAATATGTACCCAACATATGTGCCACATAACCCCCCCCCCCCAAATGTCTAATATGGGACAAACATAATCAGAGATGCATGACATAAAAACATTACCACATATCAAATATTAATCCACCAGTTGCCTAGGTCTAAACCTCCTACCAAATCTGCTGTAAGCCGGTCTTGCTGCTTCTGCAGTGTCTTCCTGCACCTGTGGATTAGAACTGTTAGCCAATCTCTGTGGGGGTTCTGGAGAATGCCTTCTCAGAGGTCTGCCACGACGGGGGGCACTCACCAACTGCACTTGTTCATCCGCCAAAACAAAAGCAGGTTTGAGTCTGTTTATACAAATCAACTCTTTCCTGTCTCCCAAATCTAGCAAAAAATGCTTCTCACCTGTTTCCAGCACTCTGAAAGGTCCATCATAAGGTGGCCACAAATTTGGGCGATGAGCATCATGTCTAACAAAAACAAACTCCGCATTTTTTAAAGTCTTCGGCACAAAAACGCGTGGGAAACTGTGATGAACGGGGCCAGGAAGCGTGTTTGATCCTGTGTCGCTCTGCAACAGCTGAGCGGGGGGGGCAATTTGGCGCAGGATTGTCGGGGAGAAATTCACCGGGTAAACGGAGAGGTTGTGCAAAAACTAACTCAGCTGGGGAGGCGTGCAAATCCTCCTTAGGTGCAGAACACAACCCCAATAAAACCCATGGAAGTTTGTCAACCCAATTTGTATCCGTAAGCGACGCTCTGAGGGCTGCTTTCAATGACCTATGAAAACGTTCGCATAAACCGTTAGCCTGGGGGTTATACGCGGTAGTGCGGTGGATCTTCACCCCTAGGCTGCGGGCCATCGATGACCAGAGTTCGGAGATAAATTGAGGACCTCTGTCTGACGTTATGTCTGACGGGACTCCAAAACGCGCAACCCAAGATGTTAAAAACGCGCGCGAAACTTCCTCCGCTATGGTTGATGCCAGAGGAACTGCTTCTGGCCAATGCGTGGTGCGGTCCACCATCGTCAAAAGGTGTGTGTGCCCCTGTGACAACGGAAGGGGGCCCACCAAGTCGACATGCACATGATCAAAGCGCTTAGCCGGGATGTGAAAAGGCTCCAAAGGAGCCCTAGTGTGCTTGTGTATTTTGGCTCGCTGACATGCTACGCAGGCTGCTGCCCATTCCTTGACCTGTTTGCGCAACCCCGGCCAAACAAATTTCTCCCCCACCATTTTGATCGATGCGCGCACCCCTGGGTGCACCAGGGAATGGACCGAGTCAAAAACGCGGTGGCACCACGCAGCTGGTACCACGGGGCGCGGCCGTCCCGTGGAGACATCGCAGATTAGGGGGGGCATACCGATTTGCTGCACCCTGTGCTCCCGCCTTAACCCTGTTGGTCCAGACTGGAGCGCGCGCACATCCGCATCACTAACCTGCTCCGCGGCCATGGCTGCATAATCTAAACCTACGAGGACCGGGGCTGCGTGCGCTTCCGCGCCGCTACCCTGGCCCGCGGCCACGGCTGCCGAGTCTGCCCCCACGGGGCCTGGCACCGCCACTGCATGCGAGAGACAGTCTGCCACTACATTATGTTTACTTGCGACATGCTGGATATCGGTGGTGAACTCCGATATCCAGGCCAGCTGTCTTTGCTGCCGGCCTGACCAAGGTTCTGAAATCTTGGCCATCGCAAACGTTAGCGGCTTGTGGTCCACAAACGCGGTGAAACGGCGCCCTTCCAGCCAGAACTGGAAATGGTGGATGGCCAAGTGTAGGTCCAACAGCTCCCTGTCGAACGCGCTGTATTTTCGCTTGCTATAGTGCAAGGTTTTGCTGAAAAACGCGAGCGGCTGCCAGGTCCCTGCCACAAACTGTTCGACGACCGCCCCCACCGCTAAATCGGAAGCGTCAGTGGTGAGCGCCATGCGGGCCATTGGGACTGGGTGTGCCAACAAAACCGCGTTTGCCAGGACTGATTTGACTTGGGAGAATGCGCGCTCCCGCTCCGGAGACCATTCGATTTTATTTGTGGGTTTTTGCTTCTTTAGTGCAGCATACGATGGTTGCATGAGCTGCGCTGCGCTTGGGAGGAAACAGTTATAAAAATTAACCATTCCCAAAAACTCCTGTAACGCTTTAACCGTTTGAGGTCGGGGAAAATCTGTTATTGCGCGTACTTTATCGGGTAGAGGGACCGCTCCTTCTGGCGAAACGCGATGCCCCAAAAAATCAATTTGCACCACCCCAAACTGGCACTTCGCTGGGTTAATTATTAACCCATGCTCTGCCAGCCTCCGAAAAACCTCTGTGAGGTGGCTTTCGTGTTCGTCTTCGGACGTGCTGGCTACCAAAATGTCATTTATGTAGACAAACACGAAAGGGAAGTCGCGTAGAACCGCGTCCATCATACGCTGGAACGTCTGCACGGCACCCTTGAGACCAAAAGGCATGCGCAAAAACTCAAAAAGCCCGAAAGGAGTTATTACCGCTGTTGTGGGTATATCCTGAGCGCGCATTGGGACCTGATGGTAACCACGCACCAAGTCTATTTTTAAAAAAAATGCGCGCCCCCGCCAAATGAACCAAAAAATCTTGGATGTGCGGAATCGGGTAGCGGTCATGTGTTGAGGCGTTATTCAACCTGCAGAAATCACCGCAAGGTCGCCACGAACCATCAGCCTTTGGGACCATGTGTAGCGGTGAAGCCCAGGGGCTTTTAGAACGTCTAATGATGCCCAGTTTTTCCAAGCTGGCGAACTCCTCGCGCGCTATGGCCAGTTTAGCTGAGTCCAAGCGCCGAGCTTTTGCAAAAACGGGGGGCCCGGCGGTAGTGATAAAATGTTCCACCCCGTGTTTAGCCACTGTCGCCGAAAACGTTGGGACTGTGAGTGCTGGGAACTGAGAGAGTAGTGCGTGGAACTTACCACCCGCAGCTGTGACGTTGGCCTGTGCAGTAGGCGGGACCACCCGGGCTGTGCAGGAAATAGAGTGAAAAGACGTCTATTAGCAAGATCAACCAATAAACCATGCGAGCACAAAAAATCAGCACCTAACATGTTAAGACTGACTGCCGCTATGACGAAAGTCCACTCGAATGCCCGGCCGTGAAAAGACAGGTGCAGAGTCTTCTCCCCGAAGGTCTTGATCGTCGAGCCGTTCGCCGCCGACACCAGGGGTCCACTGAAAGGCGCCAGCCGGTCAGCGTAAGAAGGTGTGATGAAACTCAGCTGGGAGCCTGTGTCCACAAGGAACTGCCTCCCTGATCGCGCGTCCGTCAGGTAGAGCAGCTTGCTCTTTTCACCGAGAGCCGCAGCTGCTACTGACTCCCGGTCTTGGCGTTTCCCGAGCGCTTGAACTGGCACGGTGGAATGCACTTGTGTGCCCTCTCGGCGAAACGGCGATGGTAAAAACAGAGGACGTCGCCCGCTCCGCGTCTCCTGGCCTCTGCCGCTGCTGTCGTCAGTGAGTTTGGTGCTGTAGCCTCTGTTGTGGATTTAGCTGTAACATCAGTTGTTATAAGGAAAGAATGTCCAAACACCCAACTTTACCTTCATTTGGCTTTACTGGAGAATGCTGCATCTCAGTTTACAACACATCTGTCGTTCCCGCTGGCTAACATGCGTCCGTCTCTCTGATAGCACTGCATTGCTTAGCACTGACTTCTTCTTCTTCGGTCTGCAGCTTGAACAATAACATTTCATGGCCAAAGGTACAGTACCAGCGCCGTCTAGTGGACAATGTCTAACGACTGCATTGAAGGAAAACACCTTTGGGATTCTAATTAAATTACTATTATAAATAGCTTTTCTGATTAACTATAAAGTGTTTATAATATCTATTTGTCCTATATGTATTTCAATATGTAATAACTATCAACTTATGTGTATGAACCATTCTGAACTATTAAATATTCAACATCCTCCCCCCCAAGAAGACAGTTCAAATATTAACTTCAAAAGGATATAGTAGCTGAACTGGTCTTCTTAACGTCGTCCCAGTTGGAGTGCGCATAGCGCAGGATCTGACTAGTCCATCTCTCCCTGGGAACCTCTATGATTAGTCCTGTTTTCCATGTTTGACGTGGTATCTTGTCATCTCCAATGAGGACCAAATCTCCTGGTTTGAGTTGTGTTGGATTTGGGGTATGACGAGTGTGAGCCGATCTGAGGTCCAGCAAATACTCCCTCCTCCATCTGTTCCAAAATTCCTTGACAAGTCTATGGCGATGTTTCCATCTTCGGGTCAGCCTTTCTTTATTTGCATTTGCTATCTGACCTGTTGTGGAAAATGGCTTTGGTGGTAAAGAGGTAAGTCTTTTCCCTATGAGGAAATGAGCTGGCGTCAGAGGTTCTGGTTCTTGTAAATCGTTGTACACAAATGTGAGTGGTCTTGAGTTAATAGTGGCTTCTATTTCTGTCAACAGAGAAGTTAACTCTTCAAAGCTCAGAGATGCTCTGCCCATTACTCTTTTGAGGCATCCCTTTACAGAGCGCACTAACCTTTCCCAAAAACCACCCCACCAAGCCGCTCTTTCTGCAATAAATTTCCACTTGATTCCCTTTTCAGAAAAATATTCCAGCAGCTCTGGCTCCTTCATAGCCTTCCACAGTTCCTTTAGATCTTGATCTGCTCTCTTGAACGTTTTTGCATTGTCCGAGTAGATTACTCTACAAAGTCCTCTCCGTGAAATAAATCTCTTGAATGCCAAAAGGAAACTTTCTGTTGATAGACTCGATATTAGTTCAAGGTGCACTGCACATGTAACTGCACAGGTGAAAAGTGCTATGTATGCTTTCTCTGCAGAATTCTTGGACTTTACAAACAGTGGGCCTGCAAAGTCAACACCTGTGACTTCAAACGGCGGTGCTTCAGTAACTCTGTCTTTGGGAAGAGGTGCAGCTGTTTGCTGTGCTGCTTTTACTTTGAATCTTTTACAGATAGTACAGTCTGAAATGCATTTTTTGACTAACTGTCTCGCGCGTGGAATCCAATACTTCTCTCGTAGATGAACTAGAGTGTCTCTCACGCCTGAATGCATGACATTTTCGTGACTGTATTTTATCAGAAGTTGTGCAAATCTGTGATTTGAGGGTAACAACCACGGGTGCTGCTCATTGAAACTCATGTTTGACTGATGCAGCCTTCCTCCTACACAGATTAAGCCTTGCTCGTCTAGAAAGGGTTTAAAGTCTCTGATTTTTGAGTCTTTGTGCACATTTTCTCCAGTTTTCAACTCTGTTATTTCTCTTTCAAAACTGTTAAGTTGTGCTTCACGTATCCATACCTTTTCAGCTTTTGCCATTTCCTCTGCTGTTAGTTCTCCCCTTTGTCTTTGCTTTGAATGACAGTTGTGGAGAAATCTTTGGATCCATGCAGTTACTCTTAGTACGGTCTGTAGTTTGCTGTATTTGTCCAGCTGTAGCAATGGTTCAGATTGCACTCTTTCACTGTTACTGAGATGTACTGCGACTTGACTTGCCTTTAGCTCAGCTTTAACCTCTTCTTCTGATAGTATTTCTTGTGCTGTTTCTGGCGGTGTAGTTTGAAGCTCCTTTTCTTTCAAAAATGATGGGCCTGACCACCAGAGATTTTCCTCTTTCAACCTTGATGCGGACTGACCTCTTGTGGTGAGATCAGCTGGGTTCACCTTTCCATTACAATGTGTCCATAGTTCTGGTGGTGTCAAAGTTTGTATCTCCATCACTCTGTTGGCAACAAACTGTTTCCATTTCTTTGATGAACTGCGAATCCAGTGAATCACTATCATGGAGTCTGACCACATTCTGAGTTGAGTGATCTGCATATTCAGTGCCTTCAAAAGGTTATTTGCCAACCTTGCTCCAATCACAGCTCCCATCAGTTCCAAGCGTGGCAGTGTGATTGTTTTGATTGGTGCCACTCTTGACTTGGATGCAACGAGCGCAGTAACAGTCTCTCCTTCTGTTGTTTGTCCTTGTAGATACGCAACTGCGCCATACGCCCTTTCGCTTGCATCTGTGAAGACATGGAGAACTTGTGATTTATCTGACAGCTTTTCTGTTCCATACCACCGCGGAATGACTATTTGGTGGATCTGAGGAAGCTCCATGCACCACTGCTGCCATGCCTGTGAAAGGTCTGGAGGCAGCTCGTCGTCCCAGCTCAGGCCCCGTTGCCACATTTCCTGAAACAGACATTTAACTCGAATGGTAAATGGCGTTAGGAACCCTATAGGATCAAAGATTCTGGCGGATGATCTCAAAACACTCCTCTTTGTGTTTTCCTTTCCTTTTAGAATGTTCATCAAATGTTTGAGGTCAAAGGCAAAGTCATCTGTGTCCGGTCTCCACACCAAACCAAGCACCTTCAACACACCTCCATGTGTTTCTGTTTCTTGTGTGAAATCAAGCTTGCTGTTTGACCACTTGGTTTTCAGTTCAAGGGAGTTTGTTGTCCACTTACAGAGGTTCATGTTGGCAGCAGCCAGTATTTCTCTTGCTCCTGTAGTAAGTCTGTATGCCTCGTCTGAGTTACTTGAGCTAGCGATCAGATCATCCACATAAAGTGAGTCTCTCATTAGTTTTACCGTGTCTGGTTGGTTAGCTTCATATTTCTCCAGATGATGTCTGATAGTGGCTGCAAGTAAAAATGGACTTGAAGTTACTCCAAACACAACACGTGCCATTCTCATTATACGCGTGTTGGTGCCTTCAACATCTGGGGGTCCTGTAAGCCACAAAAATCTCACAGCATCTCTGTCACTTTCAGTTATAGATATCTGAAGGAAAGCTTTAGTAATGTCTGCTGTGAAAGCTACAGGATTTTGTCTGAATCTGATCAAAATGCTCATGAGGTCAGCATTCAGGTTTGGGCCAGGTAATAAACAGTCATTTAAAGAGGAACAACCTTCTTCATGTGACGAAGCATCAAACACTACCCTTAACTTGGTAGTTACTTTGTTCTCTCTGATTACAGCATGATGAGGTAAGTAGTAGGTTACATTCTCTGTCTCTGCTGAATGACTGCTCTGTGGCACATCTTCACATATTCCTTGTTCTGTGTAATCCTCTATTACATCGTTGTATCTTTTAAACAGTGTCACGTCAGATTTCAGCTTTCTTTTCAGGGTTTCAAACCTCTTTTGTGCAACCTTCTTGTTGTCTGAGAGTTTGGGTGTGTCTTGGCGCCATGGCAACGCCACTTCATATCTCCCATTAATGAATCTGACTGACCTGTCAAAGCTCTCCTTGGCTTTCTCGTCATCAGGTGTTTCCTCACCTTTAGTAGTGATGCCCAGCGACTCGATCTCCCAAAATGCTCTTAGCTGGTTTGAGATCTCCACTGAGTCTTCACTGAGTCCAATGTGCATACATGTTGCTTCATTCATACTGGACATGACAACTGGTCCTTGCACTGCCCAGCCGAATCTGGTTTCTACGGCAACCAAAGCGTCTGACAGTCTCTCAGTTTTACCTGTGACTACTCTCCAGTAGTAATCTGCTCCGATCAGTACTGATAGCTCCAAACCATCTTTGTCTCCCGCTGACACATCTGCTACTGGTAGCCCTTTTTTCTCCAGCTGCCGTTGGATGTGTTCACTGGGGACTTTCATGACTGCAGTACAAAGCTGTGGGGTTTGAACAGCTTCAATCTCGATTTTCTGATCTTTGTTTCTCACATTCTCCAGGACTAGTTTTATGACATTGCATTTTGTGGTCACTGGGTTTTTTGAGCCAAACGTGTGAAGGTTTAATGTCTCTTGTTTTAGTATTGGCAGTTTTAAATCTTTCACTTGTTTCTCATGGACAAAACTCCGTTGGCTTCCTCCATCAATTAAGCAACGCACAATCTTCTTTCCTCCAGGTCCTTCAATCCTTGCTCTCACAGTTTGCAATAGTACTGTTTCACATTTTTCTGGGGTTGGTTTGGCTGCATATGGAAACACTGAGGAGACCACTGCATCACTCGTGTTTTCAGCGGCATCTGTCCTTTCTATTGGTTGCTCACTTCTGTCACACACAACAGCATGATGTCTTCTTCCACAATCAGTGCATGTCACATTTTTGGATCTACAGTCTCGAGCAAGATGTCTGGGTTTTAGGCATATGAAGCACCTTCCCGTTTTCTTTAGCTTTTCTTTCCTGCTTGTGACTGTGTCTTCAGTGCACTGTTCTGACTTGTGGCTGGTACTGTTACAGAATATGCAACTGTGCACAAATGGTGTATTCGAACTGCCTGTGTGGAGGGCTGCAGCTGAGGGCACATTAGGTCCTTTCCACCTTTCTCTGCTTGAATCTGGTCTGTAGTGCTGATTCTGATTTGCATGTGTATCTTTATGATTCTCTCTCATTTGTGTCAAATGTGCAGCACGCTCCCTGCTTTCAACTTCTTGTTGCAAAAACTTTACAAGGCCATCAACATCCCACTTTTGCCCTACATCTGTCTTGCGGGTGTACTCAAGGGCAAGATCAGCAGGAATCGTTTTGAACAGTATGGGGCACAGTAAACCTCCATAACTGTCTGACATGACTCCTAAAGCTTCTAAGCTTCTGATTTGTACTTCAACATCATCAAAAAATTGTCTCAAGGCAACAATGTCTGAGGACCTTTTAACTGGACTTAGATTTAGTAACTTAGACATGTGTGCACTTACAATGAGCTCTTTCCCTTTCTGTGACAACATGGCTAACAGCTCCCGCAAACGGTCACTGTTTATATCAGTCTTACTTGTTTCATCTTGTATAATTTGCAGCAGCTTTGTAACGGACGTCCGCAGCACGGTCCGTTTCTGTTTTAGCCTTTGAAGTCGCTCCGCCATTTTTTCCTTTCGTCTCCGTGTTGTTACAGCTATCGGCTTAATCCCAACAACGTTCTCTCTTCACTTTTCCCGCTTCCAGCTTCCGGTTCCCGGGTTTCGGCACCAAAAAGTATGTTGTGGATTTAGCTGTAACATCAGTTGTTATAAGGAAAGAATGTCCAAACACCCAACTTTACCTTCATTTGGCTTTACTGGAGAATGCTGCATCTCAGTTTACAACACATCTGTCGTTCCCGCTGGCTAACATGCGTCCGTCTCTCTGATAGCACTGCATTGCTTAGCACTGACTTCTTCTTCTTCGGTCTGCAGCTTGAACAATAACATTTCATGGCCAAAGGTACAGTACCAGCGCCGTCTAGTGGACAATGTCTAACGACTGCATTGAAGGAAAACACCTTTGGGATTCTAATTAAATTACTATTATAAATAGCTTTTCTGATTAACTATAAAGTGTTTATAATATCTATTTGTCCTATATGTATTTCAATATGTAATAACTATCAACTTATGTGTATGAACCATTCTGAACTATTAAATATTCAACAGCCTCTGGCCCCCTGCCATCTCCGAGTATTGAGCTCAGCTCCGCTGCTGCGGTCGTGGTCGTGTGCCGCCTATGGGCGTCGACGAGTCGCTGCGCCTCCTGGCCCAGCTCGTGGTAATCTCGGTGGGCCAGCAGCTGTGAACTGGCCAGGGTAACTCTCACCGCACCTCACCTCAGTGTCCTGAGGAAAAGATGGGCAAAGATAAAGCCATCATCTTCGGCGTCTCTCAAACTCAGCATCTTCGCCATCAGGTCTGCAGGTTTGTCTGCCTCGCCCTCAGTCAACACCAGGAGCTTCTCTGCTCGCTCTCCCAGCGAGGGGGTGAAAACACGGATGAGAGCAGCTTTCAATGCACCATACTTGTCATCGTCTGGCGGGTGGTTAGTCAGGCTCTCCACCCGCTGGGCTGTGTGGCTGTCCAGCTTTGCAACCACATGGTAGAATTTCGTGGCGTCCGCCGAAATTCCCCGAAGATGGAACTGTGCCTCGACTGTGTTAAACCAGGAGCGCGGGCTATGCTGCCAGAAATCAGGTAGCTGGACTGCGGTAGCTGCATTAGCCTGGCTGGCTCCTGATGAGTCTGGTGCGGAAAGGTCGTCACCGGCCATAATTCGTCATAGGGTCACCAGTGTAGAGGATGTGCTCAAGGATGAGGCTGAGTTTATTTCTCAGGTTCAGCTTTATTAACAGAACACATTCTCTAACAATTTCCAAGCAAGAAAAGAGACAGATCAATACCACATCGCTCTTTTATACTCCGGAACATGGAAACTCAAGTCACATGGTGTCTAAGCAAACATACAGTCACATGGTACTTCATCCCAGTCACGCTGTAACCCTTTTGAACTTCCACCATTGTCTCTTAGCCTCCGATGGCCCGGAAGTCCCTCCAGGGCTTCTCTCTGAGACAAAGGCCAAATCTCACACCTTCTCGATATCTCCTGCAGACTCAGTCCTTTTGTCCCTCGAGACGTGAAGCACACAATAAACATACAGCAATACATTTGTGGAAAATATGTACCCAACATATGTGCCACAGTACTACACATACTACAGCGAGGAGTCTTATAGCAAACAGACAAGAACTCAAGAAGTATCTTTATGAACTCGAAGTTGTTCCACAGGTAGTGTGTGTAAAGGAGACATGGCTTCAACCTCACTTAGATTTTGTTATTCCAGGATACAGTTCAATCAGACAGGATAGAATTAACACTGTAAATAGAGGAGGATGTGCCACTTTCATTAAAGACGGCCTGGCGTATAGGGTGATTCCCTCCCCTGTGTCACGCCGCGCCGCTCATCAGTGGCGCCACCTGCTCGCACACCTGTTCATCATCAGCGGCGAGGGATATAAGCCGCCTCGCCCTGAGCTTCGGCCTGAAGCCGTCAGACTTCATTCCCCTTCAACGTGAAGCAACCTATTCTTCAGCACGACGCTGTGTGGTAAGAAGTCCTTACCTCATCTTTTCCAGTCTGCTCCCCTGTGCACAGGTGGATTCCTCGGCGGCGGACAATCCCGTTCCCTCGTCGTTCCTCGCTGCTGCACCGAGCCCTGCAGGTGGCTGTCTCCCGGGTTCCGTCCTTGTTGTGCCAGTCATCTGTTCCTAGCAAGTAAGCTTCTCCCTCGCCTATTCTCCTCCTGTGTTGGTGTGTGCCCATCACCCTGTGTCTCTGTGTTCTCTCCCATAGGGTTGCCGGCTGTACGGTCTCCTGCCTCTGTGCCTGAAGCAGACGCCGCCACCAACACATTAACATTTCGCAGACACACATCCATTCACCCCTGTTGCCAATAAACTATTTGAACTACTTTGAGCCTGTGTGTGTGCGTCTCCTGAGCCGAACGTTATGTCAGTACGGCTTCAGCAGAGCGGCTCAGCAGACGGCGGGCTCGCGCACCGGCTTACCAACCTCGAGGCTCGGGTGGATCAAATAGCTTATCAGCAACAGGTGATCCTAAATCAATTGATCCTCATTAATAACCGATTGGACCGCCTGGACCCCCAGCAGCCGTTCCCCCCGGCTCATCAGGGTGGCGCGGCTCCTGCCGCTTCAGTGGCCATCCAGCAGGCTCCGGTAGCACCGGCACGGCTCACACCCATTCCGACCCCCGCCCGCTTTAGCGGAAAGCTCGGCGGAGCGCGGGGGTTCATCATGCAGTGTGAGTCCGTATTCCACCGCGTGCCCGGAGACTTTCCCTCGGATCACAGCCGGATTGGTTATATCGGGAATCTCCTGGAGGGGCGCGCGTTGACTTGGACCTACACCGTTATGGCGAGGCCCAGTTACGCCACCCTCACTTATGACCAGTTTGTGAGGCGCTTCCTGGGGGTCTTTGACCACTCCCGAACCGAGACGGTCCGGGTCGACCGGCTTCTCGCTCTCCAGCAGGGAAGCCGGTTGGCCGCGAACTATGCGGTCGACTTCCGGGTAGCGGCGGAGGAAGTAGGCTTGGAGGAACACTCCCTCTGTGGTCTTTTCCTCCGCAGCCTCAATGATGATCTGAGGGATGAACTGGCTGGGCGGGACCTCCCTGAGACGCTAGTGGAGCTGTCTTCCCTTGCCATCAGCTTGGATAACAGGCTGCGCGAGCGCTCCTCAGGGCGGAAGTCGTCATCTTCTCGCCCTCGCGGAGTCTCGTCGCGCCTGCCCCAAGCTCGCCCCCTGGTGACGCTGCCGCCATCGCACCCCGAGGAGTCGGAGCCGATGGTGACGGGCTGGACAAAGCTCTCCCCGGCGGAGAGACAACGCCGCCGTGCGTTGAATCGCTGCACGTATTGCGAAGATGACCAACACACGGTAGAGCTTTGCCCACAGAAGCCAAACGGGGGGGTCCGCGAGTCACTGTAGGGGGCCTCGCGGACGTCAATCGGTTAAGTCCCCTCACTCAATTAAAGCTGCCCATCCGTTTCTGCCACAGCCCCACTGGGCACCTCACCCACGCACTGGTGGATTCGGGCGCAGAGGGAAGCTTCATTTCTCAAAGCCTGGCAACCCGGTTGGGCATCCGCTGCCAGGCGGTCAAGGACCCCATCTCCCTGGTCAACCTCTCCCGTGCTTCCCTTGGGAGAGTCACCCACCAGACCATCCCGGTCCCGGTGATCATCTCTGGAAACCACCGGGAGGAGATAACCTTTCTCGTCCTGCCCAACTCTGTGTCGCCCGTCATCCTGGGGTATCCCTGGCTACGCCTCCACAACCCGGTCCTGGATTGGAAGTCAGCTGGGGTATCGGCATGGAGCACGTTCTGCATGGGCACCTGCCTTCAGTCCGCTGCCTGCTCTTCGTCCGCTTCTCCCCCTGCTACGGACGCTACACCCCCGGACCTGTCTCTGGTGCCTCCGGAATTTCACGACCTGGGTATGGTGTTTAGCAAGACTAAAGCTACGTCTCTCCCCCCTCATCGGCCCTATGACTGCGCCATCAACCTCCGCCAGGGGGCTCCCTTACCTTCTGGTCGACTCTACAGCCTGTCAGCGCCGGAGAAGGAGACGATGAACGCCTACCTGAAAGAATCACTGAGCGCTGGGATAATTCGCCCATCATCATCACCCGTGGGGGCAGGGTTCTTCTTCGTTGGGAAAAAGGACGGATCCCTCCGCCCTTGCATAGACTACCGGGCTCTCAACGACATCACTGAGAAGGACCGTTACACCCTGCCCCTCAGGGACACCGCCTTCCACTCCCTCCAGGGGGCGACCTGGTTCACCAAGCTGGATCTACGCAGCGCATACCACCTCGTCCGGATCCGGGAGGGAGATGAGTGGAAGACAGCCTTCCGTACCCCGAACGGCCACTTTGAATACCTGGTAATGCCGTTCGGGTTGACCAACGCTCCTGCCGTCTTTCAGCGCCTCATCAATGACGTCCTCCGGGACTTCATCGGCCTCTTCGTGTTCGTCTACCTGGACGATATTCTCATCTTCTCCAAGTCCAGGGATGAGCACCAGGTCCATGTGAGGCGGGTCCTCCAAAGACTGCTGGAGAATCGGCTATACGTGAAGGCTGAAAAGTATGAATTTTACGCCAGAACGACGTCCTTCCTGGGTTTCGTCATCTCTCAAGACCAGGTGCTCCCTGACCCAGAGAAGGTAAAGGCGGTGGTAGAATGGCCTACACCTGCGTCACGGAAGCAGGTGCAACAGTTCGTTGGATTTGCGAATTTCTACCGCCGCTTTGTCCCCAATTTCAGCTCCATCGTTGGACCACTGACCCGTCTCACGTCCCCTAAGGTCCCGTTCCGGTGGACCGAAGAGGCCGCTGCTGCCTTCCAGGTGCTGAAGGCGGAGTTCTCCTCCTCCCGGGTCCTTCACCAGGTCGACCCCGTGCTGCAGTGCATCGTGGAGGTGGACGCCTCGGACACAGGAGTGGGGGCGGTGCTATCTCAGCGGTTGCCTGACGATGGCGCCAAACGGCCCTGCGCCTTCTTCTCCCGGCGCATGTCCCCGGCGGAGAGGAACTACGATGTGGGGGACAGAGAGCTACTGGCCATCAAGCTCGCGCTGCAAGAATGGCGCCACTGGCTAGAGGGGGCGGACCTGCCGTTCGTGGCCCTTACGGACCACAAGAACTTGGAATATCTTCGATCTGCCAAGCATCTGAATGCCCGCCAGGCGCGCTGGTCCTTGTTCTTCGCCAGGTTCCAGTTCTCCATCACCTTCAGGCCTGGCTCCAAAAACGGTCTGCCTGACGCCCTCTCTAGGCAGTTCACCCCCGAGGAGTCGGAGGAGACGCTCCACACCATCCTGCCCAGGTCGTGCGTCGTGGGAGCCATCTCCTGGGACATAGAGAGCAAGATCCGGAAGGCGCAGGAAGTGGAACCTGACCCTGGCAGCGGACCGGAGGGGAGGCTGTTCGTGCCATCCGCGGTTCGTGGAGAGGTCATCCACTGGCTGCACACCTCCAAGCTCACCTGTCACCCTGGCTCCTCCCGGATGATAGACCTCCTCCAGCGGTCCTTTTGGTGGCCGGGCCTGCGGAGGGACGCAGCCCGCTACGCCCGGGCTTGTCCAATTTGTGCCACCAACAAGTCGGGAAACACCCCCCCAGCGGGTCTGCTCCAGCCCCTGCCCGTCCCTGGCAGGCCCTGGTCACACATTGCTTTGGATTTCGTCACCGGACTCCCAGCCTCCAATTCCTATGACACCATCCTGACCATCGTGGACCGCTTCTCCAAGGCTGTGCACTTCGTCCCCCTGCGAGGTCTTCCAACTGCCCTGGAGACGGCGGATCTCCTCGTCCAACACGTGGTCAGGGTGCACGGGATTCCGGTGGACGTGGTCTCGGACCGGGGGCCCCAATTTTCTTCTGAGGTTTGGAGATCGTTCTGTAACGCCATCGGAGCCAAGGTGAGCCTCTCCTCCGGCCATCACCCCCAATCCAACGGGCAGTGTGAGCGGACCAATCAGGAGCTGGAGGCCGCACTCCGCTGTGTAACAGCATCTAAACCCACGTCCTGGAGTAACCATCTTGCCTGGGTTGAATACGCCCACAACACCGCTCGCTCTTCTGCTACAGGGATGTCCCCCTTCAAGGCGTCCCTGGGTTATGACCCCCCGCTGTTCCCGGTGCAGGAGAGTGAGGTAACTGTCCCCTCGGTTAGGGCGCATCTCAGGCAGTTCCGCTCCATCTGGGCTGCCGCGCGCAATGCGCTTTTACGCACAGCGGAGCGCAACAGAACTGTGGCGGACTGGCACAGAAGACCTGCCCCGGCGTACAGAGTTGGCCAACGTGTCTACGTATCAACCCAGGACGTAACCTTAAAAGGCGAGAGGAGGAAGCTGGCACAGCGATTCATGGGTCCCTACCCCATCACCCGGATCATCAACCCGGTGGCTGTGCGCGTGGCTATTCCCCCCTCCCTCCGCATCCATCCCACCTTCCACATGTCTAAGGTGAAGCTGGCAGTCACCGACCCCCTTTGCCCTCCTCCTGCTGCGCAACCCGCGCCCCGGATGATTGGTGGCCATCCGGCCTGGTCCGTCGCCTCCATCCTGGACTCCCGGCGCCGGGGTCGTGGGTTGCAGTACTTGGTGAACTGGGAGGGCTATGGGCCTGAGCATCGACAGTGGGTACCCTCGTCGTTCGTGTTGGACCCATCGCTCATCGCGGACTTCCACCGAACGCACCCAGAGAAGCCATCGCCAGGAGGCGCTGCTAGAGGGGGGAGTATTGTTACGCCGCGCCGCTCATCAGCGGCGCCACCTGCTCGCACACCTGTTCATCATCAGCGGCGAGGGATATAAGCCGCCTCGCCCTGAGCTTCGGCCTGAAGTTGTCAGACTTCATTCCCCTTCAACGTGAAGCAACCTATTCTTCAGCACGACGCTGTGTGGTAAGAAGTCCCTACCTCATCTTTTCCAGTCTGCTCCCCTGTGCACAGGTGGATTCCTCGGCGGCGGACAATCCCGTTCCCTCGTCGTTCCTCGCTGCTGCACTGAGCCCTGCAGGTGACTGTCTCCCGGGTTCCGTCCTTGTTGTGCCAGTCATCTGTTCCTAGCAAGTAAGCTTCTCCCTCGCCTATTCTCCTCCTGTGTTGGTGTGTGCCCATCACCCTGTGTCTCTGTGTTCTCTCCCATAGGGTTGCCGGCTGTACGGTCTCCTGCCTCTGTGCCTGAAGCAGACGCCGCCACCAACACATTAACATTTCGCAGACACACATCCATTCACCCCTGTTGCCAATAAACTATTTGAACTACTTTGAGCCTGTGTGTGTGCGTCTCCTGAGCCGAACGTTATGTCACCCTGAGGATATAGATATTATTATATGTAATATTATTGAAATATGTAGGCCAAATGGACAAGGAAATATTAAGCTAATTAATTATTACAACCCATGTAGGAAGTTAACAGCAGATATTTTCAGTGTTGTGGCAGGGGAAGGGCATATGAAAGAGGTATGGTGTGGAGACTTTAATGCCCACAATAGCTTGTGGGGAAGCACACATACAGATAACAATGGAAATGTTGTGGAAGAAATGTTAGATGAAAGATCATTAATTTGTCTAAACAGTGGTGAAGGTACCAGGATGGATGTGCATAGGGGCACATTATCATGTATTGACCTGACTCTAGTATCTGATTCTTCAGTGAGCACCTGTGAATGGACGGTTATGAACAGGACAACTATGGGAAGTGATCATTTCCCAATACTTACAGTCATTAAAACTGAAGTATGTATACAAGAGGGAAGATATTTTACAAGATGGTGTTTTGACAAGGCAGATTGGGAAAAATTTAGGCATAACTGTGTTCAGTCGTGTTATTTGGTAACATTAGAAGGTGGCATAGAAGAGTGTTCAAGTCAGGTAACCAATCATATTCTGAATGCTGCAATAGCAAGTATACCTAAGAAAACAACACAGGGTAGGAAGAAGGTTGTACCCTGGTGGAATGATGAATATAGTATTGCAATAAAAGAGCGAAACAAGGCATTCAGGGAGCTGAGGAAGAATATGACTAGTGAAAACTTGATAGAGTATAAAAAGAAAAGGGCAGTAGCTCGAAGGATTATCAAAAAACAGGAAAAGGTCAACATGGAGAGAATTTTGTTCCACCCTTGGTAGGAAAAGAGAACAAGGTGATGTCTGGGGTATGTTTAAAAAAATGAGTGGGAAAAGGGTATCAGTTAAAATTCCTGTTTTAGTGGATAGAGACAAGATGGCTGTATCAGACAAAGAAAAGGCAGAAGTCCTAGGTAGAGCATTTGCAGCAGTGCATAGAGGAGACCATCTTGGTGAGAGTCATAGACAGCAAAGGCAGCATAAACTCAGAGAAAGTGCAAACTTAAAAAAGGAAGTGAAAGAGGACATGACTACGTTGGACCTCCAGCTCACAATGTCAGAGCTTAAGAGAGCTTTGCAAGATAGTGGATACACAGCTCCATGATATGATCAGTTATGCTATGCTATGTTCTGGCAGTTGCCTATGCAATCAATGCAACTGGTGCTGAAATTGTTTAACAGGATATGGGAGGAGGGGGTTATCCCAAGTCGGTGGAAAAAGGCAGTAATTTTACCATTTAATAAGCCAGGGAAAGATCCAGCTCATCCAGGCAACTACAGGCCAATAGCATTAACGTCATATTTAGGGAAATGGATGAGAAGGTGTTAGTTTACAGACTCTCATATGCATTAGAGCAAAAACAATAAACGACTATCAGAATGGTTTGTAGAAGAGAAAGATCTAAAGTGGATGCTCTAGTTAGGGTAAGTAATGATATTGAAAAGACTCAAAATGAAAGAAGTAATGGTTATAGTTTATCTGGATATTGAAAAGGCTTGTGACTCACTGTGGAGGGACGGTTTTCTTATGAAATTGAATAAATTGGTGGTAGGATCTACAATTGGATAATGGATTTTTTTAACACACAGGACAATTAGGGTTAAAGTAGGATCAGAAGTTTCTAATGACTTTGAAATAGAAAATGGTTTTCCTCAGGGGAGTGTGATAAGCCCTGTTTTATTCAATAATGATTAATGACATGTTTGAGGATCAAGAGGGATCCATCAAAACAGCACTATATGCAGATGATGGAGCCATATGGACAAGGGGAAGAAATGAGAAATTTGTGTTCAAAAACATCAGGAAAGCAATGGAGAAAGTGGAAAAGTGGTCATATAACTGGGGATTTAAATTTTCAAACACTAAAACCTGCTATATGACTTTCACAAAAAAAACGCAGAAGTGGTACAGAACCATTAACATTATATAATCAACCAATAAAGAAAGTCAGTGAGTTCAAATATCTAGGATTGTGGTTTGATAGTGCATACACATGGAGAGTTCATGTTGAAAATTTGGAGACAAAATGCAAAAAAAGTCATTAATCTCATAAAAGCTGTAGCTAGACATGAATAGGGTACAGATAAAAAGGCATTAATTGACATTTACAGAGCACTAATGCCATCGACAATAGACTATGGATGCATGATTTATGGAGCAGCGGCAAAGATGACTCTGGAAAAAATAGAATGCAGCATAGAGCACTTCGCCTGTGCATTGGAGCCGTCAAAACAACACCAAACAATGCAGTTTTAATAGAAGCAGGAGAAATGCCAATGGATTTGAGAACAGATAAACTCGCATTATCATACTGGGTCAAGCTGAAAGGAAGTGAGGAAGCAAATATTTCAAAAACAACACTACAAGACTGCTGGGAATACTCTAATTTCCAGGGACATGGGTTTGGGTGGACAATTGAAAGAAGGACCAGAATGTATGGGCTGCACACTATTGATATAGCTAACACCAGTCCAGTGAGTAATGTTCCCCCTTGGCTAGTTTGCTAATGAGGAAAAAGGATTGGCATATGAGTGAAGTTGGTGTTAAAACAAGCATTTACCTCAGGAATAATTACTATAACTTCTTACAGCTCTATACTGACAGTTCAAAGAATAAAGAGGGCTCTGTTGGAGTTGGAGTATACATCCAAGAATTTAAAGAGACCGTCGCAAAAAGAATCTCCAACAATACATCTGTGTTTACAGCAGAGATGGTGGCAATAATTATTGCTTTGCAGTGGGTGGAGGAGGTCAGACCGGACTGGGTGGTGGTGTGCACAGATTCACTTGCAGAGCTAAAAACCACACAGACACTAAAATCTACAAGGGAAGACTTGGTGATTGAGCTATATCACAGTTTATTTAGGGTACACAGGGGAGGTGGAGAAGTTCAGTTTTGTTGGGTTCTTGCACATGAAGGGTTGAAAGGGAATGACTGTGCAGACAAATTAGCAAAAAGCGCTCTTGGAAAAGAGGTAACTATACCATTGTCTCTTGGAAAAAGTGAAGGGAAAGCAGTAATCAAGAAAAAAGGAACTGAGCTATGGCAAAAAAGATGGGATGAAGATCATAAAGGTAGATCGTATTACAAAATACAAAAATATATTGCAATAAAGAATTTCATAACCACCAAAAGGAGGGAAGACATCATTATGGCAAGACTCAGACTGGATCACACAGATTTAAACGGCACTTTATTCACCATGGGGAAAAGCGAAAGTGACAAATGTAGAAAATGTGGAGTAAAAGAAAATGTCAAGCACATCTTATTACACTGTCACAAATATGGAAATGAAAGCCAGATAATGGAAAATGAAGTTCGAAAGGCCAGTAGGGAATGGGATTTAACTGGGATTCTGGGAACAGGTGGAGATGGAGAGGCAATAAGAATCACGAGAAGAGGCTCTTTTCTCTTTTTTAAATAACACATAGAATTTAGGGGTCGGGCTCAGATGACATAATGTTACACACTCTTGTACAGTAGGTGGTGGTATGCACCTTTCAGTTGTTTGCTATCCGCCAGTAACTGAGAGAAGAAGAAGAAGAAGACACATCGTAGGACCACCTATGATGTGCTACGATGTCTAAATGATGTCCGATGATGTTCCTATGATGTGTACATGATGTCTATATGTTGTCATAGAGACCATCACTCACAGTCATAGGACTCGCTATGACATCATCAAAGATCAATGTAGGCATCATAGGACTCGCGAGGACATCACTATAAATTCAAGAAATCTCTTGTCAGTGTGTCTGTCTGTGTCTCACAATCATAGGACCGCCTGTGAGGTTCCTATGAGGTCTGCACGATGTCCTATGATGTTCCTATGATGTTGGCACTCATAGGATGATGTCTACATGATGTTACACACACCACAGGACTCAGTAATACATCATAGGCCCCCCTATGATGTTACTATGATGTCCACATGATGTCCACATGACGTCATAAAAACCATAAGACTGTAGTTCCAGAACAGGGCGAGTTTGCAATTGAACTTGATTAAAGACTAATGATTCCAGGTGGCAAAGTGGAAGACATTGTCAGTTGGGTGTATGAAGACATGACTGTTTGTGTGTGTGTCACGATCATAGGACTTGCTATGACATCGCCAAAGATCACAGGCAGTGGTGACGGCAAAACATCAAAGGCAGGTTTCACCATGGTTACTGTTGCCAGACTGACACATCATCAAAGACCAAAGGCAGGCATCACTGAACGAATGATGTCAAAGATCAAAGGCAGGCATCAGCATGGTTACTGTTGCCATGGTAACAGTAACTTTCTACAGGCTTGCAGAAGTGCTTGCTTACACCTTCTTTCCACCGCCATGCAGAAATACTTGCTTATACTTGGTTTCTACGGGCATGTACAGGTATGCACTAGTAATAAAAATAATGCTGATAAACTAAGAGGAAGACCAATGAAGAAATAAATATGCAAGACAGAATAATAATAATAACAATAATAGCAACCCACAACAATAATAATAATGTGAAATGCATAAAATCCCAACTTAAAGTGAGGATGTGGGCTGGGACCCATGCGCTGGAGACAAGGAATATCATCATCATTCTATATATAATTCAAGAAATCTCTTGTCTGTCACAATGTCATGATGCCACAACCATAGGACTCGCTAAAAGATCATAGGACTACCTATGAAATCAAAGGCAGGCTGCACTCATGATCATAGGACTTGCTATGACATTATCACAGATCAAAGGCAGGCATCACAGATCAAAGGCAGGCATCAACAAACGAGTGGTGACCTCAAAGATCCAAAGCAGGTTTCACCATGGTTGCTGTTGCCATGGTAACAGTAACTTTCTACTGCCATGCAGAAATGTTTGCTTACACTTGCTTTCTATGGGCATGCACAGGTATGCACGGGTTCTACAGGTATGCACGGGCATGCACAGGTAGGCACTAGTTAATTTAAAGAAGCTTGATGTGCTGATGCTACAGGAGACTCACAGCACTGTAGACATTGAGAGCCAGTGGAGAAAAGAGTGGGATGGCTGCATTTTTTTTTTAGCCACAAATCTAATAGCAGTGGGGGGTGGGGGATTGCTGTACTTTTTTCTAGGGGTTGTGTGCCTGTCTCTCATGAGGTAGAAGAGGTGGTGAAAGACCATTTACTCTTATTCAAGGTACAGTTTGAAAATGTGAACTTAGTTTTATAAATGCGTATGTGCCAACACAGAGAGCAGAGATGATCAGGTTCTTTGATGTGTTATCGGCTACTGTCAGATCCTGTAACTCGAATATTTTTTTTATTTCTGGGGGGTGATTTTAATTGTACATTAAACCACAGACTAGACAGGAACCATCGGGAGCCTTACCCTGCTTCTGCCAATAGGCTGAGGGAACTGGTGAAGGCACATGAAATGGCCGATGTGTGGAGATCACATCATGGGGACCAGAGGCAATGCACCTGGAGCCATGTTAAAGATAACCTTCTATCTATGGCTAGGTTAGACTGTTTTCATGGTTTTAATCATCAAATGAGTATTTTTAAAAATAGTTGTATCAGGCAGTTCACTGATCACTGCCTGCTGTTTTGTTCTGTTTTTATTGAAAACGTAAAGTGTAAGAGTGCTTTTTGGCATTTTAATGATACACTTTTAAATGATGTGTCTTTTAAAGGAGTTTTTCATTGTTTATGGAAGTCACACAGGGAACAAAAAAACCTCTTTTAAATCACCCCAAATGTGGTGGAATTTTGATAAGGAACAAACAAAACAACTCTGTCAACAGTACACTCAAAATGTCACTCATAGCTTGACCAAATCCTTGAAAGCTCTGGAGACGGAGGTGATAGAGCTGGAGGATTTATTCAGTTCTACACGAAAACAAGAGCACTTAGAGGCTCTTAAATCAAAAAGGTCAGCCTTGGCTAGCTTGTTAGGGGCCACCGCACAGGGTGCTCTGGTCTGCTCACGCTACATGGACATAGCTCTGATGGACTCGCCCTCCCAGTACTTTTTTGGACTGGAGTGGAAAAATGGCCAGAGAAAGCTTATTCACTCCTTGTTGGATGATGATGGGAGAACAATCTCCACAGCAGCAGAGATCAGGAAATATGCTGCTAGTTTCTACAGTGAACTGTATAAAGCAAGGTGGAGGGAAGACATGTCACTGGGCCAGAGTTTCCTTGGTGGTCTTCCAGTTCTCTCAGAGGTCCTTGCTGTCGGCTTGGATGCTCCACTGTCTCTGCCTGAGCTGCATGCAGCGCTAATGACCCTCCAGAATGCAAAGTCACCAGGCATAGATGGTCTCTCTGTAGACTTTTATAAGGAATTCTGGCCTCTGCTTGGTTCAGACCTGCTGGAGGTTCTCCAAGATAGTTTGAAAAGGGGAACCCTATCCACGACCTGCAGGAGGGCCATCATCACGCTGTTGCCCAAAAAAGGGGACCTACAGAGCCTAAAGAACTGGAGGCCAGTCTCTCTGCTTTGCACAGACTACAAAATTCTTTCAAAAGCTCTAGCCCGAAGACTGAAAAAAGTGATGAGCGAGCTCATTCATGTAGACCAGACTTACTGTGTGCCTGGCAGGCTGATTAGTGACAACGTCACTTTTATTCGGGATGTTTTGGAGGTCTCTGGTTCATTGGCTGTGGAAACTGGCCTGATTTCAATAGACCAGGAACAGGCTTTTGACCGGGCTGAACACCAATATTTATGGAAAGCTTTAGCTGCTTTTGGGTTCAGCCCAGGCTTCATAGCCAGGATACGGATCTTGTACAGTGGCACTGAAAGTGTACTGAAGATAAATGGGAGCCTGTCTGCCCCTTTAAAAGTCCAGAGGGGGGTTCGGCAGGGCTGTCCTCTTTCAAGGATGCTGTACTCCCTCGCCATAGAGCCACTGCTTCACCGTTTGAGAAGGAACCCATCAGGAGTCACGTTTCCTGGTTGTGAAGCCACGTTTAGGCTGTCGGCCTATGCAGATGATGTAGTCATTCTGCTAAACAAACAGAGTCACATTGACATTTTGGTTAAGAGTGTTAATCGCAGAGATAGCAAAAAGACGTAACAAACTAATAGTTTTTAAATGCAAAAGATGCAATAGACTTACACAATGGTCCCCTCTGGCATACAACTAGGAAAATACCGGTCGCTATGGAGGGTGAGAATATGTATGGGTACATAATCATACCATGTAGGATAACTAAGTAGAGGGTTATGCTGTTTCATCCCATCTAGCAACAATGCTCTGCACTGTGTGTGTTTATATATTTACATATTTATTCCATCTAGCTACAATGCTCAGCACTGGGTGTGTTCATATTTATATATCTATATATTTATTCCATCTAGCTACAATGCTCCGCACTGTGTTTTTATATATCTATATATTTATTCCATCTAGCTACATTGCTCCGCACTGTGTGTGTTTATATACTTAAATATTTATTCCACCTAGCTGCAATGCTCCGTACTGTGGGTGTTTATATATTTACATATTTATTCCATCTAGCTACAATGCTCTGCACTGTGTTTATATAGTCATATATTTATTCCATCCAGCTACAATGCTCTGCACTGTGTGTCTGTGTGTGTGTATATATATATTTTATAGTAATATGTACATATGTATATTAGCTGCTCTTGCTTGCTTGTTTGTTTGTTTTTTTTCTTGCCTTCTGATTGTTGCTCTGAGTGTTGCTATCCCTGTGCTGTTGCAATCCTGGAATTTCCCCGTTGTGGGACTAATAAAGGCTTTTCTTTTCTTATCTTATCTTATCTTAATCTTTTTGGCCAACTTTCTTCTGCAAAAATAAACTGGGGAAAAAGCGAGGCTCTGATGGTGGGGGAAAAACTAGAAAATCGGCTTATGCTGCCTGGTGGGCTGAATTGGAAAAAAGGAGGTTTCAAGTATCTGGGTGTTTTTATTGGAAATCAACAGTGTGAGCAAAAAAATTGGGACGGGATCATAGAGAAAATCAAGGGGAGACTAAATAAGTGGAAGTGGCTAATGCCAAAAATATATATTTAAAGGAAGAGTGCTCATTTTAAATAATCTTCTTTCCTCATCCCTGTGGCACTGCCTCATGTGCATGGACCCCCCTGCTGGTTTGCTGTCCAAAATTCAATCTGTTATGGTGGACTTTTTTTTTGGGGGGGGGGGGGACTCCACTGGGTCCCTCAAGGCCTGTTATTTCTTCCGAAGGGGGGGGGGGGCAAGGAGTGATTCATTTAGCTAGTAGAGGTGCTGCTTTTTGACTGACTTTCATACAGAGAATGCTGACGAGCCCCCAAGACCTGGTGTGGAGGCCTTTGGCCTGTGTTATTTTACAGTCCTTGGGCTTGGGCTAGACCTCCCTGTGTTTTTAATGGATTTTAAGAACTCTAGTGCACTGTCTTTACCCAGTTTTTACCGCAGTCTGTTTTCAGTATTGACTCTTTTTAAAAAACAAAGAGGGCCATGCGACTCCCTCTACTGGTTGTTGAGGGAGCCGCTGGTTTTTGGTGGTCGTCTTGGTGTCCTGCCAGGAGTAGAAAGGAACATCTTTGATAGGCTATGTTCCAGGAATGTTCTCACTTTGAAGCAAGTGGTGGAACTGGCTGGTCCTGGCCTCAACAACGCCTCAGCTTTAGCAGCACATCTCGGCTTTAGATCAAATCGTTTCATTGGTGGTCTTCTTTCACACTGGAAACAGGAGCTGTCATGAACCTGGGTTTGGTGGGTCCAAACCCAGTTCTGACCTATGGTTGTTTTGCCCTATTTTCCATCAGGCTCTTCAGGGAGCTGTTTGGTTCCTTTGCTCCCTGACAGCTCAGGCACGCCTCCTCCTCCTGTCAGTGCTGTCAGCTGTGCTTCGTTATTGAGTGTTTTCACACACATACACACACACTCCATTCATTCCCATTCACACGCTCAGACACTCACTCATGCACACCTGGGATTAATTATGTTCAGTCCACGCTTCCTCACACCGGCGATCTCTTCCCTTGTTAGTATCATTATTACATATACGCTGCGTTAGCAGGAAGAGACAGTCGGAGCATTCAGCTTCATACATGGCAGTGTGTTCCTCCATGTATGTTTGTTTCTATTACCTTCGTGTTCATTCAGCCTGACATTTCAAGATGGTTTATTTCCTTGGTGTTAGCAGCTGACCCTGCCTCACCCTCATCCACCAGACTACACGGACAGCCCCGGGTCGTTCCAGCCGTAAGTTCACATTTGCCTCTCTCTTCGTGCCATCAGCCTATGGCAGCACTAGACATCCTCTCCCTCTGGCTGCGAAACATCCAGGTGGCATCCCTATATGTCTGGTGGCCTCTTTATCTTCATCATTGCAACCCTCTGTTAGTTTTCGTGACTGTAAGCTGGATTGGTTATTTGGTGTTTTTGTTTAATAAAGTGCATGTTCTACTCCCGCAACTGGGTTTTTCATTTCTTCCTCATCATAACAGGATGCTCCGACCAGTCAGAAAAACCCAGCGGAGTTTTTTCTTTTTCTTTCTACTGTGGCAACCTGGGGAGTGCATAATGGTTTACCACCTTAGACAGGAACAAAGGATGCAAAGTTAACCTTTTGTGTGTGAGAAGTTTCTAGATGCCCTAGTAAGAAAACAGGGAGGTGTCAAGGATGAATGGACTGACTGCAGTCGGACGGGGGATTATCTTTTGTGTGTGAGAAGAGTCTAGATGGGGATTATCTTTTGTGTGTGTGAAGAGTCTAGAAGGATGTCATGTTATTTAAGGGAAGAGTTCCTACTTGTATGCCATTCTGTCTATGCTCCTTGTGTGAGTCGTGTAATAAACCGCCTGAACCAAATCAGCCTCATTATTTACACGCTCCACACTGGTGACCCAAGACGAATCATGGAATACGACGGAAGATCCCCGGGGCCAACCTCGACTGGAACCCCCAGCTTCGCGTGTGCTGTAGCGATCAAACTACCTGATTTTTGGCAGCACAACCCGCGCTCCTGGTTCCACCTAACCGAGGCGCAGTTCGCCCTCCGAGGGATATCGGCGGATGATACAAAATTCTACTATGTGGTCGCAGCGCTCGATGCCAGCACAGCTCAGCACATCGAGAGCCTGCTCGATCAGCCACCAGCCGACGGCAAATATGACGCGCTGAAGGCTGCCCTCATCCAGCACTACACGCTCTCGGATGGTGAGAGAGCAGAGAGGCTTCTGACGCGGACCGAGTTGGGAGACGGTTCGGCCGTGGACATGATGGAGAAGATGCTGAGGTTAAAGGGCATGGACGACGACCACTTCATCTTCACCCACATTTTCCTCAGGAACCTTCCGACAGCGGCGAGAGTGGCCCTGGCCAATTCGTCGTTGCTGGCCAAACGGGACTATCGTGCGCTAGCCCGAGAGGCAGACCGGATCATTGTCGCCACCAAGGCTTTTGTAACCATTGCGGCAGCGACGGAGCCCGGCACGTCGACACGAGGAGTCGAGGAGCCGCCGACGGCAGCAGCAGAACCACCGACGGCAGCAGTAGCGGGGGCCAAGGAACGTGGAGGTGACATGCTTTGCTTCTACCACCGCCGCTTTGCAAAGAGGGCACGCAAATGTATACCACCGTGCCAGTTCAAGCGCTCGGGAAATGCCAAGCCCGGGGGTCGGTAGCAGCCGCGACCCTTGGGGAGGAGAACAAGCTGCTCTATTTGATGGACGCACGCTCGGGGAGGCATTTCCTCGTGGACACCGGCGCACAGAGGAGTTTCATCCGGCCGACCTACGCTGACTGGCTGGCAGGAACCAGCGGCCCCAAGATGGCAGCAGCAAACGGCTCAGACATTAAGACCTTTGGTGAGAGGACTCTGCTCTTGTCTCTACACGGTCGTACATATGAATGGACTTTTGTTGTAGCAGCTTTGGATTACCATATACTGGGGGCTGATTTTCTATGTGCACATGGGTTGTTGGTAGATATCGCTAACAGGCGCCTGGTTAATGCTTAATGGTTAATCTTTTGACTCTCTCCCCTGTATAGCTCGAGTGGCCCGGCCAACAGCACAAGCCAATGTCACAGCAGCATGCGGTAAGTTCCACACACTTCTCGCTCAGTTCCCAGCACTCACAGTCCCAACGTTTTCAGCAGCTATCGCTAAACATGGGGTGGAGCATTTTATCACCACCACCAGGGCGCCCGTTTTTGCAAGACCTCGGCACTTGGACACAGCTAAACTGGCCATAGTGTGCGAGGAGTTCGCTAACCTAGAGAGGTTAGGCATCATCAGGTGCTCAAACAGCCCATGGGCTTCCCCGCTACACATGGTCTCTAAAGCTGAAGGTTCATGGCGACCTTGCGGCGATTTCCGCAGGTTAAACAACGCTACAGCACATGACCGCTACCCAATTCCCCACATTCAGGATTTTTCCGCTCACCTCGCAGGAGCACGCATTTTTTCTAAGATAGATTTGGTCTGTGGTTACCACCAAGTCCCAGTGCGCGCTGAGGACATACCCAAAACAGCGGTAATAACTCTGTTTGGTTTATTTGAGCTCTTGCGCATGCCGTTTGGGCTTAAAGGGGCAGCACAGACGTTCCAACGCATGATGGATGCAGTGCTGCGCGATCTCCCTTTCATGTTCGTCTACCTGGACGATATCTTGGTAGCCAGCGCGTCCGAAGACGAACACGAAACCCACCTCACCACGGTTTTCCATTGGTTGGAAGAGCACGGTTTAATAATCAACCCAGCGAAATGTCAGTTCGGGGTGACGGGGATTGATTTTTTAGGGGACCGCGTCTCTCCCGAAGGAGCGGTTCCGCTGCCTGACAAAGTGCGCGCAGTGACAGATTTTCCCCGACCACAAACGGTCAGGGCGCTACAAGAATTTTTGGGAATGGTGAACTTTTATAACCGTTTCCTTCCCCGCGCAGCGCAGCTCATGCAGCCATTGTACGCTGCGCTCAAAAAACAGAAACCCGCGAATAGGGTCGAATGGACCCCGGAACGAGAGCAGGCGTTCTCGGAAGTTAAAGCAGCCCTGGCAAACGTCGCATTGTTGGCACATCCAGACCCAACGGCCCGCATAGCCCTCACCACTGACGCCTCAGATGTGGCCATAGGGGCTGTCGTGGAGCAACGCGTCGCCGGGGCTTGGCAGCCGCTTGCCTTTTTCAGTAGAACCTTGCGCGGCAATGAGCGTAAATACAGCGCTTTCGACAGAGAGTTGCTGGCTCTCCACCTGGCCATTCGCCATTTCCAGTTCTGGCTGGAAGGGCGCAATTTTACTGCGTTCGTTGACCATAAGCCACTAACATTCGCGATGGCCAAAGTTTCAGAACCTTGGTCGGGCCGGCAGCAGAGGCAGCTTGCCGTGATCTCAGAGTTTACTACCGATATTCAGCATGTGTCGGGCAAACTGTATGTAGTGGCAGACTGCCTCTCGCGCGCTGTTGTGGCCCCGGTCTGTGTAGGGTTAGATTACGCAGCCATGGCCGCGGAGCAGGCTAGTGACGCGGACGTGCGCGCGCTCCAGTCTGGACCAACAGGGTTAAGGCTGGAGAAGAGGACGCTGCTTAACGGCATTCCCCCCTTAATCTGCGACGTCTCCATGGGTCGCCCACGGCCTGTGGTTCCGGCCGCGTGGCGCCGCCACATGTTTGAGTCGGTTCACTCTTTGGCACACCCAGGGGTGCGTGCGTCGGTCAAAATGGTAGGAGAGAAATATGTGTGGCCGGGCCTTCGCAAACAAGTGAAAGAGTGGGCTGCAGCCTGCGTGGCGTGCCAACGAGCCAAGGTTCACAGACACACGAAGGCTCCTTTGGAGCCATTTCGCATCCCGGCTAAGAGGTTCGACCATGTCCACGTGGACCTCATAGGCCCCCTTCCGCCATCACAGGGGTACACGCATCTCCTGACAATGGTGGACCGCACTACGCGCTGGCCAGAAGCGGTTCCGCTGGCGGCAACCACGGCCAAGGAGGTGGCGCGCGCGTTTTTAACAGCATGGGTGGCGCGTTTTGGAGTTCCGTCGGACATTACGTCCGACAGAGGCTCTCAATTTGTTTCTGAACTCTGGTCAACCATGGCCCGCAGCCTAGGTGTCTCAATTCACCGCACAACCGCGTACAACCCGCGTACAACCCGCGGTTTAATGGGTTATGCGAACGTTTTCATAGGTCGTTAAAAGCGGCTCTGAGGGATTCACTGACGGATGCAAATTGGGTAGACAGGCTACCATGGGTTTTATTGGGGTTACGTTCTGCGCCTAAAGAGGATCTGGAAGCTTCCCCGGCAGAACTCGTTTTTGCACAACCGCTGTGGCTGCCTGGGGAGTTTCTGCCAGATAATCCTGCGCCGGGCAGCTCCCCATCTCAGCTGCTGCAGTGTTGCATAGACTCAAGCACGCTGCCGGGTCCTGCCCACCACAGTTTTCCGCGCGTTTTTGTGCCTAAAGCTTTGAAAAACGCAGAGTTCGTGTTTGTCAGACACGATGCCCACCTCCCCCCCGCTGCGCCCACCTTATGATGGACCGTTTAGAGTGCTGGAAACAGGGGATAAGCATTTTTTGCTAGATTTGGGGGGTAGGAGGGAGAAAATTGGCATAGACAGACTCAAACCTGCTTTCGTTGTCGCTGACGAGCAAGTGCTGTTGGCGAGGGCCCCTCGGCGTGGAAGACCCCCACGGGGCGCTTCCCAGAGAAAAGATTCTCCAGAGCACCCACATGGACAGTCAAAAAGTTTTCACCCCCAGACATCAGCCCACCAGCATGGCAGCGCCACGGAGGCAGCGAATCCTGGCTACAGCAGATACGGCAGAAGACTGAAGCCCAAGCAGCATGCGGACTGATGTTGATTGTTCTACAGCATGTGGACTGATGTTAATGGTTTTATCACAGCATGTGGACTGTTACTCTCTTGTCCTATCTAAGTTGCTGGGGGGGGGGGGGGTGGCAACCTGGGAAGTGCATAATGGTTTACCACCTTAGACAGGAACAAAGGATGCAAAGTTAACCTTTTGTGTGTGAGAAGTTTCTAGATGCCCTAGTAAGATAACAGGGAGGTGTCAAGGATGAATGGACTGACTGCAGTCGGACGGGGGATTATCTTTTGTGTGTGAGAAGAGTCTAGAAGGATGTCATGTTATTTAAGGGAAGAGTTCCTACTTGTATGCCATTCTGTCTATGCTCCTTGTGTGAGTCGTGTAATAAACCGCCTGAACCAAATCAGCCTCATTATTTACACGCTCCACAGCACCCTCTTTTTTCCTTCCTCCCCGAATATCAACATGGTGGTTCAGACGGAGAGGGAGCTGTGCTCACTGTTCTTCCTGGAGGAGATTTTTTCGTGGACACAGAAGCCCTGTTCCTCCTGGGCCGTTTGACAGGCTCGGGACACAGGAATCATAACAGGAGCTTCATGGACTTGAGCGCTCTCTACTCATGGACTTTAGCAAAGGCACGCTGCAGCCAGAAAACACGGACCCTTTTCCCTCCCTCACACTTCATATGGACTTTGATGTTTCTCCTAGCTCCTTACTGGCATTCTCTGCTCCCACTGGTGTGGACTTTGGAGGAGCCAATGGTAAGGCACTCTACAGACTTGTGGTGATGGCACTCAACAAGGACAGGTTGAACACCTGTATGGACACTCCATGGAGAGCCTACTTTAGACTGGAAAAAGGGCATCAGCCTGCCTGGAGGGCAAATCCCCTCTTCCTAAGAAGCATGGAGATTTACAGTGGAGGGTCCTGCATGGCATTATAGCTGTCAATGCTTTTGTTTCTGTGATTAACAGCAGTGTCAGTGATCAGTGTGTTTTCTGCTCCTCTAGAGAGACAGTTTTTACTGAATGTCAGTGTCTAAATGGTCTCTTTGAACTATTCATAGAACTTTTTCACAGCTTTTTTTTATGTATATGTTTATTGAGCTTTTGAGGGCCACAAGCAATACAGAAAAAGCAAGCAACAAGAAATGACAAAGAGAACCCTCTTTTTCAACCCCCAAACTCCCACCCCATCTCCACACACAAAAACAAACAAACAAAACAAAACAAAACATAAAAAATAATAAATACCACAATACAATACAAATTTGTCAGAAGCAGAAGAATTGCATCATGAGAACACAATCGGAAATAATGGTGGTCTATCTGGTAATGCACTTTGACCTCTCAGTCCAAGCAAGACCATAGAGGCCACTCCGGAGGGCCTGGGCGCCATCTCCTCCTATATAACTCAAAAAGGGGTCCCATATATCAAAGAAACAAAAAGGTTTGTCTTTGAACCAGAAGCTAATATACATCTTCTTGCACTAAAGAGAAGCACCTGCAACAGTTTGAGTGCGGAGGAGCAAAGATTCAGTGGGGCAGGATTTACTCCTAGAATGCAGCTGAGAGGAGTGAGGGCTAGATTTTTCTTGAATATAATATCAATTTCTTTTCAAATTTTTACCCAAAAGTCATTAATAGGAGGACATTTAAATAAACAATGAAAATATGAACCTTCAGAAATTTTACACTTATTACAAAATTTTGAAAATAGAAGGTTAAACTTATTGCGTTTCACTGGAGTAATATGAAGCCTGTATATGATCTTGAATTGTAACTCTCTAGCTTTGTTAGTAAAAAGGTAGTTTGCACTACCTGACCGCACCTCATCCCATATATCAGGTGAAAATGATTCTCCAAAATCCACTTCCCCAAGAGATCTGACATGAGCTGTACAGTCATTGGATAGGACTGAGAGGGTCTTGTAGAACCTAGTGATTAGTTTTCTAGTGTCTGGTTTCTGAATCACCTCCTCCATAGATGAAAAAGAGACTCCATTAGGATGCAGCTTAATGGATGAAGAAATAAAACTACGAATTTTCAGATACCTAAAAAAGTTGTTCTGTGGGAGGTTATACTTCTCTCTGAGCTGCTCAAAAGACAGCAGAGTGCCCCCTGTCATCAAGTCACCTACAGTTTTTACTCCCCTATCAAACCACAAGGAGAAGGCTTGGTCAGCCAGACCAGGGGGAAAATCCGGGTTTAAATAAATAGGTGTGAGGGGGGGAAAGGAGCCATCCTGATTTCCAGGCTTCTTCACCATCCTCCAAACTTTTAAAGTATTCTGTAAAATAAAATTCCCCTTTAATTTGAGACAAACCCATTTGTTAGATGCGTATAATATGTGACTGAGAGGAATAGGGACCACCGGAGCCGCCTCTATATTAAGCCAGGTGGATGTCAGATCATTTTTAAACCAGTGCCAAATGTAAATAGAGAGGGAAGCAATTTGATAGCGCCTAAAATCTGGCACTGCCAGGCCTCCTTCATCCAGTAGGTGCTGTAATGTGCTAAGTTTTAACCTGGCTCGCTTGTTCCTCCACAGAAAAGATGTCAAAGAGCTATTAAGAATAGCAAGTGATTTTCTTGTTAAGAGAGCTGGGATCATCTGGAAGGGGTACAATAACCGAGGAAGTATAACCATTTTGACAAGGTTGACCCTTCCTAAGAGAGACAGAGGCAAGGCCGTCCAGCGGGCCAAGTCCTCCTTGATTGTACGAATTACAGGGACAAAGTTGACTTTCTATAAGCCAGAAAGAGAGGGAGTAATGTGTATGCCCAAATAAACAAAACCTGATGGAGACCAGCGGAAGGGGGTAGAGCACAGTGGAGACCAAGATACCTGAGGGGTAAGGGGCATGGCTTCAGATTTAGAGTCGTTAATCTTATAACCTGAAAAATGGCCAAAAGAATTAATTATTTCAAAAACTATTATAATAGAAGATTCTGGGTTTCTTAGATAGAGGAGGACATCATCACAATAAAGGGAAATTTTATGATTTGTGGAACCCACATCTATACCTGTTACCAAGGAATCACATCTAATGGCCTCTGCTAAGGGCTCCACAGCGAGGGCAAACAGAATTGGTGAGAACAGGCAGCCCTGTCTAGAACCACGTCTCACTGTAAATGTGGAGGACCTCAGGCCATATGTAATAACAGAGGTACGGGGGCAGCATATAGCAAGGATATCCACCTAATAAAGTTGTCACCAAGATTGAATTTTGAGAGGACACCTAGAAGATAAGGCCATTCAACCCTATCAAAGACCTTTTCTGCATCAAGGGAGACAACAAGAGATTTGACCTTTGACCTTGATCCATTCTGAATAAGATTTAATAGTCTCCTTACATTATGAAGAGAATTACGACCCAATATAAATCCAGTTTGGTCTGTTGAAATTAAATCTGGCATGACACCTTCAAGTCTCTTCGCCAATATTTTAGCTAATAATTTTCGGTCAACGTCCAGCAAGGCAGTCGGCCTGTAGGATGTGCATTCATCTGCAGGTTTGCCCTTCTTTAGGATTAGAGAAATATTTGCATCCATCATAGTATCAGGAAGAGCCCCAGAGTCAAAGGAGTAACACAGCATATTGAGAAGGGGATCAATTAGCAAATCCTTAAAAGCCTTATGAAATTCTGGAGTCAGACCATCAGGCCCTGGAGCCTTATTATTTTGCAAGCTGTTAACCGCCTCTGTAACTTCTTCATGGGAAATAGCCCTATTCAACAGTTCTTTTTGTGTATTGGATGCTTGAGGTAGTTTGACTAATGATAAAAAATTATGCATCAAAGTCTCTGAGTTGTGATCTGACTCAGAAGTGTATAAGCCTTCATAGAAGGAAAGGAAAGAGTTGTTAATATCTTTGTTGTTATAAACTCTTTTACCAGAACTATCCTTTATGCCTGGAATAGCCTGGAAGCCAGTATTACCTTTTATTAGATTTACCAGATACTTGCTTGGCTTATTGCCGAATTCATATAACTTGTTGTTTACCAAACAGTATAGATCTCTGAGCTTCTTTAGATAAAAGTGCATCTAGAGCTGCTGTGGTGGCATCAGTTTGAGATCTCAGGTTATCTGAAGGTTTAAGGTTAAATTCACGTTGTAGTTCACTTAATTTACCTTCAAGAAACTGTTGCTCTGTCCTCTGATTTTTCTTAAAATTTGCCAAGAATGATATAGTAAAGCCTCGAATAACAGCTTTACCAGTTTCCCAGAGTAAATTAGGTGATACATCAGAGATATTATTTTCAGCAATAAAATGATTAAACTGTTCTGATAGATATGTTTTGAAATTGGGATTTTTAAGAAGGTAATTTGGAAAGCACCATTGCCCCTTAGTGCTTTGAGTCTTGCTGGACATGACCAAAAAAATGGGTGAGTGATCACTGATAATAATATTGCCAATGGAGCAAGAGAGTACTCTTTGAAGGGCATATTTAGGAGTAAAAAAATAATCAATTCTAGAAGATGTTTTATGCACTTTTGAGTAAAATGTATACTGCTGATCAGTGGGGTGAAGGGTCCTCCAAGTATCAATGAAGTGAATATCAGCACAACAACCAAGTAAAGAGCGCGCTTGTCCAACAATAGACTCTGCTGTTTTTGAGAACCTATCTAAACGTGGATATAGACAACAGTTGAAATCGCCCGCTATCACAGAGGATTCAACAGTCCACTCAGAAAACAGAGAGAATATCTTAGTATAAAAATCAGTTGAGCGAATCGGGGGGGGGGGGCATACACATTTAAATAGGACACAGGGTCCCCAAAGAGTGTCCCTCTAATCATGACATACCTTCCTGCAGTATCGGCCTTAATCTCCACCCCAGTCAAAGGAAGGGATTTATGAACCAAAATGGCTACCCCTCTGCTGTTAGTAGTGAAGGAGGAATAGTAGATCTGGCCCACCCATTCCCTTCTTAACTTTAGATGTCCATCATTGTTTAGATGGGTCTCTTGGAGGAATGCTGTCTGTACCCTCTCTTTTTTTAAATAGTTAAGAATTTTTTTTTTACGTTTAATAGGGGTCTGGATTCCATGTACATTCCAAGAACACAATTTAATTTCTGGACTGCTAGCCATTATTCCAAATGATACGAAAAATACTTTTAAAAGTTTATACATTGAGAATTTATATATGGAACCTCCTGACAAATACAAACAATACAACAAAAAACAAAACAAATAGAAAAGGGGAGTGTGGAGAAAAAAGAATGAAAAACAAAAAACCTCCCTCATACTTTGAACGCTTCCCTAAACTGAGCGTCTACACCCTACAAAATACAACTTAACTCTGCACTAAAGCAGTACTCCATACGCAAATGTATAGTTTAAACATCTGAGGAACTTTAAAAATAAAATACTCCTTTAAAAAAAAAAAGTAACATGAGCACTGATATTACCTCGACTCACTACATCCAAACCCGTACAATGAAATTGCGTAAAGTGAATTAAAAAGTCCATAAAGTGACAAGAAAAAGAACTTATTAAACTGCTTAAGATAAGATAAGATAAACTTTATTGTCCCTCAAGGGGAAATTTGTCTTGGGCTTGACACCCGTGCTGCAACCACACAATCCACACATACACAATGGATGTAGTACATAATAAATGAAATAAAACCCAATAAATAATACAAGCACATACAAACATAAATATATAACAGCAGTCATTAAGAACAGGAGTTATAAATGTCCCTGACCTATTTATCTGAGTTTAAAAGTTTTACTGACGTTGGGATAAATGAGTTCTTGTATCTATTGAACCTGCACTTGGGGACTCTGTGTCTCCTCCCTGAGGGCAGCCGCACATATTCATTGTTTAGTACATGGCTCATGTCACTGATTATTTTTTGAGCTTGTCTACAGGCTGCCTGGTCGTGTAAGATCTGCATGGGTAAATACTCTTTAACTCCAATAATTTTCCATGCTGTATGAATTAAACGCAACGCTCTGTTCTTTAGTTTCACAGAGAGGTTGCCAAACCAAGCTGTATATAATTCAGCTCTCCAACACAGCCTGGTAAAATATTAGCATAATCCTTTTATCAACGCCATGTATTCTTAATCTACGCAAGAAATGCAGCCGCTGTTGTAGTCTACTACAGAGGTAATGAACTGTCAATAAATACTCCCAAATATTTATAGGAACTAACCTGTGTTATAGTGTGGTTGTGGATGACCACAGGCCTGTGGTCACCAACTCCCCAAGGGTCAAACACCATCTCTTTTGTTTTATCAGTATTCAAAATGAGATGACTGTCATCACACCAATTGACAAACCTCTGAATTTCTATAAAATAGCTTGACAGATCATGAGTCTTTTGAAGTAGTGATAAAACAGCAGTGTCATCAGAAAATTTAATAATTTGATTGCCTGGATAGACACTTCTGCACTCATCAGTGTACAAGGTGAACAAAAATGGTGAACTAACACAGCCTTGGGGAGCTCCTGTGCTGAGGGTTCTGGATTTAAATAAAGTTCCATTTACACTAACTTGCTGTTTACGATAAGTTAAAAATGAGTGGTACCATTTAATAATGACAGAATGCACTTTAAAATCATTTAACCTCTTAATTAAAAGGTGTGGCTGCAGTGTGTTAAAAGCTGAACTAAAATCAATCAATAAAAGACGTGCATATGAGGTTGTCTCCTCCAAATGTTTAAACACAGAATGAGTTAAGGTTAAAATGGTATCTGCTGTACTTCTATTATTTTTTATAAGCAAACTGCAGAGGATCTAAAACTCCTCCAAAATCAGTTTTCAGAATGTCAATGACAATCTTCTTGAGGCACTTCATTACCAGTGAGGTCAGTGCAACAGGACGATAGTCATTATTCTCTTTGCAGCTTGCTTTTTTTGGGACAGGAATTATAATAGAGCTTTTCCAAATTACTGGGACAGAACACGTATCTAAAGACTTCTGGTAGATGGGACTCCAGGCTTCTGCTAGCTCCTCACTACATGACTTCAGTAAGCGCCCAGAGATCCCGTCTGGTCCAGATGCCTTCCTGGGGCACATACACGAGAAAAATCTTTCCACAACATGCTGGTCAACTATAATTTTTGAAGAGCCTGAAACTGATATAGCGTCCAGAGCAGCTTTTTGGTCATGAGAAAAATCTCTAGTCTCAAATCTGCAAAAGAAATTATTCAACTCGTTTGCCTTTTCTTCCTCATTCTTTCTTCCTCCTCTGCTTAATTTATATATGTCTGGAAACTGGAGACCGCCCCAAAGGGTTGGTGAAGAGTTACCCATTGGTGTCATCAGTATGGACCGCTCGGAAGGATGGGGCTATGGTCTCTGAATAAAAATTCTCCGCCTCCTCCGCTGTATCAAAGCTGTATTTGCTGCCATTGAATGACACTTGGAGTCGGGCAGAAAACACCAAGCTGTATCTGACATCTGCAGCGTGAAGCTGTCATGGTCCGCTCTGCTCATTATCCACAGCTGCACGCACACCTGATCCTCATTAGGCTGGGCCTATATCTTCCACACTGCTCAGAGTGGCAGTGCGGAGATGTCTCACAGTGCTCCAGGAGAGCTTCATCGCCGAATCGTCTCAGCTACCAAAGCCACAGCCGAGCCAGCCCTCACCTGGGCCGGGAAGAGCCAACCTAACCCACCACATAAGCGCCATTGCCAACTTACCTCTTTCTACTAGTCCCCTGTGCACAGGCGGAGTCCATGGTGGCGGAGTCTCTTCCTCTTCCTCCCTTCTTCTCCTCACCACCAACCTCTACATTCTCCTGTCGGGACCATACCACCGTCTGAAGAGCACTGTCTCCCTGGCCACGGCCGTAACGCCGAACCGGAGAACTTCACCATCTGCTCCCACAGTCAGCCACACGGTAACTGCTTAACTCCAGTCGTGATGCTCAGTAACCACCTCTCTCTCTCTGTGTCCAGGGTTGCCAGGCCGAACGGTGTCTCTCTCAGTTCCCGGCAGTTCCAGCCTGCAATCACACCACAATTCACTCACATTGTTGTTAATAAACTTTATTGTATCAATTTGGAGTCTGTGCCTCGTCACTGGGTCAACAACCATGTCAGTACATCTCCGCCAGAATGACCCAGCTGACAGCACTTTGGTGCGCCGTGTCAGCCGCATGGAGATTCAAATTGATCAATTGGTTTATCAGCAGCAGACCATTCTAAACCAGCTAACTCGTGTCACAGATCGGTTGGATAGACAAACTAATTCTCAGCCCTTTTCTCAGGCCTTACCTGTCGCCAGCAGCTCCTCAACTCCCGCTAGCATTCCAGCTAACCAGCTCAGGCAGAGTCCTCCTGTTCGGCTTACTCCCGTACCAACTCCCAGCCGTTTCAACGGCAAGTTGGGTGAAGCCAGGGGGTTTGTTATGCAATGCGACGTGGTGTTTCAGTGGGTGCCAGAGGACTTCCCTTCCAACCATAGTAAGATCGGTTATGTTATTAATCTGTTGGAGGGGAGAGCACTAGCTTGGGCCTATGCAGTAATGGCTAGGGCAAATTATGCTAGTCTCACTTGTGGCCAGTTCATTAGTGAATTTAATGAAGTGTTTGATCACTCTGATCCAGATAGCGTTCTCACCACCTGCCTATTAAATCTAAGGCAGGGGTCTAGGGCGGTGGTAGATTATGCTGTAGACTTCCGGGTGGCGGCTACTGAAGTAGGTTGGGAGGACGCTTCTCTTTGCTGAATTTTCATCAGGAGCCTCAGTGCTAGCCTTCGGGATGAGTTAGCCCCTTTAGAGAAACCAAGTAGGTTATCCGAGCTCATCTCTCTGGCCATTAGTCTGGATAATAGACTGAGGGAGCGAGCGACGGAACGTAGGTCCTATGGACAGTCCGGGGAACCGTCTCGCCATTCCCCTCAGTCCTCAATATTGGCTTTACCGCCCCCTGAACCCTCAGTGCCTGTGGAGCCTATGACGGTGGGACATTCTAGGTTATCTGCAGCGGAGAAACAGCGTCACCGCTAGCTTGGGTTGTGCCTGTATTGCGGGAGCGGGGAGTATGAGGTCGGGTCGTGTCAGCTTCGGCCAAAAGGGGGAGTCTGTGCGTCAGAGTAGGGGGAATCACGGACTTACCCCGGTCTAATCCCCTATCCAGTTTGCTTCTTTCCATTAGATTCATATACAAACACACAGCGATACCCACACAGGCCTTAATCGACTCCGGGGCTGAGCAAAGCTTTATGTCTAGAGACCTGGCAACCTGTTTGGGCCTTCGCTGCATCCCCCTCTCCGACTGATTGCATTGTCTAACGCCCCCATGGCTACAGTATCCCACAAGACAGCTCCACAAGACCTCCATTATTGTATCCGGTAATCATCGAACTGTCCTTCTTTGTGGTGCCCATCTCGACGTCTCCGGTCATCCTGGGCTACCCCTGGTTACACCTCCATAACCCAACGATTGATTGGAGTGCCGGTAGTATTAAATCATAGAGTTCATTTTGCCTCAGCGCCTGTCTGCAGTCAGTGGCGTGCTCACCTTCAGTGACCCTAGGGGCTCCCTCCGATCCCCCTTCCAACTTGTCTAAGGTGCCTCCTGAATATCATGATCTTGGTGCCGTGTTCAGCAAGTCCCGGACCCTGTCCCTTACCCCCCACCGACCGTATGATTGTGCCATCAATCTCCGTCCGGGGGCTCCTCTCCCGTCTAGCCAGCGGTATAGCCTTTCCCCGCTGGAGCAGGTGGCTATGGACATATACATCAAGGAGTCCCTGAGCTCAGGCATCATTCGCCCGTGCTCTTCGGCGGTGGGGGCGTGGTTCTTCTTTGTGGGAAAAAAGGACGGCTCATTGAGACCATGCATCGATTTCAGGTAGTTGAATAATATTACTATCAACGATAAGCGCACCCTCCCATTGCTTAATTCTGCCTTTGACTCTCTCCAGGGGGCTTCCTGCTTTACCAAGTTAGATCTGCACAACGCTTACCATCTGGTGCGGATCCGTGAGAGGGATGAGTGGAAGACAGGTTTCCGTACCCCTAGTGGTCACTTTGAATATCTGGTGATGCCATTTGGTCTGACCAATGCGCCTGCTGTGTTCCAGCGGCTCATCAGTGATGTTCTGAGGGATTTTCTGAACGTGTTTGTGTTCATTTACCTGGATGACATTCTGATCTTCTCCCATTCCTTAGAGGAGCACCGGGTACACGTGAGACGTGTTCTTCAGGGGCTATTGGAGAACTAGTTATTCGTCAAGGCTGAGAAATGTGAGTTTCATACGTCCAAGATGTCCTTCCTGGGCTTCATTATTTCTCATAAGGAGATCCTTCCAGACCCAGGCAAAAATTAAGGCGGTGGTGGAATGGCCGGTCCCGTCCTCAAGGAAACAGCTCCAGCAGTTTCTGGGATTTGCTAATTTCTACCGCCGATTCATAAAGAACTACAGCAGCCTGGCCCTTCCCCTGACGTGCCTTACATCCACGAGGGTTCCCTTCCGGTGGTTGGAGGAGGCGGCGGCGGCCTTTGCGGACCTGAAGAAGCAATTCTGTGATTCGCTGATCCTGGTGCAGGTGGATCCCAGCCTGCAGTGCCTCGTGGAGGTGGACACCTCGGATTCTGGTGTGGGGGCGGTCCTTTCTCAACGTTCTTCGACGGATGGGAAGGTCCGGCCTTGTGCCTTTTTCTCCAAATGACTATCTCCGGCGGAGCGGAATTATAGCATCGGTGACAGGGAATTGCTGCCCATCATACTGGCTCTGGAGGAGTGGCACCATTGGCTGGAGGGGTCCTCGCAGCCGTTCGTGGTTTGGACGGACCATCGCAATTTGGAGTACCTTAGGACGGCCAAGCTCCTGAATGCCCGTCAGGCCGGCTGGTCTCTTTTCTTTGGTCGATTTGACTTTACTATCACATACTGCCCTGGGTCCAAGAATACTAAACCGGATGCTCTCTCCAGGGAATTCACCACGGACACCCTGGAGGCTGAAGACCATCTCATCCTCCCTACCTCCTGTGTCATGGGCGCCCTTTCGTGGGGGATTAAGGAGAGGGTCCTGAGGGCCCAGGAGTCGGAGAGGGACCCGGGTGGGGGGGCAGCGGGGAAGTTGTTTGTGCCATCGGCCATCTGGGGTAATATCATCCAGTGGGCCCATGCATCCAAGTTTGTCTGCCATCCTGGAAGACGACGCATGGAGGAGTTGTTGCAATGCTCGTTCTGGTGGCCCTCTCTTCAAAAGGATGTCGGGGAGTACATATGGTCCTGTTCCCAGTGTGCCACCGGGAAGTCCCCATCATCCCCACCGGCATGGTTGCTCCACCCCCTTCCGGTTCCTGGCAGACCCTGGTCCCATGTGGTGTTGGACTTTGTTACCGGCTTCCCTCCTTCCAACAATCCAAGGCGGCCCATTTTGTTCCTCTTCCGGGTCTGCCTACGGCAAAGGATACAGCTGACCTGTTGGCCCAACATGTGGTGAGACTTCATGGGATCCCCACGGACATCATCTTGGACCGGGGGCCCCAATTTATTTCCCAGGTGTGGAGGTCTTTTTGCAACGCCCTTGGAGCCAAGGTGAGCCTGTCATCTGGATACCATCCACAGTCCAATGGCCAGTGCAAACATGCCAACCAGGAGCTGGAGGCGGCGCTGCAGTGTGTGGTTTCTTCCAATTCAATGGCATGGAGTTCCTTCCTACCTTGGATTGAGTACGCCCACAATTCGACGGTCTCTTCGGTCATAGGTATGTCCCCGTTTCAAGCCTCTCTTGGGTATTCTCCCCCTTTGTTTCCCAAGGAGGAAGGCAACATCGCTGTGCCATCTGTGCGGGCACACATGAGACGCTGTCATCATCTATGGAGGGCAACTCGGGCTGCACTACACCATACAGCCGAATGCAATACTGTTGTGGCAAATCATCATAGGACCCCAGCTCCGGCATACCAGGTGGGTCAGCAGGTTTGGCTGTCTATAAAGAACACTAATCTGAAGGCTGAGCGCAGGAAGATGCAGCAGCAGTTTATTGGGCCGTTCGCCATCTCTCGCATCATCAACCCTGTGTCGGTACCACTGGATCTCCCCCCCTCCCTCCGCATATGTGCCACATTTCATGTGTCGCAAGTTAAACCTGTGTCTTCCAGCCCCCTGGGCTCTCCTCCCAGGTCGCCACCGCCCCCTAGGATGATCGACGGCAGCCCGGCGTGGAGTGTGGCTGCTATCCTGGATGTCTGCCGCCGGGGCCATGGGCTGCAATACCTGGTGGACTGGGAGGGCTATGGTCCAGAGTCCAGGTCCTGGGTGTGTCCTGCCTGTATGCTCGATAAAGATCTCATCAGGGAGTTCCATTGGATGCATCCAGGTAGGCTAGAACGACCGCCAAGAGGCGCTCATTGGGGGGGGGGGGGGGAGTACTGTCATGGTCCGCTCTGCTCATTATCCGCAGCTGCACGCACACCTGATCCTCATTAGGCTGGGCCTATATCTTCCACGCTGCCCAGAGTGGCATTGCGGAGATGTCTCACTGCACTCCAGGAGAGCTTCATCACCGAATCGTCTCAGCTACCAAAGCCACAGCCGAGCCAGCCCTCACCTGCACCAGGAAGAGCCAACCTAACCCACCACGTAAGTGCCATTGCCAACTTACCTCTTTCTACTAGTCCCCTATGCACAGGTGGAGTCCGTGGCGGCAGAGTCTCTTCTTCTTCCTCTCGGGAGATGGACTTACCAGCTCCTTCTCCTTGCCACCAACCTCCACACTCTCCTGTCGGGACCATACCACCGTCTGAAGAGCACTGTCTCCCTGGCCACGGCCATAACTCCAAACCGGAGAACTTCACCATCTGTTCCCACAGTAAGCCACACGGTAACTGTTTAACTCCAGTCTTGACGCTCAGTAACCACCTCTCTCTGTGTGTCTCCAGGGTTGCCAGGCCGAACGGTGTCTCGCTCAGTTCCCGGCAGTTCCAGCCTGCACTCACACCACAATTCACTCACATTGTCGTTAATAAACTTTATTGTATCAATTTGGAGTCTGTGCCTCGTCACTGGGTCAACAACCATGTCAGAAGCTTTTGCTTGATGTTAATGAAAGATGCCCTCTGTTTGGTGACATCAGCAGTAAAATCGGGGAAAATGTAGACTTTGTGACCTTGGAAGGTAAGCGGGCCCTTCTCTCTGGCTAGCTGGAGGATGCGCTGTTTCACTCTGAAATGGTGCACCTTTACAATCATGGGTCTCGGGGGAGTGTTTTGACCCCGGACAGGCCGGGAAGCAAGGCAATGTGCTCGGTCCAACATCTCAGGTCCGTCAGGAACCACCATACCCAGTGTCTCGGTGAAGAAGTCGGTCATAAATATTGTAACTTGTGACCCCTCTATGTTTTCCGGTAGACCAAGCACACAGAGATTTTGGCATACCACCCTGAACACGCCCGATCTCGTCTGATCATGACTGGCGCCTAGTGGCTGCCCCGGCCTTGGATGCACTCTGCAGAGCGTGCCCAAATGCCAAGTCATGTTTCGTTACCTATGTGTAATGACAATAAAGTTGAATCTCATCTCATCTCATCTCATCTGCTCCTCAATTCGAGGTCCTCCGTTTTAGCCATTAGCAGTTTGTTGCATTTCTCCAGCGTTTCACTCCTGGCTTTGAGTGCCATAATCCTGTCGTCACACTCCTGCAGATAAGTTTCAACCTCGGTCAGACGTGTCCCAAACGAGTCCATAGAAGTCTGCAGTGGGCCTAATGAGTCCCGCGTTTCAGCTCGGAAACTTTCAATTAGCCTTACCAGGCCCAAAAGTGACGGCTCTTCTGCGTCCCCATCAGCGCCATGTACAGGAGACGGGTAGTTAGCTTTCTCGCTAGCTTGACGGTTAAGGGCTCGGGTAGAGCGTTCCTGACAGGAACAATTCTTCCCAGACATGTCAGCGGGTTTCTCAAGTGGTCCTAATATGAAAAGGAGAAATATAACGAGGCAAAGTGACGTTTAAAATAACATTTATGAAAAGATATGTTGGAGCTGGTAAGGGTACGTCTACTCTGTATCCATGCTCCGCCCCACCTTTTTCACAGCTTTAAGGAAGTTTTCTCCAAGCAGGTTTTCATTTATGGTCATCATCATCGTTTTAAACAGAAGTGCAACTACTGAACTTTGTTTAAGGGCAGGCAAAGTTGGCTATCTATGTAAGCCGGAGAAGAAAACTTGAGAATGTTGAGAATGACGTTGATGTCAAAATTTTATGTGTGAGGCTACTTAAAGCCAGAATAAGGCTGGATTTTGAGTTTTTTATGGGGAATGGGGATGTGGAAGGTTTTAGGACCCTCTGATCCCTTGAGGATGTCCTTTGTTTAGTCTGTGACGGGCAGCTTTTGTTCAGGCATTTCTTGGGGTAATAATCCATCTTTTAATATAGTATGGTATTGTACTGAATGATGGAAAAAATGTGTTTATTAAAGACCTTTTAAAAATCAAATCTCACTCTCTCTCTCTCTATGTCAAGGGCTGCAGCTGTCAGTGTGCACTTCTGGGGTTTACTCTGTTCGAGGCAGTGCACCTGTCAGCTGTCAGCCCTGATTCCTCCCCGCTCGTGTGACTCACAGCTGATCCTTACTGTAATCATTTATCACTGGTATCATGCCCTATTTAAGAACAACTGCTCCGTTCATTCATTGCTGCAGTCTCCACGTTGCACGTAAATCTGATGCCTTGTTCTATGTTCACGCTCTTGTTTCCATGTCTGTCTACCACTCCTTATAGTTTTGTTTGTGTACTTTGTATTTTATGTTAGCAATAAATTTCACAACTCACGGTCCAGCGCCTGGTTTTCCTTGCTGCCCCGTGGGGCAATTCATAACAGAAGACCACAGCCAGTTTGTGACCCGGCTGCTGTGGATTTGTGTTTTTGTGTTTGTTTCACCCACCTTTTCATGTTACCGGAGTAGTGGTTAGCATGTCCCCAGCATGACGGGCCGCAATCAACAAAGGGGGGTCGGCAGATGGGGCCCCCAGTCTGGAAAAGCGGTGGGCGGCTGTCTTTATCTAGGACTGCATCACCGACGCTCTCGCCTCCCGTAGCCCAAGGAGGTTTCTGCAGAATGTGGAGGCAATGGTCGAGAGAATGAAGGCGTATCCTGGGCTAAGGAAATATTCTGAGTTTGCGGAGCTGCTGTCAACCCTTTCTACTCTCCAGCTGTCGTTCCCCAGGCTGGCGATAGGCTTACTCCCAGCGAGTCTGAAGCCTACGAGGAAGCATGCCCCGCAACAGACGTTGTCCTCCTCCCTCTGTTCGTCAGCTCCAGCTCCCGCTCCACCAACTCCAGGATGCCACTACCCAGATACAGGCCGCCGGAGGAACTCCTCCATCTCTCAGTCAGCAGTTCTCTCTTCATGGTCCGTCGCTGCTGTTCCCCTCTCCTTCACAGCGCCTCCCCCCACTGCTGAGAGTCTAGCTGTTTCCTCCCCAGTTCCGCCCGTATTCGAGGTTGCAGGGGTGGCTCTTCCATGTTCCTCAGGGGGGCCCACAACCGCCGAAGTCACAGAGAGAGAGAACACTGGGCTTGCCGCAGCATACACCATCGTTCCCCGGGAATCCAGGCAAGTGGTTTCTCAATCTCTATCATGAAAACATGAATTATCTTTTTTTTTTTTGATTTTATATACTTTATTGATCCCCAGAGGGGAAATTGAGGGCATCCACCTGGATGGATGAAGCAGCCACGGCACGGCGCTATCCCTTAACCATTCACACACACATTCACACCTTGGGTCACTTTAGAGTCTCCAATTAACCTAACTTGCATGTTTTTGGCCTGTGGGAGGAAACCAGAGAAATCCCGGAGTAAACCCACGCAGATACGGGGAGAACATGCAAACTCCACACAGATCACTGTTGATCAGGGGATGGGATCGAACCAGGGATCCCATGGCCAAGGGTGAGTTGCTGTGCTGGTGCAGTGCTAACCACTGCGCCACCGCACCGCCATATCTTGCCTGATTCCTGGTGGTGAGGCTCAGCTTATGCAGTCCACTGAGTCCTGACTGGCTGCTGCAGACCATTTTTCCTCACCTGTTCCCTCCATGTCTCCTCCAATTTCCCTTGAGTTTCCGCCAGTCCCGGGATTGAGCCACTGGACAATAGAGGAGCCTGCGGTCCTGGAGAACCTGGTCCCAGCCCCACAGCTATGTGTCATATCCGGCTCTAGGGAGCCGGGCAATCAGAGCCAGGGGCAAGCCAGTGAGTCGTGATATTTTATTCAGGGTAAAGGGGAAGGGATGAGGAGAGCACAGATACTCATGCAGAGGTACACTCACAGGTTGCACAGCGCAGAGGTAAGCAGCTCGTACCGGACGTGGGGGTAGCAAGACGTACATCCTCACAGCGGGATACAAACACAGGAATGCTGCAAGAGGAGTATAAGCTGACACCAGACGAAGGGGCTTCAGCTTAGCAATGTGTTTATGTCGCAGCCCCGAGTCATCGAGGCTGCTCCTATTTATCCTCATTGGCAGCACCCCAGCTGATGAAGACTAATTGGCCCCAGCCGTCCATAATGCTGCCAGCTGGGGGCCAGCTGAGACGCTGCTCAATGGGAAGCAGGGATGAGGGAAAGCATGGGCTGAGTGCCGAGACGGCATCTCAACCCGTGGTGACAGAGCCCCCCCCCTCAAGGTCGGGCTCCTGAACGACCAGGAACATCCCAGCCCCCCCCCACCACCACCTAGGGTGGGAGGAAGGGAGGCGGACCGGAGGGGAAGAAGCCAAGGGAAGGACCACACCAATAGGGCAATGTAGGGTAGCGGGAAAGAAAAACCCAAATACAATACTGACAAAACAGAATAATTAACCCAGGTACAGATGGGGAGAAGAACTGGGTCAGCACGCCGGTTACATACTACCCAGAGAGCACCAACCATGTGTGACCCAGAGCAAGGAAAAAAGAACCACCAAAAAGGTACAGGGCAAAAATGCTGAGTACGGTTAAATAAAGGGGAACCTATACACAGCGCTAATTTAAGTACATACACAGTCACCAAGAAAAGTGAAGGTGACTGGAACAAATAGACAATTACAGAGCATGGTGTTACGAAAAACAAGGCACATGACTCTATAATGAACAAACAGGACATAAAAGAGAAATACTGAGTGTAGGCAAAGAAAAACCCACTCACACGAATATATAAATACCCAGTCACCTAAAGAAATGAAAGTGACTGGAATAAATGGATAACTGCAGAGCATGGTGTTACGGAAAACAAAACATAACTCTACAATGCAAAAAACGAGGCTAAAAACATGGCACAAAAAGTAAAATGCTGAGCATGAGCGATGGAAAACACAGCACTATAAAAACGAATCCACCAACAGGACAAAACATTACACCCGAGTGACCCTAATAACAAAAGAAAAAGTGACACCCGAGGTGAATGGCAGGCAGAGTCCAAAAATGGCCGAGATGGCTCCGGAGATCTCCCCGCCCATTGTCCAGCTGGCGAATCAGGGGAAGAGAAATGTTCGGACGGCGAACTCTGGACCCAGATCCCAGGAATCCAGTCCACCGGCAGCCGAACCAGGCTGCCCAGAGGGAAACAGACCAGTGGGGGGAACCAGATCACCGAACCGAAAGTTCTGTGGGTCGGGTCGTCGACCCGCATCACTCAACCACCAGGACCGTTGAGACGGGCTGTTTTATGAAAATATTTAGACAGGTTCGTGAGAAGTCGGCACATAGAAAAGAATGTACACTGAGACAAAGTATTCACACTGAGACACGGCTGCTAGAATAAAACTGTATCTCTTTATTCCCCACAGACCATATCTCCATACACAAAAGAGAAATCATTGCATGTCACACATTTCCTTCACACACACAAGGATCAATGCATTTCATGTCATTTCACAAGCTCTTACCGTTTGATACAGGTGACCGGGAGCCCACAGCCAGGAAGAGCGTGATTTCTCTTAGCCGGACGTTCTGCGCAAAAAAACTCACGGCAGACTCAACGTATTGAGGGAAGACCCCTGTTTTTAAAGGAAGGCTAGGTACAGAACAGAGTGGCCATCTCTGCTCCGAGCAAGCCCCCCCCTCATCATAGAATTGCGTGGGGAGCAGGAAGGGCCAGTTTTCTGCTCCCAGGCAATTCAACTCTGCCTGGTTCCCAAAACATACAGGAACACCTGCTACATTTCTCCCAATACACATATAAGGAATAAAGGTCACGCCTTCGTTTCATAAGCATGCAACAGTGATTTAAGGAGTGAATAAAACTTGCTGTGTCTAAGAACAGGTCATACTGTCCAGGTCATGGTGTGCCTTAAGATAAAGAGAACTGGATTCATGGGAAGAGAACTGGATTGTTAAAACATATTAAAAACAACTGAGAAACAAATCAGGGCACACATTAAAAACACATTTATATTACATTCCACCCTTTGACCTTATTTGTGATCAGTTGTTAAGTTGGTGAAGATAATTGCTTTCTTCCCCAACTAAGTGCTTTCTTCCCCAACTAAGTGCTTTCTTCCCCAACTGAAAAACAAATCAGGGCACACATTAAAAATATTTATCACATTTTCCACCCTTTGACCTTATTTGTTCTATCAGTTGGTGAAGAACATTGGGTAATTACTTTCTTCTTGGGGAATACTTTCATCCTCGTAAGGTATTCCAATATCATTGTGGTGATTTAATTCCACCCAATTAATGTCCCAAATGCATGTTACAACATGCCATAATAACTCATTTCTTGTGGTAAAATGTCTAGTGTACCAATTCCATTCATTACTCGGACCTACAGCATAACTATAACATATCCAGTGACCAGGGGGTTCAGTACTCACCTCTACTTTGCAAGATGTGGTACCATATCCTCCATCTCAAAAGATAACTTTTATTTTCATTTTGCCAGAGAATTATATATTCTTCTACTTAAAACCTGTTTTACTCTTCTAATATAGCAGAAAGCACTGAAATTGCATAGTGTTAAGACACATAGAACAGCAACTAATATAGCTAGGGGAGGCACCAGTGTTGTGCGAGCAGTGACTGACATGCCTGAGAATATATCCCACCAGTGATGAGCAGAAACTTGCTCTATCTGATGGGCTGCATGCAATACCTTTCCTTGGGCCACCACAGTGGATATCACTGCAGCACGCACATTAGACATATGATCACCAATGAGCTGTTGTATCTCCGTGGATCCATTCAGTGCGCCTCTGAATCGATCCAGGGACACCTGCCATGGAACTTCCAGCACCCGCCATTGCAGGGCGGTCAGGTGGGCCTCACTAGAGAAGTTGGTAAGACGATATGTCCGATTATGCCATTGCCACATGTGAACACCATGCGGACACCCAGTGAAAGGTACCCTAGGCAACATTGGATGGGAGTTTAAAGTGGCTACACATAGAGTATGGGGCCCTATTTGCCACATCATGTCACAAGGTTTTTCTATTCTCCATTCACATAGTGCCTCTGTCATGGTTAAGCATGGTTCAGTATATATTGCTCGACTTAGGCATGCATATCCTTGGTCAGTCAAATCACATTCTGATAAATCATAGGTGTTATTCTGCCCTGGAGCAAACCATTTCCCCTTTAATTGAATAAACCAAAATGCTGTAGCGGTAATTACTGGTAACACATGATATTTGCACACATCAACAGCTTCTGTAACATTTAATTGAGTCCATTGCCCGCTACACATCGTGCTATTGCAGATGGTTTTTTCAGGATGCGGAATTAACCACCATTCTTCAGTGATGTTCCACACGTCTCGCCATTGTCGAGCGTGATTGGTAGTGACAATGCGAGTAAAACGTTCCAACTGCATGCGGATATCCAAAACTTGAATGTTGCACACAGTCCAATTGAAAGCGCGAGTGATGTTTGTCATCAATTCACTCGTAGCATTCCACATGGTCAAATCCCAAGTCAAACGTTTTTGAAACAGATTGGCGGCCTCCATTTGAGGCCCCACCACCGTAGGCATCCAAAATCCAACTTGTTGAATGCCTAAAGACGTTTGATGTCCAGTATCTGCCAACATTGATCTGGTTACCTCGTTGTTAATGGTGTTGGAGATTCCCAAAACTGTGCCAAATCCTCCCAGCAATGTGTCATACCATGCTCTCTTCTTCCTTTTTGAACATTTGGGAATGGGTGGTACCCTTACCATCCAATTGACGGTGATATGGCTGGTTTGTGTGGCTACTGTTGTACATGTCGACAGTATGGGTGCCAGATTCGTCGGGGATGTATGCTTTGGGTTTTTGTCGACCACCAGAATAAGGTACACAAAGGGGATGCGTCGACCCTTTATGACTGTTCCATTCATCAAATACACTTCCTTATCTCCCGTTATGTTGATGGATAGCTTTGTACCATTTAAGGTAGTGTCACATTTCAGTAAGTCATTAACCACTTTGGCCACACATATGGTTACATTGGCAGTCAAGTTAACTATACACCCCTTCTCCACCTCAGACACATTATATTGGTATTTGACACATTTGGGGCATATGTAAATAGGACAGTGGCTGGTTAAGTTCAGTATCTTGCACTCTTGGTTTGATAAACAATAGAAACCGTCTTGACTCCGATTGGCACCGACCCGACTCTCCTTCCAGCTCAGCGAGACAGGTTGGTCCACCTCAAACATTTCTTGGCCTGGTGTGGCGTGGATCTGGATCCAGCAACCGGCGATACTCATCCACACGATCACAACGAGGGCAGGGCGGCACATGTCCCAGCAGACGACATAGCCATGTCCTCGGTGCTTGTGGGGGTGTTGAAGAAGACCCATGACGTTGCGGTTCCCAATCACCAGTCTCCCCCCGAACATTCCTGCAAAGCAAGCACATACTTAGGAGAAGAGAAAACACACAATTAGTTCTCCCTTAGATAACATTTTGATATTGGTACATTTATCCAGGTTTGCTCTCCTGGATACAAAATGGTCACCACCTGATCCGTCCCTTGAGCTATGATCTCAGCCGGGCGGGGAGGGCCATTTTCTTGCCTCACCCATACTTTGGCCCCAGATTTATCTGTGGAACCAAAGCCTTTTTCGCCCCTCTGCGTCATCACAGCCGGCTTAGCAATCTCTTCAGGGTCAGTCATTAGGCATGGTATAATGACCAATTGGGCCACTTCATCCCCCTTATTCAGGGTTATGGGCTCTGATCCCAGTACAAAGCACACCACTCCCAGTTCTCCTTGATAATCACTGTCAATCACACCTGCCAGAGTCGTTAAACCTTCCAGGGATAATCCAGACTTTGGCAATATGTGACCATACATTCCATTCGGACATTTCAACCCTAGTCCGGTTTTTACCACAGTGGGTGTTCCTGGTACTAAGGTGAGAGTTTCCATAGCTCTTAGATCTAATCCAGCCGAGCCTTTCGTCGCTCGCACTGGCAGTGTTGCCTCTGGGTTAATTTTCCACATCTCAATAATTTGTCCTTCAAATTGTTCAAGATTGACAGTGATCATTCGGTTCAGTGGTGTTGTACCAGGTGCAATGGGTCTATCGTTTAGCTGTTTCAGCGCTTGTGGTAAGCGTTTTTTCCCACCCTTCCAAACTATTGTTTATCCCTCTTTTTTCAAGGTGGCTTTCAACAACCCATTCATTCTCTCAATTAAACCTGCAGCTTGGGGATGATATGGAACGTGATAAATCCATTCCACATGATTGTGTTTGGCCCAATCTTTCACCAGGTTTCCGGTGAAATGGGTCCCGTTGTCAGTTTGAATCTGTACAGGTAGCCCATAGAACCTTTCAATTAGGTCCAAACAGGCCAGTGTGGCCTTCTGATTAGCCACTTTGGCTGGGTGTGCTACTACCACACCCGAAAATGTATCCACAACCGTGCATACATATTTACACCGTTGTGACTCTGGAAGAGGACCAATAAAATCCATTTGCCAGATTTGTCCTGGGCTCTTTCCCCTTTGTATATGTCCAGTGAGATGTTGTGGGACACCTCTTCTGTGATGCTGACAGGCCTCACACTGTTCAATGGCTGTCTTTACATCATCAGTTTTTAAATCAATGCCTCTATCCCTGGCCCATTGGGTGGTAGCTTGAATTCCCCAATGTCCACTCTTTTCATGGGCCCACCGGGCCAAATCCGCAGTGGATTGCCTTTCCACTGACATTGCTCTGACCACTCCATCAATATAACGGTTGTGGAGGGCTTCTGAGTCCATATTTTGAGTATGGGCATCAACATGGGTGACATGGATAGTGACCCCTTGGACCTTTTGCCAGATTTCCTCCCACAACTCTTTACCCCACACCTCTTTCTTTTGAATCCGCCACTGATTGGACTGCCATGTAGGCATCCATGTGGTTAACCCATTAACCACTGACCAGGAGTCAGAGTAAATATATGCTCCTGACACACCCACATGTTGTATCACCATGTGCACAGCCTTCAACTCGGCCCATTGGCTGCTTTTTCCCTCACCCATTTCTTCCAAAATTTGCCCCAGATGAGGGTTGAAAGCCCCAGCTTTCCACCTTCATTTTCCCGCTACCCACTGAGAAGAGCCATCCACAAACCACGCCCTGCTTTTCTGCTCTTCTGTAAGTTCATCATAGCGGGGCCCTGTTAACACAGGCGACTCCTGCAGCTGTTCAACTTCAAAACAAGACTCATCTGCCTCTGGGACATCAGCAACCTGTTCATGCAAGACCGAAACTCCTTTTTGTCCAGATTTCACTCTTTCAGACACGTACCATTTCCACTTAATGATGCTACTCTCCTGGGTGGTACCTATCCGATGTGTGGTGGGGTCACTCATTACCCACGTCAGAATAGGTATCAATGGCCTCATGAGCACCTCATGCCCTGCAGTTAATGCCTCTGTCTCCACCAAACTCCAATAACACGCCAATAGTTGCTTTTCAAAGGGCGTGTAACGCATTCCTGCACTCGGCAGCTTCCTTGACCAGAAACCCAAAGGTTTCCGTTGTTTGCCTTGTTTTTGCCATAAGCTCCAATTTGCATAATTATTCCGAGCTGACACCTGCAACTCAACCGGACCAGATTGCAGTTTTCCTAATGATAGAGCTTGCTGTATGGCCTCTTTGGCCATGTCAAAAGCCACTTGCTGTTTTTCTGTCCACTCAAACTGCTCTTTTTTCCTTGTCACTTAATATAAAGGCTGCAAAATTTGCCCCAAATGAGGAATGTGACTCCTCCAGTATCCAAACAGCCCAACAAACCGCTGCACATCCTTTTTGGTGTGCGGAGTGGCAAAAGTCATTATCTTTTCTCGGGCTTTATCTGTGATTTCCCTTTCTCCCTTATTCCAGCAGATTCCCAGAAATTTCACCCTCTGGGAGAGCTTCTGCTTTGTTCCAAATCCATTAAAAACTGGATCAAACTGTCCTCTTTGTTCACTGTTGATTCCTATTGTTTTTATATTTCCTTTATGCAACTCAGCATCTCCCAAGTCTTGTGAGGCAGGCAGCCCCGCCTCTTGCATTCTTCACTTGCCAGCAAAGAAAATTCACCTTCTGTTTTTTTCTAAAGGCCAAACTTTGCCTCTCCCCCGCCCCTCAGGCAAAAGGAGAGAGGGAGGGAGAGAGAACTTCCCGCGCCCGCCCCCTTTGGGAGAGCGAGGAACAGAGAGAGAGAGAGAGAGAGAGAGATTTTTTGATTTTTCAACACACCTTTATTGTCACAAATTCAACAGAAAAACACAACAACTAAAACAACTAAAAGAAGCAATGGAAAAGAAAAATGTCTCACTGACAAGAAATCAAAGACACAAGTAACCAAACAAGGAAAACTAAAACAAAAAACTTGCTTCTTACATCAGGATTATACCATAGATAATTTTCCCCTCCTTAACACAACACAGGATGTGCTTAAAGCACCACATAGCCTCAAAGGTTTCAACATTCTGCATCAGATGATAGTAATTGTAATCAATCACTATTCGAGCCTTAATCATGCCAACCAGCATGTCTTTTACATTACAATCCAGCAGTTGTTCAATTTTTCTTTTCCTACTAACATAGATAGCCATTTTAGCCTGACCCAGGATGAAATTTAAGAGTTCACTCTTTTTCTTAGTCCTCTGTCTATATGGAAAGCCCAAGATAAAAATCTGCTGGGAAAAGACTTCTCCAAACAGATAAAACAGCTTCCCCAAAAAAACAAACAACAATTGCAGTCTGTTACAGTCCAGAAAACAATGGAACACAGTTTCTTTCTGAGGACAAAATTGACAAACCTCAACAACATTTGGGTTTAAAAGAGAGATAAAAGCATTTACAGCCACAGCACCATGTAAAACTCGCCATTGTAGGTCTCCAACCTTCTTAGTTAATGGTGGTTTATAGAGTGCTCTCCAGGCAGGCCTCACCTCAGGACCCAGACCCAAGTGTTTCCTCCATGGTGTATCAGCTCGACCTTTTAACTTATTCACATTTAGAATTTTCACCAAAAGTCCATACATTTTTTTACCAGGAGAGTCACAAATGTTAATGTGCTCAGAGTTTAAAAACACACCAGTGCCATCTTTAAAATCAGGAGATAAAATACTAAAAGGAAAAGGTTCATCAGCAGTTTGTACAGAGTTTTCGCAGTGTAAAACAATAGCAGAGTGTTCTTCTGCAGACAGGCAGTCTCTCCAATCTTTCAACAAGTTCATTATAGTTCTGACTGAAGAGACGCCAAGAGCCGAGCACAGGGCAACAGCATTGTCCAAGTTAGGACCACATAAATTCACCAAATGTCCCAGCGTTGTAACCTTTGCAAAAATAAACTTTTTTAAAACAGAAGGTCCTAAAACATTGCCCACATCAAAATGGGTCCCGAACACAAGTGGTTCCTTTAAAAGCCAGAAAGGCGACAAGGAAGCCTGGGGAGAGTTCTTTTTAAAAAGTCCCCAGATTTTAAAAGCACTTTGGTAAAACTGGGGAAGTTCTGGGAGTTTTTGGCCCCTTAAATCCATTAAAAGCAGCGACTCCTCTAGTCCAAGCCCTCCACAGCGAGCCAGGACAGCCCTGGCAATAGGTCTCCACACAAGGTCAAGGGGGCCACTCAGCAGTCGCTGAATGAACTGCAGGCGAAAGACCCTGCTGGCCAGATGGATGAGCCCTTGACCACCTTCTTCCCTCGGTAAAAACAGGATACTCTATGGAACCCAGTGAAGACGGTCCCAGAAAAAGTCCACGACTATAGACTGCACTCTGGCCAGCAAATTGGGTGGAGGGTCCAGACAAGACAGTCGATGCCACAGCATTGAAGCAATCAAGTTGTTGATAATTAAAACACGACCTCTGAAGGACAAGTTTGGCAGAATGCATTTCCATTTTTTTAGTCTTCCTTCAGTTTTTTCTAAAAAACACTCCCAATTTTTCTCAGTAAAAGTCTGATTTCCTAAAAACACACCAAGATATTTAAAACCACCTTGTGTCCACGAGAGGCCACCAGGTAGGGCAATTTTTTGTGGTCTCCCCCCCACCACAACAGCTTCACTCTTACCCCAATTCACTCTCGCTGAGGAGCACTCACCAAAAAGATTGACAGTTCTTAAAAGGTAGTCTACATCATTTTGATTTCTTGTAAAAACAACAACGTCATCAGCATAGGCAGACACTTTAAAAACAGAGTCAGAGTTGGGGACTTTAAAACCAGTGAGGCCTTGCCTTAGTTTACAAAGGAGGGGCTCAATGGCAAGAGAGTACAGCATACCTGAGAGGGGGCAGCCCTGTCGGACACCCCTCTCAACTTTGAAAGGAGCACTCAAACCACCATTAATCTTAAGAATACTCTCAATGTCTCTATACAAAGCCTGGATCATGGCGATGAACCCTGAGCTGAAACCAAAGGCCTCTGTCTGCCAAAGGTATGGATGTTCAACTCGGTCAAACGCCTTTTCTTGGTCTATTGAAATAAGACCAAGTTCTTTGACCAATGAGCTGGAGAGGTCCAAAACATCACGAATTAAAAAAATGTTGTCTGTAACCAACCTACCAGGTACACAGTAGGTCTGGTCTACATGGATGACCTGCTCCATCGCCTTCCTCAGTCTGGTAGCCAACACTTTGGAGAGAATTTTGTAGTCAGTACAGAGGAGGGCCACCGGACGCCAGTTCTTAATGTCTTTCAAGTCGCCTTTTTTTGGAAGGAGGGTGAGGACTGCTCTCCTACAACTTAGGGGCAGGTGACCCTTCCGCAGACTGTCAGACAGTACTTCCAGCAAGTCCTCACAGATCTCAGACCAGAACGCCTTGTAGAACTCCGCTGGTAGGCCATCTATCCCTGGGGCTTTTCCACACTGAAGAGACTGGACAGCCACTGCCAGTTCTTGCAGAGTGATCCCGCTCTCCAGCTCCGCATTCACGCCAGCCATCACTTTTGGCAAGTCCGTCAAAAAATGACTCAGTGCGTGTGGATTCTCAACAAATTCTTTCTTAAAGAGATCCTTGTAGAAAGCAACTGCAAAGCGACGGATCTCCGCAGACTCATGGATCGGCCGCCCGTCCTCGGAGCTGAGAGAGTGGATCATCCTCCTCTGACCATTCTTCCTCTCCAGACCAAAGAAAAAATGAGATGGAGCGTCCATTAGTGCGATGTTCTGGAACCTACTGCGTACCACAGCGCCCCTGGCAGCCACACCCAGTAGGTCAGTTAGAACAGACTTTTTGCCATTGAGGGCCTCAAAATGTCCTCTTTCTCCTGTGGAGCCTGCCAAAGACTGCAGCTCCACTACTTCTCTCTCCAGGTCCCTGACAGACCTGGCCAAGTCTCCAGAGACATTGCGAGTATACTGTAGGCACAGATTCTTTATTTGGCTCTTCCCTACATCCCACCACTGCTGCAAAGAACTAAAATTTGATTTTGTCAATTTAAAATTACTCCAAAAAAACATAAAAGCAGTTTTAAAACTGTTATCCGATAAAAGTGACGTGTTAAAATGCCAGTATGCACTACTGCACTTTATATTCTTGATAAAAACACAACACTGAACCAGGGAATGATCTGTGAAGCCAACAGGGACTATAAAAGCACTTTTAAAAATGCTAAAATGGTGCTTAAAACTGTAAACCCTATCCAGTCTAGCTAAGGACAAAATATTGTCCTTTCTATGGCTCCACGTGTACTGTCTAGCCTTGCCATGAAAATTTCTCCACACATCACACAGATCATGAGCTTCTATGAAACCTTTTAAAACTCTTTTGGATGCAGCATGTGGCTCTGGGTGATTCCTATCCATAAGAGGATTTTCTGTACAATTAAAATCACCTCCCACAAATAAAAAGTCATCATTACTGCAATTTTTGATCGTATCATCTAAAATATTTAAAAAGGCCAATCTTTCTGTGCCTACGGTTGGAGCATACACATTTATAAAAACAACTTTCACATTCTCAAAAACAGCTCGAACTTTTAAAATGTGGCCTGCAATTATCTCATCAATGTCATAAGAAAGTGGAATAAAATCTCGAGAAAATAAAATACCCACCCCACCACATTTGCTGCTTCTATGACTAAAAATAATTTCACCCTGAAATTCCCTCCTCCAGTCAGCAGCATTGTCCTCAGAACTATGAGTCTCCTGAACAAACAGAACATTAATTTTCTTGCATTCTGCAAGAGTAAAAACACACGCTCGCTTGGACATTTCTCTTGCCTCATTGATGTTGAGTGTGCCAAAATTAAAACTACACATGTATATAAGAGGGCAAAGCCAATATAAAAACAGAAAAGAAAGAATGAGCGATAAAAGACTAATCATCCTGGGCAATTTGGTTCTTAACTTTTAGTACAAGCTTTTTTAGTCTGTAGATCTCCTGATCAGTAAAACTTTCCTGCTCAAGCTCTCCCCTATTTTTCATGTAGGCCCGAGCAGAGTCAACAAAGCGTTTTAGATCAGGGAAGAAGCTTTCAACTTTAACCATTCTGACCCCCTTAGTGTCTTGCAAAAACTTCTGTATTTTTGTGAAGGGGTAACCGCCTCCACTGGCCACATCATCACTGCTTTCACCATCACTCTCTATCTCAGACCCAGCATAAGAATCTGGCTGAGATAGAGAAACCTCAGAACTGTCTTTGACAACCCTTTTTACTTTGACCCTCTGCTGTTTGGTTTCCAAATTCTTCCGCTTGATGGAGGTTTTACATAACTCCTCATCTATTTCGATGTCATCCTCATCCTCCAACACTGACTCAGCCACCCTGGTAGCTGTCTCTTCCTGTCTTTCGCTCACCCTGTGCTGTGCTTTTATATTCATCTTTCTGGTCCCACCATCTACCTGGGCCTCATTTGGCTCCTCTGTCTGACCCTCAGCGCGATCCCTCTCGGTAATCTCACCCTTGTCTGCAATGTTGGTCTGTGCAGCAGCCCCGCGATGTGCTTTAACTGTTGTTGCTGTTTCAGTTATGATCGACAGGCCGGCTGCGGAGGGCGGCAAAGCCGCCCCGCCGCCAGACAGCCTCGCGGCCTCGGCCGAAGCGCCGCCGCCAGACGGCCCCGCGGCTTCGGCTGAAACGCCCGACGGCGCGGCAGCGCCGTCAGCCTCGGAGGGCGGCAAAGCCGCTCCGTCACCAGACGGCCCCGAGGCCGCACTAGCGGCCCCCCCCGAGTGATCACCCCCCACTCCCTGAGGGCATGATCGAATCAAATGTCCCTCCATTCCGCAGCCGAAACACTTCATATTATCGGAGGTGACGTGGATGGTATAATCAAAGCCGTCAATCCGGTATTTAAACACGAGGTTGAGGCTTTCCTCGCTATTCTTTAAAATCATGAGCACCTGTCGCCTAAAAGACATGACATGCTTTAAACGCGGGGACTTACAACCGAGAGGGATGTGCTTAATCGGGGACAAAAGCTGCCCGTGTCTCGACAGCTCCTTCTCCAACAGCTCGTTCTTTAAAAATGGTGGGACATTTGAGATGGTAATTCTCTTCGCGGGATTCACCAGAGACAGAACAGGAACCAGTGTGTCTTTAATCACAACCCCGCTCTCCACTACCCGGTTAACTTTTTCAATACTATCCAGGAAAATCACCACGGCACTATTCATTCTAGAAGCTGATCTAATGCTTTCATAACCGACCAGCTCCCCCACAGCCAGACTACACTCCTCCACCGAGCAGCTGACAGCCGGTGTCAGTTTGACAGCATGTCGGCGTGTCAGCTGCTCAAAACCGGAGCCTCGCTCCAAAACCATGCTGACCAGCAGAGCTGGCAGCAGAAACCCCCCTCCCAAAACGCCTACCCCACCCCAGCTACAGAAGACAACAAAAATTAAGATTATTTAGCAGAAAAAAAACCCTTTAACACAAAAAGACAGAGAAAAATTTGAGATAAATCACTCACGCTGTCACACGCTCTCAGCTCGCACTCACGACCACACCCACTCAGAGAGAGAGAGAGAGAGAGAGAGAGAGAGAAAGGAAAAGGAGGTTTATTTTTTTACATGTAGCGCTGCTCGCCTCTCCCCTTGCCGATGGGAGAGAAAGAACGGCTACTCACACAACACCGCACCTGCTGCTGAATTCCGCTCAGCGGAGCTTTTGGAGCAACTTCAATACCCCGTAGACACGCAGACATCACCGAAGGGGACCTGTCCCCTACCAAATCTGCCCATGGCGCTAATCTGCCACCTCCATCAGCTAAACACACACCAACCTGCTTCCATAAGCCATCCCAACCTGGAACCACACAATCGCCGGAAGAGCCCCCGGCTACACTTTGTTTCTGTCTGTTCTTAAACATGACTTTTTCTATGCACAGCTCCTCTTTGACCTCTATTAATTTTCCTCAAATCCTGTTCGTGACGCCAAAATGTTTTATGAAAATATTTAGACAGGTTCGTGAGAAGTCGGCACATAGAAAAGAATGTACACTGAGACAAAGTATTCACACTGAGACACGGCTGCTAGAATAAAACTGTATCTCTTTATTCCCCACAGACCATATCTCCATACACAAAAGAGAAATCATTGCATGTCACACATTTCCTTCACACACACAAGGATCAATGCATTTCATGTCATTTCACAAGCTCTTACCGTTTGATACAGGTGACCGGGAGCCCACAGCCAGGAAGAGCGTGATTTCTCTTAGCCGGACGTTCTGCGCAAAAAAACTCACGGCAGACTCAACGTATTGAGGGAAGACCCCTGTTTTTAAAGGAAGGCTAGGTACAGAACAGAGTGGCCATCTCTGCTCCGAGCAAGCCCCCCCCCCCCTCATCATAGAATTGCGTGGGGAGCAGGAAGGGCCAGTTTTCTGCTCCCAGGCAATTCAACTCTGCCTGGTTCCCAAAACATACAGGAACACCTGCTACATTTCTCCCAATACACATATAAGGAATAAAGGTCACGCCTTCGTTTCATAAGCATGCAACAGTGATTTAAGGAGTGAATAAAACTTGCTGTGTCTAAGAACAGGTCATACTGTCCAGGTCATGGTGTGCCTTAAGATAAAGAGAACTGGATTCATGGGAAGAGAACTGGATTGTTAAAACATATTAAAAACAACTGAGAAACAAATCAGGGCACACATTAAAAACACATTTATATTACACGGGCGAAGGATCAGAGCGGATCCCGGTGGAAGAGGCTCTGGGGAGAGCCGATGACGAGGGCGGCGGGCGTCAGGCCGCAGGAAAACGGCCACCTCCTCACCGGACCTGGACAATACTGGGGCAGCACCCACGTCGGACCCCGATCGGGCCTCAGGCGAACCCACGTTGGACCCCGACTGGGTCTCGGGCGAACCCACGTTGAATACTGCACCAGAACCGACCTCCAACGTTGAACCCGGACCCTCCAGCACCACGAGGAACAGCAACTCCTCGCCGGTGACCCTGGAAGAAGGCTCAGAAGAGAAAACAGAACCGGGATCAGGATCACCGGCAGCGCCAGAACCCAGCGAGACGAGCTCAGACGCAGCGGACGGCTGCACCCGGCTCGTCTCCCCTGGAGATAGGCTGAAGTGCTCGGGGATAAAAAGAGAGAAAAGAAAGGAGAGCACTCGCCTGATCTCGGGTTCTGACACCGTCCAGGACTGCGAAGATCCAGGATCCGTCGTCAGGAGGTCGTTGTCAGGCTCCCATCTAGCCGCGTCGGGCCCCGCAGCCAGCACGATGGTCAGCGCAGCTTGAGATTCCTCCAGCTCAGGTAACCCCGCCGACGATCCACTCGGCGTGAAGCCAGAAGAATCTCGTCCCGCCGGACCGAACCGCTCTTCCGTGGAGACCCGGGGACGCTCAGTCGTCGGTGTAGACTCCACGCAGCAGTCAGTCCCCCTCCTCTGTCCGCAATGTAGCTGCGGAACCACAGGCCCTCTCCATATCCCACCACGTTGACCCGGAGCCGGGGACCGCTCGGCGGAGAGAGACACAGAGGATGCGGGATTAGGAATACAAGTTACAGCAGGTGGGGAGAGTTCAGGGAGCTGCGAACCCTGAACTTCTCCTCCAGGGATGTGACAGAGCAAATCATTAAGCAGGTGTGAAAAAACAATGACTTGCCTGCCCCCTGGAGGTTGAGTACCGCCTGCTGTAGTGGATTCTGCTTCTTCCTCTCCCCGCCCGGCGATAACGGAGGACCCCCTGGGAGTTCGTCTGAGGATCGCTCGCGTTGTCTCCAGCAGAGAGCTCACCAAGCCGGGATTCCAGGCACACACAGCAGTCAGGAAGCGCGTCGAGGAGGAGGGGAAAACAGCCGAGGTGAGCCAGCCCGAATGTCCAGGAATGACAGCGGGGAAATGAGGCTCAGGGAACGGGGCTGTAGAATCTCCACACAGACGAGGCGAAAAGGTGACAGCTGCGTGGGAGGAACTGTCCTGACGATGGCCCAAAACTGGATCCGGACGGGGTTCGTGCAGAGGTGACTCGGCAATGTGATGACGGCTACTCCCAGGGGACGAAGCGAGGGGGAAACCCAGGATTCGCCGCTCCAGATCGGAGATCGAGACGAGGAAGGCGTCGAGCACGGGAAAGCTTCGTAGCCCTGAAGTCCCCACCATCAATCTCACTGCCGCCGCCACATGCCTGACGGTGGTGACAGGAAACACAGTGGAGCTCGCGACAGCCACTCGACCCCGGACATAACTGCTGTCAGCTGCGGCTCCTTGAAGGGAATCCCGAGTGACGTGGCGCAGGTCGGGGGAAGTCCTCTGGTTGGCGCGAACTCCCGGACTGGAATGGCGGCAGGAACGGGACTCCGAAGCGGGGAAAGACGTCGCCCACTTCGACTCCCTGCCGGGATTTCCATCCACCCCGTGGAGCTTCTCTCGCTGTGTACCTGCAGCGTCTATCCTGGCACTGTCCTCCAGATGGTACAGAGAGTGAGGGTGACAGTCCAGGTGTTCCTCAGCACGGCCCGGATGCCAGCGTCTCGCGTTGGAGGCGTCGTGCAGGGTGAAGAGTGTCCCGTCGACAGCCTCCGAGATGGACCTCAGCTCGTCGCCCTGGCGCCGGAAGTGACTCCTGGGAAACGGCATGCTAGCAGCGCTGACACCCGGACAGAAAGGTACATTTCCACAGCGACTCACGGCCGCCGGCAACTCTTCTGGCTGCGACATACTGTCATATCCGGCTCTAGGGAGCCGGGCAATCAGAGCCAGGGGCAAGCCAGTGAGTCGTGATATTTTATTCAGGGTAAAGGGGAAGGGATGAGGAGAGCACAGATACTCATGCAGAGGTACACTCACAGGTTGCACAGCGCAGAGGTAAGCAGCTCGTACCGGACGTGGGGGGTAGCAAGACGTACATCCTCACAGCGGGATACAAACACAGGAATGCTGCAAGAGGAGTATAAGCTGACACCAGACGAAGGGGCTTCAGCTTAGCAATGTGTTTATGTCGCAGCCCCGAGTCATCGAGGCTGCTCCTATTTATCCTCATTGGCAGCGCCCCAGCTGATGAAGACTAATTGGCCCCAGCCGTCCATAATGCTGCCAGCTGGGGGCCAGCTGAGACGCTGCTCAATGGGAAGCAGGGATGAGGGAAAACATGGGCTGAGTGCCGAGACGGCATCTCAACCCGTGGTGACACTATGGTCCAGATGGAGGGAGAGTGCTGCCAGTGACCCGAAGCCTGCGCCAAAGACTGAGCGTCCCCTGGCTTCAGCTGCATGGAATCCAGCGCCAGTGGTGAGCCAACCTTCAGCTGCCACGCCGGATGAGCCACCTGCATGGGTCAGTTCGTCTGAAGGTCCTAGGACTGTATCCTCCACCCTGCCTGCTGTAGGGGCCGCTGCAGCTGAGCCGAAACTGGATCTCCTCAAGACCGGGCACGAGATGTCCCCGCCTGGATCGACGGAGTCCTGGACAGTGGTGGAGCTTGAACTCAGGCAAGTGCTCTTCTTTGTTTTCACTTTTTCTGTGTTGTAGAGATCTTGCGTGGCTCTTGGTGGGGAGGGCCAAGTGCAGTCGTCAGCTGCACAAGAGCTCATTTCACCAGGCTCCACTGCCGCCGGTTACCCTGACCTTGTCTCTATGTCCCTCCTGTTGGAGCCTTTCCCTAGGGTCACCGTGGATCATCCAACTTCATCAGAGGTCTCCGTGGGTCCAGCCTTGTCACCTGAGATTCCCGTGGGTCCAGCCTTGCCACCTGTGGTCTCCGTGGGTGCTGCTCCCCCTCCGTTTGAGATCTCCATGGTTGCTGCTCCCCCTCCATCCGGGGTTTCCGTGGTTGTTGCGCCCCAGTCAGGGGCCTCCATGGATGCTGCTCCTCCTCTGTCCCAGACCTCCGTGGGTGCTGCTCCCCCTCCGTCCAGGCCATCGTGGGTGCTGCACCCCAGCCTGGGGCCGTTGTGGGTGCTGCGTTCCAGCCCAGAGGCCACCATGAGTGCATCGCCTCAGCCTGAGGCCACTGTGGGTGCTGCTTTCCTGCTGTCTGTGGTCTCTGAGGGTGCTGGTGTCCCACCATCTGTGGTCTCCGGGGGCACTGCTGTAACACCGTCTGTGGTCTCCGAGGGTGCTGCTATGCAACCGAGGCCACCATGGGTGCGACGCCTCTGCCAGAGGCTGCTGTGGGTGCTGCGCCCCAGTCCGGGGCCTCCGTCGGTGCTGTGCCCCAGTCCAGAGCCTCCGAGGGTGCTACGCCTCTGATTGAGGCCACTGTGGGTCCTCAGTCTCCGCCTGGCTTCACCGAGGGTCATCTTTCCATTCCATCTGGTTCCACTAATGATCTTCAGTTTACATTCTCTGGTCAGCCACATTCCTTGTCCGGGTTTGTCGCTGGTCAGCTATCCTCTTCACTGGGTCTACATCTCCCAGCTCCTGTGGTCCGCGGTAAGCACGGGTCCCAGCTACCACCTCAAGGAGGGGGCGCGTGGTGCTCCGCGATCCATTGGCTCAGGGATGCTGGGAGGCCACCCGATGAACTCTTTGGTTTGCTTGGGTGGCTAAGGGACTCAGGGAGACCACCCGATGAGCTTTTTGGTTGGTGTGGGTGGCTTTGGAGACCGGGAAGGCCACTTGATGTACTTTTCTTTTGTTTTGGTGGCTCTGGAGACCGGGAAGGCCACCCAGTGTGTTCCATCGGTTGATCGGGTGGAGATGGGACTCTAGAGGGCCTCCCGAAATGGACTATTAGTTTCCCAGCATTAGTTATATTTTGTTCCTCTTGTCCAGCATGTGAGTCATGAATGTTTTCTTTTGGGTTTTTTTGGTTGGGTTCGGTCCCTCCATACCTGGGATCCCCCCCCCCCCCGGGGTGGGTTGTTTTTCTGGTTGGGAGGGTCTTCTGTGTGTGTGTGTGTGTGTGTGTGTGTGTAGGTTCTTTTTTTTTTCGTCTTTTGATGTTGCCCTGGGGTGTCTGGGTCCACCCCTTTGGGGGGGGGCACTGTCATGATCTGGGCTCAGTTTCCAGTTTGAGTTCAGTCTTTTTCTGTTTGTTTATTTCTTACTTTATTATTGTCTATTGGATATTTTTGGGTTCCTGTATTATTTTGTAGTTCTACTGACTTTCTCATTTATGTTCATCACAGTCTGTCATTTTATTAGTCCGTATGATCTTGTATTTTTGATCCCAGTCCCCCCCCCCCTCTCTGTCAAGGGCTACAGCTGTCAGCGTGCACTTCTGGGGTTTGCTCTGTTTGGGGCGGTGCACCTGTCAGCTGTCAGCCCTGATTCCTCCCCACTCGTGTGATTCACAGCTGATCCTTATTGTAATCATTTATCATTGGTATCATGCCCTATTTAAGAATGACTGCTCCGTTCATTCCTTGCTGCAGTCTCCACGTTGTCGGACGCAAGTCTGCCTTGTTCTATGTTCACGCTCTTGTTACCATGTCTGTCCACCACACCTTATAGTTCTGTTTGTGCACTTTGTATTTTATGTTCATAATAAATTTCACAACTCACAGTCCAGCACCTGGGTCTCCTTGCTGCCCCGTGGGGCAATTCCTGAGAAAGGGTTCATATTTGAAGGGATGTACTGTAATGGCTCAGACCTCAGCTTGGAAGGTCGACTGACTTATTGGACATCTTGCAGTTTTATGTGAATACTGTACCCCCGAACTACACTGTTATACTGCAATAAATCTAAGAGATCACACATCCCTCCACACTTTTGATTTCCAACATTGATCATGGTATCATTTTAAAGTCCAATTCTGACTGACTGGTTGGAGAGGTGTGCTGTTGAGCGATGCAGTGTTCCAAACCTTGAACTTTTTTCAACTTTCAGTGTCCTGAGTGCAGCAACAAAACTGCTGACAACCAAGAGCATTTTTGCACAGAGGGAGCTGACTGCATGAGATGCTCAACTACATGGACAATGAACAGAAAATAGATGCTCCCAGTGGAAAAAAAAAACACTTTTTGTTTACATGCAGCCTTAATGCATAACAATTAAGGAAGGAAAGTGCTGCCTGAACACTCTAGAGCTTTTACAGAACAGACGATGGTTGGGTTATTACTTGAATTGCACATCAAAAGCAACATTTTTTTTTGCAAGGCCTCTGGCTCAACAAAAACCTTACATTTGAATTACTATACCATGAGAAAGGTTATCAACTGTCTTTATTACCTCAGGCTCTCTACTTCAAGCTGTGCATGTTCACCTAGAAAGTGAGTAAGAAGTGTTACCATAAAATCTGTCATTAAAGGCCCTCTTTGGTGCTTGATTGTGGATATATCCATATTGGACGATATTACAGTCACGTTTCTTTGAGGCTCACCGAAACATGATTCATAATTACACGTGATTATACACTAATGAAAACATTGTTATGAAGCCTACATTCCATATCTGCTAATAGAGGTCTCTACATTCAACCCACTGCTCCTTTAAAATTACAGATGGTGAGGCATTAGAACATAATCAGACTTAATGAGCAGTACTGATTTTGGGGAGGGCGCTTCAAGTCTGTTTAGAGGGAGGTACTGTGATGTACTCACTGAAATCACAAGGTAAGCACACAAACAGTACATGGTGTTGTCATATATTGGTTTATACTTAAGCAATATTACACGAGAAGGAGTATGGTATCAATGAATATAGTAATTGCGAGTGTGGTACATGCAGAGGGCATTAGATGTATCACACCCGTAGTTAGTTTATTGATGGTGATGATACCGTATGATACCGATGATGATGATACCATAACGACCTCGAGTGTAATATTGCTTTTATTTAACAGTTCCGCAAGCACAATTTATTAAATGACAGCAATACTGGACAAAATATCATGATTTGTTTGTTTAACCAGTTATTTTGTGCAGCTGAGAAAAAAAAATAGTCCCTTCTAAATGTAGCCAGTAACTGTTGCTCAACATCTCAATCATCATGAAGACATACAGTATGTTGTCATTTCACACACATGTAAACAAATTAAATATTGTCAAGTGCAAAAGTAATGTGTTTATAAAACATATACCTGTTGAGTCGGTACTGCACAAGACCTGGGATCAAAACGATCAAAACACAGCCAATGCCAGTAGCTAGCTGGTGGCTAGTAGTTAGCATGCTAGTGATTTTCTTTTCATTTTCAGATGAAACAAAGAGTCCATCACCACAAAGGTACTGTGGTTTGTTAATCAGGTCAATAATCCAGCTCTAGCATTGCCTGTTTTTTAAACAGATGTGAAATAGCTTCACAAAGGGCAGACTGTAAGCTGCTGAATAAAGCTTTTTTCAAAAGGGAGGATTTCCAGGTCAGGTAAGAAAGCTTTTCAAACAGTGCTTCACTGTGGAAATTAAGGTATTCAACACAGTATTGCAGTTGTCACTGAGACAGTAAATTAGTGTTAGTAATTAAGAGTTACATGAACACCTTTGAAGCAGAGTGATACATATCCAGTGAAACGGAATGCAGTTATTGTGGATTTTAGCAACTCCTGGATGTAGTGATCCAGACTGGACACTGCTTTTTCTCCTCCTTGATTGCTCTCATTCCTCACAGCTGCTGCATCTTTAATTTGGTCTTCCTTGAAATAGGGAGCGGACCTTCATCTCAGCACTGAGACATCAACAACTGTATGCAGCACAGAGTGTGCCTCTCTACCATGTGCAGCCCATCTCTTCTTTGCTACGACCCTCACTTCCAACGTGGGACATCATAAGCAATTAAACTTTTGTGCTATTCTGCAACATATTCTCCTCTGTGTTTTTCCCAGGACTTACATGTGCACAGGTGGACCATTATTATTATAATGATTATTATCCTGAACTGTTTCCCCTTTTCTGCCTAGGCTGAGGTTCTCCCCCCTGCACCATTCACTGTAAATATATGCACAAGAAAAAGTTCACCAATCTCACTGAGCTACAACAACCAGGGAAGAAGACGTGGAAACGCCAGCAATCTCCACAGCCTGCTGCCCCTCCATCTGTATGGCCAGAACATTATTGCCACTCATTCATCCTTGCCCTGCATGATTCTCATCACCCTCTTATTCTCTCCATACAGAGTTGTCAGACTCTTCCCACCACTCTAGCCTGTGCCAAAATATAAATCCTTGTGAACTATCTAAACGAGTCAGTTTGTCTGCTTCTGGGTCTTAAACACTGTAATCATGTCACTGGAATCCCTATTGTCCAAATTGCTCGGTCGGAACTAATTGTTGTACAATGTTAATTGAATGCAAGAAAACTGTGCTCTAGTAATCACTACTCACTGTTTCTGTTGTCATTGTAACAATCGACTTTGCTGGATTTAGTTAGCTTTTCAAGATATACAGCGGGAAAATAAGTATTGAACATGTCAACATTCTTATCATTAAACATATTTCTGATGGAGCCAGTGACCTGAAATTTTCACCAGATATCAGTAACAACCCAAGTAATCCATACATACAAAGAAATCAAGGCAACTGTGTTCACAAGACAAGCTGTCATGGTGCGGCCCTCACGGATCGCTAATGAGATGCTATAGGCGACCAGTGAGTTTGCGTATTTATTAAATAAAGGCAAAGGGTACAAAATAATGAGCCACGAGGGGCAAAACACAAAAAAGACTAAGGCAAGAACACACTGACAATACACACAGATTAAGGAATAACCTTACAGTGAGTAGCGAGGAATTAGAGGATGACTGGAGCCGGGACGTAGGGACTCCAGCCTAACGTTGGGGAGACCAGCGTTATCCATTCACGTATGAGGTCGCAGCCCCAAGAGACCGAAGCTGCTTCCTTAAATAGGCGAGATGATAGCACAGCTGACGAGGGCGTCAGCAGCTCCATTAATTCCAGCTGTCACAGCCGGCCTCAGCTCTGACAGCCGGAAGCCCTGCAGAGATGCTGTCAGAATAAGAGCTCAGAGGGGTCAAAAGGAATAATACCGAATGGGGGGAAAATACTGCATGACCCGAGCGCAGACGATATCGGCACTCAGACCATGACAGTACTCCGCCCCCCCGAACGGTGCACTCCGGGCGCCAAAACCAACAAGACAAGGAACCGGAGCAAAAAGGTGACAAGGGTGAATATAAAAAAACAAAACATGGAGAGAACAAGGGGGAAAAAAAACGAAAAACAAAAATACTCCATAATGCATGGGCGGAACGACAGAACAATAAATGCAAATAACAGGAAAGCCACGTCAAGAAAACCAAGATACACAGGCCCAGAAGAAAAGAAATGGCAATCACATATCACCCCTCAAACAGAGGAAGGGGGAGAAAAAAAAACACGCTAAATAGCAGTGAATACATACAGTTCAATGAGAAACAATAACTGGCAGAGGCAATACCAGAGCATATCTCAGACTATCGAGGAAGAAAAAAAAAACACACGCAAAAGAGCGGCGATAGACAGTTCAATACAGTCCAAAACCTCAAACAAAAACATCCCTAATCACACAGAGGAGGGAGGGGTGGGGAAAAACAGGAATGATGACAGGCAGAGCACAATGGAGTGAAAAAAACAACAAGTTCAGGTGGTCTGCCTGCGTCCAGCGTCCAGATCACCGATGAGGGAAAACGGATCAGTTCGGGTGGCCTACCCTGGTCCCAGGCCCGGCGAAACAGAACCTCTGGCGGCCGGACCAGGTTGCCAAGCAGAAAGTTCAGTTTGTCGGGTGACCGACCCAGAACGCCAAACCAGCGAAACAGTTCCCCAGGCGGCCGACCCGCATCATCAGGCCACCAGGACCACAGGGGAGAACTCGGAGACGGCCTCCCTATGTTGAGGAGCAGCGAGGGAGAGCCGAGCCAATTACAGGGAATCCCAGCGGCCCCAGATGGAAGGGAAAAGAGAACGGGAGAAGGGGAAGGGACCAGTCCGGCGCTGATCGGCGAAGAATCTGCAGCTCCTTCTACGAACCCCATTCGGACCGGCGCTGCGCTCATGTTGGGTCCCCAGCGGAACCGTGCCGCACCCATGATGGACCCCGACAAGGTCAGAGCAGCGTCCATGACGGACCCCGACTGGGTCAGCGTAGCACCCACGTCGGACCCCGATTGGGCCGGAACACAACCCACGATGGACCCCGATTGGGTCAATGCTGCACCCGTGATGGACCCCGATTGGGTCGCGACTGCACCCACGTCGGACCCCGATTGGGTCAATGCTGCACCCGCGATGGACCCTGACTGGGTCAGCGCAGCACCAGGGACGGCCTCCAAACCCAAACCCGGAACCTCCAGCACAGCGACCAGGATCGACTCCGCACCGGTGACCCTGGGAGAAGGCTCAGGAGATGAAAAAGAACCGGGATCAGGATCACTGGTAGCGACAGAGCCCAGTGAGACAAGCTCGGATGCAGCGGACGGCTGCACCCGGCTCGTCTCCCCGAGAGACAGGCAAGAATGCTTCAGAATTGAGAGGAGAAAGACAAAATAGAGCACTTGCCTGATCTCAAGTTCTGTCACTGTCCAGGACTTCGACAATCCGGGTTCAGACGGAAGAAGGTCGTCATCTGGTTCCCACTCGGCTATGGCGGGCTCCGCAGCCGGCATGATGGAGTCCACAGTCTGGAGATTCCCTGATGCAGATGTCCATGCCGAGGGCCTGCACAGCGTGATGGCAGGGGCTCCGTGACCTGCCGGGTCGGACTGTCCCTCCGAGGAGATCCGGGGACTCTTGCTCGTTGGTGCAGGCTCCAATCTGCAGTCTGCCTCCTCCTCTGCCCGTGTCATGGCTGCGGGGCTGGATCCAGGCTCTCCAGGCCTGCAGGCTCCCTCCTCATCTGACGGCATAGCCCACGCTCAGGGGAAGGAGACACAAAGGTAGCTGGTTCATAATTAATTACTGCAGCAGGTGGAGGGAGCTCGGGAGACTGTGAACCCCGAACTCCACCCCCAGGAATCAAACAAGGCAGTTCATCCAGTGAAGGAAAAGAATGAAGAGACATTTGCCTGAACCGCTGAGGGCAGCTGGAACACGCTACAGTGGACTTGGTTCTCCCCTTCCCCCGCTGGATGGAGATAGAGGACCCCCCAGGAAGACAAAGAGGAGCCTCTCGCACCGGATCAGGAAAGGGAGCAGCCGGAGACGGACTCGTGGAATTCACAGCAGCTGGAGGGGGCGTCGAAGAGGGGAGAGGAACAGCCGAGGCGAACTGGGATCGAGGAGCTGACGGAACAGCGGGGACAGATGACCCGGAGGCAGCTGTCTTACTCCTCCGACGAGACACGGAGGCTGCAGCTGGCTGGGAGACAGAGTTCGTGCGGCTACCCGGAACTGGATCCAGATGGGGTTCTCGCTAAGGCTTGCAGTCTGCATGGAGACGACGTTTAATGGCAGAGGGCGAGGCGAAGGTGAGGTTGGGGAAACACCGCTCCTGCGCAGAAACAGAGGCGAGCAGGTCAGCGTATTCTGGGTAATCATACAGTTCTGGATTTCTCTTCACCAGCCTGACTGCCGCCGTCACATGCTTCATAATCGGAGTAGGATGGGAGGCGGATCGAGCTGCAGCCACTCGGTCCCGGATGGAAATCGCTGTCAGCTGTAAATCCTCCGGGGGAATCCAGACTGACGTCTCACTCCGGTGGGGATGACCTCTGGGTGGTGCGAACTCCTGGACTGGATGAGGGACAACAATGGGATCCTGAAGCGAGGAGTGAGGATGCCTCCTCTTCGGCTTCCTGACGGAGTTTCCCTCCAGCCCACGGAGCTTCTCCCAGTGCGCAGAGATGTCCGCCATCCTCGCCATGATTTCAGGATGGTCAGCGTAGCGAGAATGGCGGTTAATGGTCGCCTCGGCGAGGTCAAGGTGCCAGCACACTGGTACACAGTAAGTGGAAAATCAAGTCCAAACAAACTCATGGTCATCGGCGTCTCAGTCTGGCTGCGACCTACTGTCATGGTGCGGCCCTCACGGACCACTAATGAGATGCTTTAGGTGACCAGTGAGTTTGCGTATTTATTAAATAAGGGCAAAAGATACAAAATAATGAGCCACAAGGGGCAAAACACAAATAAGACTAAGGCAAGAACACACTGACAATACACACAGATTAAGGAATAACCATACAGTGAGTAGCGAGGAATTAGAGGATGACTGGAGCCGGGATGTAGGGACTCTAGCCTAACGTTAGGGAGACCAGCGTTATCCATTCACGTATGAGGTCGCAGCCCCGAGAGACTGAAGCTGCTCCCTTAAATAGGCGAGATGATAGCACAGCTGGCAAGGGCATCATCAGCTCCATTAATTCCAGCTGTCACAGCCAGCCTCAACTCTGACAGCTGGAAGCCCCGCAGAGACGCTGTCAGAATAAGAGCTCAGAGGGGTCAAAAGGAATAATACCAAATGGGAGGAAAATACTGCATGACCCGAGCACGAATGATATCTGCGCTCAGACCATGACACAAGCTGTATTTAATAAAGTGGAATGACACAGGGGACTGGCGATCTGTCCAGGGTGTCCCCTGCCTGGGATAGGCTCCAGCACCCCCGCGACCCGAAAAGGATTAAGCAGAAGAAGATGGATGGATGGATGGATGAATGAATGACACAGGGAGTAAGTACTGAACACATGAAGAAAAAGAGGCGCAAAAGGCATAGAAAGCCAAGAAACCAGCTGAAATCCATCAGAATTTAGGAACCCATCCCATCCCCTATCAGCGTAAATTAATTTCAGCTGGTTAAGTCCTGACAGATAGCCTTTAAAAAGGTCTGTGAATATCATATTGTTTCACCACAAAGAACTTATAATGGGTAGAAGCAAAGAGCTCTCTCTAGACCTTTGCAACTTTATTGTTGCAAAACATAATGACGGCATTGGTTACAGGTGCATTTCTAAACTGCTGAGTGTTCCAGTGAGCACTGTTGGAGCCATCATTTGGAAGAGGAAAGAACATCGTTTTACCATAAACCGGCCATGAAAAGGAGCTCCTCGCCAGATTTCTGACAGAGGAATCAAAAGAATTATCAGAAGAGTTATCCAGGAGCCAAAGACCACTCATGGAGAGCTCCAGAAAGACCTGGAGTTAGCAGGTACTGCTGTTTCAAAGAGAACAATAAGTAATGCACTCAACCGACATAGTCTCTATTCCTGCTCACCTCGCAAGATTCCATTGCTGAAGAAAAAGTATGTGGAACATTGTTTAAAATTTGCTGCACAACATTTGGGCAAGCCAGTAAAATACTTATAGAATATAGTCTGGTCAGATGAGACCAAAGCTGAACTTTTTTTGATGCCACAGTACACAACATGTTGGAAGAGAAATGGCACTGCACATCCCATCATGGGGTGGGGGTGTTTTTCAGCACATGGTACAGGCAGCCTTCATATAATTGAAGGAAAGATGAATGGACAAATGTACAGAGACATCCTTGATAAGAACCTGTTGCCATCTACCAAGATGCTGAAGATGAAACAAGGGTGGACATTTCAGCAAAACAATGATCTCCAACACACAGCCAAGGAAACTCTGAACTGGCTCCAGAGAAGGATAATAAAGCTGTTTGAATGGCCCAGTCAGTCACCTGACCTGAATCCAATTGAAAATCTATGAAACAAACTGAAGCTCAGAGTTCATAGAAGACACCCACAGAACCTTCAAGATTTGAAGACACTTTGCGTGAAAGAATGGGCTAAAACCACTTCTGAGCAACGCCTGCACCTAGTTTCTCCATACAGGAGGCATGGGCAGTGGCACAGTGGTTAGCACTGTGGCAGCACAGCAACTCACCCTTGACCATGGGATCCTGGGTTCGATCCCAGCCCCTGACCAACAGTGATCTGTGTGGAGTTTGCATGTTCTCCCCGTTTCTGTGTGGGTTTACTCCGGGATTTCTCCGGTTTCCTCCCACAGGCCAAAAACATGCAGGTTAGGTTAATTGGAGACTCTAAAGTGGCCCTAGGTGTGAATGGTGAAGGGATAGCGCTGTACCGTGGCTGCTTCATCCATCCAGGTGGATGCCCTTAATTTCCCCTCTGGGGATCAATAAAGTACACAAAATCAAATCAAAATCAAAATCTGGACGTTGTTATTACCAACAAAGGTTTTTCTACTCAATATTAAATGAATTTCACCAAGCGTGTTCAATACTTATTCACTGTGTCATTTCATTTTATGAAATATAACTTGTTTTGTGAACACATTTGCCTTGATTTTTTTGTATGCATGAATTACTTGGGTTGTTACTGATATCTGGTGAAAATCTCAGGTCAATGTCTCCATCAGAAATATGTTTAATGAGAAAAATGTTGATGTTTTCAATATTTATTTTCCCTGCTGTACATTTGGGTGGGTTTTTTTTTTCAGGATATCCCCTCATACCACTAGCCCACTGGAGTGGTGGCCTCGTGGTAGAGCATCCGCCCCACAACTGGGAGGTCGTGGGTTCAAGTCCCAGCTGAGTCATACCAAAGACCATATAAAAATAGTACTTCCCGCCTACTCGCTTGGTGCTCTGCATAATAGAATGTGGGAAGGAAAAGTTGTTTGTGGTGGCACCTTGCATGGCAGCGAACCCTCTGATTCTAGATGTGATTAACATTGTAGATAGGAGAAACGTAATTTCGTTCTACTGTAACTACTTGGCTGTTTGGATTGAATGACAATAAAGTTGGCTTCTTCTAAAAAAAATTTTGGAGAGGAGGTTTTTTTGTAGCTTGCATGATTTGTCCACAGTTTGGTTTCTAGGTTCTTCAGTTTTGCTGTGTACTGACCACAGCCGGTGGTTTTTCAGAGTAGGGCTTAAAATTTCTGGGAGTGGAGGTATCCACTCAAACATTTCCACATATGAAGAGTTCCTCTTTCAGACTGTTCTCAGCTTTTCTATACTGCATGGCCAAGAAAGTGTGTACGATAGCCTGGCTATAGTGTTTTCATAATCAAATACTAATTATTCAGTTTGATTCAGACCAATCGCACTCACTTCTGTTTTATGTAAATGCATGGAAAGCGTTGTCGGCAGACATACAACATCATCTGTAACTCTTGAGACCATCTACAATTTGCATACAAATGCCAGAGGGGCACAGACAATGCAGCTGTAACCCTGTTTAACACCATAGATAAACATGTGCAAGTCTCTACACATCATGCAAGAGTATTGTTTATAGACTTTACATCTGCATTTAACTCTATGCAAATATATTTTCTGTTGCAGAGACTTGTGGATCTGGGGGTAAATGAAGGTATAATTTACTGGATAAGAGACCAAAGTGGGATATCTCTCTCTGATCATCCTCAAAAAGTCATTCTTGGCAGCAGTGAGTCATATGAAATTGTGCTGAATATGGGAGCACCACAGGGAACAATTTAATCACTTCTACCTTTTTTCTATTTATACAAATGAGTTCAAGATCCATTATAATCATTGTAGATTATTTAAGTATGCGGGTGATATGGCTCTGGTTGTCATGAATTGCCCCTCAAGGCAGGAATGAAGACCCACACGCTGAACTATAGTTGTGATATTTATTAAAGGGAACAAAAAATGCAAACAGTGCGCAAAACATAAAAATCCCAGTAGTGCACAAAATAACTTACAGGCAGAAAAGGTAACTGAGAAGGCAGGATTAATCAGGAAATTGCACCTGAATGGGGAATGGGTTCTGATGCACAGTGACAGAAAGCAGAGGTTCCAACAATGAATGACAGAAACAAGGAACTTAAATAGGACATGGAGTCAATGAACACAACTGGATGCAGGTGTAGATCACATGAGCGGGCAAGGGGTAACAACGATTACAATAGAGATCAGCTGGGAGTAATGAGAAGGAGAAGACGGGACTGACAGCTGACAGGAGCACCGCCCACAACAGTGCAAAAAACCCAGAAGTGTTACTGACAGCTGCAGCCCCGGAGAGGGAAAGGAAAAACACAACAGGATACAATTATGATATGATGGCAAATAAAGACAAGTACGTCAATATGTAAATAACAAAACTATAATGACTGTAAACAGGAAAATAAATTATACTAAGAAACAATACAGAATACGTGAAAATCAACCAAAGATTAAAAAAAAGGAATTAGAACTCAAAAATGCAACACCACACAAATATAGAAAAAAGGTAAAGAGACAAACTGCTACACATAAATACCCCGTAGACTAATGAGTGACAAGTGAAAGCAGATGCGCGGCAACAGCTGGTGCGTGAGTGAGTGAGTGTATGCGAGTAAAAATGAATGTGTGTGTGTGTGTGTGTGTGTGTGTGTGTGTGTGTGTGTGTGTGTGTGTGTGTGTGCATGTGCTGTGTGCGTGCATGTGTGTGTATGTGTGGAAACAAAAGGTGATGGCAAACATGCCTGGTGAATGCCTGGCAGGGAGAGGAGGAGGCGTGGCTGTAGACTGGCAGGGAGCCCAGGCTCAGAGGCTCCAGTAACCTGCCAGCTGGGAATAACAACAATCAGGAACTACAGCCACAGATCATGGAACAGGGTTGAGACATCAACCCCGTTCATGACAAGGTGTAACCTATATGTAGGCAATCACACATATTAGACTTTGACAAATATGAAAGGGAATGAACTGAGATTTTTTTGACTGTGTGATTTTTAATTACTGAATAATTGAAAATGAATATTAGCTACTGTTTAAGAACTGCTTGCTTATTTTTTTTTTGTCAGATCACTTATTTGTGTGATCTTTAATGCGTTATATTCATAATAGTGTATCTTGCACTTTGGGGGATGGGAGTTGTTCAGTCACCATTATAATTATATGTGTAGTTTAAGATAAGAAAAGATAAGGACTTATTAGTCCCACAATGGGGAAATTCCAGGATTACAGCAGCAAAGGGATAGCAGCACTCTGAGCAATAGTGAAGAAGATAATAAGAACTGGTTAGCCAAAGCAGTAAATGAATATACATATGTACACAGATATATGAGACACAGTGCAGGAACATTGCAGCTAGATGGAATAAACAGCATACGGTTTGTTGAATTACCCTGCAGAATATGAATATGTACCCAGACAGTATATTTCTGTCTTCAATTAACCTAACTTGCATGTTTTTTATACACAGCAGAATGACCCATTTGGCTGCAACTGTTGCATCAGTGTTGCCCCTTTGTCTGTAAATATTTAAATAAAAATGATTAATTTTGTTATTTGGGCATTTTTGCGTCTTGTTGTCTTGTTGTTGCATATGTGTCCGCATATGATATGCAGTTGATCTGACCATTCCACTCCACAATGATGCAGCAGTTGGGACTGCCATCTACTACTGACCGTGCACGTTTGCAAATATTTGACACCCATTCTAGTGCATCGTTTTATATTTTAGGAATATTATCAGTACAAAAACACAAATATTATACACAGCAGAATGACCTGTTTGGCTGCAACTGTTGCATCAGTGTTGTCCATTTGTCAGTAAATATTTAAATAAAAATCATTTATTTTGTTATTTGGGCATTTTTGTGTCCAGTTTGGTGACGGTTATCGTTTAGTCAAACCGTGCATGTGGCCGCATATGATATGCAGTTGATCTGGGCATTCTGCTCCACAATTATTAACTTTTAATTTTTAGATAGCTGTGTGAGCACACCGAGAGGAGTGCCATTGGTGATGGTGAGTCGTGGTCCTGCAAGGGGACTCCCGTCTACCCCTGACCGGGCGGGCTGAGCTTGCTTCAATACGAAGGGCCACGTTCCGCCCGTTGCTTCTTCAATACCGGTGTTGGAGAAGGCAGAGCCCGGGTCCCTGCTGGCATTCCCCAAATTATCCTTTAGACCTACACAATCACAGCAACATTACAGTATAATTTTTTTAAGCATTACATCTTCACTATTCTCTCTTTCTTGTCAAATTTGTTGCTTTTCACTTCCTTTTTTTGTTTGCGAAATGCTGTGGTGACTGACTGTTCATGATGCTGCATATTATTCAATCAGCATGGTCGTGGCATCATGCATTATCCAATCACCATGGCTGTGATGCTGCATATTATCCAATCAGCATGGAGTCAATCCAACACCCTGCACACACTGAAGGGCATGAAGAGACAGACCAGTGGCTAAACTTTTATTGATAAAAATTGCATATTTTGACTGAGCGACTCCATAATCAGGAATGCACATCCTTGTAACCTCAACAAAGCACTTATAAAATCTGAGGCCAGTCTGACGAACGGTTCAAGAGATGCGTGGAACAGGCAGACAGATAGACAGACAGACACACGCATAGACAGACAGAGATTTTGTGCATTTATAGATAGACGTAGAATAGAATAGAATAGAATAGAATAGCTTTTATTGTCATTGCTCAGCACAGCAAAATTAAGATGCACCTCTAGTCTCTGGTTAATATCATACACACTCAGATACATCACAAACACATCCATACTAAATAGATAAAAATAATAATGTAGCAAAAAATACAATAAATATGGAATAAAGTAAGGCAGCAATAGAATAAAGACCCAGGTTACATATATTTACACTATATATAAAATATACAGTAAAAAGAGCAGCAGTGAAATAAGGCCCAAATTACTTGCATAAATGTAATATTGCACTAAAAGTAAAATATTCTTGCACAGTAAATAATTGTAAGATTTTACTGAATTTTACCAAAAAATGATGACTTATGCATATTCTATATGCATATTCAATAAACCAAATGAGGTTTATTTTTCAATATATTTTTCAACATTTCAACATCGGTTTTGCAGTTCTTGGATCCCTATGGTGTAGAAGCTCTCTTCTTGATCCTCCAAGACATAGCTCCTTCTTAGTCAGCCAATGAACTTTGCAGCACCCCCTCCCCCTCATAGACACAAGCCATCAACATCCAAAAACATCAACTCTTTGTCATGAATTGCCCCTCAGGGCAGAGAGAAAGACCCAGATCCTGAACTGCTAGTTTGCAAAATTTATTAAAAAACAAGAACACAAAGTGCACCAACACAAAAATCCAAACTGTCAAACAAACAAACTTATGAATAAGCTCACCAGAACAAGGGCAGGGTTCAAGTGAGGACAAAAGGGAAGAAACTTCAACACTCCGGCAGCAAAAAATGAAAATAACAGCCCTTAAATAAGGCTAGAAACAAACAATGATAGCAGGTGTGGGTCACCTGAGCAGGCAGGAGAAAACAAAGATACAATTTAGACCAGCTGGGAGTAATGAGAGGGGAGAGAGCGGGCTGAAGCTGACAGGGACCCCGCCTACGCGGAGCAACAACCCGGAAATGACACTGACAGCTGTCAACCCAGAGGGAGAACACAACAGAATAAAAATATATAGAGATGGCAAAATAAAGACAAGTAACCTCAAAAATGTGAATAACAAACTATAATGAACGTAAACAGGAAAATAAATCATACTAAGAAACAACATAGAATATGTGACAAATCAACCAAGGATAAAATAACAGGAATTGCAACTCAAAATGGCAACACAGCACAAATATGAAAAAAGGCAAAAAGACTGGGCCCAATGGAATCCCCCCGCACTCAGATTGTGACAGAGCCCCCCCCCCCCCAAGGGGTGGGGATACCAGACACCCCGGCAACATCGAAAGAAAAGAACCTCCCCACACAAAAATCCCACCCCAACAAGAGAACAACCCCACCCCGGGCGGGAGGAGGGGGACCCAGGCATGGAGGGACCTAACCAAACCAGAGAAAATCTCTAAGAATTAACATCCCAGCCAAGCCCAGACAAAGAGGAAACAACAAAAAACAAAAGCCCCCCTCAGGACCCACACAGAACTGGGCACCTAGGCCCCCTGGATCAAAGACTAGACTATTCAAGTGGCTGGTCAAAGTCCCAGGCCTAGCAGACAGCGAAGTGGTAAGAGTCGGGTGGCCTGCTGGAGAATATGAGCCACCCAACCCATCAGCACAGTCTGTAAGGTGGCTGGCCAGAGTTTTTTAACCACCAACACAGAGAAGATGGTCCAGGGAGTGGCCGCCCGACCGGGATGACCAGACATGAGGAAGATGGAGGAATAGGGGGAACCTCAACGACGTCAGGCAGAGGAGGGGGAACCACGACAGCATCAGGTGGAGGAGGGGGAACCACGACAACGTCAGGTGGAGGATGGGGAACCACAACGGCCTCTGGCAGAGGGGGAACCACAATGGCCTCTGGCAGAGGGGGAAACACGACGGCCTCTGGCAAGGGGGGGGGGGGGTGTAACAACGCCCTCAGACTGGCCTGCAGCATCCTCGTTGGTCCCAGACTGGGACATAACAGCACCCATGGTGGCTCCGGCCTGTAGCGAGGTTGCACCCGTGATGGCTCTGGACTGGAGCAAAGCTGCACCCACGGAGGCCCCAGGCTGGGACGGAGGACCCACGATAACCTCAACTGATGGGAAAGCAGCACCCTCGGTGGACCCGGACTGGGCCAGAGCTGCACCCTCGATGGACCCGGACTGGGCCAGAGCTGCACCCTCGGAAGCCCCGGGCTGGGACGGAGGACCCGCGATGACCTTGACAGGAGGATCTGGACCCACCGTGATCTTGGGCGGTGAGGCTGGACCCACAGAGACTTCTGGAAAAACTGGATGATCCTTGGTGACCCTGGGAAAAAGCTCAGATGGGAGATGCAGAGAAACAGGGTCAGGGTCACCAGTGGCAGTGGAGCCTGTTGAAGTGAGCTCAGGTGCAGCTGATGACTGCACCTGGCTCTCCCCACCAAGAGCCAGACAAGATCTTTCAGATATAGAAACAACAGAAACCAAGGAGAGCACTTGTCTGAGCTTGAGCTCCACCGTTGTCCAGGACTCCGTCAATCCAGATGATGACATCTCGGGCTCAGCCCTCTGGAGGCCCAGCTCGGACTCTGCTGTGGCGGCCCCAGCAGCAGGCCTGGTGGTGGATGCAGTCACAGGATCCCCCAGTGATGTGACCCATGTCAATGGCTTGCCTAATGTGGACACAAGAGTTCGGCTTCCTGCTGGTACTGGATCCTGTTCAGCCGAGGCCAGGGGACTCTCCATCGTCGGCACAGGCTTCAGCTCAGTCGCAGCACTCTCTCTCTGTCCAAACCATAATTGCGGGGCTGGGACCAACTCTTCCAGGGCAGCAGGCTACTCCATAACCCGGCGGTTCAGTCCTGGGGCTGGCAGACACTCAAGGGGGAAAGGATGAGAGATGGAGAGAGCAGGTAAACAGTCTAAAGCTGCAGCACACGGTGAGGACTCAGAGGACTGCCTAGTCTGAACCTCACCACTGGGAATCAGGAAAGATAATTCATGTTTAGGTGAGTCAGAGTGAAAAAACACTTGCCTTGGTTCCCAGAAAGCGATGTCTTCTGCTGCAGCTGGATGGAAATCAGCCATCTCCATGACTTCAGCGGTTTTGGGCCCCTTAGTGGAATGTGGAGGAGCCGCCCTTGCAGACACGGTAACGGGCAGAACCAGGAAGGAAATGGCTGACCCCTCAGCAGCGGGAGGGAATGTCGAGGAGAAGTGGGATACAGCAGCTGCGGCGAGAGAAAGCTAGCGGAACAGCCTGAGAGGAAAACCACAAAGAGGGCACTACCGCAGGAGTCTTTACCTCAGTGAGGGAGAAACTGCTGCCTGAGAATTAGAGGTATTCCTCAGGTGAGATTTCCCTGGTTAATGGTGGGGAGTGGGAGGCGGAGACGTCAGCTCCTGGAGAGGTGGAAGAGAGCCCGTTGGAACCTCCTTCAGTTCCTGGGCAAGATCCGGGAAGAGCCATGGCTTATACTCTAGAAGGAGCTCAGTCTCCACTAATATGGCCAGCCTGTGCTCCTCCTGCTCCCTGGCTGATGGAGAAGGCCAGTGATCGGGAGGAGGATGTGGAGCTACCGCCTTAGAACAGCGAGAGGCTGGAGGCTTCCGTGTGCGCGGGCACTTGCTCTTCATTGGCGCAGGTATGGACATCTTGAGTGGATTTCCCTAGCCCATGAGTCATAGATGGTGGGAGGATTATAGAGAGGAGTAGGTCTGTGAGCTCTGGGTGGTCCCACAAACTGGGACATGCCTCGATTATCTGCGCTGCGCCCTCCAGACACTCTCGGGCTGCCTTGGGGGTACGGGAGGCATGAGCCTGTGTGGTGATGTCCTCCAACATGCACACAGCCCACCGCTCTGCTTCATCCAGTTCCAGGGTTGACAAATCCGGGGTGACAGACATGGTTAGTCCCGGGTGGAAGGAGGAGAGGGGAAAAAAAAACAAACAAGAAAACAAAACGGACTACAAATTAGCAGCTGGCCGGTGTCTTCTGTCATGAATTGCCCCTCAGCGCAGAGAGAAAGACCCAAATGCTGAACTGCTAGTTTGCAAAATTTATTAAGAAACAAGAACACAAGGTGCACCAATACAAAAATCCAAACTGTCAAACAAACAAACTTATGAATAAGCTCACCAGAACAAGGGCAGGGTTCAAGTGGGGACAAAGGGGAAGAAACTTCAACACTCCGGCAACAAAAAATGAAAATAACAGCCCTTAAATAAGGCTAGAAACAAATGAAACAAGTGATAGCAGGTGTGGGTCATCTGAGCGGGCAGGAGAAAACAAAGATACAATTTAGACCAGCTGCGAGTAATGAGAGGGGAGAGAGCGGGCTGACAACTGACAGGGACCCCGCCTACGCGGAACAACAACCCGGAAACGACACTGACAGCTGTCAACCCAGAGGGAGAACACAACAGAATAAAAATATAAAGAGATGGCAAAATAAAGACAAGTAACCTCAAAAATGTGAATAACAAACTATAATGAACGTAAACAGGAAAATAAATCATACTAAGAAACAATATACAATATGTGACAAATCAACCAAGGATAAAATAACAGGAACTGCAAATCAAAACGACAACACAGTACAAATATGAAAAAAGGTAAAAAGACAGCCCGGTGGAATCCCCCTGCACTCAGATCGTGACACTTTCTCAAAGGGGATTAGATGTACAGTATGTCCTTCCATGGACACCTGCTGTCACCTCTATAAAGGAGTCACTAGTTTGCTGTTAGCCTCTGTGTACCTCTCTGTGGTGTCATAGCCATCCCTGTCTCTGGATATGTCCACAACTCTAACTCTACTCTCTAAAGTGTTTGCCTTCTTAGTTGTGTTCAAATAAGATAAGATAAGATAAGCCTTTATTAGTCCCACAGTGGGGAAATTCCAGGATTGCAACAGCACAGGGATAGCAACACTCAGAGCAACAATCAGAAGGCAAGAAAAAACAAGAGCAGCTAGTATACATATGTACATATTAATATAAATATATATATATATATATATATATATATATATATATATATATATATAGACACAGTGCGGAGCATTGTGTGTCTATATATGAGCAAATGTCTAAGGATTACACTGGTCAACACCAAATTTATTGTCTAAGTTTTTTTTTTAGCTGATTTAGGACAATTTTGATGTGCTGAATCCAAAAATCACATTGGTTTTGCTCAATCAGGTCAACTTTTTGAATAATGGCCACATGTTGTTTTATACATTTTTGTTTACATGTACGGGTATTTTCGCTTTATATGGTGCAAAATTCATTTTTTATGTCTTGAAATTCTCTGAATTTTGAACAATGATGATGTAACATTTAATTTATATGTACTTGCCTTTATGTAAAGGTAAGTACATGCACAGTACTAAGTAAGTACTAAGTACAGTAAGTACAGGTTTTTACTTAGCACCTGATTGAGAGAAACGGATGTCATTTTTGGATTCAGCGGTGCAAAATTGTCTTAAATCAGTTGAAAAAACACAGACAACTCTCAAAAAAATTATTTTTGTAACCCTGTGTTATATCCCTATATAGTGCATTCAAAATATCCAACAATGCTTCTTGAAAAGTAGTGTTTAACTTACAGGCATTAGCAATATAACCTATTGTGCAATGCAAAGAAAAATAAAGAATGGTTAGCAGTTTTCTCTTACAGCAAGAAAGTCCTGGATTCAAATCCTTCGACCATCCAGGTGGGGCATGTGGAGTTTGGACATTCTCTCCTTGTCTGTGTGGGTTTCCTCTGGATACTCCAGCTTCTTCCATCAGCCTAAAGACATGTACATTAAGTTAACTGGCATTAAATGGGGGTTCTAAATTCCCTAAGTATTAATTTAAGAGTAAACAGTTCTCTGTCTCTCTCTGTGTTGGCCCAGAACCCAGAACCATTAAGTGGTTAAAATTAACTTGATATAATGTATGTTTACTACACAATACATTGGCATTTAACGTCTAATTAACAGTGGCAGGCTGTGTATTTTACATTTGGGTCTTCACTGATGTTCTAAGTTAAGTTCTATAGCTCTTCAGTTCTACCAATAGATATCTAAAATAATTGGTTTGGTTGCTATTAAGACATCAATGGCCCTATCTGTACGTCTTCTCCTAGGTGTCTTCTGATGTTAGATCAACACGCTGCCTCCGCTTCAGGGATCCGGAGGCCACATAATTTTAATTGATTGTTGATCACTTCATGTTGCAACTGTATAAGTACTTGTACTTTGAATTGTCTTCAATAAAGATTATTCTTATAAAAGGGATCTGGAGCCCAAGGGCTTGGCAAAACACAAGAGCTGCACCTCAGTGGTGACACTATGACATGTTCTCCAGTGGGCAATCTGTCCAATATGTTTACCCTGTGTCCAGACTAAACACTTTCTCCTATACATTCAAAAGTAAACAGCGAAACATGTTTCTGAAAACAATCGGGGTGAGAAATAAAAGGTGTAGTTGTTGAATATGTGTTTACTTTTTAATAACCACCGCTATTTTAAACGTTCAACAAGAGGATTGTTAGAGGATCGTCTACACACAGCTGAAGAATGCACTGTGAGGCGTCCTACATAGAAAATGACTTGGAAGTGGATAAATGCACACCTAGACGAAAACGTACCATCAATCCACCCAGGATATGGTTCAGACTGTTTAAACCAGCAATTTAAACCAGTAGTTGTTGATGTCAAATAACAACAGATTTATTAACTGTACCTACTGTAGAAGAGCTTGGAAGAACGAGGCGATGTGATATATAAACCAAAGTTTATTATCAGCTCTTCTAACAAGTCTCATCCTAGTGCAGCAGCAGAAGAAGGAAAAAGAGACCGAACACTTTCGGCTCTATGAACTTATACTTGCACATAACAAAAGACATGCAAATCCAAAGCTGACATCCCTCCTTATCTTAATCCTCCCATTGTCTTCATACTCCTCCTCATGGCCCTGGGGGGTCAGGGCAGCTCCTCCGGTCTCCACCGCAGTGCCTGGGAAACTCTTTGATCCTCACTGGCGGTTGAGATCTCTTTGTCCTGTTCTGAGGTGTGAAGTCGCCTTACATATGTAATCACCAAACATTCTCATATGCTTCAACATATGTAGGTTATGGAATATATGATAAATATAGACCACAGCCCCCCCCCCCAAACGACTAAGAAAAGGACAATAGAAAAATTCACAGTTTAAGATAATTATTATGACATACTAACTGCTACACCTCTTGCCACAGGAGAAACTTTCTAGCAGCCATGCCCCGAAGAGAGTTCAGTGGTAATCATAACAGCATAGTAAAATCACAAGTCAGTCCTAAACTGTTACAGCACAATTAGTGAACAACTGTTGAGTAGTTTGCATCAGTCTCTGTGCCGTCTGGGTTTCAATCTTCTCCCGAAACTGCTGTGGGTCCGCTTGGGCGTCCTGCTGGGACCTTCCTGTAAGGAATCTGCAGCTTGGGGAGGAGAGTGATTATTTGTTCCCTGCAGGGGGGCTGAGTCTTTTCTCTTGGGGGGTCTACCCCTCCGAGGTGCTCTCGCCAACCGTGCAGGCTCGTCTTTCAACAAGAAGGCAAGTTTAAGTCTGTCAATGCTGACTGTTTCTTTTCTATCCCCAAAATCAAGCACAAAGTGTTTATCACCAGGTTCCAGCACTCTGAATGGCCCATCGTATGGTGGGCGGAAAGTTGGTTTTAAAGCTTCATGCCTAACAAAAACGAATTCAGCGTTCTTTAAAGCTTGAGGGACAAAAACCCGTGGAAAAGAGTGATGAGCCGGAGCGGGGAGAGAGTCCGGTCCGCTGCTGCCTAAAAACCTCGGGGCTGGAAGATGCCCAGGCTCTGGGTTCTCTGGTAAAAATTCACCTGGGAGCCTGAGAGGTTGTGCAAAAACTAATTCTGCTGGAGAGGCGTCTAGATCCTCTTTGGGCGCAGCACGCAACCCCAATAAAACCCAGGGAAGTTTATTTACCCAATTTGTATCCGTTAGTGAGGCTCTGAGGGCAGCCTTTAAAGACCTGTGAAAACGCTCGCATAACCCATTAGCCTGAGGGTGATAAGCAGTGGTGCGGTGAATTGTTGCCCCTAAGCTGCTGGACATGGCTGACCAAAGCTCTGAGACAAATTGAGGCCCCCTATCGGACGTGATGTCAGATGGGACGCCGAAACGTGCCACCCAGTTTGTCAAAAAAACGCGAGCGACTTCCTCCGCTGTGGTTGACGCCAGAGGGACTGCCTCTGGCCAGCGTGTGGTGCGGTCTATCATTGTTAACAGATGTGTGAAACCTTGGGAGGAAGGTAGTGGCCCCACGAGGTCGACATGAACGTGGTCGAACCTTCTAGCAGGGATTGGAAAAGGCTCCAGAGGGGCTTTTGTGTGTTTGTGTATTTTGGCGCGCTGACAAGAAATACAAGTTTTTGCCCATTCTTTTACGTTTTTGCGCAGGCCAGGCCACACAAACTTTTCGGCGACCATTTTAACCGAGGCGCGCACACCTGGGTGCGCAAGGGAGTGAATTGAGTCGAAAATACGGCGGCGCCATGTAGCTGGGACTAACGGGCGAGGTCGGCCGGTTGAGATATCGCATATTGGGGGGGGCACGCCGTCGCGTAAACCCCTTTCCTCCAGCCTTAACCCTGTTGGTCCAGACAAGAGTGCGCGCACGTCCGCGTCACTACTTTGTTCCTCTGCCATGGCTGCATAATCTATCCCTGCATGGATTGGGGCCGCGTATGTGTCCGCGTTGGTGAAGAGTTCCGCGGCTGAGGTAGTGTAATCTGTCTCCTCGCGCTCTGACGATGTCACAGCGCGAGAGAGGCAGTCTGTTACCACGTTAAGTTTGCCTGCCACATGTCAAATGTCTGTGGTGAACTCTGAAATCGCAGCCAGCTGTCTTTGTTGCCTACCTGACCACGGTTCGGAAATTTTAGCCATAGCAAAGGTGAGCGGTTTGTGATCTACAAAAGCCATGAAACTCCGCCCTTCTAACCAGAACTGGAAGTGGCGGATGGATAAATGAAGCGCTAGCAGCTCCCTGTCAAAAGTGCTGTATTTACGCTCGGTTTGGTTTAGCGATTTGCTGAAGAATGCCAAAGGTTGCCAGATTCCGCTGACATGTTGTTCTACAACTGCCCCTATAGCTAGGTCTGAAGCGTCTGTGGTTAGCACAATGCGGGCCGAGGGATCGGGGTAAACCAACAATGTGGCATTAGCTAGGGCGCTTTTTACTTCCGCGAAGGCGCGTTCGCGCTCCGGGGTCCATTCGACCGCGTTGGAAGCTTTTTGTTTTCTGAGCGCGTCATATAGGGGCTGCATGAGCTGAGCTGCGTGGGGGAGGAAACGGTTGTAAAAAATGAACCATGCCCAAAAATTCCTGCAGCGATTTGACCGTATGTGGCCGTGGGAAACTTTTTATCGCGTGAACTTTGTCTGGAAGTGGGACTGCCCCCTTCGGAGAAACTCTGTGTCCTAAAAAATCAATTTGTGACACGCCGAATTTGCATTTGGCTGGATTGATTATTAACCCGTGCTCTTCTAGCCTCTGAAAAACCATAGTGAGATGCCGCTCGTGTTCTTCCTCAGACGGGCTGGCTACCAGCATATCGTCGAGGTAGACGAAAACAAAAGGGAGGTCGCGTAATACTGCGTCCATCATCCGCTGAAAGGTTTGAGCCGCGCCTTTGAGGCCGAAAGGCATTCGCAAAAATTCAAAAAGGCCGAAAGGGGTTATTACAGCTGTTTTAGGAATGTCCTCTGCTCGAACTGGGACTTGATGATAACCGTGGACCAGGTCTATTTTTGAAAAAATGCGCGCACCCGCCAGATGCAGTGAAAAATCCTGAATGTGAGGAATTGGGTAGCGGTCATGCGCTGTTGCATTGTTTAATCTGCGGTAATCGCCGCATGGTCTCCAAGAACCGTCGGATTTCGGAACCATGTGAAGTGGTGAGGCCCAGGGGCTTTTCGAGCGTCTAATAATGCCTAATTTTTCAAGGGTGGTAAACTCGTCCCGAGCTATGGCGAGCTTGGCCGCGTCTAAGCGCCAGGCTTTGGCAAATACGGGTGGGCCCGTTGTGGGAATAAAATGTTCAACCCCGTGTTTAGCCACTGTGGCTGAGAATTTGGGAATTGTGAGTGCTGGAAATTGGGTGAGGAGTTGATCAAACTTACCTCCTGCTGTGGTGACGCTAGCCTGCACGGGTGGTGGAGAAATACGAGCTGAGCAGGGAATAGAAGCAAAGGACAGTGCATTAACCAAGCGCCTGTTCGCTAGATCAACTAATAACTCATGTGCACACAAAAAATCTGCGCCCAACAAGTTAAAACTCACCGCCGCTACAACAAATGTCCATCTGTAGTTGCGGCCGTGGATGCAGAGGTGCAGGCTCTTTTCGCCAAAAGTGTCGATGGTGGAGCCGTTGGCTGCCACCGCTCCATTGCCCCGGGGGCCCATGGCCCGGTCTGCTTGGGAGGGCATGACAAAACTTAGTTGAGCTCCCGTGTCGATAAGGAACCGCTTGCCGGTGTGTCCGTCCGTCACATATAAAAGCTTGCTTTTTTCACCGAGAACCGCCGCTGTTAACGGCTCTCGGCTTCGGCGTTTTCCAGAATTTGTGAATTTGCAGGGGGGAACGCATTTGTAAGCCTTCTCGGCGAAGCGGTGGTGGTAATAACAAACGTCGCTCCGTCTGTCGCGTCCTGGCCGTGTCGCTGTCACCGCGGGCTGATTCTGCTGGGTGATTTGTGGCTCCTCGTGGCTCCGGACATCAGCGTAGAGGTCTGCGGATGCTGCTGTGGGTGTCTGCTCCTTGCAGGCGTTGACGAGCCGTTGAGCTTCGTGAGCTAGCGTGCGGAAGTCTTGCTGGGTGCTGCATCGCATGTTGGCCAGCGTCCCTCTCATGTGTGGCGGCAGCGTACTGAGGAATATGAAATGGAAGAGGAAGTTGTCATTGTCCTCTTCTTTAAGTTACAGCAAGTCCTCCATGAGGGCCTTGGGTCTGCTTCCTCTGTGGCCGTAAACCGCCAGGATCCTCTCGGCTCTCTCCTCGGCTGAGGGGACGTAATTTGCCACGATGGTCGCTTTCAGTTCTTCATATTTGTCCTGGGCCGGCGGCCGTTGGATTATGCTCCGCGCGCATCTCGAAGTGGCGGCGTTGAGTTTGGCGACGATGTGATAGAACTTTGTATCGTCAGCCGTGATGCCCGCAAGTGCAAACTGGGCTTCAGCTTGCAGAAACCACGATGCGGGGTCTTCCTGCCAGAAGTCCGGCAGGTTGACGGTGACGGCGTTTGTGTAGACCGTCACTGCTGCGTCCGCAGGGTGAGAGTGCCTTGCTTCGGCTCTCTCCGCGGCGCTGGTGCTCGGTTGAGCCCTCTCTATCCCTTCTGCCGGGGGGGAACGTCGTCCATCTGTTCCCCTGTCTGCGTGGGCACCGGCGTCTGCCTGGGTCGCCACAGATGAGTCGATCGCGGGGGAATGCCTCTGGTCCATCCTCGCGTCAGGGTCACCAGTGTAGAAGAGCTTGGAAGAACGAGGCGATGTGATTCATAAACCAAAGTTTATTATCAGCTCTTCTAACAAGTCTCATCCTAGTGCAGCAGCAGAAGAAGGAAAAAGAGACCGAACACTTTCGGCTCTATGAACTTATACTTGCACATAACAAAAGACATGCAAATCCAAAGCTGACATCCCTCCTTATCTTAATCCCCCCATTGTCTTCGTACTCCTCCTCATGGCCCTGGGGGGTCAGGGCAGCTCCTCCGGTCTCCACCGCAGTGCCTGGGAAACTCTTTGATCCTCACTGGTGGTTGAGATCTCTTTGTCCTGTTCTGAGGTGTGAAGTCGCCTTACATATGTAATCACCAAACATTCTCATATGCTTCAACATATGTAGGTTATGGAATATATGATAAATATAGACCACACCTACTGTTTTTCTCTTTAACTTGTGTTGGAAACACTTCTCGTTGATTTGGTTTAAATATATTATACAAAGTTTACTTGCAATCTGCTGTGTTATCCAGGATCTCAAATCTGGTGAAAGGCCATCCATGGCAGTATGTGTCGGTTAATCAGGTGCAGGCTTTGTGCAGCAGAACCAATAAGTCCTTTCACTGTGACAGACCTGTTTGACTATTGGTTGTACAATATGTCAATAATTTTCTGTCACTTCATCTATGGTTGCACACTAATCGCATACCATAGTTCCTCATAGGGAGCCCTTCCACAGGGAATTGTGTCTGTTTTTGTATGGCTGCAGGGTCCTGGCCTGTGATTGCCCTGGTCTACCCGGCCGAGGGGATCGTGCACTGCGGTGCCGCATCTGCGGTGTCAACCCCTCGGATTGGACTTGGGTGGTCTCAGAGTTGGTGTCCCTGTAGCTGTGGACTCGACCCTTTCCCTGCTGGTGATGGCTCCCTAGTGATGATACTTCCTCACTTGGATCCTCAGTGCTCAGTCATAAGTCTCACACAAACAAAAGTTTGTGCATGTGTGTGTGTGTGTGTGTACATATGAAAGTGTGTGCGTGTCTGTGTATGGCGAGGTTAATTGCGTTTTATTTTAATGTGTGATGCAGTTTGGGCAGCTCGGTGGCGCAGTGGTTAGCACAGTGGCAGCACTGTAAGAAGGTCACGGGATCAATTCCACCCCTGACCATCGTGGGTTCGATTCCACCCCTTGACCATCAGTGACCCTTCTGTGTGGAGTTTTGCATGTTCTCCCTGTGTCTGTGTGGGTTTACCCCGGGTACTCCAGTTTCCTCCCACAGGCCACAAACATGCAAGTTAGGTTAATTGGAGACTCTAAAGTGGCCCTAGGTGTTAATGTGTATGGGAATGGTGAAGGGATTGGCACCGTATCGTGGCTGCCTCATCCATCCAGGTAGATGCCGTGAATTTCCCTCTGGGGATCAATAAAGTATACAAAATACAAATACTTTGTGTTGCAACTCCTGTATGAAAAGTGCTATATAAATAAAGCTTTGATTGAATTAAAAAAAAAACATGTATTACAACCATCCAGTCAAAGGATGTAAAAATGCAGATTCTGTTAAATACCTGCATGACAGCCCAGTGTGGCAAACTTGAAGTCTGACTGGCTTAAGCCCGTACCTCGGGGAGTGGCAAATGATGAGGAATGTTCATGAATGCTGAGATTGTTGGGGTTTCCTCAGGGTTCATAAAACGTTGCACAACAGTTCACCAACAGTTTTTACTTCCTTTTAGGGCTATGTAGAGACAATCAGCCTCCTCTGCTGCTACCTACTACGTACAACCCAAAACCCATGCCCCGGAAGATGGTGAAACTCCAGTGTGTGACACTATTTTTTTTAGCATCAGTAGATACACTCCTGAACAAAATCTTAAGACTGGGAGAAAATGACAAGTATTTGCATTTTGTGCTGGTGGACCAGGTTGTACGCAGAGCTTCAAAATGCAAAAAGAAGAAACAGGATCAAGAGACAAAAAATAAAGATGAGGTAATTTATTGAAAACCGCATTTAAACTTAAGCAGGCTGTTCATTAGCTGATCAAAAGTTTAAGACCATATCTCCCCAAAACCCAAAACAGAACTAAAAGTGTCAGAAAAGGACTTATTAGTGAGTAGCAACACCGTTCTTGTTGATCACTTCAAAAATTCATTCGGGTATGCTTGATGTGTGTGTTTCCAGGAGGCTGGTGGGAACATTGCTCCATACGGTGAAGATGGCTTCATGAAGGGTATCCACAGTCTGGAACTGATGTTCAGTTTTGTATACTTCCCATGCCATCCATTCTCAAACGTTCTTAATGGGATTTAGATCATGGGTACATGCAGGATGGTTCAAAAGAGCAACATTATTCTCCTGGAAAAAGTCCTTTGTCAGGAGTTCGTTGTTCGAGCAACGTTCCCACCATCCTCCTGGAAAAGCATGCCTGAATGAATCTATTTTTCTGCCCTACACAGGCCTGTATTCAGTCACAATCAGCCCTTCAGTGGGCAATTTCTCTACTCAACACTTGACTTAAAATCCTACAAAGGATTTAAAACTCTGGAGATTGGGGACATGGACCCAGAAGAGTCATAATGGAGCCACAAAAGACAAGAGAAAATCAGTCCCATTTTCTTTGTGAATTTCTTGGGGGGGGTTTTCAGGAGGAAAATTTGTATTTCACATTTGATGACACTACACATCATCTTCTGCTTGTCTGCAGCCCATTGTGTGCCATCATGTTTATTCCAAAAGGGTCTGGTTTTGTGCTGATGTGCTGCTTGTTAGACACAAAATGTTTTCTGTGTCACTTTAAGGACAGATTTCAATCTGTTGTGAAATAGTTACAGTTAAGTCCATATATATTTGGACAGTGACACAAGTTTTATTTTTTAGCTGTTTACTGCCATGGCTTGCGGTGAGCAAGCACACAGCATCATCATTAATCGTCTCTCATCTGCTTCAGCTGTGCAGCTACCGGGCTTCACCCTACTTAAGGGGGGAGCTGGCATTTCCCTGTGGGATTGATGCTGCCACCAGATCACCTGCTGTACCCTGGAACTGTGTTTGCTGCATCCTGTGTGTGATCCAGCTCGCTCGCAACCCAGCCTCAGCCCTGACCCCCCAGCATCCCTGAAACCTCGTAAGCCTATTTTACACACCTGCTTGTTGTGCTTCTCTCTGGATTTCTTTGCCAAGTCTCCTCAGCTCTGCCCCTGGGACTCTGCCTGTAAGTCAAGCAGGAGAACTGTCAACCTTTGTCCACATCTCCCACATCTCCCCCTCTTCCACTGAAGTTCCACCCCCCCCCCCATTCTGAGAAACCCCCTGCTCAATTCAGAGCCACTACCATCTTGCCTGCAGTCTCAGCTCCCCTTTCCCAAATCACCACCTGCAAGAAGAACACAATTATTTTATCCTTACTGTAGTATTCTCTAACATAGTACTTTGCCAGCATTTACTTTGACATAAATGCCTCTCTCTCTCTCTCTCTGTCTCTCTCTCCTCTCCGTCCACAGGGCTTCAGTCCTGGCACAATTACCACGATTATTGTAAATAAAACCACTTACCTTGCACCTTACCTGTGAATCTGTTGTGATCTCTGCTCCTTGGGTCCTGCTTTGTTAAAACATGTCAGTTTACCAAAACATATTCAAGATACAGATATGTAATCAATATGGCCTTAAAGTGCAACCTCTCAGCTTTAATTTGAGGGTATTCACATTCAAATTGGGGTTACAGTTTAGGAATTGTGACAATTTTTATACAAAATATCCTCATTTCAGGGGCTCAGAAGTAATTGGACAAATAAACATTACCAGAAATAAAATGTTCATTTTTAAGACTTTGTTGAGAATCCATTGCTGGCAATGACTGCCACAAACACTGGGTTTCCTCTTTTGTGATGCCTTGCCGAGCCTTAACTGCAGCCATCTTCAGTTGTTGCTTGTTTGTGAGTCTTTCTGCCTGAAGTGAAATGCATGCTCAATCGGGTTGAGATCCAGTGATTGACTCGGCCATTGCAGAATGTTCCACTTCCTTGCCTTCAAATACTCCTGGGTTCCTGTCACGGTATGTTTTGGGTCACTGCCCACCTGTAATGTGAAATGCCGTCCAATCAACTTTGCTGCATTTTGGCTGAATCTGAGCAGACAGTATGTCCCTGTTGCTTTTATTCTATGATTACTATTTGTCCTGCATTGTATTTTTTAGTTGTATTTTATGGTTTTTATGTCTTTATGTACAGCACTTTGTGTCAGCTGTGGTAGTTTTTAAAGTGAAATTTCAAGAAATAAAAAAGAATTTTGCATCATATAAAGTGATAATAGCCGTACATGTAAACAAAAACGTAAAAAAAACGTGGCCATAGTTCAAAAAGTTGACCTGACTAAGCAAAACCAATGTGATTTTTGGACTCAGCACATCAAAATTGTCCTAAATCAGCTAAAAAAAAAACTTAAACAAATTTGGTGTTGACCAGTGTTATATAACTGTATCTTGAATACATTTTGGTAAATAGCTAAAATAACAAAACTTGTATCAGTGTCCAAATAAATATGACCTAACTCTGTGTTCCATCCATCCATCTTCTACCGCTTAATCCTTTTCAGGTTGCGGGGGCACTGGAGTCTATCCCAGCATCTTTGGGCGAGAGGCAGGGTACACTCTGGAAAGATCGCCAATCCATCGCAGGGCCAACACAGAGAGATAGACAACCATTCACTCTCCCATTCATACTTAAGGACAATTTAGAATCCCCACTTGATGCCAGTTAGCCTAACATGCATGTCTTTGGCCTGTGGGAGGAAACCAGAGTACCCGGAGTAAACCCACGCAGACACGGGGAGAACATGCAAAACTCCACACAGAAAAGTCACCAGTGGTCTAGGGGTGGAATCGAACCCACGATAGTCAGGGGTGGAATTGATCCCGTGACCTTACTGTGCTGCCGCAGTGCTAACCACTGCACCACCGTGCTGCCCCCTAACTCTATGTTGAAAAACAAATTCAGCTATTTTATCTGGATGTAAAGCATTTGGTCTGATAGCCATAAGTTCATTTTAATTTTCTGACCATCTTTTTATTTATTATTTAAAAAAACAAAAAAAACAAAACAAAAACAGAAAAATGGAAAGAGAAAAGAAAAATCAAAGAACCCCACCTGGACAAACTCTTGAGTCCAGACCCCTAAGGACACAGGCATCCTTACAGTGAGAGCCAGCCCTAAATTACTAACTAACTAACTAACTAACCTGCACTTATATAGCGCTTTTCTAGTCACAAAGACCACTCAAATTACTGAGTCATTAGCCCTATTTCATGACAAACAAGGGTTGCAGGAGAAGAGGGAGGACCCAAATGCATATTTCAGGCAGGTGAACTTGATGTTTATTTACAAATCATAAAATCAAGGTTAGCAGGGGGACTGGAGAAAATCAAACAAATCAAACACTAACACAACTACATGCAACTTTAAACCAAGAACAATGCAAGTGCAAAGGCAAGAGCATGGATGTGGACTGGACTCTAAACGGACCAACACAGCAGGGAGAAAAGACAGACTAAATACACTTACAAGTTAAGGGAGACTTGAGGCCAAATTGACGTGAGGCTGCATCAGATCCAAGTTCCGCTAGGGAGTGTGTAGTTTTTCTGTAAGCTAGTAGAGGCCCCACCCCCCTTCCCACCGAACTCTCACATGCACAGAAATGAGTACCTTTTTAATTATCACAATAACATACCTGTTGTCATGGTCTGGGGTATGACCGTAGGGTCATGCCCACTCTTTGAATTTATTTCTGTGTGTCTTTGTGTTTAGTGCTATTTGCATCTTGGGTTTATGTTCTGTATTATGATTCCTGTCATCTTTGGTTTAGGTTTTACTTTGACAGCGTTTTCTGTTCATGTCCGTGCTCTAGTTGTGGTTTTAGTTTTGTATTATTTATCCCCGCTTTGTCTTTTGTCCTGTCATCATGTCTTCTGTGCATTCCCCGTCTGTGCGTGTGTGTGTAGCCTTGCCCGTCCTGTTTTCTTCACCTGCTGCCTTTGATTGTCTGCTCAGCTGTCTGACTTTAAGTCAGTAGTGGACCCTTAGAGCAAGCAAAGCCTTCTCTACTGGCTTAAACACTATCAGAGTTACATTTACAACCTTTACAACATATTTGTTCCATGTGGATGTATTAGATCATTCCCAATAGTCTATTCTCTTCATTTTGTATCTTTTTCTCTTGGTTGCACTCCTTCCAGTAGTGTAATGCATGTTAAAGTTTTTTGTCCAATCATATTTCAGCCATCTGTGTTGCCAGGGTCAAGCAAATCTGCCTTGGGCCTTCAGGAATTAGTGCGGCTCGGTAGGTTAAATTAACTGTTAAACTTATCCTTGTTACAACCCGAGTGCCGGTCTCGTCCGCACTCGGCTCATATATCATCCTTTCCAGGCGTTGACAGCAGCGGGCCCCTTCTAGCTCCCCGGGCTCTTATTGTGCCAGCGGCTGGTGGAGCTCCCTGCTGTCAAAGCCAACAGCTGTGCTGCATTCGGGGTCATTAGTGCCCGGTGTTAAAAGCGGGTGCTGAATGCACCCCGATGCAGCAGTCTCAGTTATACTTCGGTCTGTTATACTTCCCGGTAAGCTACCGATTGTTATACCTCCTGTTATGCAACCTGTGATACTTCCTGACAGAACGTCACATCTGCCCTGTAAGTTATCCTGCTATTATCCTACCCGCACTGTTGTGTGTATTATCCTCTGTTCCTTCACCCCTTCAATAAAACATCACTGCAACCCACCGGTGACTGCTGGCATCTTATGGTGGCTCACGAGGGCCACCGTGACAGTAGACTGCTGCCAGAACGTCCAGAGAGGGGCATCGCGCCGAGACACTATTCACCGTGAGTTTTTGCAGTATTGGACTTTGTTCTTCCCAGTCTGGGTGTCAACTCTGGGAGCATGCCGTCTCCCCGGAGCCGCGCTCGGCGCCTGGGTAATGAGCTAGCCAGCGCCCTGGAGTACGTCGACGGGACGCTCCTCACCGCTAGCCTCTACGATCACCCAAACCAAGTGCGCTGGCACCTAGACTACGCTGAGGTTCTCCTGGACAATCTTCCTCGCTACACCAACCACCCTGAAGTCAGCGTGAGGAGAAAGGACATCGCAGCACAGCGTGAGATACTCCGTGTGTTGGAGGGAAATCCTGGCAGGAAGCCGAAGAGGAGGAGATTTCACCCCTCGCTTCGGGATCCCGCTCCTGCCTCCATTCCAGCCTGGGAGTTCGCACCGTCCAGAGGTCTTTCCCCATCGGGCATGACGTCACTCGGAATTCCCCCGGAGGAGCTGCAGCTGACTGCTGTTAAGATCCAAGACCGAGTGACAGCTGCTCGCTCCGCTGTTCATCTGCCCAGTCAACCTCAGCGAGAACCCCGTCCAGATCCTGTTCCGGGCCGCCGCAAGGGCTCAACCCCCCACACAGCTGCCACCCCTGCGTTTCATCAGAGGGGAATTCCCGCAGTCTCTCCCCCCGGGCCATCTTCTTCCGCTCTCCTGTCAGCGTCCCGTGCCCGGCTCATCACGGCTGTTGCCCCCTCCTCCTCGTCGCCTATCCCGGCTTCTGTGTGTCTCGGGAGTCCCGTTTCGGCGAGTCCCGTCTCGGAACCTTCTCGAGCGGCTCCCCGTCGTCCTCCCAGGGGGTCCTCTGTCACCATCCGGTGGGGAAAGGGAGGAGAAACGTCTGCCACAGCAGGCACCACTCAGCCCCCAGGGGACAGGCAAGTCTAAGTTCATTCACACTCTCGTTATTGTGATTTGCTCTGTCAGACTCCTGGAGGTGGAGATCGGGGTTCGCAGCTCCCCGAGCTCCCACCACCTGCTGTGGCTGTCATTATTAACCCCGCATCCTCTGTGTCTCCCTCCGCTGAGTGGTCCTCGACGCCAGGCCAACATCGCCGGATGAGGAGGGGGCCTGTGGTTCTGGAGAGCCTGGTTCCGGTTCCGCAGCCACGTCGTGGGCGGAGGAGGAGGGCGGACTGCAGCGTGGAGCCTGCGCCGACAAGGAAGCGTCCACGGGTCTCCACGGACGAGCGGTCCGGTCCAGCGGGTCAAGGGTCCCCTGCCACTACGCCGTGCGGGCCATCGGCGTGGGCTTCGGTGCCGGAGGATCCAGGAGCTGCGCGCACCATCATGTCAGCTGCGGAGCCGGCCGTAGCTGAGTGGATGCCTGAGGACGACCTCCTGTTGTCTGAGCCCGGATCATCGAAGTCCTGGACAGCGTCAGAACTCGAGATCAGACAAGTGCTCTGTTTTGTCTTTCTTTACTCCATCTTAGAGCATTTTTGCCTGTCTCTTGGGGAGGCGAGCCGGGTGCGGCCTCCCGCTACATCCGGGCTTGTCTCACCGGGTTCTGACACTGCCGGTGATCCTGATCCCGGTTCTTTTCTCTCTCCCGAGCCTTCTCCCAGGGTCATCGGTGCGGATCTGAATTCGCCCGCTGTGCCAGAGGTTCCAGGTTCGGGGTTGGAGGTCGGTCCTGGTGCGGTGCCTACCCAATCGGGGTCCGACGCGGACACAACCGAGACCCAATCGGGGTCCTTCGCAGAAGCAACCGTGACCCAATCGGGGTCCGATGAGGGTGTGGCATCAGCAGTTTCCAGGTTCGGTGAGGGAGCTGCAGATCCCCTGCCGCCGGATACTGGACGGGCTCATCTCCATCTTCACTGTCATCACCATCGTCACCCTCCTCGTTCTCCTGAGGAGCGCAACCCATCTCCACCTGGGGCCGTTGGAGTTCCGAACGCTCTGCCCGGTTCTCCCTCGTCTTCCCCTTCTCCAGTGAGACTGCCGGCTACTTCCCCCCTGCGGTTCTGGTGGGCAAGCAATGCGGGTCAGCCACCTGAAGGACTGCCGTGCCCATTTGGCTCTCTGGGCCGGCCACCCAACCCGTTGGACCCCGTTTGGCGACCTGGTCCGGCCGCCTGAAATTAACTGTTTCCGGGCATGGGACTGGGGTAGGCTGCCCGAACTGTCCTTTTCCCCCCTGCCTGCATTGTGGCCGCTTGATGCCAGGCGGCCCCCCGAACTTTCAGCCTCCATGCCTCAGAGCCAGGACTGCAGTCATCCCGGGTTTTTTCATTGTGGTCATGTCTGTAAACTTTTGGGATGTGCGGGGGGGCCTGATATCTGTGATTTTGTTTCTCACCTTTTTTTCCTTAGCTGTGATTGGTGTTTTTTTCCCCCTCCTCTGTCTAATGTCCATTTATTGTTTAAAACCGATATATGTATTGCCTGTTGGGTTCTGTCCCTGTTACCCACACGTACGGGAGTATTGTTTTTTTTTTTCTCTCCACCTGACTCTATAATTGCTTTATTGGTCCCCTGTTATCATTTTTGCTCTTTTTGACTATCCCCCTCCTGCCGGCGCCCCATCCGCCCACCCTAGGGGGGTGGGGGGTGGGGGCTTGGGTGTTATTTGGCCGTTCAGGAGCTCGGCCTCGAGGGGGAGGTACTGTTTCAACCCAAGTGCCGGTCTTGTCCGCACTCGGCTCATATATCGTCCTTTCCAGGCGTTGACAGCAGCGGGTGTCTTCTAGCTCCCCGGGCTCTTATTGTGACAGCGGGCGGTGGAGCTCCCTGCTGTCAAAGCCAACAGCTGTGCTGCATTCGGGGTCATTAGTGCCCAGTGTTAAAAGCGGGCGCTGAATGCACCCCGATTCAGCAGTCTCTGTTATACTTCGGTCTGTTATACTTCCCGGTAAGCTACCGATTGTTATACCTCCTGTTATGCAACCTGTGATACTTCCTGACAGAACGTCACATCTGCCCTGTAAGTTATCCTGCTATTATCCTACCCGCACTGTCATGTGTGTTATCCTCTGTTCCTTCACCCCTTCAATAAAACATCACTTCAACTCACCGGTGACTGCTGGCATCTTATGGTGGCTCGCGAGGGTCACTGTGACAATCCTGTTGCTTTAACCAATCAGATGTCTTCTGTACGTCCAGGGGTACGCATAGAAGGCATCCAAGAACATCAGCATTTTTACGTCTTTTGATTGGTTAGACCACTCCACCCACAGTGCAGAGGATCCTAGCTAGCAAAACACCAATGCAAGGACTTGCTTAAGCAGCTCCAATATACTGTATCTGTTTAAATGTAATAGCTGTTTTTCTACCTGCAATGCCTGACAGGGGAGAGGAAAATGATTTGGTCGCTGATATTTTAAAAAAAAATCAATTTTCCAGATGGACTTTTCAAGAAAAGTTGGTCATTGTGAAGAGAAGTTGGCCAACCCTGAAGCCAGCAGGCCGGTCTCAGCTGGGGGAAGGATTTGTCCATCACTTCCTGATGGAAAAATTCTATGCTACGCTGAGTTATATGAATTTTGATGTACAGTATATGAATTTTTCATATATATATACTATATATATATATACACACACACACGCACACGCACACACACATGCATACAGTATATATAAAGCTTAATGTAGTGGAAAAACAGATTGAAGGATGCTGATGTAACTGTTAGGTTATCAACTGTATCACTGTGACTGTGTCCAGCCCTATCACTAATGCCAACTGGTTTCCTGCATGTAGTCAGCAAATACAATCTGAGTCATGAATTAAATAATCAAGAGGCTCAGCAAACTTTATCAACTGAGTCATGAATGAACTATCAAGAAGTGACCTCACCCCGACGGCCCCTTGGATATATATAGTCAGAATCACTCTGTTAGTTAAGCCAATGCACTGTGGCAGTCTGTGAAAGCTGTACTCTGTATTGTCTTCCGCTGATAAGTGCATATTAAATTTGCTGAAACTTTGATCCTGCCTGATCATTGACTGAACCTCTCCTATCTTAACAGGGAATTTTTCCAACATATGTGGCGCTCCAAGCAGGGACCCCAAGACCCTTCCTCCCCAGTGGCAGGATTCCTCCAAGTCAGTGCACGGCAACTGAATGGCCTCCCACATCGGCTCCAACTGAGTTGGTTTGTTTGAAGTGAGACGATGGAGGATCCTTCTGCCAGAGTGGGAGGTGACGGGGTCTACTCAAGGTAAAGGATTGAAGTGAGTAAATTTAATTATTAATTACTAATGATTTAAAGACGTCTCGTCCCGATTCGAGTCTGCAGTCGGTGAAAATGCGCGTTAAGAGTTAGTTGTTAAAATACCGTAGGTTCGAGTCCATTCGGTAAAGTTTAACAGTACCCCTTTTTAAGTGCATCGGTGAAAATGCATTTCTACTGAGTAAATGGGTAAACAGCGCTCAGAAGGATATCCTGGAAGAATACAGCGGAAGGTTACCATGGAGTGATATTAACGGCGGAGAGAAAAAGTAAAGAAAAATGGAAAAAAATAAAGGTTATAACAAGAAATAACTTTAAAATAAAGAACAAATAGCTTTAATATAATAAGGATTATCCTTAATAACAACAACCAAAATACCTTAAGGAATAACTCAAAATAAGCTTACAAAATAGCCTCTAACTAAAATAAAGCTAAATAAATATATTAAAATAAATAACTGCAGTTTGTCTGGTTGTTCGTGTGTGTGTGTGTGTGTGTGTGTGTGTGTGTGTGTGTGTGTGTGTGTGTGTGTGTATTTAAATAAATAACGTCTCTAGGGTTTTCCATCCATCCATCTTCTTCCGCTTAGTCCTTTTCGGGTCACGGGGGGGGCGGGGGCTGGAGCCTATCCCAGCATCTTTGGGTGAGAGGCAGGGTACACCCTGGCCAGATCGCCAGTCCATCGCAGGGCCAACACAGAGAAACAGACATCCTTTGATGAAATATGGGAAAATCTCAACATAAGAGTGTGAGCCCTTACAGAAATTCCCATATGTAAAAATATAAGGCAAAATACAGTATGGTGATGAAAGTGTCTGGCTGGTGCCTGTCTGGTCTGAAATGGGTTTTCCAGATGAATGATCATTTAGTCTCCATCAATTACATTATCTGAAAGAAAAGGTAGATGAGAAAAAGCAGAAAATAAGGATGATTGATAAATAAAAGACTATATAGTTGATATTTATTTTACCAACAGTATCTGGTTTGAATCAGTTAGAGGTGTGGGCTATTAAAATGCTCAAATGACCCCAAGTATTATAGCGCAAAGTCAGAAGGATTTGAAATAAATAAATATTAGAGAAATAAAAAAGGAAAACTGAAACTAGGGCCCTATGGAAGTATTTTTCTTGAAACGAATGTGTTTTCTTTTTTTGATTTTTTTTATTTTTCCTCTCCTTGACATACCTTTTTGCCGGTTTTGAATTTTTAGTAATAATTATGTGGCTCACATTTTACATTTTATTTCCACTTTTTGTTGAACTTGTGACTTTATTTAAAGTCCAAGGATACAGAAATTCATATGGCCCTATGAATCTAAGCAGAAAACATGTTTTATTTTATTTTATTTTGGTTTATTTTGTTTTATTTTAGGTTCAGTTTAGTTCATTGTGGTTCATAAAGCAAACAAAATATCATTTATCAAGGTATATATTACAACCTAATTTACCCTTTTCATTGTACTTAATAATCTTATAATTCTACACTTTTTTTAAAGAATCACATATTTTAACTGTATCAAGACAGTACCCTCACAGACTGACACCCAAAACACAGAAACAGTGACATTTTATTTAAGTCCTAGTTTTAATTTCCATGTGGATGATATATGAACAGAATATACGTCTCAGGAATCTTTTTCTCCTTTGTATCTTTTCTCATTGCTTCCCTCACCCCAGCATCATCACCCAGTGTCAACACCGACATCATCACCAAAATCCATCAATCAACCAGCACTACAGCATGCACACTTCCTGAATGAGCAGCTCTCTGCCACAACACACTAAGAATTCTCTTGCCAGTCACCGGCGGGTGGCTGAAGACAACAGGCCAGTATTGCTTTGCTTGTGGCAATTGCCTGTAACCAAGAACTGCTGAGTGACAAACATAACTCCACCTCTGTGTACTTCGTTTGTGGCAATCATCTCCAATAACTGCTGAGGAACATAACCCCACCTCTGTAAGTGGGCCATGAACATTCTCTGCTCTATGTCTGTGTGCCAAAGATATGATAACAGCCGAGAACTGAAGAATGCACAAAGACAATGATAAGATGGACATTCTCTGGGTGCCGAAGAGCGAGATGAATGGACACTGTTTGCCATGGTTTACTAGCCCAACAGATAGGATAAAAAAAAAAACCTGTGGTAAAACACACCTACACCAACATTTTTTTTGTTTTGTTTGTTTTGTTGTTTGTTTTTCCTGTCAACATAATATTTTTATACATAGGACAACAGTCAGACAAAGTACATACACATTTAAGATACAGTTTACAGTTATGAGTATACAAATGCACTAGCACACGGTAATAAGTATTTCTTAAGTAATCACACCTTTACTTGTACAAAAGAATAATAATGATAATAATAATGCCCTTGTGGGAATGTGGGAATGACGAGACAGAGTTCTCTCTCAAGTCAGCTTTATTCACATCACCAACATCTCACAGAAGAATGAATGAAACACAGGAAACTCTCGTCCTTAAATCCCAGGACTCTTGCAGTTCACAAGTACATGTCTCACAGACCACGTTGCATTAAAATTCACAGTAACAATGCATCTCCTCTTTAATCCTTTAATTACTCCCCCACAGTCTCAAGCCTTGCAGCTTCCTATAATTTCACAGGAAGCTCTGCCTTTGTTCTGATCTAAAATGTGAGTCACAAAGCAGGTCACACATGTGTGTCCACCACACAAGCCCCCCCAACATTTTAGAACAAACAAGAGAATAACAACATGCATGCCGTGATAGTATCAATACACATCAGTCCACATGCTGTCTAGGCTTCAGTCTCCTGCCGTATCTGCTGTAGCTGGGATTCAATGTCTCTGCGGCGCCGTCACGCTGGGGGTTTGCCGTCTGGGGGTGGAAACCTTTTATCAGTCCCTGCGGGTGTTCTGGGGAAACATTACTCTGTGAAGCCCCCCGCGGGGGTCTACCTCGCCACGGGGCCCTTGCCAACAGCACTTGCTCGTCTGCCACCACAAAAGTGGGTTTGAGTCTGTTTATGCCAACGTTCTCTTTCCTACCCCCTAAATCTAGCAAAAACTGCTTGTCCCCTGTTTCTAGCACTCTGAACGGTCCGTCATAAGGCGGTCGCAGCGGGGTTCGATGCGCATCATGTCTGACAAAAATAAACTCTGCGTTCTTCAAAGTTTTAGGCACAAAAACGCGCGGAAAACTGTGGTGCGCGGGGCCGGGTAGTGCGCTTGATTCTATGTTACTCCGCAACAGCTGAGACGGGGAGGCGTCTGGCACAGGGTTATCTGGGAGAAACTCACCGGGCAGCCGGAGTGGCTGCGCAAACACAAGCTCCGCTGGGGAGGCTACTAAGTCCTCTTTAGGCGCAGAACGCAACCCCAATAACACCCACGGTAACTTGTCTACCCAATTTGCATCTGTCAGTGACGCTCTGAGAGCTGCTTTCAATGACCTATGAAAACGTTCGCATAACCCGTTAGCCTGTAGATTGTACGCGGTTGTGCGGTGAATTGTGACACCCAGGCTATGGGCCATTGTCAACCAAAGCTCGGACACAAATTCAGGGCCTCTGTCGGACGTAATGTCCGACAGAACGCCAAAGCGCGCCACCCAAGCTGTTAAAAACACACGCGCCACCTCCTCAGCGGTGGTTGATACCAACGGGAAAACTTCAGGCCAGCGCGTGGTGCAGTCCACCATTGTCAGAAGGTGTGTGTACCCTTGTGACAGCGGGAGGGGGCCACGAAGTCCACATGAACATGATCGAACCTCTTGGCTGGAATGTGAAACAGCTCCAAAGGAGCCCTCGTGTGCCTGTGTACTTTGGCTCTTTGACACGCCGTGCAAGCTGCTGCCCACTCTTTAACTTGTTTGCGAAGGCTCGGCCACACAAATTTCTCTCCTACCATTTTGACCGACGCGCACACCCCAGGGTGCGCCAAAGAATGAGTCAAGTCAAAAACGCGGCAGTGCCACGCGGCCGGTACTACTGGACGCGGCCATCCAGTGGAGACATCGCAGATTAGGGGGGGCATACCGTCTTGCAGCACCCTGCTCTCCAGCCTTAACCCTGTTGGTCCAGACTGAAGCGCGCGCACATCCGCGTCACTAACCTGCTCCTCGGCCATGGCTGCATAATCTACTCCTACGCTGACTAGAGCTGCCACGGCGCGCGAGAGGCAATCTGCCACTACATTGAGTTTGCCCGCCACATGCTGAATATCAGTGGTAAACTCTGATATCGCGGCCAGCTGTCTCTGCTGCCGGCCTGACCACGGTTCGGAAACCTTGCCCATCGCGAACGTTAGCGGTTTGTGGTCAACGAACGCGGTGAAAGAGCGTCCTTCTTGCCAGAACTGAAAGTGGTGGATGGCCAAATGGAGAGCCAGCAGCTCCCTGTCGAATGTGTTGTATTTACGTTCGCTATCACGCAAGGTCCTGCTGAAAAAGGCCAGGGGCTGCCAAACCCCGGCTACATGTTGCTCCACGACCGCCCCTATGGCCACATCTGATGCGTCAGTGGGGAGCGCTATGCGGGCCGTTGGGTCTGGGTGTGCCAACGACGCAGCCTTTCCCAAGGCTGCTTTCACCTCCGAGAATGCTTGGTCCCGCTCCAGGGACCACTCGACCTTATCCGCGGGTTTCTTTTTTTTGAGCGCGGCATACAGCGGCTGCATGAGTTGCGCCACGCGGGGGAGAAAACGGTTATAAAAATTCACCATTCCCAAAAACTCCTGCAACGCCCTGACCATCTGCGGCCAGGGAAAATCTGCCACCGCACGCACTTTGTCAGGAAGCGGAACTGCTCCTTCGGGGGAGACGCGGTGTCCTAAAAAATCGATCTGCGCCACCCCGAACTGACACTTCGCTGGGTTGATTATTAACCCGTGATCTCCCAACCTTCGGAAAACTGTGGCCAGGTGTTTTTCGTGTTCGTCTTCGGACGCGCTGGCTACTAAAATATCGTTCAAGTAGACAAACACGAAAGGGAGATCGCGAAGCACCGCGTCCATCATGCGTTGGAATGTCTGAGCAGCCCCTTTAAGTCCGAATGGCATGCGTAAAAACTCGAATCGGCCAAACAGAGTTATTACTGCTGTTTTGGGTATGTCCTCAGCATGCACTGGGACTTGGTGGTAACCGCGGACCAAGTCTATTTTAGAAAAAACGCGCGCCCCTGCCAAATGAACGGAAAAATCTTGGATATGCGGGATTGGGTAGCGGTCATGCACTGTAGCGTTGTTTAACCTGCGGAAATCCCCGCAAGGTCACCATGATCCGTCAGCTTTCGGGACCATGTGTAGCGGGGAAGCCCACGGACTGTTTGAACGCCTGATAATGCCCAACCTCTCCAGGTTGGCAAACTCCTTGCACGCTATGGCCAGTTTAACTGCGTCCAAGCGCCGAGCTTTTGCGAAAACGGGCGGTCCAGTAGTGGTAATAAAATGCTCCACCCCGTGTTTAGCGACTGTTGCCAAAAATGTGGGGACCGTGAGTGCTGGGAACTGAGTGAGCAGTGTGTGGAACCTACCGCTTGCAGCTGTGACGTTGGCTTGTGCTGTTGGCGGGGCCACTCGCGCTGTACAGGGAATACAATCAAAAGAAAGTGCATTAACCAGGCGCCTGTTAGCTAGATCAACCAACAACCCATGTGAGCACAAAAAATCAGCCCCCAACATATTGAAATTCACTGCTGCTACAACAAAAGTCCACTCAAATGTACGGCCGCGTAGAGACAGAAGCAGAGTCTTCTCACCAAAGGTCTTAATCTCCGAGCCGTTCGCTGCTGTCACTCCGGGACCACTGGAACCTACTAGTCTGTCCGCATAGGAAGGTGTGATGAAACTCAACTGGGAGCCTGTGTCCACGAGGAACTGCCTCCCCGAGCGTGCGTTCAACAAGTAGAGCAGCTTGTTCTCCTCCCCGAGGGCCGCGGCTGCTACCGACCCCCAGTCTTGGCATTTCCCGAACGCCCAAACTGGCACGGTGGTACACATTTGTGTGCCCTCTCTGCGAAGCGGCGATGGTAGAAACAAAGGACGTCTGATCCGCGTTCCCTGGCCCTTGCCGCCGTCGTCGGTGAGTCTGGTACCGCTGCCTCTGGCCCCCTGTCATCTCCGGTTGTCGCGCCGAGTTCCACTGCAGTGGCCGTGGCCGCGCGCCGCATGGTGGCATTGACAATCCGCTGCGCCTCTCGGCCCAGCGCACAGTAGTCCCGTTGAGCCAACAGTGGCGAACTGGCCAGGGTCGCTCTCGCTGCTGACGGTAGAGTCCTGAGGAAGAGGTGGGTGAAAAAGAAGTGATCGTCATCAGAGTCTTTCAACCTCAACAACTTCTCCATCAGGTTCGCGGGCATGTCATTTTCCAACTCCGTCAGCGCCAGGAGCCCCTCTGCTCGCTCCTCCGCCGAGGGGGTGAATTGCTGGATGAGTGCAGCCTTCAACATGCCGTATTTGTCGCTGTCCGGCGGCTGGTCAATCAAGCTCTCCACATGCTGGGCCGTGTTGTTGTCCAGCTTTGCGACTACGTGGTAGAATTTTGTGGATATCCCCCTCCGATATCCCCCGGAGGTTGAACTGCGCCTCAATCGCGTTGAACCAGGAGCGCGGATTGTTCTGCCAGAAGTCCGGTAGCTGGACTGTAGCGGCATTCGCTTGGCTGGGGGCTCCTGACGAGGCTGGCCCGGGGGAATTCTCCTCTTGCATGATTCGTCTTGGGTCACCAGCGTGGGAATGTGGGAATGACGAGACAGAGTTCTCTCTCAAGTCAGCTTTATTCACATCACCAACATCTCACAGAAGAATGAATGAAACACAGGAAACTCTCGTCCTTGAATCCCAGGACTCTTGCAGTTCACAAGTACATGTCTCACAGACCACATTGCATTAAAATTCACAGTAACAATGCATCTCCTCTTTAATCCTTTAATTACTCCCCCACAGTCTCAAGCCTTGCAGCTTCCTGTAATTTCACAGGAAGCTCTGCCTTTGTTCTGATCTAAAATGTGAGTCACAAAGCAGGTCACACATGTGTGTCCACCACACCCTCATGCTTAATTGATTACACACCAGACAGATTACAGACCAGAACTGATGTAGGCTGATGAGTGAATGTGTGAACGAATGCTTGACGAACTGCAAACCAGAGAGAGTGGTTTAAACCACCGGTGTTGATAAATTTTAACCAAATGTTATGTGCAACATTACTTAAAATGACAGCCAATGAGTTTGAGATAATGGTTAACCTTTTAACATCTAAATATACTTCTAAAATGTAAAAGTGTAAAAGTATATGAATGAATGAATGAATGAATGAATGAATGAATGAATGAATCTTTATTTTGGATAGATTAAAAGTAAAGATTAAAAGAAAGGAACAGAATAATATAATGGGGGGGGGGGGAATCTTACAAGGTCAAATTAAACAATAACTCCTCTGATTATATAGTTCAACATAAGTTATCCGAAATGGGTGATGGCTGAAGCCGCAGCTTATATTGCCCACCCATATTCCATCCAAGAATTCAAAAGAAAAACAAAACAAGAAGAATGGGTGATGGCTGAAGCCGCAGCTTATATTGCCCACCCATATTCCATCCAAGAATTCAAAAGAAAAACAAAACAAGAGCGATTATGATTCAGAACAAAGCTAAGCCAAAACGTGACAAAAAAACAAAACAAAACAAAACAAAAAAAACCTAAGCAACAACATAACACAGACTGAATATGATAATTCTTATGTGATTTTATATTTCATCTTATATTTGGAGTATTTCTTCCTTTAGTTTTTGTTTAAATTGTCTAAGCATTGTACATGATTTTAATTCAGGTCCAAAAGCATTCCACAATCTGACTCCTTGCACTGAGACACAGTGTTGCTTGGTGATAGTTCTCACTGAAGGTTTTTGAAATATACATGTTCCTCTGAAATGATATTATTTCTCCCTTATTTGGAACATGGCTAGTGCAATATATGCTTATATTTGAATTTCAAAATGATAATTACTAAAAGTTTATCTAAACCATGCATGGAATAAATACTGCATATTTTGAGATCAAAATGACAAAAATAGAAACTGTAGAGCTCTTCCACTGCCTGAAAACTAAGAAACTTACTCATACCCTTCTCAGATTTCTGCCTTCAAGGGTGACTACAAAATAAATTTAGAATTTTTTTTTTCTCATTACAGGACACACTTGAGCATGGATTATGGAGAAAATCTTGAAAATTGGCATCCAGAGGAGGCAGTCCTGTGAACTGTATGATTAATTAATTTCATAAAATGTAGTTCAACAAAAGAGAAACTATAAAGTCTAACAAGTAATTACAGTATTTTCACTACATGGCCATAAATTGAAATAAATAAATTATAATTTGGTTTGTAAAGCAAAGATTAATCTGAACTATGTGATCACATACAAAATTTAAAAGAAAATGATTATTAAATGACTGTATTGCAAATCTTTAAGATAGATAAAATTACGTCACAATAGCAAGTATGACACTTGGATACAATAATATTTTTTTTTCCTTTTTACTTTTTGAGACACTGAGACCTTAGCTTTATTAGAATTCATGTCCTAAGTGACCATGATATTCAGTGTTTCACAAGATGTTTTGACACCATGGTTAAGTAAAGATAAGATTGACGAAGGATCCTTTCTATCAGCATGCTTAATCAAAATGCAGGCATCCCTGATGACACTGTCAGTGGGAGAAGGCCTCAAGACCTGACTGAAATATAGTTTGTGTCATGAACGCCCCTCCGGGGCAAAAAACAAACCCAATCACTTGACTGCAGTGAGACAATTTATTGACAGGAAGAAAACCTAACTGTCCAACTAACAGTGAAGGCAAACCCCAAAATGCAAATGCAGAAAAAACTTACACAGAGTAGGCACTCCAGAGTTTAGGAACTCTTGAGAAGAGGGGGAGACTGAGCTGCGGGTCGAAGTTCAGTCTGAACACTAGTGATGGGTCCGGCAACACCGATGCGTAGGCGCATGCGTCAAGCTCATAGAGCGAAACCCAGTTTCGGTGCGTGTCGGTGTGTCTCGCTTTAAGAAAGGGTCACGTGACGCTAGTGCGCCGAAACACTGACGCGCCAGCGTTTATAAGGAAGCGCATCTGTCAACGGGGATGCATTTGCCCAAAGACTCGTATGTGTTGAGGACGGTCCTTGTACAAATTTATCACGAATTATGGAGCACGAGCAGCAGCGTCAAGGAAAAAGAAAGGTTTCCGCCGTGTGGGACCATTTTGATCTGATATCGGAAAATAAGGTATTTCCAAAAAAAATAGTATTTTAAAAATACTATTTTCTTTGTTTTAATTTCCTTGTTGTTTCATCCTGTTCCTCTCAGAGTTTCCACTTGATCTATCTGAATTAAAATTCATTTCAAAGTGACTCTTAGTTTACTCTTCATATTTTCTGCAGGCTAAATCTTGCATTTGTTCCACAGAGTTGTCATATTTCAACAAGAGCACCTCTTCAATGCTGAGGCATTATAGGGCCAGGCATGAAAATGAAGTCCCGGATACACCCAGGATAGACTCAGGTATACAGCCCTACTACTACTTACTCACAGTTGCTTTATTGATAATTAATTCCTATTAATTTATTTTTGACTTCATTTTTAACCATCAAGCTTCCAGGAAGCAGATGCTGGATGAGGCTCTGCTCAATTTCATCCTGAAGGACTGCCAGCCCCTCAGCATTGTGGAGAGTGAAGGGTTCAGGGAACTGATTCATGCCCTTCAGCCCTCATTATGTTTTGCCAACCAGAAAGGTTTGTGGAAATTATCTAAAGTAGTAGTTGATATATCCAATTTATTTAATTTTTAATTTAAATATATAAGATAAGATAAGATAAGATAAGCCTTTATTAGTCCCACGATGGGGAAATTCCAGGATTGCAACAGCACAGGGATAGCAACACTCAGAGCAACAATCAGAAGGCAAGAAAAAACAACATCTACAAAACATATGTCCATATTACTATAAATATATATATATATATATATATAGACACACAGTGCAGAGCATTATGGTTGGTTGGTGAATGTGCAGCAGAAAGTCTAAGCTCTCTCTCCGCGGATGCAGCGGGCCAGCTGGAAGTCTTTGGGCATGATGATGACCCCCTTAGCAAAGAAGAGACCACCAGGTGGGCCTCGCTGGTCTCCTGCAGAGCCATGACGGCGAAGCTCAGGAAATGCGGGACGGTCTTGAAGTCCTGAGCGATCTCCCTCACCAGGCGCTGGACGGGCAGCTTACGGATGAGCAGCTCCGTGGATTTCTGGCAGCGACGGATCTCTCTCAGAGCCACGGGCCTGTGACGGCGAGGCCTCTTCACTCTGCCGGTGGCCGGAGCGCCTCTCCGAGCAGCCCTGGTGGCTAGCTGCATCCTGGGGGGCTTCTTCCTCCAGTAGATTTAACGGGCGGTCTGCTTGGTTCTTGCCATCGCTCTTTATTATTCTGTCTTATATTTCTTGCATGCCGCCTAAACTCCAGCCCGGCACCCGCGTCGTTTTCGCTACAGCTCCCGGTATGTCGAGTTTCCCATTAGCACCGGGCGGCGGCCAAGTGCTAGCTAGCACTAGCTCCTCCCCGCTGTAGCGTCTCCCGCTGCAAACCGTGGCTCCGTCCGCCGACCCGGGAGACCCCCGGAGCGATCCGTGCGTCCGTGATATATATACAGAGTGAAAGGTGTAGAAAGAAGAAGGAAGATAAAAAAAAAGGCTGTTGCAACAGGCAGCCTACTCGTGTGGCGCCACCGGTCCGGCGGAACCGGAACCAGAAAAAAAAAAAAAAAAATTTGGCCCAAGTCAAAAGGGGCATGGAGGACTGGGCCATAACCAATAAAGTAAAGTGTCTTGTGACCGACACAGCACCAAACATGATTGCATCCACTAGACAGCTTCAAATTCGGCACTCAATTTGCATTGCACATAGTCTAAATTTATTAGTTAGTAAATCATGTGATCAGATCCCCACACTTACATCCATCAGACACAAAGCTAGGCACATTGTCACATACTTCAGATCAAGCACTACAGCCAAGGAGAAGCTCACTCAAGTGCAGCAACAGATGGGACGACCAAGCCTGAAACTTATCAATGAGGTGCCAACACGCTGGAACAGCACATATGAAATGTTGTCAAGGCTACATGATGAGAGGGAACCAGTGTGGGTATCTCTGGCCTCTCTAAAAAGCGATTTGACTCCACTTACAGCTGATGAGTATACCATCATAGAAGAAACACTTCTTGTGCTTGCTCCTTTCCATCAAGCTACAGTGGAGTTGTCTGAAGAGAGGCGAGTGTCAGGGTCAAAGGTCATCCCGATGATGAAAATGCTCTATCTTACACTAGAGCGTAATGCTTCAACCTTGCACACACAGGCAGCCATGCACCTACATGAACACCTGAAGCGTCGAGTCACAGACACTGCTTCCAACCTGGAGTCATTAAGTGTGTTGACCCTAGCCACACTTCTAGACCCGAGATTTAAATCACTCGGGTTCCGCAGTTCCTCCAAGTGCAATGACGCCATCAGTAGACTGCGGGCAGAATGTGCGTCTGTAATCGGACGCACAAATGAGCCCCAGCCGAGACCGTCTTCACAACAGCTGTCTGCACCCACTTCAGGCACGTTATTCAGCATTATTTGTTGTTGTTTGGAAATCATGTACTAAAATGCCAATTTGGGGTTTTTTGTTTTTTTGTTTTTTTTAGATAACCTTTGGCAACCTTTGGACATCGAAGTGGGCAGGCAGACCAAAAACGCCACAGCTGATGCCATCCAGGAGGTGCAGAGGTACCTGGCAGAGGGCAATATTGCCAGGTCCCAGGATCCTCTGAGATACTGGGACAATCAAAAGGCCATCTATCCCAACCTCTTCCAGCTGACGTTGGAATTTCTCTGCACTCCAGCCTCATCTGTGCCATGTGATCGTGTATTTTCAACAGCTGGAGAAGTTGTGCCCAAAAAGCGCAACCGCCTGAATTTTAAAACTTTGGAAAAACTTATTTTTTTGAATAAAAATTTGTAAAAAGAATTTTTTGTAAAAAAAATAAATAAATAAAAATAAAAATAAATCAATAAAAAAAAATCACAGTCCACAAGCATCCTCATTCACAACATGTTCACTTAGATTTTCACGTTATGATACATGTTCACATTATTTAAGATAAGATAAGATAAGATGAGCCTTTATTAGTCCCACAATGGGGAAATTCCAGGATTGCAACAGCACAGGGATAGCAACACTCAGAGCAACAATCAGAAGGCAAGAAAAAACAAGAGCAGCTAGTATACATATGTACATATTAATATAAATATATATACTGTATATATATATAGACAGTGCGGAGCATTGTGGTTGGTGGATGTGCAGCAGAAAGTCTAAGCTCTCTCGTCGCGGATGCGGCGGGCCAGCTGGATGTCTTTGGGCATGATGGTGACCCTCTTGGCGTGGATGGCGCACAGGTTGGTGTCCTCGAAGAGACCCACCAGGTAGGCCTCGCTGGCCTCCTGCAGAGCCATGACGGCGGAGCTCTGGAAGCGCAGGTCGGTCTTGAAGTCCTGAGCGATCTCCTTCACCAGGAGCTGGAAGGGCAGCCTACGGATGAGCAGCTCCGTGGATTTCTGGTAGCGATGGATCTCTCTGAGCCATGGTACCGGGCCTGTAACGGTGATACAAATTTATTGACTGTATCTAAAAATATCAATGATATTTGAAATTAAAATGAAGATATGAAATAATACAATATAAAATACAATGACTTAAATTATATACTGGTCCAAAAAATAAAGGGAACACTAAATAACACATCCTAGATTTGAATGAAATATTATTAAAATACTTTGTTCTTTACATAGTTGAATGTGCTGACAACAAAATCACACAACAGCATGTGAAATTGATTGTCAGTGTTGCTTCCTAAGTGGACAGTTTTTTTTTTTAAACAGCATATTATTGTATATACTAGGTCATCAAATCAGCGTCAGTTGAGTCTGTCAACTAGGTTGCCTGTAGGGATTTTTAAGGTCCAGCAGGTGTCAGTATTCAGCGACACAGTATTAACTAACTAACTAACTAACTAACCTGCACTTATATAGCGCTTTTCTAGTCACAAAGACCACTCAAAGCGCTTTCATTAATACTAACCCTCTATTCTAAGGGCCTATAGGAAACAGATATCTAGGGACAATTTAGAACAGCCAATTAACCTAACATGCATGTTTTTGGCATGTGGGAGGAAACCGGAGAAATCCCGGAGTAAACCCACGCAACACGGGGAGAACATGCAAACTCCACACAGATCACTGTTGGTCGGGGGCTGGGATCGAACCCACGATCCCCACAATCCCCCGGCCAAGGGTAAACTGTGCTGCCGCAGTGCTAACCACTGCGCCACCGTGGCGCAATTAACACAGTATCAATACAGTTTTGCAATGTGTCGAAACGCATCATGACGCCTCATGGACCCATCACTACTGAACACAATTGTGACTGCCACAGGGACAGAGAGGAAAAGCAGAGTTTAAATACATAACCACAAATGGGCGGTAGGTGCGAGAGTTGAGCTGGCAAGCACTAATACCTAACTGCTCTCAGCTGGTGGGTGAGTGGACTGACAGCAGTGAGAGGGGAAAAATAGCAGGAGATATAAAAACACAATCACTTGCAGCTGATGGACTAGAAGAGACTGCGAGTGAAAGTGCTGTGCCTGGAATGGAGGAGAGGGACTCAAAACACCCAAACAAAATAACAGAGCTAACAGAAAAATAATAATGAACAGAAAAACACTCAAAACTACAAAGGAAGTCTGAACGCTAAGGACAGACACTCAGACATATGACAGTTTGATTCTAAAGTAAACTGACTATTGACGTTTTGAAGCTTGACATTTAGAGACTGGACTTAGATGACCTGATTATTACGTTTAGAATGACTTCAGATGACACTGATAATCTACCTTCTTCTACCTTTTCTATTCTTCTTTCTTCTTTTGTTTGATGTCTGTTTGTTTTGTCCTTAATAATTTATTTGGTCTATGTTTGTCTAAATGCCCTTGGGGTGATGTAAAAAGATAAGAAAAAAAGAAAAAAAAGGAGGGGACAATATCTGGAATATACTTTACGAACAGTTTCCTTATTTGTTGGCAATTTTCCCCCTATATATTCACTTTGAGACAATATTATAAGTTTGGCAAATTTTATTAATTTAGAGGCAAGACTGATTACATTTTGGTTGGTTTAAAATACATTATTATAAAAGAAGACAATGTTTGAAGAATTAAAGTTATTGGGGATTAACAATTATTGATATAGGTTAAATTATTTGGCAAGCAAACAAATTTAATAATAGCTAATTTAACTTGGATCTCTCTCTCTCTCTCTCTCTCTCTCTCTCTCTATATATATATATATATATATATATATACAGTATATATATATATATATATACAGTATATATATATATATATATATATATATATATATATATATATATATATATCATCGTCATCATCATAGCAACCTGTCGGGGGTGACAATGACTGTTTCATTTAGGGCTGATCAGATTCCTCCACACAGCTCTGTCCTTCGCCTTCAGCTGCCAGGAACTCCTGACCTCGTTAACCCAGGCAACGTCTGAGCCGGTATGAGTTGCTTTCTGACTGACCATTTCATGATGTAAGACAACCAAAACAACAGAAACACACACAGCCCTAATCAGAACTGTTTAAGAGTGCGTCTCCCTGCCTGCCATTAAATACAGTGATGCTTGAAAATTTGTGAACCCTTTAAAATTTCCTATATTTCTGCATAAATATGAACTGAAACATCATCAGATTTTCATAGAAGTCCAAAAAGTAGATAAAGAAAACCCACTTGGATAAATGTGTGTGCCATGACCATAGGATTCACTAAAAGATCATAGGATCGCCTATGATGTCCTTATGATCTCTACATGATGTCTATATGACATCATATAGGGTCACAACCTTTAGCCGCTCACAGATTTGTGATATTGGATAATTTCCCATCCATCCATCCATCCATCCATCCATCCATCTTCTTCCAAATAAATGACAAAGTAAAATATTTTGTCTATGAGATGAGATGAGATGAGATGAGATGAGATGAGATGAGATGAGATGAGATTGATGCTGTTACCCTGAAATTTCCCAGTTTGGGATCAATAAAGTACATCTGTTTTGCCAGTCAGTGCATTGTGACATGCACTACACAAAGAGCAGAGATAAACAAACCTATCATCTGGTCAGTCACTACAACAGATACTGGAGTCAATTTGTCTTGGCCTGTCCTTGCCACTGATAATACCTGTATCTGCCAAGAATGTGTCGGTAGTCCAGCAAAAGCTAGCAGTACTCAAATACTTTGCAAGCAGTTTCATATACAGTATATACTGTATATATACAGTATATGTGTGTGTAGAGAGAGCGAGAGAGAGAGAGAGAGAGAGAGAGAGAGAGAGAGAGAGAGAGAGAGAGTTTGAGTTTTAAAAAATGCCTTTATTGCACAATTCAAGAAAATGTAAGAGCACCAATATCATTCCACCAAGTGTCTCACATTGGAAAAGTGCAAACATAAGCCATCCCCCTCCCCCACACAACACAAAGTATTCCTTGCAGTCCACCTATTCCACATTGCCAGTGGCAGTAGTCCAAGTCTTCCTTATAGTCCGTGCAAAGACGAGCCACAGGCCTCCAGTTCTTAAGCAGGGCCAAGTCCCCTTCCTCCGGCAGCAGAGATAGCGCTGTGCGGCCGCAGCCAGTTCCGTTGTACGTCCCAGAGACATTTTCCTCATCTCAGATGGATTGTAGTCCTTAGACTATGCAGGATTTTCAAGCAAGTCATCTTTGCAGCAGGCTCGTCCAGATTGTAGAAAGAAAACGTTGGGGCATCCATGCCCTGCAGGCGAGTAAAGATCCAGTTCCATGACAGTCAATTACAGCCAATTAGAAACGTCATATAAAAGTCTGATCGAACAATATCCCAAAAATGTGTTAAACAGGCAGAGGAACGACCGCCATTTATTCCTTCTGTCGGGCGCGCTTGACCCCTGTTCCCCCTGCTGCTTTACGCAGGGCTGTCAGGTGTTTCTTGAGGCGAAAACGTTTCCTTTCATCCAGGAGGTCAAGACCAACCTGCCTGCTTAGCACATTAACAGACTTAATGAATTTATCAGTGTCACTGAAGTAGTCAGTGACTTTAATGGCCTTGTTATAGGTTTCATCCAGAAAAGCATTTATTTCTTCCAGTGAATACAAACTCGTGTTTGTACTGCATTTTGCCTCAATAGACTCAGTATTAGACACAGTGTCGGGATCAGATTCCATTTCCTCGTCAGCACAACTCAGCTGACTGTTTGGTTCATCTGGGCCAGTGGATTCATCATGGGCCACATTTTCCTGGACGCCACCCACAGCAGCTGACTGTTGCTGTTCCGTCCCCTGCCGTGAAACGGTAGCAGCCTCCGGAAGCACAGCCGCTGATGTCACACAGCAAGATTCTGACGCACCATCAGTGACAGTTTGGGCGCCATCACCAGCGACGCTCCCAGCCATAAGCTGGTCTGCGGGCGCCACAGCTGGGCTGTCCACAGACACAGTGGCAGGCTCCACAGCAGGACCGGTGGAAGGCCCGCAACGTCATCCGTAGTAGCGGCGTGAGCGGAGGCCGTGCCGGCAGCCTCAGCTGTGGCGGAAGGCCCCGCCATGCTGTCCGCAGCAGCAGCGTGAGCAGAGGGCGCACCGCCGGCACCAGCCGCGGCTCCATCAGAGCTCCCCGCCCGCTGCCTGTGCGGACAAGCGAACCGTTTATGGCCCACGTCTCCACATTCAAAACACTTCATCTGTCCTGAGCTCGCATACACCATATAGGAGCCGTCCCCGTGTTTGACCCGGAAGGACACTTCCAGAGTCGCAGTTGGCGAGTCCAAAAACATGAATACCTGTCACCTGAGTGATTTCACATGGTTTAACTTGATCTCCTTGCATCCCAAAGTCAGAGTTCTAAACGGGCCCGCAAACTTCCCAAATCTGCGGAGCTCCGTCACCAACTGCTCGTCAGTGATGAAAGGTGGAACACCTGAGACGGTGATACGCGTTGATGGGACAGATAAGGGGGACGCCTGTACATACGTTTCCCCGATAACAACACCGCTTACAACCAGTGTGTGGACATCCTCTTCAGCAGCCAGAAACGCAACTACAGCTCTATTCATTCGGGACGCAAAGCAGATCGCATCATGGCCCACCTGCTCGGCCACAGCCACAAGCACCTCCTCCACAGTAACAGTGCTGTCCAGGGGAACGATCCGCACCCCCTGGTGGATAGACGGAGGTGGCTTTTCCAAGGTCGCCATCCTCCACCCAAAAAAACAAAAACTGAAAATGCGGCCAGTAGTAGAAAATTGAAAAAAAAAGTCCAAACAAACCACGGAGTTCCCTATTTCCGAGAGAGAGAGAGAGAGAGAGAGAGAGAGAGAGAGCGAGAGTGCGAGAGAGAGCAAGAGAGAGAGAGAGAGAGAGATCATTTGTGGGGTCCGTTTCCTGCCCTGGACATTGGTGGGGGGGACGCCCCCCAGGGAGATTCCTGCCTCTATACCTCGACAGAAATTGGTCTGAGACAAGGGGGACAGATGTCCAGCAGGAGGGTAGCCGACTCTGCTATGATAACCCATCTTTGAAAATAATTTTTGTATGCCTGATAAGAATGGAAATTTCTAAATTAATAAATTAGTAAGTTAAAAGGGCATTTTACTGAATCCACTGATAACTTGGTAGGACGAATGAGGTACTTTGTTGAATTTAAACCAAAGTTGACGAATTTAATGACCTTTTAACAGATTGGTAAACACAGGAAAAAATGAAGCTAAAGAAAGTTAAATATTGAGATAAAAGGTGAGTATATTATGGGCAAATGAAATCTAGGAAATTACTGATTTAAACATTCATATCTGAGGAAAATGCAGACGAAGGGTCCATCAAGCAAGTAATTGTCTGTTTTTCTTTGAAGTAAACTCTTACTGGTTGCATGAACACTGACTGAAATCCTGAGCTTAATCTGCCATCTTTAATCCATCCCATCATAGACACAACTAATATGTGAATGATGACTAACCTATAAGCTTGCCTTGTCAAGTCTACCTTTGAAACATAACATTGTTTGCACAAAAACACATTTCAAATGAATTGGGTTTGGATTGTATACAGGTAAGTGGTAAGTATTTGGAGATATGGTTGTTTTTGTTTTCTTTCTCCATAGGTAAAAGCAGTAAACAAAATAAAACTAAGAAGATGCTTCTTCTATTGGCGGAGTGTAGAAGGAGACTGAGGCAGATAAGAAGGGGCCTAGATTGCCATCATGGGGACATTGTGAAGATGCTGACCGCTTCATTTCAATGAGCAATAATTCAAGTGTGCCTATACAATGGAAAGAGGATCATCTGCCTGAAACCACACCACAAAAGTCCTTTGGATGGCCTTCACAGCTGTAAAAGTTGTAGAAAGATCCACAGTGGGGAATCAATCTTTGCAAAAAGGTCCCGAATCCAGGACTCATCAACGGTGCCCACTAACAACTAGTGAACTCTTTTGCTGGTCACCTGGTGAGGTGATTGAAGCAGTGGGACAATGATCATGATGTGAAGTTGAAATGTACTACCTGTAAATACATTTACGAAGTTTGAAATGTTACTTTTATTTTTAGTTATTTTTATTTTTGTTTTTATCTTTTCATTCTTTATCTTTTATCTTTACATGGGCTACAATGACACATATTATCATGAATGCCCTTCTGGGTAGGAAGGTGAGACCCACGTGCTGAACTGTGAGTTTGGGCAATTTATTGAAAAGAAACAACAAACATAAAGTTCAACACAGTGCTCAGAATACAAAAAAACAAGCGAAGGAGAAAACTTACAGATTTTATGCACCAGAGCAAGGCAGGGCTCTGGTGGAGATGAGGCAAATGCAAACTAAGACAGCGGCAATTGGAAAGGAAAATAACTCCCCTTAAATAGGGATCAAAACCTTTTACATGTTTAATGACCAGTGTGGGTATCTGTACGGGCAGGAGAAAGCAATGACATATAATTCAGACCAGCTGGGAATAATGAGGGAGCCATGGGAGCTGACAGCTGGCAGGGCCACACCCACACAGAACAACACCCCAGAAAGCCATTGACAGCTGTCAACCCCAAGAGAAAGAACACAACAGAATAAAAACATAATGACGTGGCAAAAAATGGACACAGGCAAACTAAAAAATACAATAAACAAACTACAACGAATGTAAACGGGAAATCATACTGAGAAACAATATAGGATAAGTGACAACTCAAAAATGACAGCACAGTACAAATATGAAAAAAAGCAGACAACCTGAGCCCAGTGAAATCCCCCCCCCCCGTGCTCAGAACGTGACAGGGCCCCCCCCCCCTCAAGGGGTGGACCTAGACACCCCGGGGTAACATCAAAAGAAAAGAACCCCCCCACACACAGAAATCCCACCCCAACAAGAAAAAACAACCCCACCCTGGGTGGGAGGAGGGGGACCCAGGAATGGAGGGACCGAACCAAACCAAAAGGAACAAGAAAAACCCTCAGGATAGTTTCCCATCAAGGCCCATGCTGAAAGGAAACAAAACAAAATCCCGCTCAGGACCCACACAGAACTGGGCACCTAGGCCCCCCTAGACCACAGAACACAGCAGCTCCGGTGGTCGGCAGAAGTCCCAGGCATGACAGATGGCGAGGTGGTAAGAGTCAGGTGGTCTGCCGGAGAATGTAAACCACCCAACCCAACGGCAACACCTGTCAGGCGGTCAGCCAGAGTTCTTTAGCCACCACAACAGAGATGGTGGTCCAGAGGGCGGCCGCCCAACCAGGATGACCAGAGGACGAGGCACCATGATGACGACTGGCAGAGGAAGGGGAACCAGGACGGCACCAGGCAGAGGATGGGTGACCACAACGGCATCTGGCAAAGGAGGATGTACTCAGAACGTGACACAAATATACTTATTTTCATTTTGATTTTAATATCACTTTTGTTTTATCATGCCTGTTTATTATTATTATTATTTTCTGTTATTAGTTTTGTTTATTATTGTTCTATTTTCCTCCTAAAGGACTAATTGTTAGACGGTGCCTGGGGAAGCAGGGCCGATGGCGGATTTTCCCCATCACTAGCTAGTTAGGGTCTGTTGCATGTAAAATGCACTGGGGCTTAGCATAGCTGCCAGATGGGGTTTTCGATGCCATAGCTTATCACTTTTCTTCTATGATGCCTTTTGGGCATCAAAGGGGGAAATGATGGAAAAATGCTATGCTACACTGAGTTATATGAATTTTGATGTATATGAATTTTTCATACATGTATATATACATAAATATATATATAAAGCTTAATGTGTATATTGACTCAGGAAATCCTGCTACCATATTTGGAGTTATTGAGTAGTGGAAAAACAGATTGAAGGATGCTGATGTAACTGTTTGGTTATCAACTGTGAATGTTCAGTTCTATCACCATGACTGCGCCCAGCCCTACCATTAATGTCAACTGGTTTCCTGCATGTAGTCAGCAGATACAATCTGAGTCATGAATGAAATAATCAAGAGGCTCAGCAAACTTTATCAACTGAGTCATGAATGAACTATCAAGAAGTGACCTCACCCCGACAGCCCCTTGGATATATATACAGTATATATATGTATATATATATATATAGCCAGAATCACTCTGTTAGTTAAGCCAATGCACTGTGGCAGTCTGTGAAAGCTGTACTCTGTATTGTCTTCCGCTTATCAGTGCATATTAAATTTGCGGAAACTTTGATCCTGCCTGATCATTGACTGAACCTCTTCTATCCTAACAGGGAATTTTTTCTAACACTTCCATATTAGCAATGAGTGGCATCCTTGGATTACATGCCCAAGGAGTGCTGCAAATTATCTTGCTGGGAATTCCTGTTGTTTGTAAGTGATGGAGTTGATACTTGGAGCCAGACAGGGTTTGTAAACTTGAGCTGTCTGTCACACCATGATGATTTAGACAGCATTCATCAAACGTATAAAAATTGGTTTAAAATGCTGGGATATGCCAAAATTTTCACTTTTGGCTGTATGCATCGCGTATCCATAACGACTTCAACATAGTAGTAGTAGTTCAATAGTAACTTAAACCAACTAATGCTTAGTGGGTTGCCGACATTCATAACTTATGTGCAACAATAGTCTAACTTCTGCATAGCGCAGTCATGTTAAACTGCTGTTGCCTCCCGATCCATGAATCCTAGTTTTGGAAGAGATGATCTCTGTTCAACAGAGATGATTCTCCCCTCCAAACACCACGGTGGTGGTGGGGGGAGGGGGGGGCGCAAGACCAACCTGGCAGAGCTGTCACATCTGTCAGGTCAGTTGTGCCTAAAACAGCTGATGTGACACGTCAGGAACATCAGATAACAGTTGTCACAACCTGATTCAAAGGCACGTGAACTGATGACAATAAAAAAAGTTTACTTTTAATAAAGTGAAATAAATGAAACCAAGATAATACATGGAGTGTGCTTTTGCAGGGAGGCACAGCCAATAGCGAACAGCTGTGCGCTGCGCTTCAGGCTATCAGCTGATTGAATCCACCTCCTCCGGTGTTCTGACATTTTGGCATATCTATCACAACAACACTGGACAGCTGATCATATAGGCTTCAGTTAAATGTAGAAGACCCCGACAGGTCCCGTGTGTTTAGTTCTCTGTGTGTGTGTGTGTGTGTGTGTGCGCGCACGCGCACATGTGCATACGTGTGTGTGCGCACGTGTGCGTGCATGCATATGTGCGTGCGCACGTATGCGCTGCAGGCACAGAGCTCTGTACGAGTTTTTCCTGTGAACCAATGCTGCAAATGTGCCATTTGCTCCACAAATGTGGGACATATCAGCCATACGCTGGATATGTGGGAAAATTTTCAACAGGCTGAAAATTGATTTTTTCAGAGGAGCTCTGCGAACAACGCTGTATACCAGCATGCTTTAGCGTGCTCTTAACTTAGACAAAACTGAGCCATAATTGATTCACGTACCTCAGTGTATTCCCCAAATTTTTCATACATTTTGCAAACACTGCCTAAATCATCTAGCTGTGACAGGGCCTTAACCAAGGCAGCAGCGAGGCACCAAATGCATAGCCACCAGCTGGACAAGCAACAGTACTTTTAAACCTTTGAGGAAATGAGTGGATCTGCAGCTCAATGAACAAGTGCTGCATGGAAATAGAGCTCTACAATGAAAAGGTAAAGATTTTTAAAACTATAATTTTATAGTTAAAGTTATCTTTAACATGCTTTGTGTGGATGGCCCTATAGGCTATTTTTATGGTGTTTGGTATGAATGCCACTTAAATCGGGTAGATCACCACTGAAGGCCTAGTTGTAAAATACACGGTCCGCCACTGCGTTAATTATCAGTTACCCTATATATGTGAGTTTTTGCATGTGCTCTGTCTGGCATCCTCGTCGTAGCACCCTGATGTTTTCCCCCAGTATTATCCCATGAAAGTTGCCTCATTTATTTTGAGTTCAGCCACCGTGCTGTATTTCTTTGCTCCTTTGTGTTTGAGTAAATAAATCATTACTGTACCATGTTTCTGCCTACAACCCTGAGTCCTTCCTTTTACCCTCTTCTGCCTGAAAGGCAGAACCATGACAGTAGGATGCCAGCATACCTAGACTCAGCAGGCAGAAGGAATTTGTCAGCTGGTGGTTCCAGTGTGGATGAGCTTTGAGCAGCCCAGTTTATCCAGGACTTTGTCTCTGAAGCCCACGCCTCCTGCATTCTGGAGGAAGTCCTGGAGAGCCTGGACGCTGCGACTGGGATAGTGGAGGCACATCCTGGTCTGCGGAACTACCTCGAGCTGGTGGGACTACTGGCCACCATCTCCAACCTCCACAAGACATATCGCGGGCTGGTGAGGAATTTAATCAGGGCACCAGAATTTGTGCCAACGACACAGCGTCCCCTGAGTCCGGCCTCATCTTCTCTTCACTGCTCACCAACTTTGCAGCCACATCAGGGGCAGGGGAGGTGTTCACCCAAGACGCCAGAGACTTTGCCGACTACATGGCGTCCCCTGGCTCAGACGTTTTCAGCTTCTCCTTGCCCTGCAGCCACAGACAGCCTCTCTCTGGTTCCACAGCCACTCCATGAGCTGGAGGAGAGCACATCACCACGCCACTCTTCAGCATTTGCTCCAGCACTGCGGATTTCATCTGACTTGGATCACCCTCCAGTGCTGGTCCCATGCCACTGTGTTCCTCCTGTGCCAGCCCCACGTCATCATCAATCTCCAGTGCCACTCCCACGCTGCAGTCAACCACCAACGCCGGTTTCACATCACTCCTAAGCTGCAGTGCTGGCTCCCACCTCAGCTACACGGGTGCCCTTGCCCGCTGCTGCATGCCAGAGTGCTTCATCTGCTGTGCTGCGGCCGGATCATAGCCGATCCCTCACACCCTGGTCACGTACTGTTTGCCCCCCTCCCCTCAGGTAGAAGACTTCGGTCCATTCAGACTAAAACCTCCCGTCACATGAACAGCTTCTTCCCCTCTGCCATCAGACTGCTGAACACTAAGTGACTTATTGACTCTCGTGCACTATGTACAGCAGCTCAACCAGACTCATGTCAATCATCACTGTTTTCTTTTTGCATTACCGACTGCAGACAAACACTGCTGGACCATTGTACGAGTCACTCTTGTTCTCCATAGTGTGACCGTCACGTTGGGAAGGAATCTTGGACTATGCTTGTTGAGAGAAGTGGACTATCTGGACTGTTCCCACTCGTGAGTAAACTGTTTGGCGTTTCTCTCCACAGCATAACTGCTACACTTTGGCTGAAGCCCAGTTTTGCGTTCCCCCCGAGTAACTGAACTCCTCGTAGTCCTCCCCGCTCTCCGAGCGCATTCATATAGTGTTATGACCAACGTGTTCGTCTGTATTGTGAACTGTTGTCAATAAATGTGTGTTTGATGAACTCCTGCATTTAAATCCTCCCATCCTTTCTCCTCCTCCATGTGCTATGGCAGAGTGCACAGAGAGTTTATGACAGGAACAGTGGTGAACCTTCCCAGGAGTGGCCGGCCCACCAAAATTACCTCGAGTAAAGTGACGACTCATCCAAGAGGTCACAAAAGACCCCACAATAACATTCAAAGAACTGCAGGCCTCACTTGCCTCAGTTAAGGTCAGTGTTCATGACTCCACCATAAGAAAGAGATGGCAAAAATGGCCTGCATGGCAGAGTTCCAAGACGAAAACCACTGCTGAGCAAAAACAACATAAAGGCTCATCTCAGTTTTGCCAGAAAACATCTTGATGATCCCCAAGACTTTTGGGAAAGTACTCTGTGGACTGACGAGCCAAAAGTTGAACTTTTTGGAAGGTGCGTGTGTCCCATTACATCTGGCGTAAAAGTAACACAGCATTTCAGAAAAGGAACATCATACCAACAGTAAAATATGGTGGTGGTAGCGTGATGATCTGGGGCTGTTTTGCTGCTTCAGGACCTGGAAGACTTGTTGTGGTAAATGGAACCATGAATTCTGCTGTCTAACAAAAAATCCTGAAGGAGAATGTCTGGCCATCTGTTCGTGACCTCAAGCTGAAGCCCACTTGGGTTCTGCAGCAGGACAATGATTCAAAACACACCAGCAAGTCCACCTCTGAATGGCTTAAGAAAAACAAAATGAAGACTTTGAAGTGGCCTAGTCAAAGTCCTGACCTGAATCCAATTGAGATGTTGTGGCATGACCTTAAAAAGGCGGTTCATGCTCCAAAACCCTCCAATGTGGCTGAATTACAACAATTGTGCAAAGATGAGTGGGCCAAATTTCCTCCACAGTGCCATAAAAGACTCATTGCCAGTTATTGCAAACAATTGCAGTTGTTGCTGCTAGGTGTGGCCCAACCAGTTATTAGGTTTAGGGGGCAATCACTTTTTCACACAGGGCCATCTAGGTTTGGATTTTTTTTCCCCTTAATAATAAACACATTCATTTAAAAAAATCATTTTGTGTTTACTTGTGTTATCTTTGTCTAATATTTAAATTTGTTTGATTATCTGAAACATTAAATGTGACAAACATACAAAAATGAGAAACCAGAAAGGGGCAAACACTTTTTCACACCACTGTATTTCTGGGCCCACTGCAGCCATTTCTGTTTGTGAGCATTAGTTAGGGGTGGCTGAAGAGTAGGTTTATGCACAACTGCTAGCCTCTGGAGCAGGGGTGTCCAATCATGTGCCATGGAGGGCCAAGACCCTGCAGGTTTTCTCTTCTACCCAGTCTCTTCAGCAGGTGTTTTCACTTATCAGCAATCAGTGGGAAGAAATTCAGTGTAATCTGCTGTTGAAGACACTGGTTGGAGGTAAAGCCTGCAGGGTCTTGGCCCTCTATGGCACATGATTGGACACCCCTGCCCTGGAGGATCCTACACCTTGAGGTTTGTGGGACTCCAGAGGAACCAGCAGCTTCAAATACTTTTTCGCTGCTTTGCAATGGCATTTTAGCAGCTGCGCTCTTAATACGCTGAATTTGTCTGGCAGAAGCCTTCCTCATTATGCCTTTATCTGCATGAACACATCTGTGCTCTGAATCAGCCACAAATTTCTTCACAGTACGATGATCACGCTTAAGTTTTCATGAAATATGTAATGTTTTCATACCTTGTCGAAGGCATTGCACTATTTGCTGCTTTTCGGCAGCAGAGAGATCCTTTTTCTTTCCAATATTGCTTGAAACCTGTAGCATGCTTAATAATGTCGAACATCCTTCATAAGTAGCTTTCCTTTAATTGGGCTCACCTGGCAAAGTAATTATGACAGGTGTCTGAGATTGATATCAGTGATCCAAAGAGCCCTGAGACACAATACCATCCATGAGTTTGATTGAAAAACAAAAAATTTAATGTTTATGACACTAAAATCCTATTTGCTCAATAATTTGGAACACGGTGTAAGAGCCAATGTAAAACTAGAATCCCATGGGTTCCATTGTGTATCGCTGCTCACTTTATTTCATGTTGCCTGCAAAATCATTAATCACTTCCTGACTCAGTCATAAGGTACCACCGGCCGGCGAGGCTTCCAACGTCATCACATACGTCAGCAATACACGCCTTGAAACGTGCTTCGCCAAATATTTCCTGGATTACTCGTTGCACACTCTGAAGCTCCAGCACCGGAAGTCCCATCACTACCAGGAACTGTCTCCCATTTCTTGCCAACCAAGCTCCTCCTGGCACCTGCCCAGGGGCACCTCCAGAAATTTTTCATAGAGGCGGCCACATGGGGGCCACTGAAAAACTTGGGGTGGCACATCAAAATCAATTTAAAATGTAATCACGCTGCACACCCGTTCACGTTTGGTCTGAATGCACCTTGATAGTGTGATCTGTCCTACTTTGCTATATTTTGTTAATATTTGTTAATAATATAAGGTACACATCAATTATTCTTAAACATCTACTACATGTAAAATATGACATAGAAAAACAAGTTATATGCCCCCCCCGCCCTGAGGGCGCCCCTGTCCTGCCCGTGATCACTGCCCTGCCTGCCCACTTGTTCATAGTTGGGACCCCAATTCCACACTCCCGACCTTACCTGTTGACGCTGGAGCCTAAGCAGTCCTTCCCGCAGGCCCCGGTTGATTTTCTGTGGAGGCACTACAAAAGGACTTGCTTCACGGCTTCCCCAGTTGTAAAGACAAGGAAGCCCTTACTATCTCAGCCGCCTCATTATCCCTCCATTCGTAGTATTGCCACTGCCAAAAGCTCTGCCCCACTCACCTCTGCTGTTTCCTCCAGGCCTGCTCCTTCACCCTTGAGCAGAAAGACTCCCTGCATCTCTTTAAGCAGAAAAAGAAAAGAAATAAATTTACTTACCTGTTGCAATTCATTGTCATGTTGTGTCATATTTGCTTCTGGGTCGTCTCCTGTTCTAAACGTAATAGAAAAAGTCCAAAAATTTATGTTAAAAGAGTTCTAAATTTATGTTAAAAAATCCCAAATTTATTTGAAGAAGCAGTCCAAGATTTGTTTTGAAAAATTCCCCAATTTATGTGAAAAACGTTCCAACTTTATGGAGAAAAAAGTTCCAACAAAAATTTTAAAAAAGAAAAGATTTTCATTCAAAGTCCTAATTTTTTATTCCAAAATTTACATTAAAAAGTCTCAAATTTTATGAGAAAAAAGTTGCAAATTTGATTGCTCTTTCTTCGATTTATTTTACTTTAGCAGATTTAAAGATTATAATTTTTAATTATAATTACAGCCTTAATTTTCTATAAAACAAAGACTTTGTAAGGATCTGCAAAGACCCTATGATGTCTGTTCAAAGCTTTTTCAATAAAACACAAACCTGTAAGTGAAAATATAATTAAATTCACAAGTGAGCTGAACAGCACCTTTACATTTTTAGTAGATGTAAAAGTGATTTCAGGCTTCCACCGTGGATTTACTTTAAGCCACAGATATGATATTTCTGAAGGTTTTAAAGGAGTTGATAATTTTAACGTGAAAGTCTGCATCTAGGATCAAACTGGTAACCTTTGTATCCAAAGCTGCACAGGGGTCAACCAGCAAATTGTTACATTTTGCACAAATAATTGAGATTCCACACAAGAAACTCAAAAGAGAAGCAAAACTAAGAAAAAAACATGATTCACCTCCCTACCTCAATTTTTCAGTCTCAGGAGCCACCAGTGAAAAGGGGATTAAATACAAGTGTTTCAAGTCAGACTCTCAGCAGGGAAAGTTATGTCGGTAATAAGGAGCCAAGGACGAGGCCAGTTGTCGAACTAAACACACATTTATTGAGAAGCACAACACAGCTCATGAGCACAGCCGTCAGGCAGAGAGATGGCAAAAAGACCACCCCTCCTGCCCACTGCCCTCTTATAGCCGCAGGTGGTTGCGGAACCGGGAGGTGGCGCACAAAAAAAGTCCAAACTCTAACACAACAAAAGTGTCATAGCTGTCCACGCTTTCTGTTGTTTTTGAACTGTTTGCACCTTTATTCCGTTAGCATTAGTTTGCTGGTTTACCCTTTAGTTTCTTGCTTCAGCCCCATTTTCTAGTCTCCCTTATTATTTTCTATATCTATAGCCACTCATGTGTGTTTTCCTTTGGGCCCCTCAGGTCTTCCACACCTGCAGCCTGTCTCATGTAATCAGTTAGTTCTTGATTTGTCCTAGTGTTGCCAGATGGGAAATGTTGACGTATCATACCAGTGGCTTAAAATTATCGTATTTTGAGGAAAATCATCGTACACACCCAGTTTTCATTCTGACGTGGCTCAGATCCATCTGCTTCAGTAACACATTATCACAGACTGTACATATTACAGCCTATAACACAGCTTTACCTTTAAATAATCTAACAGATTGGTTGAAAAAAAAAAAGTGCCTCTATCTGTGGGGAGTGCAGGGTAAGCCCCTGGCCTGCACTGAACAGCCCAGAATATCAGTCATAATTAATTATCTTCTACGTATATGGCTTCTGTTGAATCATCATGTATCAAGGCCTTGCCTCATAAATATTTTGAGAAGGAATAAACATCAATCAATACGCCTAAACTATTACGAAAATGCCTCTGATAATTGAAGCAGAAACCTGTTTCACAGTTTTATTGAGAACCACGATCCAGTGACATTTTTGTACAAACATCTGCAGCAACAGAAAGCTTTAGTGCTAATGCCAACAACAGGTTTGAACCGCCCAATAAAACTGGGGTCTGTTTCCCTCCATTCATTTCTTAACCTGCTGGTAATGTTGTTTATTTGTTGTGTCTGTTGTGCCTGCATTAGTGCTGTAACGTACATGAACAATTCGATCGAGTGTACTAGTTTTAATTTATAAATGGACTGTACTGAATCACTCACCAGAACTGTAGTGAAAGCTAGGGATCACCAGCTGAATCCCCGCTGTGCAGCAAACGAGCCCCACCCGCTACGGTCAGCCGACTCTCATGGTAGACAATTGGAGCTTCTGTACAGCACTGAGTGATTTGGTGTACCACTATTTCTCATGGATCTTTTTAGCTTGATTCAGAATGTTTCAGTGAACTGTCAATCCCATCAGTAGCCTCCATCCAAGGCCGTCTCTCTGCTACCGCCACCATCTTCTGTCTCCTTTCACGCAGCCCGCATGGATGAGATGATGTGTAAAAACGAGTGTAGTATGTATGTGCACTTTGCACAGGATCTGTATCCTGGCTGTGTTTGCTAACGTATTAACTTAGCCACGTAATGAAGGGGTCAAATTATCGTACATTATGGGATTTTTGAAATTATTGATCATACATCATACAGAGGGCAAAATTATCGTACAAATACAATAATTATCATACGTCTGGCAACACTGATTTGTCCCCACCTGTCTTGCGTCAATTAATTATCAGTTACCCTTTATATGTCGGTCAGTCCCTTCAGGACTTCGCAACGTTGCAATCGCGCCAATTCACGTGAAATCAGCCAATCAGCGCAACTATTGCACGACCTTGCAACTTTGTCCAATCACTGCAACTTTCTCGCAATTTTGGCCAATTCTCGTCAACTTCCATCAATTTCACCAATCAGATTTGTCTCTCACCGGTGCCCAAATGCTCAGTATAACAACTCAAATGCATCACTGCACCGTGTTCACTTCCGTGTTTACAGTAAATGTCAACGGAACACATCAAAACAGAGTGTGTGATTTTAAAAAAAAAAACACTCACCCACAAGGTTTCCAACACCATCCCTTCCTCCGTCTCCCCCAGCCTGCCGGTGGACGTCTTGCCATGTTTCCATCCTGACCACGTGTACGAAGCGCTGGGTTTGTGTTGAAAAATGTCTGCTTGCCCCAAAAGCACCCCGTTGCGGGAGTGCGCATGAGGAAAGATGCCGTAAAACTATTAACACTACAGCGAGTGTTAACATTTTATACATCTTTAGAGGTAAAATCATTACTACATCTGGTCAATGAGCTTTAAAGCTGTGGATCTCCGGTCTGGACAGACAAATGCCACCCCATCTCCTCCCCTGCCGTAAATGAAAGATGTGTGTGAAGAGACAAGTGTGTGTGTCAAGACCAACGTGCAGCAGACAGACAGGTAGGTACGGAAAGAGAGAGAATATTCTCTGTATATTTTTTTCAGAAAAAGACAGACTCCACAGAATAAATTATTTATTTTTTCCCCTCTGCTCGGTACTGAGTAGTTGGGGACCGTAGGGAGATTTCAAATGAAGGTGCTGCTAATAATTTCCAAATCTCTACTCTTTAACATGCATTCAGTGCAATTTAGCTGTTGTAGTGGATATTGTGTTAAAGTATTTGCTGTTGCACAAAGAGTTTTTCTGTATAGCAGAAGTTTCTGCTTAATTTACAAATCACTATAATAGGAAATTTTTGACAATCCTGTGCTTTTCTTGTGTTGTTATGTAGAATATCACTGCAGTAAACTGAAAAAAAAAATCTGCTTTAAAATTTGTAATTCTTCCCACAACTTTTAGAACAAAAAACACTCTGAAAACATCACAACTTTTATCACAACTTTTTAAAAAAGCTCCCGCGAATTCAGGCTTTTTGGGCCGCAACAATCATAAAAACATCCCGCGAAATCCTGGAGGGACTGGTTGCTGTGTTTCTCAGTTCCATATGGCATCATTTCAGAATTGTTCCCTTCATTTTCTTTATCATTTGTTGGATCATTTATGTGCCGTTTAGGCTTCATACTTTCACAGCCCCTGAGCTGCATTTATTTTGTGTATATTAAACCATCTTTTCAACCGAGTCTTACCCACCTTAAGGAGTCATTTTTCCTGCAAACTGAGGGTTGTTTTCTGACAGAAAGAGTGTCAGTGATGGTTTGTATGCTTGAGAAAAAGGAGGCAAGTTGCTATTGTTGTAGCCTAATGACAAATCAAAACCCTGAGTACACTTGTTTGTCCAAGCCAACAGACTCTTACAGTAAATGGCTTAAATTGGGATGGATGGCACTTCAGAAATTCCAATATCTGGGACAATCATGTCTCCCCTCCATCTCACTGTGTACACCTGTGTTTCACACAGCAGGTTCAAAATGAAAACTTCTTCCTCATGATTTGCGGCTGTAGTGTGGGACAATTGACAGCACAGATGCTGAAGAGCTCATTTTGGAGGTAATTATATTTGCCTTGATTAAAGCCCCATAGAGACTGGTGCTGCATACTGATCCATTCTTGTGTGTGCTATGATATGTTAGTGTTACAGTGATACATATTATCATATCATATGGTGCTTATTAAGACAACTTTAAAATGTACTGAGAGAGGTTCCCGGTGGCCTAGCAGTTAAGGACACATACCATGTAAGCTTGCTAAACCGTCATGCAATTTTCTCATGTCAACTTCTGTTGGCTAGCTTTCTACGATAAAATCCTTTAAAGGAGCATGTGTCGGTTTCCCTGAGGAAAAGTCAGCATGTCAACATGTTCAGAAATAAGGCTCACCCTGTGCTTTGAAGCGATGTTACCTGTTGCAGAAAACAGATGCTCTAATGGTGTAGCTGCTGCAGGAATACACAGCAATGACTTTGCCAGTTTTGACAGTGTAGGATACCATGCTGCATTTCTTTCCCACCATGACAATGGATTCGCCATCTTGAACAATGGATGTTCTCCAGTGAGGACCTCACTCTGCAAAGCTTGATTTAATTGCTGCTCTTCATGCTGCTCATCATCACTGAAAGACAGAGCGATAAGACATTGTAAGGACACAATCAGGAAAGAGCACAGATTGTGCAATTACACAAACACAAATTTTGAAATCTCAAGTTGTGACTGGCACTGGAGTCTGATTATGTTGTGTTCTATGCACACGCCACCAGAGGGCGCCAGAGGAAAATGACTTGCATTGCTGTAGATTTAGAATGTGAAGAAGAAAATATAGGAAGTTAATGGTTTGAACTGAGCCTCGTGCCTGTCTCTTCTTTCTTGTACATGTTTGCTGTTACTTTTAGACATTCCTTTAAGCCCAGTCTTACCGACAACACAACAAATTGGCGACGAGTCTGATACCCACTTACAACAATGACGGCTGCATCTCCATTCTCCACTTTTTTGCCGTTCCCGGGTGAGCCCTGCCTACCGTTCGACACATGACTGAAAATGTTCCACAACTATTTGCAAGTGGTGGTGACGTCTGATGAAGAATTACCAGATGCTTGGAAGTGAGCTTTACTTTTACATTGCCTTGGGACTGAGGGCCAGAGACTGTTTTACACATTACCAGAACAAGGTGAGAGCATGGACGATGCTATTACAGCTCTGAAAGCACATTTTACTCCACGACGGAACATAGTGGATGAACGTCATGCTTTCAGAAAGCGTGCTCAAGCTTCCAATGACTCTTTTGGCACTTTTAAGAGGCTTAGCAGCTACATGCAAGTTTACAAATAACTTAGAAGCCATGCTACATAATCAGCTAGTGGAAAATGTGGCTAACCACCGCATATGAGAGTGTCTCCTTCTTGAACTAGATTTAACGTTGCAACGTGCCATTACAATCGCCACACAGATTGAAGCTACTTGTGAACAAGCTAAAATATCGGGTGAACGCTCTACTCATGACCAAGCTGTGTCTGCTGCTTCTACTGCCTGCCGCCGTCATAAACTGCCATCATTTGTGAAACCGCCTGCTGCCCTGCCTAATCCTGCTTCTTTCCACCCTGCATCCAGTTGGATATGTTATCACTGCAGCTCAAATAAGCACCTTGCTTATGATCTTGCCCGCCCTGCTGCCTCAGCTAAATGCAAGAACTGTGGTAAGATTGGACACTTTGCTTGGGTTTGTCGTTCACAAATACACTCTGTGCATGCAGTTGACCTGCCTGAAGTCCAGATTTCATATATGCATGAACAAATGACACCTGGTAAAATACGATGCACATTGAACATTAAGACTGCTACTACTACAGTACCTGTGGAACTAACAGTGGATTCCGGCTCTTCTGTGTTGCTTCTACCAAAGCATCTATATGATAAACACTTCAAAGGAGAACAGTTACAGCCTCCTACAGTGAAGCTAGTGACCTATCTTTGTGCTCCCATTCCCATAATAGGCTGTTTACCTGTCACTGCATCTTGCTATGAAGCTTCATGTCCAATGTCCCTCTTCATTGTTGAATCTGGCACTGCTTTACTTGGCATAGATCTCATCAGTGGGTTGAATCTGTGTTTTAAAGGCTCGTTTGTCCAGCCAGCTGCTAAAATGAACTCTGCTACTGTGATGTCCACAACCCCACAGACACAGACTGTCATAGGGTGTGCAAGAGGTTTTGTGCATAAAGTAAAAATATCAGAGACTGTTCCACCAGTGCGTCAAAAACTGCGATGCTTGCCACTTTCTGTTAGAGCTGTGGTGAGTGCTGAAATTAACCATCTTCTTAAAGCTAGTGTGATTGAGAGAGTTGATGCTTCACCATGGGTCTCGCTGATTGTAGTTGTACAAAAGAAGTCAGGCAACATCAGAATGTGTGTTGATTTGCGTGAACCAAATAAAGTTGTAATCACAGACAGCTTTCCCCTTCAACACATTGATGAGATGCTAAACTTGCTGCATGGAGCGACAGTGTTCTCCACTATTGACTTAGAAAGTGCCTACTTTCAGCTGCCCCTATGCAAGGAAAGTCATGACCTCATTGCTTTCATCACCCATGAAGGTTTGTTTAGGTTTTGCCGTGTCCTGTTTGGACTTGCTTCTGCTCCATCAGCTTTTCAGAAAATGCTGTCTACAATCCTGGCAGGTGTACCAAATGTTGCAGACTACCTTGATGATATTATTATCTGGGGTTGCACACAGTCAGGCCATGATAATACACTGAAGGTTGTCTTACAGCGCCTACAAGAGGCAGGATTACAGCTGAACAGATCAAAAATGCCACTTCAATAGGCCAACGTTACAGTTCCTTGGGCATACAGTGACAGCTGCAGGAATCCAGCCAGATGACAACCACATCGCTGCCATTTTACATGCTCCAGCCCCTACTGATGCAGGCAAATTGAAATCATTCTTGGGACTTTTGTCATGGTATAACAAGTTCATCCCCAACGTTGCTACTGTTGTTGAGCCACGGCATGCTTGCATTCGCCAAAACACTGAGTTTAACTGGTCAGAGGAAGCCCAGTGCAGTTTTCAAACTGTAAAAAGACTGCTAGCCCAGCTCTAGAGCTGTTTGATCCTGACCTCCCTACAGTGGTGTCAACTGATGCTTCTGATTATGGTCTTGGTGACGTGCTTTCCCAAATTCATCCTGACCACTCTGAGCATGTTGTTGCATTTGCATCCAGAACTCTGACTCCTGCTAAATGCAAATATTCTACAGTGGAAAAAGAGGCCCTTGGATGTGTGTGGGCTGTAGAGAAATGGAGAACCTACTTGTGGGGCCAACGATTTACACTGCGTACTGATCACCAAGCCTTGACCACTCTCCTCACAACTAAAGGTTCGGATCGTGCAGGTATGCATATTGCACATTGGGCTGCACGGCTGCTTTGCTTTGATTATCCATCCATCCATCTTCTTCCGCTTAATCCTTTTCGGGTTGTGGGGGGGCTGGAGCCTATCCCAGCATCTTTGGGCGAGAGGCAGGGTACACCCTGAACAGATTGCCAGTCCATCGCAGGGCCAACACAGAGAGACAGACAACCATTCACTCTCACAGTCATTCCTAAGGACAATTTAGAATCCCCAGTTTGATGCCAGTTAACCTAACTTGCATGTTTTTGGCATGTGGGAGGAAACTGGAGAAATCCCGGAGTAAACCCACGCAGACATGGGGAGAACATGCAAACTCCACACAGATCACTGTTGGTCAGGGTCTGGGATCGAACCCAGGATCCCCCGGCTAAGGGTGAGTAGCTGTGCTGCCACAGTTCTAACCACTCCGCCAATTATGATGTTGCTTATTTGCCTGGATCGAAAAACAACACAGCTGACTGCCTTTCCTGGCTGCTTCTGCCCATCACTAATGAAAATGTGGACTCTGAACCTGAATTTGTTGCTATGCTGTATGCTACTCATCTGTCTGCCGTCTCTCCTGATCAGTGTGCTGCCACTTCTGCATCCTGCCCTGCGCTCTCCGAGTTGCGCACACAGAAAACTAATGGCTGGACTTCTTCCTCTGCTGCTATAAGCACAACCCTATGCCTATACTCCAGACTTTGTGATGAACTGGCTGTACAAGATGACCTTGTTTTCCGAGGCTGGCATCTTGTCATTCCAGTTTCACTGCGCCACGCTGTGATCGACTTGGCTCGCAAAGGTCACCAATGTATCATGAGAACTAAATAACGTCTTCATGAACTCTACAGGTGGCCAGGCTTGGACAAGCTCATGAACGCACAGGTGAAAAGCTGTTACCTGTGTCAGTCTTCAGACAAAACTGCTGTTTCTTCTGCTGCACCATTGCAACCCGTACCATTTCCATCTGAGCCATGGGAAAAGCTTGGAATTGATGTGGTGGGTACACTTGAAACTGCTGCTCGAGACTGTCAGTTTACCATCACACTGACTGACTATCACAGTAAGTGACCTGAGGTTGCATTTGCACCATCTGCCAACACTACAAATGTAATCAGCTTTTTGGCATTAACCTTCAGCAGATTTGGAAACCCATTCACTATAATATCGGACAATGGGCCTCAGTTCTTGGCTGCAGAGTTTGCTATGTTCCTGAAAGACCACAACATACTACACATACACACTTTAGTTTACCACCCTGCAGCAAATGGAGCAACAGAGTGCTTCCACTATGTCCTGAAGTCATGCGTGCAGTCTGCTATTCTGCAAGGGAAGCTGTGGAAAAGCGTTGTCACAAAGTTGTCATGTGTCTGAGCTCAGGTTTTCTTTGAGCTCAGACCCTCACTTTATTTTAAGTTTGCTATGTCCTATTAGTTTGGTTTTGTTAGTTTTTGCATATACTTTGGGTTTGTTTACTCTTGTGCCTCTCCTTTTCCCAGACACCTCCTAACTGCTCTCAGTCTGCTCAGCTGGGAACAGTTACTCTATCAGGTACCTGCTTGCTCAATGATTCACACCTGCAGCTCATTTTTCTGTGTGCATTTAAGCACTGCCGTTTCACTGTGGCAGTGTGGCAATTTTGACTGTCAACCTTCATTTCCGCCAGAGCACCATCTGCTCTGGTGAACCAACCTGTAAGTAATTTGTCTCACTCGCCAGTTGGCTTGTTGGAGCGCTCTATGTTTATTCTTTATTTTCCTGTGCGCGCCACTTAGTTTGACGGAGCACCTTGTGTTTATTCTTTTCTTTAATAAATTGCACTGACACAATTCAACGTCTGGGTCTGTCCTTCTGCTCCGAAGGAGCAAACATGACAGAAAATAGCTGCCAGCGAAGGACTCAGCTGTTGTGTCTGTGCATTTTTTCACCTTTTTTTGTGTTTTTCACTCACCTGTTCCTGGAGCTTATGATGTCCCTGTTCGCCGTTCTCACACCAGTACAGGAAGATTGGCAGTGGGGTCTCCAACTTTGGAGGAAGAGTGGGCAGTGGACTTTATCCAGAATTGTAGGGATGAAGCTCTTGAAGCCCAAGGACCCAAGAAGAAATGGAGTTGGCTGGATGGAGCTGTAGGTATTCTGGAGGTGCACCCCGGCCTCTGGAATTATCCGCAGTACGCTGAGCTGTTATCCTTGGGCTGCTTGCTCCAGCAAGCATTTCCTGATCTGAGGAGGGGGGCGTTTTTTGTGGTGCCGAAGCGGAGGCGCTCTCCACATCTCCCGGCCATCTCTCCTCTCACTTCGCCACCCACACCTCCAGCTCCAGTATGTCCACTGCCAGTTCCACGGCAATGGCGGTGTCGAGTCCCAGATCGCCGGAAGAATGCCATCTCCTCCTCGCCAGCAGCTCCTCATTCATCGAGTCAGACTATTCCTGCAGCAGATTACTCTTCTCATTCTGTTTTGCAGGCTGTCATGTCAGCCTACTCTTTCTCCTTAGCCGTGACTACTCCCGTCTCCTCGATGGCTCCTCCCGCTGCCCAGAGGTCCTCTGTGTTTTCTCCGGCCACATCCATCTCCATGACTCCAGGGGCAGTTCCTCCACACTCCATTGAAGGGCCCAAGCTCACCAGAGCCATGGAGAGGGACTACTCTCCACACACAACAGCAGAGAACATCAAGGTTCAGGAAAACAATCAAGTTGTATTTCATTTAACTTCAATTCATGATGAAATGTCTTGCCTGATTCCCGGTAGGGAGGCTCAAGGAAAGCAGTCCCTTGAGCTCTCCCCACCTGCTGCTGTCATTCTTTGCCTACCTGTCCTCTCGGTGTCTCCTCCTTTTTCTTCTGAGTGTCCGCTGGCCCCGGACCAAGACCGCCAGATGACAGAGGAGGCTGTGACCCTGGAAGTTCCAGTTCTAGCGCCAATGGCAGGCCGAACCCCAGTTGCCATGCCAGGAGAGCCACCAGCATCATCCACTTTGCCTGGAGCTTCTAAGACTGCTATCACCATCATGCCTGCTGTGGAGACCACCGCAGCAGAGTGGGAACCAGAGCTTGGAGACTGGGCCCAAGGCGTCATCGCTGTTTGGATCGATGGAGTCCTGGACGGCGGTGGAGCTCGAGCTCAGGCAAGTGATCTCCTTTGTTTTTCTTATGTCTGTGTTGGAGAGCTCTTGTCTGGCTCTTGGTGAGGGGAGCCAGGTGCAGCCACCAGCTGCACCTGAGCTCACCTTGCCAGGCTCTGCCTCTGCCGGCGACCATAACCACGTTTCTCTTCCTGTCATTCCTGAGCCTTCTCCCAGGGTCACTGGAGAGGATCTACCATTGCCAGAGGTCTCCATGGATCCGGTCTCACCATCTGATGACGTCGTGGTTCCAGCTCCCCCTTCCGAGGTTGTCGTGGATCTCCCTCCTTCGCCCTCACCCGGGGTCCCTTTGATTGACCGCATCCTTGGCCTGGTGCTCTCACGGGTTGGCCTGTTCACTGTGGGTGCAGCACTGGCCCAGCTGGGGCCCACCGTGGGTGCAGCACCGGCTCAGCCGGGGCCCACCGTGGGTGCAACACTGGCCCAGTCGGGGCCCACCGTGGGTGCAGCATTGGCCCAGCTGGGGCCCACCGTGGGGGCTATTAACCCTTTGAGTGTGAGAATTTGTGTGCCCCCAGTGGCAGAGCGCGGCGCTGCGCCTGTCATCTCACTCTGACATCGCCGGCTCCACTTAGGATTTGTACTGATTTATACTGATCTGCCAGTTTCAGAAGGTGGCAGACATGCGTTGGAGGACTCAATGGATGGCACGTAATACGCCAAAGAAGAAGAACTCCTCATTTCCTTTTCCTGTATTCCCTTCTTTTAGCTCAGAAAGCTAATATGGCCGTGATCCGTCATCGCCACCGTCACTTAGATGGCTTCTTACATGGAATATAGCTGCGAGATACAAGCAATATTTATGTGGAATAATCATAAGACTTTGTAGATGTGGTAGAGAGCATAAATGACTGACAGAACACAAAATAACGACCACGATGGATGAAAACACAGCAACCACGGCAGCGAGCGAGTCCCGTTAGCCGCTGGTAAGTGACGAATTTCTGTTTTTTTTAATATTGTACTGATTTCTTGTTCATATACTTTGAAGATAAGATGATGAGGTACCTCTGTACAAAAAACGGTGTCAAAAGACTGAACCATTCTTTGTGTAAATGCCACTGCGCCACCACTGCACGGTGGCGCAGTGGTTAGCACCGCGGCAGCACAGTTTACCCTTGGCCGGGGGATTGTGGGGATCGTGGGATCGTGGGTTCGATCCCAGCCCCCGACCAACAGTGATCTGTGTGGAGTTTGCATGTTCTCCCCGTGTTGCGTGGGTTTACTCCGGGATTTCTCCGGTTTCCTCCCACATGCCAAAAACATGCATGTTAGGTTAATTGGCTGTTTTAAATTGTCCCTAGATATCTGTTTCCTATAGGCCCTTAGAATAGAGGGTTGGTATTAATGAAAGCGCTTTGAGTGGTCTTTGTGACTAGAAAAGCGCTATATAAGTGCAGGTTAGTTAGTTAGTTAGTTAGTAAATATGTCCAAAGTCCACTTTTGACTGAGTTATGGAATTTAAAGAGCTGCTGCAACATTATGCAAATTAGATGCACAGATTTATTCCTATCTGAAGCTTTGGATCATATTTTACATCTTTCTAATTGACAGTAAGCCATTATCTCTTACCAGTTTCAAGTTATAGCCTTGGAAATCTGAACTATTTTATTGACAAAAAATATTTACCACTCTTGACCACTAGGGGTTATGTCGCAATTCGGCAACAGACACACTCAAACGGTTAAGCTCCAGCCCGGAGCCACCATAGGTGCTACAGAGCTCCAGCCTGGATCCACTGCGGGTGCTACAATGTCCCAGACTGGGACCCCCGTGGCTGCAACTTCTCTCCCATCCAAGGCCACCGAGGGCATCGGGGTCCACCTTCCCATTCTGCCTGACGCCATCGGGGCCCCCCTTCCTCCTCTGCCTGACGCCCTCAGGGCCCCCCTTCCTGCATTGCTTGATGACATCGGGGCTCCCCCTCCTCGGCTCTCCTCCCCAGTATTGGGTCTCCCAGTGGGGGAGCTGCCTACCGGGCCACCTCTTCTGTTTAGGTGGCTGAAGCACTCGGGCCGGCCGCCTGAAAGACTGAGCTGCTGGGTCAGGTGGTCCATTTTCTCCGGCAGGCCATCCGTCTCGTTCCACCTGGCCATCCAGCTGGCCTGGGACTTCGGTCAGCCACCTGAACTGTTTGGCTCCTTTTGGTTAGGGGGTCCAGGGCCCTGGGGTAGCACAGGTGTGGGTCATGCGTGGGTTTGTTTTTCCCTCCTAGCCTGTTTCCCCCACCCACCTCCTGGAGTGGTTTTGTGATGTACCTCTTTCTCTCGGGGGGGGGGGGGGCTGCTGGGTGTTAGCTGGGGGTGTCTGGTATCCATCCCTTAAGGAGGGGGGGCTCTGTCATGTGTCTGAGCTCAGATTTCCTCTGAACTCAGACCCTCACTTTATTTTAAGCTTGGTATGTCCTATTAGTTTGGTTTTGTTAGGTTTTGCATATGCTTTGGGTTTGTTTACTTTTGTGCCTCTCCTTTTCCCAGACACCTCCTAACTGCTCTCAGTCTGCTCAGCTGGGAGCAATAAATGTATCAGGTACCTGTTCGCTCAGTGATTCACACCTGCAGCTCATTTTTCTGTGTGTATTTAAGCACTGACGTTTCACTGTGGCAGTGAGGCAATCTTGATTGTCAACCTTCACCTCCGCCAGAGCACCATCTGCTCTGGTGAACCAACCTGTAAGTAATTTTGTCTCACTCGCCAGTTAGCTTGTTGGAGCACTCAATGTTTATTCTTTATTTTCCTGTGCTCGCCCCTTCGTTTGATGGAGCACCTTGTGTTTATTCTTTTCTTTAATAAATTGCACTGACACAATTCAGCATCTGGGTCTGTCTTTCTGCTCCGAAGGAGCAAACATGACAAAAGTTCCTTTATGTTTACAGAGCCACACCTCATTCTACTATGGGACTCTCTCTATTTGAACTGCTACACAAGAGGAAAATGCACACACGACTTGACATTCTACCCCCACTGCCGACAAACACAGATGCTGCTGCACTGTGTCAAAGAGTGTCAACTCAACAGCATAAAATGAAACTGCATACTGATTCAAAACGTGGAGCTTGCTGGCCTCCTTTTAAAGAAGGGGAGAGAGTGCATATTAAAAAAAACCTACCCATGTTCCCAAAGCACATCCACGATACTCAGCACCACTGGAGATAAAAAAGACAGTTGGTCCTTGCACTTATCTATTAACTGATGGTAAGAAACGGTATGCATCCAAATTAGCCAAATGCTATACATCTGCTGTGCCTGAAGAATCCGCAAATCTTCCACCTGACTTAGACCTACCAAATATTGACACCCCACTCCCTGAGCTTCCAGACACAAAAACTGGGAACCTTGAGATTGCGTCCCCTCGTGTCAGGCAACACCCAAGCTGGCTGCAAGACTATGTGACATAAACACACAGCAAGTGTATACAGTAGTTATGCATACTACATTCAGACATTAAGATGCCATTACATGAAGTTATTCAGTGTTCCCTTGTGTTGGATATTGTCTTACACGTGTCGTAACGGATGCTTGAATGTTAAGGACTAGGTTTGCTAAAACTATACTACATTATGCTGTATTCAAATATTGTTCCATTCTTATAGGTTCAGCTATCTATAAATGCACTGAATATGTCTCTCTGTGTGTGTGTCAGTGTGTCTGTGTCTGTGTATCTGAGTGTCTGTGTGACTGTTCCACGCATATCTCTTGAATCGTTCGTCAGACTGACCTGAGATTTTATACGTGTTTTGCTGAGGTTACGAGGGTATGCATCCCCGAGTATGGAGTTGTTCAGTCAAAATATGTAATTTTTATCAATAAAAGTTTAGTCATCACTCTCTCCTCATGCACTGGCTTCTAGAGGTGTGGGTGGGGTTTTGCACTGACTTCATACTGACTGGATAATACATGACATCACGGCGTCAGTAACCACAGCGCACTGTGAACAAAACAAGCAAGAAAAAGTGACAAATTTGACTAGAAAAAAAAAATACTGAAGATTTAATGCTTAAAAAAATTATACCATATAGCTGCTGTGATTGTGTAGGTCTAAAGTATAATTTGACATATGTGAAGAACAGAGGCAGACTTACCATTAGGCAAAGGTAGGCAAGTGCCTTAGGCCCCAATCTGCTAAGGGCCCTGATCTGCTAGAAGCTTCATATATTTTTTTAAATGTTTAGCATATTTAACATGATGTCTGACAAAATAAAGAAGCACCAGTATTTACATAAACGGCAAATCAAATCATGAACATGACATCCTCCCCCCTTCTCAAAGTGTTGGACTCTTCCATGTGGTCTGAGACATGTGCATGCGCGTATCTTTTGTTACGTTGTCAACAAACCGTACAGCATGTAGAGAATACCGGCAAAATGAAACAAAGTTATCAGAGCGGTGCAGAGAAATGGAGAAAAAGGGAAAAGCACAAAAATCTTTTTATCAAAGCAACCTTTTTTCACGTCAACCAGTGAGGAGACTAACCCTCCCGAGGAGCAGATAGCAATGCTGCTTATACAAGCACACATGATGCTAATGACGAGCACCTGTTGTTAATGAGGAGGCAGCGGTGATGCCAGTTGCTGATAGTACAGGTAAACAACAAATTTTTTTTTACTATTTTTTTCTAATTGCAAGATTTGCAGAGGCCAAGGCTCACAAGCATAAATTTAAATATGACCAACTGTGCTCCCCAGGCATGCACAGGATATCTGCAGCCTCAGCAGATTGCTGGGGTTTTTTTGTTTGTTTTTTTTTTTAAGGACAGTGCAAGTTGATGAACACTGATATCAGTCAATGTAAACCTGCCAGATTGTAGCCAGTGGTTAATTTCCATCCGTTGTCTGTGGGTTACAGATGACCTTATATGAGATTAAATATAGTTTGTTTTATTAACATCCCCATTAGCACTTGTATAAAACATTGGCTATTTTTCCTGGGGTCTGACATATACTGTATATTCTCCCTTGTGTCTACGTAGTACAGAGGAGGGAGCACAATAGATGCCTCTGCAAAATGGGACAGTCATCAGACCATGAACAGGAACCCTTCTGGCAAATGTGGGTAAGTCAGTCCCTCCAGGATTTCACGTGATATTTTTATGATTGTTGCAGCCCAAAAAGCCTGAATTTGCAGGAGCTTTTTTAAAAAGTTGCAATAAAAATTGTGATGTTTTGAGAGGTTTTTTTGCACTAAAAGTTGTGGGAAGAAATACAAACTTTAAAGCAGATGTTTTTTTCATAGTTTGCTGCAATGGTATTCTATAACACCACAAGAAAAGTACAGGATTGTCAAAAATTTCCGATTAAAGGCAGCACCTTCATTTGAAAACTCCCTAACTGCAGCAGTCCCCAACCAAATGGTACTGAGCGCAGAGAAAAAAGAAATAATTTATTCTGTTGCTTTGTGTTGTCTATCTACGGCTGCATTTTTCTTAAAAAACAATTACTAAATATTCTCTCTCTCTCATGATCAGGCGAGTGTGCCTCCCCCTCCCTTCCTGTTTCTGTTTTCCCAGCTCCGGAGCTCATCAGTGCACCTGCGTGATTACACACCTGTGCTTCCTGATTCACCAGTGTATTTAAGGCCAGAGTGTGAAGAGCTCTCTGCTGGATTGTTGGGTATTGCTGCCTCACAACAAGCAGTCAATGTTGTTTGGCAAGTTTATTATTTCTCCCCGTTGTCTTACCTTTTATCCTCTCCTCTCCTCAGGTTTGCTGCCGCCTCCAGTGGTGCGTCTCCGGAGCTGTGTATGTGCACACTCACCTGAACTATCCATCCTCAAGACAACTGCTTCTCCACCCAGGTTCCCCAGTCATCTCTCTACCTCCTCCTTCCCTGCAGTCTTCAGTTCCCCTTCTCCTCTTCCATGCTGGAGTTCACTGCTGGGCTCTCTGCTAGTGTTGAAAGATCCATTTCCTCAGTTGTCATTTCCCTGTGTACCACACTCAACTTTAACCATTCCTCTCCTCTCCTTTCTCCTAGGCTGCATGTGGCTCCAGCGTGCAACTGTTTTCTTTGTATATAAGTTGGCGTTTGGGTTGTGGGTTTTATTGATTGTGGTGTGTGTACATATTCTTTAAGTTAGCTTGTTTGTATAGGGTTTTGGGTTTTGATTAAAGTGGTGTTTATCTTCCATCTGAGTCTGAGTGTTCTTCTGAAGTGGTTTGCCCTGCACTTAAGCCTCCTCAAAAACATTAAATCATGGCAGAACGATCCAGTCAGGATCGAGGCTTAGCGAGCGCTGCCTCAGGTGAACAGTTAGCGCTCTTGCGTTTGGATGCCACGGAGTGACAGGTCATGTTTTTGTCCGAGCAGCTCCAAACCATCACCCAACAATTGGCTACAGTCATGGAGCATTTGGGTTGGCTTCTTGGTGTGGCCACTCCCCCTCCCGCTCCTGTTGCCCCGGCAGCTCCTACTATCCACAGGACCATTTCCGTTCCTGTGCCTGCCCCAATTGTGGGGAAGGTGGGGGGTGTAAAGGGTTTCTGTTACACTGTCGGATGTATTTCCAGCAGGTGGGGGAGAAGTACAGGAACGATTCGTCTAAAATAAATTCACTTCGCGACCGGGCACTTAAGTGGGCTCAGTCCACCTTACATGGTCCGGAGGGAGCCCAGTATACTTTTGACCGGTTTGTTCAGGAATTCACCCGGGCATTTGATCAAACTGAGAGCGAGGGTAATATCGCTAGCCAGTTGCTGGGACTTTGGCAATGGAGTCGGTCAGTTGCTGACTACTCAGTTGAGTTTTGGTTCGCCGCAGCAGACTCTAAATGGAATGATGCTGTGCTACGTAGCATCTGGAATTTAAATGCCAACATCTGCGACAAACTAGCTATTGAATCCCCCCTCTTTAGAGGAGTTGATCTCATAGGCAGTGGCCTTATATAACCAGTTCCGGGAGCGTGCTAGGGAGCAGAGGACCGCTGCTTCCTCATCTGCTCCGCGGCCGGTCTCCCCCTGCCTCCTTGTGCCGCATCCACGGCATCACCGAGCCGATGGTCCTCGGAAGGACTCATCTGACTCCGGAGGAACGCGCCGCCAGAAAAAGGCTGGGGCGTGCATGTATTGCGGGGCCACTGATCACACTATCTCTAAATGTCCAATTCGGCCAAAAGAATTGGCCCATCAGTAACCGTGGGGGGTCTGGCGAGAGGTTCTTCTCGAAAGCCCCCTAGCTGTTTTACACTTCTGGCTCTCATCCAGTTACTAGGAGCCAAGTGTAAAACCTCCGCTCTGGTGGATTCCGGGGCGGAGCAAAGTTTCATTCACCAGGAACTGATCCAAAGGTTTCAGATTCCCACCAGGAACCTCCCAACACCTGTTAATGTCACCGCCTTGTTTGATTGTAGTCTCGCAGCGGTGACCCAAGAAACTGAGCCTATCTCAATCATTTTGTCCAGTAACCATCCCAAGACAATCCAGTTCTTTGTGCTGCCACAGTCTGCTGCTCCCATGATTCCGGGGTATCCGTGGCTTCACAAACATAATCCTATAATTAACTGGGCCCAGGGTTCAATCTCTTCCTGAAGCCCATTTTGTTTGTCATCATGTTTTCGTTCAGCTGCTTGCTCACCTTCTCTTCCTATTCCCCCCTCCCCCCCACGGCTGAGCTGACAGATCTCAGCTGCATGCCTGATTTCTATGATGACTTAGGGGAGGTCTTGAGCAAGTCAAGGGCTCTATATTTGCCACCTCATCGGTCCTATGACTGCGCTTTTGACCTCCTTCCAGGCACGCTTCTGCCATCCAGCCAGCTTTACAGTTTATCTGGGCCGAAGAGGGAGACGATGGAGAGCTACATCAAAGATTCCCTTAGCGCCGGCCTTATTTGTCCGTCATCCACCCCTCTCAGCGCGGGGTTCTTTTTTGTAGGGAAAAAGGATGAGACCTTGTGGCCATACATTGATTATCGCAAGCTTAATTCCATCACCATTAAGGATAAATACCCGTTGCCACTCATTAATTCAGCCTTTGAACTCCTCCAACAGGCGCAGGTATATACTAAGCTCGATCTCTGGAACGCATATCATTTGGTACGTATCCGCAAGGGGGATGAGTGGAAGACAGCATTCAAAATGCACCTGGGTCATTTAGAATATCTGATCATGCCCTACGGTCTGACCAATGCCCCCGCCGTCTTCCAGCGTTTAATCAATGATGTCCTCCGTGACATGGTGAACAATTTCGCTTTTGTTTACTTAGACGACATTTTGATTTTTTCTCACATGCTGGAGGAACATGTAGTCCACATCCATACTGTCCTGCAGCGGCTGCTTGAGAATCAGCTTTTTGTGAAGGCTGTGAAGTGTGAGTTTTCCACCTGCTCCACTTCTTTCTTGAGGTTTACCGTGGGTGGGGACATGTTAAAGGCCAACCCGGCTAAAATTCAGGAGGTAGTAGACTGGCTTACTGACCGAACCAGGAAGGAGCTTCAACACTTCCTGGGTTTCGCCAATTTCTACCACTGGTTTATCCGCGATTATAGTAAAACTGCTCTGGCCGTCACCCAGCTCACTTCCACCAAAAGCCCATTCAAGTGGTGGGTGGGACAGCACTGTGTATATCTGTGTTGTTTGAGGCTGGTTTTGATGTATGGACATCAATGTATGTTAGGATGGATGGGTGTTAATGTTGATATGTAAAAAATACAGTAAATTGTTTACTTGGGGTCTTAAAGGTGGTAATTTGTATATAATTCACATGGGTGTATTTATGGAAAAGAGGAGATGGAATTAATAAATGTTCACTTCTTCCTTCTCCCTTTCGAACACTGTATACTGTTACTTTATTGCATTTGTCATTTGTTTTGTTTTTGTTATACTTTTTTGTTCAAAATAAAGTATCTATCTATCTATCTATCTATCTATCTATCTATCTATCTAAGTGGTCCAAGGTTGCTGAATGGGCTTTTGCTACACTCAAAGAGCACTTTATCACCTTGCCTATTTTGGCGCAGGTAAACCCCCAAGTGCAGTTTGTGGTTGAGGTGGACGCTTCTGATTCGGGGGTGGGCACTGTGCCCTCACAGCGTTCTGGCTCTGATCAGAAGCTCCATCCGTTTTTCTCTCAGAAGCTGACCCCAGCCGAGAGAAATTACGATGTAGGGGACCGCGAACTGCTGCCCATTAAATTGGCACTTGAGGAGTGGAGACACTGGTTGGAAGATGCTAATCAGCTGGCGATGGTCTGGACAGATCACAAAAATTTGGAATATCTTAGATCTGCCTGACCATTGAATGCCCGGCAGGCTTGGTGGGCCCTGTTTTTCCTTAGATTTAATCTCTCCATCACATACTGCCCAGAGTCTCGCAACGTTAAACCTAATGCGCTCTCACGCTAGTTTTCCTCCGGACTCCCCTCCTCCATCTCGGATCATCAGCGACCATTCCACCTACACCATCCAGAGGATTCTGGATGTTCGCCGTCGGGGACGGGGCCTGCAATATCTGGTACATTGAAAGGGATATGGTCCGGAGCACAGGTCATGGATCCCTCAGTCCTACTTCCACGATCAGGGCATGGTAAGGGCCTTCCATCAAGCACACCCGCAGAAGCCCAGTGGGGCACCAGGAGGAATCCCTTGAGTGGGGATGGGGCACTGTCATGATCAGGCGAGTGTGCCTCCCCCACCCCCCTTCCTGTTTCTGTTTTCCCAGCTCCGGAGCTCATCAGCGCACCTGCGTGATTACACACCTGTGCTTCCTGATTCACCTGTGTATTTAAGGCCAGTGTGTGAAGAGCTTCCTGCTGGATTGTTGGGTATTGCTGCCTCACAACAAGCAGTCAATGTTGTTTGGCAAGTTTATTATTTCTCCCTGTTGTCTTACCTTTTATCCTCTTCTCTCCTCAGGTTTGCTGCCGCCTCCAGTGGTGTGTCTTCGGAGCTGTGTGTGTGCACACTCACCTGAACTATCCATCCTCAAGACAACTGCTTCTCCACCCAGGTTCCCCAGTCATCTCTCTACCTCCTCCTTCCCTGCAGTCTCCAGTTCCCCTTCTCATCTTCCACGCTGGAGTTCACTGCTGGGCTCTCTGCTAGTGTTGTAAGATCCATTTCCTCAGTTGTCATTTCCCTGTGTACCAAACTCAGCCTTAACCATTCCTCTCATCTCCTTTCTCCTAGGCTGCATGTGGCTCCAGTGTGCAACTGTTTTCTATGTGTATAAGTTGGCGTTTTGGTTGCGGGTTTCATTAATTGTGGTGTGTGTACATATTCTTTACGTTAGCATGTTTGTATAGGGTTTTGGGTTTTGATTAAAGTGGTGTTTATCTTTCATCTGAGTCTGAGTGTTCTTCTGAAGTGGTTTGCCCTGCACTTAAGCCTCCTCAGAAATATTAAATCATGACACTCTCTTTCTATGCCTGACTCCTACCTGTCTGTCTATCTGTCTGTGTGTCTTGACACACACCTGTCTCATCAGATTCTCAGCTTTCCTTTACCAGGAGTTTTACCGGGAGGAGGGGCTCTCCTTGGGGGCTTGCCGGCACAGGGGCACGCGCTGATCTGTGTCCAGACCGGAGAGTCACAGCTTTAAAGCTCATTGACAAGCTGTAGTAATGATTTTACCTCTAAAGATGTATAAAATGTTACAACACTGGCTGTAGTGTTAGATTTGCTTGTCTGTTTGTGGTTTTACAGCATCTCTCCTCACACACACTTCTGCAACGGGGTGTTTTTTAGGCAGGAAGACTTTTTTCAACACAAACCCGGCACTTCATACACACGGTCAAGACAGAGATATGGGGAGATGTCCACGGGTGGGCGGGGTAAGATGGAGGAGAGGACGGTGTGGGAAAACTCGCAGGTGAGTGTTTTTTTTTTTAATTGCACACTCTGTTTTTTGCTGATGTGTTCCGTTAATACTCACTGCAAACACAGAAGTGAGCGCGGTGCACCGACGTATTTGATTGGTTAGACTGAGTGTTTGAACGCTACTTGAACTCCGGGGGACTACAGATGCAAATTGGCAGTATTGTTAAATCTGGCATACTTACATTTGTATTAATGCTCATTAGTATGTAATGTCCCTTTCAAATAAACATTAAACTTAAACTACTCGGGGACAAATTTGATTGGCAAAATTGGTGAAAGTTGATGATGATTGGCCAAAATTGCGGAAAAGTTGCAGTGATTGGACAAAGTTGCACGGTCACTCAAAAGATGTGGCAATGGCCTGATTTTGCATGAATTAGTGCAATCACAATATCACAAAATCCTGGAGGGACTGGTAACTGTGAACAAACAACAAATCTTCCACATGAATTATTGTTTTTTTTATAATAGACAAGAGTCTACGTTCAATTTGTTAAACTTATTTGTTTTTCTACAGATGTAATTCCTGATGCCTGAATGATATCATCATTTGAAGACTTCTGAGGACGATAAGTTTCAGATAGGATTTCAATAAGGCCTGAAAAGAAAGTGTAGAACACAGAAAAAGTGGGCCTCCATTTCTGTCTTTGCCTTGGGCCCCAAATGGACTAAGTCCGCCCCTAATGGAGAACATGGCCCCTGGGAGTTGGTGGTGCTATCGTGCTTGCTCGTGGTTTCTGGAGGGGTGGGGGGTGTTGCTGCAGCCTGCCACCATCTTTGTATATTTCCTGACAAACCACTCACACGCACGCACGCACGCATGCACGCGCGCGCGCACACACACACACACACACACACACACACACGTCTCTCTGTTCTCTTACAGGTGCAAATCAGGCACCTCATGATGAGACCTCTTCAGAAGCAGAAACAGGTTGTGTTTTGTTTTATGTTTGGCGTCAAACTGGGGAAAGACTGAAACCAAAGTGTGTAAAGAAGTTAGTTAAATTTGGAAGAGAAAATGTCATAGTTTGGGGGATGTTTTCTGCAGCAGAAGTTGAGTCTCTTGTACAGCTACGTACATGGCAGAATGAATGCAAATGTTTATGTGAACCTCCATCAGCAACATGCAATTCCTTCACTGCAACTTTCTCCCAATGAGCCTGCAGTTTTCATGCAAGCCAATGTTCCCTGTCACACTGCAAAATGGGTTAAACACTTCCTTGAATCTAACAATATTGAAACAACAATGAAATGGCCAGCACAGTGTCTAGATCTAAACGCCACAGAGAATCTCTAAATAAAATCCTTGGCGACAAAGCAATGGCTAAGAAACCCACTACAGTTACTGAACTGTGGAAGAGACTGCAAGAAGAATGGACCAAGACCAAACGAGAGCAATGTGAGAAACTAGTGATGTCCTGTGAACGCAGATGTGCTGAAGTCATTCAAAACAAGGGCCTCTACACTTCCTATTAATGTCTGAATCCTATAGCGCTAAAAAATAAAAAAAACAGTTTAAAACTTTTCTTCTAACACAGTGGTCACTGTTCTCTAATTTTGCTCACTGTTTGCTTTTTAGTTTTGTTTTGTTTTTTACAAAATAAATGTGTTGAAGTGCCTTGGTTAATAAAAAAAAAAAAAAAAACATGCTAGTACAGCAGTGGTATAGTCGCAGCTGATAGTATGTCAAATTCTGAACAATAAGGAACAACAATATTTAAGAATAACTCAAGTGTGGTGGCACGGGTGGGGGATTCTCCACCCAGAGAAGGCAGCTGGGCTAAGGGGGAACAATGGACTGGGGGAGGAAGTGCCACCAGGGGTCTCAAACGGGACAGTATGGACTATGGACCCCCCGGGGAGAGGAGGAACCACCGGAGCCGCTGGAAGACAGAAGGGTGTGAGCAGCAGCACTGGCGTTATGATGTTAATGTGCCACACAGGTCTTTGTTTCAATCAGTGTATTATGGTCGGCAGTACCGGGTCTCAATGCATGGGATTAAAGGTATAAAAGAGGAATACACAGAGACCCGGAGCTCTTTTTACTGTACGGTTTGTTGGAGATGGAATAAAGTTCATGTGTCATCCTGCTCATTGCCTCGCCTGCTTCCTTTCTCCACATTGGTGACCCGAAGATGTGCCATGGAAAGTGAGCCGAGCACCGCCCCAGAGACTACCTGGAGGGAGAGCACCAGCGCCGCGTGCGCTGTCTCAGTCAAGCTCCCAGACTTCTGGCTTCACAACCCGACCAAGTGGTTCTTGCACATAAAAGCCCAATTCACATTCCACAGGATAACAAGGGACAATACCAAGTATTACTACGTGGTTGCTGCGCTGGATGCATGTGCCACACAACAGGCGATGAGCCTGTTCCAGGAGCCGCTGGCCCAAGGAAAATATGAGGGCGATCCTGGCCAACTCGCTGTGGCTGGTTGCTAAGGACTACCGCGCCCTGCCGCAGGAAGCGGACCGCATCATTTTGGCGACCAGAACTCTCAGCGTACAGGCAGTGGCACCCGCATCCATGAGGGACTCCAGCGAGGTCGAGGAGCCGTTCGTGGTAGCCGGGCTGGACACCAGGAGATGAAGGAACGGGACGATCTGTTTTTATCATTGCCATTTTGGCTCGGATGCCCAGCGCTGCCTGTTGCCATGCCAATTCAAGAAGCCGGGAAGACGACACGTTCGGAATTCAGTTGCAGCTGCAACCGATGGCAACAGGAACAGACTGCTTCATGTCACGGACACACATTCGGGGAGACGGGTTTTGGTGGACCCCAACTCCCAGAAGAGCCTCATCTTCCCGGTCAACGCAGATAGGGTGACAGGAGGCAGCAGTCCAGAGCTCAAGGCTGCCAACGGATCCACCATGAGGACATTTGGCGAGCAGACACTGACGATATGCTTACACAGACACAACTTTCAGTGAGACTTTGTGGTAGCTGCATGTTCCGCCCCCATTTTAGGCACAGATTTTTTATGTGCTTATGGGTTATTAGTCAATGTTGCTAATAGGAAATTAGTGGATGCTGTCTCTTTTACCTCACTGCCCTGTACAGCTCGGGGAGCTGGGTCAACAACATTGGCTAACATTATAGCTCCAGGGGGTAAGTACCAACATTTGTTCACACGGTTTCCAGCACTCACGGTCCTGACTTTTTTGGCTATGATGATGAAATACGGGGTCGAACACTTCATAACGACAAAAGGCCCGCCGGTGTTCGTGCATCCTTGGTGCTTGGGCACAGCTAAACTGGCCAGTGTGCGAGAGGAGTTTGCCAACTTAGAGCAGTTGGGCATTGTCAGGTGCTCCAACATCCCGTGGGCATCCCCGTTATACATGGTGCCTAAAGCCAACGGGTCGTGGTGACCATGCAGCGATTTCCGGCACTTCAATAACGCCATGGAACATGATCATTATCCCATTCTGCACATCCAGGATTTGTCCGTGCACCTGGCTGGGGTGCGTGTTTTTTCAAAAGTGGATCTGGTCCACAGATACCATCAGGTCCTGGTGTGTGCGGAAGTTGTCCCAAAAACAGCGGTAATAACTCCTTTCGGCCATTTTGAGTTTTTACGCATGCTGTTTGGATTAAAAGGCACGGTGCAAACCGGGGACGCGGACATTTGCGTGTTCCAGTCTGCACCTACTGGGCTAAGGCTGGAGAGCAGAGTGGTGCAAGAAGGGTGCCCTCCCTTGCTCTGCGACATTCTCACCGGCCGTCCACGCCCGGTGGTTCCGAGCTCCTGGCGCCGTTGCATTTTTGAGTCGGTTCACTCCCTTTTGCATCTGGGAGTGCGCGCTTCGGTGAAGCTAGTAGGGGTGAAATTCATCTGGCCGCACTTGCGCAAGGACGTGAAGGAGTGGGCTGCAGTTTGCGTCACGTGCCAGCGGGCCAAAGTGCACAAGCACACCAGAGCCCCCCTTGAGCCGTTCCAAATCCCGGCCAGGAGGTTCAACCACGTCCACGTGGATTTGGTGGGACCCCTCCCACTGTTGCAAGGTTTCATACACCTTTTAACAATCGTGGACCATACCATGCGCTGGCCTGAAGTGGACCCGCTGACTTCTACCACGTCCACAGGAGTGGCTTGTGCTTTTTTGTCAGCTTGGGTTGCACGGTTTGGATCCCCATCAGACATCACTTCCGACAGGGGTCCACAATTCGTTTCGGAACTCTGGTCCGCGATGGTCCAGAGCCTGGGGGTCAAAATTCACCGCACTACCGCGTACAACCCCGAATTATGCAAGCTTTTTCGTAGATCGCTTAAAGCAGAGCTCAGCGCTTCGCTCACGGACACAAATTGGGTCGACCGCCTGCCCTGGGTTCTTTTAGGGTTGCGCTCCGCACCTAAGGAGGATTTGGCAGCCTCCTTGGCAGAACTTGTTTTTTCTCAGCCGCTGCAGATCCCCGAGAGTTTGTACCGGAAAATCCTGCGCCTGAGGCTGATCCGCCCGTGCAATTTTTGCACAGTACAGAGGCTTTTAATGTTCCAGGCCCGGCCCACCATTGTTTTCTCTGCACCTTCGTCCTCAAGAGTTTACAGAACACCAGCTTTGTTTTCGTCAGGCACGATGCACACCGGACCCCGCTGCACCCACCGTACAATGGACTGTTCAGAGTGTTGGATCCTGGGGTGAAACATTTTGTGTTAGACTTGGGGGGCATAGAGAAACCGTCTGCATCGACAGGCTGAAGCCTGCTTTTGTGTTGGCAGATGAGCAGGTGGTGTTGGCCCAAGCTCCCCGGCGCAGACATCCATTGTTGGTGGCTCTGCAAGTTGGTGTTCCCTCGGTAGGGACCTGCGCACGTGAAACTGATGTGTCCCCACCCCCTCCCTTTTTCTCTCCACAGACTGATGTGCCCTCCTGTACACCTCGCCACCTGGGTGCTCTGACTGGATCAACGACCCCCCGCTACAGCCGCTATGGGCGCCGGCTCAAGCCCAAAGGATGGGGGGGGGGGGGTTAGTGCCCTTTCTGGGTGTTCGGGCAGGGGGCTGTGTGGCGGCACGGGTGGGGGATTCTCCACCCAAAGAAGGCAGCTGGAATAAGGGGGAACAATGGACCGGGGGAGGAAGTGCCACCGGGGGGTCTCAGATGGGACAGTATAGGCTATGCACCACCCAGGAAGAGGAGGAACCGCTGGAGCTGCTGGAAGAGAGAAGGGTGTGAGCAGCGGTGCTGGCGTTATGATGTTAATGTGCCACGTAGGTCTTTGTTCTAATCAGTGTGTTATGGTCGGAAGTTCCGAGTCTCAATGCATGGGATTAAAGGTGTAAAAGACTGGGATTCCATTCAATCCCTACAACCAGTTATGGACAGTAGAACAAATTTACATTTTTCCTATCTACATTGTTAATGGCATGTAGAATCAGAGGGGTCACTGCCACACACCACTTCTCCTTCCCCTATTCTGTTATGCTGATCGTCAAGCTAGAAGGCGGGAAGTACCATTTTTATATGGTCTTTGGTATGACCCGGCCGGGACTTGAACCCCCAACCTCCTGGTTGTGGGGCAGAGGATCTATCAACTAGGCCACCATTCTGGTAAAGAGGTTGCAGCTGGTCTCATACCTGGGACCTTCTGCTTAGCAGTCTGGCACTTTAACCACTGAGCTATACAGTACATGCCGTTGAATATTTATCATTTGAGAAAGAGTGAAAATTAAAGCAGTTGCAGTGTTGTGGTTATGGTGAATGCAGGAGGTTCCTGGGGCCTCATGTACAAAGACTTGCGTGGATTTTCTACTGAAAGATGACATATGTTTAAATCAAGAAAACGCCGTAAGCAAAAAAAAAAATCCAGATGTATGAAACCATCCATACGCAGGAGTCCAAGCATATTTCCTTTGTATATTTCAATCTGCCTGAAATTGAACTCATGTGAGGAAATACCAGACTCCTCCCTTGACACACCTCCATTTGAATATGCAATTAGATGCAAATAGGTATGCAAATAGATATATACAAGTGCTGCACCTTTCATTCTCCTGTATCCACGATCAAAAATGGATTTAATGGAATTTCACGGAATGTGAGTTGGACGTGCTCCTGAATGAGGTAGAGGCACGTAAAAACATTTTGCTTGGCGCACTGTCCTCCGGCATTAGTGCCGGATACAGGTAATTCAGTAGCCTGCTCACAGCCCTATAAGATTAGTTTATTGTTTCCTTTATTCAGACAGAGATAAGAAGGAGATGTTTATTTAATTTTGGCATGTTTAGACTAACGTCTGCAGTCGTCCTCAGAAGCATCAGTGGATCAGTGTGATTTGGAGCATGTATAGCTCAATGGTTACAGTGCTAGATTTCTAAGCAGAAGGTTCCAGATACGAGACCAGCTGCGATCTCTTTTAGGGACCACAATGGAAATAAGTGTGCACACTTTCTTGTGTCATCCCATTGTTTTTAAATGGATGTTATATGTTTTATACAATGTTATGTTAAATGATGACTAAATCAATCAATCAATCAATCAATTTGTTGATTGATTGATTTGAAAGCAGATCATTTTAGACTCAGCAAGTACATATTTTTTGTCCAAAATGCAAATCTCATCCTTTATAGTTATATACAACTTACATGGATTACACACACTACTAAATGAATGAAGTGCGCCGGGGAACGGGTGAGACTGCTGCATTTCAAACTTTACGCATGTGTTTATTGACATAACTACTGTACACACAGATGCAGTTGGGGGGTTGGTGGAATGCTGTGAAACTGTAGCTTAATCAGCAAAAAAAAGAAAGTCACTTACTCAAACCACTGACTTGTAATGAAGCCTTGAAGACAGGGTGATATCTGGGGGCGCACTGAATTTACTCACCAAGAAGCCACCCATCCACACAGTGCCAGCTTGTAGTTTGTTCCCAATAATGCTGTTCATTAGAATCATTAGGGAAACCGGCTCTCGCTGCAAATTGCACTTTGATGTTGGCCTCTTCAACTGCATTGTATGGGAATATAATGTACCTGGGTGACAGCCGGATAATGCCATCACACGCAGCTGGCATAGCTCAGCTCAGGGTTGACTGGGAAATTCCCGATTGGTCTGCCAGCTCCCTCTGGAATGCCACTGTTTCCAGAAACCCCAGTGTTGTCAGCATCTGCACTGGGACGGGCAGCGCACGGCTTCTGACTGTGCTGCACTCCAAGAGTGGCCATAGCTCTGAGCACAGTTCCACAAGGACTGTCCGTGGAAATCTAAACCGGCTGACAAGTCAGTCATCATCCTGAGCCAGAAAATCTTCTGTCTCTAAATACCCTTTCTCTTCTCACTGTGCGATTTGCAATATTCTCTAATCCTCTGTTGTTAAAGGCATTTTCTGCACTTCGTTGTGCTTGCTTTTATATCCACTCATCTAATTGTGCACACTTGGATGTTTGTTTATCATGTGTCTCTGGTGTGTACAATAATTTTCACCTCATTATCAGTCTCCCAACCTCACCTCTAAGTGTCACCAATGGACCAATATCAGTAGAAACGTACATACGCCAGCCATGAAGTTAGCGTGGGGCTGCACATATTTCCACGGTCATTTCATTCTTGATACATCTGAAACTTTCCATGGAAAAGGACGTACACCATGTTTTTGTGCATAAGTACCCTTTGAACATGAGGCACCTGGATTCTAATCTTGCCCAGGAGGTCTTGTTCTTCTAAACAACAACTGCAGTATAGCATTGCTCTTCTGTACACTTTAATGCAGCACTATGTTAGATTTTCACCTCAAGATAATGTTTGCAAGATTATTTTGATGGTACACCAAAATCTGACTGCGTGAATGTCACTTCATCCATAGCCTGAGTGGGCCCACATTGCCTTCAACAACTCAATCACTCAATGCGTCTGTTTGTGGATGTGTGTATCTGTCTGTCTGCCTGTCTGTCTGTCTGTCTGTTTCAGCTCGCCTGGTCAAAATTAAGTGGAACTAAAGGCTTGTATCATTGTATCGCCATATTTTCTCGACTTTTAATTTGCCAGAATTCTGAGATAAGGCTTTGTTTTTGAAATACAAATTTAAATCACCTGTACCATCAATGGTACTGAGGAAAAAGGTATTGTAATAACTATGCCCAAGCACTAGAGGCAGAAGTGAGACTTTTTTACAGCACAATACAGCATGTTTTTTTTTACAGTACGTGGAGCTAAACTGTTATAGAATACCGGTTACTAAAAAAAAAAAAACCCAACACATATTCAGCAACTACACTGTTTATTCATCACATCAATTGTTTTCACACTGGTTTTGCTGTTTAGTGTTGCAGAGGAAGGATGAGGTAGAACTAGTTAAAAACATGCTAAAAACTCCAAGTCCCAACATTCCTCACCTGCAAATGGTCGCAGTGAACTGCGCATGCACCCGGAAACTCCCAACACAGGGATGTACTGAGTAATCCGCCATTACTGAGTGAACAAATGTCCATCTTTTTGCCCATCTGTTTTCTTCCTCTGCCATTAAACAGCAAAAATTCCTGTTCATCTTGATTGCCATTGCATTCACGTACCTCCGTCGCTTCCGCCATTTAGTGCTCTTTTTTTGTGTTTGGATTGCAGCTGTTCAAATCAGTTTGGTGGCTCTTGGCTGCCGCCAACATTACAGGCATGTGAACAGCAGATTATTTTCACTGCGCAGGTGTGTACTCCGAAACTACTGGATGTATTTGGATGAAATTTTTAACGGAGGTGGTCCTTGGCCTAGAGAGGAACCCATAACATTTTGGTGATGATCCCAGAACACATATGTCCACCAATGCTTTTATCTTCTCACAGTGTGTTAGCAATAATACTCCAAAACTACTGGATGGATTTGAATGAAATTTTTATCAAAGGTGGTCCTTGTGCAGGAGAGGAACCCATTTCATTTTGGTGATGATCTGAGAATGCATACCTCCGCCAAGGCTCTGGCACCGAGGCATCAGCACCTAGGTGCTTTCATTTTTTTTTTTTTTTTGGTATCATTACTGAGCACAGAGTAGATGTGGCCTTAGTCTGTGGCCTCGGCCCCAGCAGTGAATCACAGGGCACGACTTTAGCCACGAACAACAAAAAGCCCTGTGGTTGGCTGTTGGGACTGGGGTCATGATTGCCGTGGTTGTAGTTTTTTCAGCATTCCTACAAGGAACAAGAAAGTTACATAGTGCTACTTTAAAAACTAAGGTGTAGCAGACCTTAGGTTTTAAATGCTATTGCTGAGCAATACAAGACCTTGAAGTCCACACCTACTTGGAACTCGATGATCACCGCTTGTGACTATATTTTTAACTTTGAAATTTGTAAAATAAATCCAGTCCTGCTTTACAGATTTGCAATTCCTTTCAAAAAACGGAAGGCAGGGTAATTTTGGGCAAGTAATGTGGTTAAAAAATCTGACTTTTGAATAGGGTTGTATTAAACAAGACTTAAGAATTAAACTAAGGGTTAGGGGTCTGGACGCCATGGCGACTGCAGCTTAACACTGAAGCTCTCAGACCCAATCCAGGATAACACCTTGAAAATCAAACTTAACGGATTTTTGGAGGAGTGAAAATCAAAAGACAAAATCATCATGTCTAAAGGAAAACAGAAGAAACTGAAATTCTCCAGGCCAGGACACGTATCGGCCGGAGAATCTGAACTGGAAGATCTCCATTCAGAAGACGAGGAACTGGTGATAGCTAACAAAAGGGTTAGCCTGAAATCACTATTTGAGGAGCTACGACGATTTCGCCGAGAAGTTACGGCCGAATTTCGGGAATTCAGAGAAGAATTGAAAAGGACAAACAGCAGAGTGGACCAGGCCGAGAACCGAATCTTGGAAACAGAGGATCGAATAAAAGTGCTCGAAGATTCTGTGCTAGACCTACGCAAAAGACAAGCAGCTATAGAGGCTAAGCTAACCGACCAAGAAGGAAAACAAAGAAGAGACAACATAAGAATTCATGGTCTGATAGAAGGAACCGAAAATGGTTTTAACTCAATGGCAGAATGCGTGGAATCCTTACTAAGAGAGAAATTGGATATTCCACAAACCACCGACTTGAAGATAGAAAAGGCACATCGTTCATTAGCCGCTAGGCCGGCGGCGGAAGCGCCCCCACGTTCGGTGTTGGTAAGATTTTCCAATTTCAAAATAAAACAAGAGGTTGTAAGACTGGCCTGGCAGAAAAAAGGATTTATGCACCAGGAGAGAAAAGTCTACGTGGAACACGATTACGCCCCGGAGGTCCTTAAAAAGCGCAGGGAATACAATGACGCGAAAAAGGTGTTAAGAGAGAAGAAATTGCGCTTTCAGACACCATTTCCTGCGAAGTTAAGGGTCTTCTACGGCGATGAAACGTGTCTCTATAATTCGGCGGAAGAAGCAACAGCTGACATGGCGAAAAGAGGGCTCCCGGTAACGGTATTTAAACCCGCAGCAGACCCGAGTGAGAAGATCAAAGCGCAAACATGGACAACACAAAGACCCTCAAAATCCACGGACCAGCAGCGGGAAACCCAGCACCAGAGCGTCGCGGATAAACTATCCGTTTTCAGGTTGGAATAGCGACCTTTTTTTTTTTCCCTTTCTCTTGAATCAATCCGCACATCCAACCCCCCTCATACAAGGTAACAAACTTTAAAGGAGATGCATATTCAGCATGTGGTAAAACATTTCATGGAACAATCATATTATTTGAAACAAATAAGTCTTTGTAATAAAAAAAAAAAAAAAAAAACTTGTTAAAATAGAAATGTGACAATAATCCACATGTTCTCCTCATACTAACAAATACTGTTTTTGCGTGAATGTTTGATGTGATGGGGGTGGGAGGGTGCACACAATTTCACAGGGTTTAGGCATAAAAGGAAAAAAAAAATCATTACAAGTTTGGATTGGGTTCTGAAACTCACGTTAAAAGCATGGGACTACTTTCAGTGGCAAGAGAGGGCCCTCAACACGTAACAGAGTTTGAGGAATTTCCCTCAGGGCCTTCACTCCATCAAGGCTCTTACAGGGTCTTTAAAAAGACCTCAGCTCAGGAAGTTCTTATGACAGCTTTTTGTTTTAAAGTTTTTTACACTATGTTCTTAATGTTTTTCTTGTTTTTAATGTTCTTTCAGTTTCTGAGTAGCACAAAAGAGGGCCACCACACAGTTATACTAAACAAAACAACACAATGGAGAAACAGGGTGTAACCAAAATAATTTCATATAATGTAAAAGGAATCCTGAATCCAGTTAAAAGATCCAAGATTCTAGGCAAAATGAAAAAAGACAAAGCAGGAATAATATTTTTACAAGAAACCCACCTAACAGACGTGGAACACAATAAACTCAGTAGACAAGGGTTTAAAATGATCTCTTCATCTTCATATAAATCAGGGAGGAGGAGGGGAGTAGCGACATTGATATCAACCAAAATTACATTTGAAAAAAAATCAGAACACAAAGATAAAGAAGGGAGATACAGTTTGGTAACTGGGCGGCTAGAGGGAGAAGATATCACCCTGCTGAATGTGTATGCTCCCCCAGGGGCTAACTGGAAATTTTATAAAAATGTATTCGACCTAATGATAACTAAAGCTCAAGGTTTAGTGATATGTGGTGGGGACTTCAATCTTAGACTGAATCCATACTGGGATGCTTCTGGTAATTCCCCACATCAAAATAACACCCAAAACAGGAAGACTCGGATGCTACTAAAAGAATTGGGAATCTGTGACGTGTGGAGGGAACTCAACCCCAGTGTAAAAGACTATACATTTTACTCAACTCCACATTCATCTTACTCAAGGATTGACTATTTTTTTATGTTTAATAGAGACATTGGAAGAGTAAAAACATGTAAAATAGGACTGATGGATCTCTCCGACCACAGTCCGATCTACATGGACTTAAATATCCAAAAATACACAAATAATACATTTTCTTGGAGGTTAAACTCAAATGTCCTGAAAGGACCATTGAAAGATGAATTGGAATCAGATATTCTCAGATATTTGGAAGATAACGATAATGGAGAAGTATCCCCTTTAATACTGTGGGATGCATGCAAAGCTGTAATAAGAGGAAAGATTATTGCAAAACTGGCAACCCAAAAGAAACTAAGACAAGAAAAACTATCCACATTAGAGTCAGAACTTAGGAACCTAGAAAAAGAACACAAAGGCAACACTCATTCTACTGACTCGCTCAAGATTAAGGAAATTAAAAACCAAATAAATGAGATCTACACAATAGAAATCCAGAAGAAACTTACATTTCTGAAACAAAAATACTATGAAGCAGGCAGTAAATCGGCAAAATTGCTAGCCTATAAATTGAGGAAACATCAAACAGAAAGAGCAATCTACAAAATCAGAGACCCAGTATCAAAGGAAATAAAATTCAGAATTCAGGATATTCTTAAAAACTTCGAGAATTACTATAAGAACTTATACTCCCACAAAAAACATAAAAACGCATCCGAGGCATTCCTAAACACATTAAACCTTCCCCAACTTACGGAGTCACAAAATAAAACACTACTGTCAGAAATACATCCTAAAGAATTGGAAAAAGCAATTATGAAACTTAAAGCTAACAAATCCCCAGGAGCAGATGGCTATACAGCAGAGTGGTACAAAACCTTTAAACAGCAACTATCTCCTCTCCTCCTGAAAACATTTAATTATGTCCTCCACACAGGGGAAATCCCCCCCTCCTGGAGAGAAGGGGTCATTGCAGTTATACCTAAACCTGAAAAGGATAAACTAGAGTGCTCCAACTACAGACCAATCAGTGTACTAAATCAGGACTATAAGCTTTTTACCATTATCCTTGCCAAAAGGTTAGAAAATATACTGACAGACCTAATTCATTTAGACCAAACAGGTTTTATAAGACAAAGACAGACACAAGACAACATTCGACGCACTTTACACATAATTCATCATATAAAAAAATATAACTTAAATGCAGTCATATTGGGATTAGATGCTGAAAAAGCATTCGATTCGGTTGACTGGTCTTTTCTATATAGAATCTTATCCAGTTTCAATTTTCATAACAACTTCATTAGAACTATAAGATAAGATAAGATAAGATAAGATAAGCCTTTATTAGTCCCACAACGGGGAAATTCCAGGATTGCAACAGCACAGGGATAGCAACACTCAGAGCAACAATCAGAAGGCAAGAAAAAAAACAAGCAAGCAAGAGCAGCTAATATACATATGTACATATTACTATAAAATATATATATACACACACACACACACAGACACACAGTGCAGAGCATTGTAGCTGGATGGAATAAATATATGAATATATGAACACACAGTGCAGAGCATTGTAGCTAGATGGAATAAATATGCAAGTATATAAACACACACAGTGCGGAGCAATGTAGCTAGATGGAATAATATGTAGATATATAAAAACACAGTGCGGAGCATTGTAGCTAGATGGAATAAATATATAGATATATAAATATAAACACACCCAGTGCTGAGCATTGTAGCTAGATGGAATAAATATATAGATATATAAATATAAACACACCCAGTGCAGAGCATTGTAGCTAGATGGAATAAATATGTAAATATATAAACACACACAGTGCAGAGCATTGTTGCTAGGTGGGATGAAACAGCATAACCGTCTATTTAGTTATCCTACATGGTATGATTATGTGCCCATACATATTCTCACCCTCCATAGCGACCGGTATGTTCCTAGTTGTATGCCGGAGAGGACCATTGTGTAAGTCTATTGCATCTTTTGCATTCAAAAAAAACTATTAGTTTGTTACGTCTTTTTGCTATCTCTGCGAGCAGCCCTGCTTAGGTTGTACAGTCTGACAGCCGTTGGTAGGAAGGACCTACGAAACCTCTCGGTTGTGCACCTGGGATGATGTAGTCTGCTGCTAAATGAGCTCCTCAGTGCATCCAGTATGTCCTGCATAGGGTGGAACTCGGACTCCAGCAGAGATGACAGTTTAGCCACCGTCCTTCTCTCTCCTATCTCCTCCATCGGATCAAGGCGTTGCCCCAGGACAGAGCTAGCTTTCTTAATCAGTTTGTTCAGTCTCTTCCTATCGGCTGCAGTAATGCCACTGCCCCAGCAGACCACTCCAAAAGTGATGGCTGATGCCACCACCGTGTCATAGAATGACTTCAGCAGCGCCCCTTGTACACCAAAAGACCTGAGTCTCCTCAGCAGGAACAGCCTGCGCTGTCCCTTCTTGTAGAGTGCGTCAGTATTGTGTGACCAGTCTAGTTTATTGTTCAGATGAATACCCAGGTACTTGTAGGATGTCACCATCTCGATGTCTGTTCCCTGTATATTTACTGGTGCTGTGAGGGGCTGCCCATGCCTGTGGCAGTCCACCACCAGCTCCTTAGTTTTCCTCGCGTTGATCTGGAGGCAGTTCCGATGGCACCAGTCCACAAAGTCCTGGATAAGCCCTCTGTACTCAGCTTCATCTCCGCTGGAGATGAGACCAACGATCGCAGAGTCATCAGAGAACTTCTGTAGATGGCAATGTGTTGTGTTGTGTGAGAAGTCCGCAGTATAAAGAGTGAACAGGAAGGGAGCCAGCACCGTTCCCTGGGGGGCCCCCGTGCTACTGATGATCGTGTCGGAAACACAGTCCCGGGTTCTCACAAACTGAGGCCGGTTCGTGAGGTAGTCCAGGATCCATGATGACAGGTGCTGGTCCACCCCTGCGCGCAGCAGCTTGTCCTTCAGGATCATCGGTTGGATGGTGTTGAAAGCACTGGAGAAGTCAAAGAACATGATCCTCACCATATTCCCGGGCTTCTCCAGGTGGGACAGAAAACGGTGAAGGAGGAAGATCACCGGCATACAGGCATTATATAAAAAACCAACAGCTAAAATAAGGATTAACGGTAATTTATCATCATCTTTTGAACTGGAAAGAGGATGTCGTCAGGGCTGCCCCCTGTCTCCACTGCTCTTTGCAATCTTCATAGAACCTCTGAGCCAATGGATAAGACAAAACCAAAAAATTCAAGGTATTACACTTGGTCAGAAGGAACATAAAATAGCACTCTTTGCTGATGACATTTTAATATACCTAGGGCAGCCGGACACTTCTTTACCAGAACTAACCTCAGTTTTTTCAGAGTATGGAGATTTATCGGGGTACAAATTAAACATGCATAAAACCCAAGTTTTAACATTCAACTATGACCCAAATCATTATTCACTAAGCAAACTCAAAACTAACTGGGAGTCGGAATCTATGAAATATCTGGGGGTCAATATCCCGAAACAACTCAACAAAATTATATCACTAAACTATGATCCACTGGTGACAAAAATAAAATCTGACCTAGCAAGATGGAATATGATACCATTCTTGGGTACTGCACAAAGAATTGAAGCAGTCAAAATGAATATACTTCCACGTCTTCTATACCTTTTCCAAACAATACCGGTAGAACCTCCCAAAAAAACATGGCAGGAGCTGGACAGATGGATCTCAAGATTCATATGGCAGGGCAAGAGACCTAGAATCAGATATAGAACCCTACAGCTAAACAAAGACAAAGGTGGGCTCGCGCTGCCAAATATCAGGGACTACTTTAAAGCCGCACAAATTAAAACTTTAGTAGAGATATGTAACCCAGTCTACACTGCACAATGGAAGGAGATCGAATGCCAAATAACAAGTGACATCCCCCTACAGGCGATAATAGGGAACAATGCCTTACCTAAGCTTTTGAATAACACTAACCCGTGGATAGAGACCCCGCTAAAAATTTGGTTTAAGATAGTCAGACAGAATCAAACTAAAGAGCCCTATCGACTTCTGCAATGGATCGCCTATGATCAGGACTTTACTCCTAATAAAACAGACACCAGATTTAAAAAGTGGAAGGAGAAAGGGCTGATAAAATATTACGATTTTTTTAAAGGGCAAATCTTAAGAAGTTTTGAAGATTTGAAAAAACAAGGCCTAATAAATCAAGACCTTTACAGGTTCTTCCAGCTTAGACACCACATAAACAATATACTTAAAAAGGAGGTTTTGGAAAGGGCCCAGTCAGGTGTTCTGAAGGTCTTCTTAATGGCATATAAAGGGATCCCAGGGATCAGATACATTTCTAAAATATACCAAGGTCTTCAAGACTTAAAAGGAGACAACACATCTTATATAAAAGAGAGATGGGAAAAAGAGGGGAATTTCACTTTACAACTGGAAATATGGGAAAAGCTAAATAAACAGCAATGGAAAAGTACCTCATCCCTGCAGTGGAGAGAATTTGGATGGAAAAACTTGGCAAGATTTTTCAGAACACCTGCACAAAACAAATTTACCCATAAGGGATTGAACTGTTGGCGCCTGTGTGGTGAAAAGACTGCAAATCATTTTCATGTGTTTTGGTCATGCCCAGTTATCCACCAATATTGGACCAAGGTACAGACAATATTGGGGAAAATATTCAAAATTACAGTTCCCTTTTCTTTTGTAACTTTGTATTTGGGTTTACTACCGGACTCACTGGAAAGACGAGGAGAAAAATACTTATTCAATGTTTTAATATTGGCAAGCAAAAAAGCTCTAACTAAAAAATGGATGTTGAAGGACTGTCCTACACCTGAAGATTGGACTAACGTGATCCAAGACATTTACTCGATGGAAAAGTTGACATTCGCACTGAGACAGGACATGGATGGGTTCATGAACTTTTGGCAACCCTGGACCGCATATGTGTCTTCCATTAGAACTAATCTTTGACAAATACCATTTCAATAATGGTTCCGCTCTTTGTTCCAACGCTACTCAGATGCTCTTTTACCTTTATTTACTTACTTTCTCTTTTTGTTTTTTACTGGTTTGTTTGTTTTTTTTATTTGTTTTTTGTTTTTTTTCTCTTTAATTTCACTTTTTCTTTCACTTTAAAAAAAAAAAAGGGGTGTTGTAAGAATTAATCTTCCAATGTTGTCAGATATCAGAAAATAAGGGAGCATGTGATGAAAATGTAAACAATGCATTGCTGTAACGACCTGTATACCCTTTACAAAAACTTAAATTAAAAAAAAAAAAAAAGAATTAAACTAAACACTGAAACTATAAACTCTTCAAATCACTCTCAGAAGGTATACTTGAGACATGTTAACATTTGTGTCACATTTCACTCACATGTATACGCTGAACATTTGAATACAGTGCAGAAAAATGAATTGATGGATATTGTATTATCAATTTAGTGAAAGCCATTTAAATCTCTGCTTTTGACTTTCACCCTAAAAATAGGATGGTGGAAACGATGGATTCTTATTCATGGATACAGAGAAATAATAGTAGAAGCATCTAGAACAGGATGCTTACAGGTGACTGCAGAGATCCAGTTGACCTCACCTGTTCTTTTCCCCTTGAACGCCTGCCCAATGGAATCAATGATCTCCTGATGCAACTCTTCTGTGCACTCTTGCATGACTACCTCAATGGGCTTTGCTCTCCGGGAAAGAAAATCTGCATCTCGGTTTACTGATCCAGGCCTATATTTGAGAGTGAACCTATAGTCTGCCAGTTCTGCTACCCAACGATGTCCCGTGGCATTAAGCTTTGCTGATTTGGTGACATACGTAAGAGGGTTATTGTCACTATATACAGTGAAATGTGGTGCATGGAACAAGTAGTCCCGAAAGCACTCTGTTATAGCCCACTTTAAAGCCAGGAACTCTAATTTGCCAGAGTGCAATCTGTAGTTCCTCTCTGCTGCTGTCAGGGTTCTGGATCCATATCCTATGACTCGAAGAGACCCCTCTTGCCGTTGATATAGCACTGCACCTAGCCCTCCTTCTGAGGCATCCACGTGCAGGACAAAGGGTTTCTCCAGGTCTGGGTAGGCCATGATAGGAGGGTTTGTCAGTTGGTCAACTATACTGTTAAGTATTCGTTGGTAGGTCTCAGTCCACTCAACTGGATAGGATGGTGGCAACTGAGTGGGTTGATGACCAGTTCCCTTTTCCTTTTGATTGTTCTTCTGAGCTGCCTTTGGTTTGGCTAGCAGCTCATACAGGGGCTTGGCCATATGGGAAAAGTCTGGTATGTAGGGTCTGTAGTAACTGAGAAAACCCATCAACTTTCTCACCTCCTGAACAGTGGTTGGTACCTCGTGTCTCAGAGCCTACACTGCCTCGACTTCTTTGGGGTTCATTGTGTATCCCTCCTCAGATATTATGCGACCCACATAACACACCTCCCGTTTGAAGAAGTCACACCTCTTTGGTCTTAACTTCATGCCACACTGTTTTTGTCGCTGTAACACTTGCTATATTTTGGATGTGTTGTTCAAAACTGTGACTGAATACCAGTACGTCATCCAAATATGTCACACAGATTTCATCCCTGAGATCCCCCAGGCATCCCTCCATGTAGCGCTGAAAAGCAGCCAGGGCATTGTTCAGTCCGAAAGGGATTCTGACCCATTCATAAAGTCCCCAAGGACTTTATGAATGGGTCAGCCATAAATGCTGTACAAGGCCGACTTCTCTCACTCATGAAGCCCTGATGGTATGCCTTCCCCTGGTCAAGCACAGTGAACCAAGAATTTCCTCCCAGGTTTTTGAGGATTTCTTGAATCCTTGGGATGGCGTGACAATCAGGCAGTGTCTTCCCATTTAATAGTCTATAGCAGGGGTGGGCAGTGAGGGCCATTCCACTGCAGGTTTTTTGTTCCACCCAGTCTCTTCAGCAGGTGTGTGCTCTGACCAGCTTCAAGGATTGCTAATCATTGAAAACACCTGCTGAAGAGACTGGGTGGAACAGAAAACCTGCAGTAGAATGGCCCTCCATGGCACATGATTGCCCACCCCTGGTCTATAGTCTACACATAGGCGGAGACCTCCATCTTTTTTCCTGACACATACTACAGGCGAAGAGTATGATGAGCAGGATTTTTGGATCCAGCCTCTGTTGAGTAGATCTTGTAGGTGTGTTTTTACTTCTTGGTAGAGGTGTCAAGGTATTGCATTGTATGGTTTCTGCACAGGGATGTTATCTTTTAGCTGTATGTCCATTTCCAAGTCTTTTACACACCCAGTGTCCCAGTCATCCCTTGCAAAGACATCACACTCCTCTCTCAGCATCTGCTGTACTCTTCGGACAGATGACTCAGGTCCACAGGTGGATCCCAGGGTTCGCCTTGTGATGTATGGCTGGACTGCTCTATAGGGGGTGTGATATTGCTGGGAGATGACCGAGGTTCCTGGCCCTCCACAGGTTTTATCTCCAGTGGGTAGATTGCATCTACACTATATAGCCAGCCAAGTGTTGTGCGGCCACACAGCATGATATCATTGTCAGTTTGGTTCTCAACAGTCACTGTTATTCTTTTTCTGCCCTCTTGTGGTAGCTGGATTAACTGCTCTCTGATGGCCAACCCTGTGGGCCATGGTGCTTCCAGATTTGGTTCCAGCACTACCTGTGATCCAGTCAGCATTCTCTTGTTCAGGTGACCACAATCCACCCCCATGGTTTTCCTTCTTGGTATGGTCACAGGTCGTTTGCCTAGTCTGGCTATATGGGGTCTGCTTTCATTCTTTTACCTCTTCAGGATGGACAAGATAGCTCTAGCGGTTCTGCGCCCTACTTCAAGTGCCGAGGACAATCTCTGCACCATGTGACCAGATGGGAAACAATTTTCAGGTGTGTCATTTGTCAGTGCCAATTCCTCAATTACATTAAACCCTATGATGGGGCATTCAAGTTTACTGGTGGAAACCAGAATTGGAACAAGAACTGGTTTATCGCTCATTCCAGACACAGTATTTTTAAACAGGGTAAATTCAATTCCCATCCATCCCTCATATGGAATGTCGGTTCCGTTTGCTGCTGAGAGGTCTAATACACCTTCTTCAAGTAGCTCTGCTACTGGTCTCACCTCAGCTCCCGGCAGGTGTCTCTTTTTCCAGTCTTCTCCGACAATTGACACTTGTGAGCCAGTGTCCCATAAAACTGCAGTGTCAGCACCACCCAGCGAGGCTCGAACGAGGCATCTCTTCCCCATCAGCTTGGCAGTTTGTTGTTGTTTACCAGTTAGAGGTGCTTTTAGGTTAAACTGGTTACATTTGTCTGTCCTCTCCTCGGGACGTAGTAGGGATTCAATCTTATTGGTGGTGGCTGAGATGGTTCTTGTACGACAACCAGCAGCCCAGTGCTCTGTACTGCCACATTTGTAGCAGTGGTTACACTTCCCTTCGGGGTCGGACACCTGGCACTGCTGACAATGGCCACGGTTACATGGGCATCTGATTACAATTCAGATCAGAATTTTACTGTTTACATGGATCCTGAAAAAGCTGATCCGATTAGGACGTGCATTTCCATGTGTCACACGTTTGAAAGGAATAAATCATTTTGACATGCGCACTTCGACATTTCGACATTCCGAAAATAGTATTAGAAGAAGCAACTTCCGGTGTTAGCAAGCCCCGCTTCGTGTCGAAATTGACCTGTATTGTGTTATTCAGACTGTACTTTTGCTTCTGCTGGTCTCTGTAATGAAGCTACAAGTACATACTTCTGCATATGACGAACAGAGGGAGACAGCAGGATGATACAGACCAGTTTTGTTTTACTCCCGCTATGTTTTCCGCTAGCTGCTGCTAAGGCGGAAATACGTCACATCAACATGTGGCTGGTGTACAGACATGCGCAGTAAACATATTTTCTGCCCTACGTTCGGAATAAGTGTTTTTATGCGCACCATTCGGATTAACAATTGGCATAACCCACCCCTTTCAATCGGAATTAAATTTTGATCCGAATGAGCGTGATCGGGTTAGAATATTCAGATTGGCGTGTATGGGTAACCCCCACAACAGCCACGGACAAGCAGAGCGCTCAGCTGGGGCAATTAGCAGAGCAATGAGATGTGTGTAGTGAGATCAATAGGCAGCCTCGCTTTGTCTAGTTCAGGCGCCAGTATTCCGCTGTTATGTATGACTTCCTGCTCTGTACTCAAATGCAAATGTCCCATGCCTTCCTGCAGTTTCTTTGATGATAACATGCCTTTCATGTATTGTCTGTAGTGGGGTATAAAAACTGCATTACTCTGTAACTCTCTCTCTCTCTCTCTGACCACTACTTCTGACGACACACATTCTGTGTCTCCTCACGAGAGCCTGAGGACCCGCTCCAACCCGCCTGCACAGGGCTGGAGTGAGTTCTATAATGGCGGGATGAATGATAATAAACACCCTCAAAAACTCTCAGTTCACTGCATATTATCCTTCCGCCACATTGGTGACCCCGAGAAAGCACACACTTTGTGCAACGCAACCTTCTGGTCTGAACAGCTACACTGGTGACCTGACGACAACGAACGCAGCACCCGGCGGTGATTCTCCGACGACAAGCAAACGCAGCAGCCTGACGCAAATGATCTGCCCTCCCTTCTGCTACAGGGAGACCTCGACGCAGAGCCACCACCAGGCGAAACTCTCCGGAGATCACCCACGACCGGGAAAGCTGCAGAACGCTTCATGGTGAGATCTGCACGCCTGAGATCTGCACATCCACGCTGGGACCGGCCGCTCTCACAGCTCCTCCACACGAGAGCGGACGCACCTCGTCCTCTCTCCATGACGGCGACCTCCAGGGCCGACGGAGAACGCAGCGCGTGGACCTGAACGCACCATGACCAAACTACAGCAACAGCTCAACAGGGATGGCCATCGGCGCCGACGACGCTGATCTCCAGCAAGCTCCCTGACCCTGACTCGCCTCTACAGCGGACCTGCCATGCACCGAACCCCGCACGCACACCGGGGGGTTATGAGGACAGCGCACCATGCACGGGACAATACCGGCTCCACACAGACCGCCATCGTCCTTCGCCGCTGCACACAGAACCTTCAGGGCTGCTCACACACCTGAAGCACGCACGCAGCTTGCTCACAGGATTTTGTAATGGTCTCAGCCACGGCGCACAAGGGAATTCAGCCGTCAGCTGTCCCCGAGGACTTTAGGACTGCGCGCGCACCTAAAGTCAACACGCCAAGTCCCACACTGCTGCAGCTCCTTTTTTTCTTCATGGCCGCGAGAAGAGTCAGAGACTAATTTTTCTTCTTACAGCTGCTGTGGACCTCCGCACGTTCAACGGGACAGCCCCTCAACATCGCGGATCCACAGGCAATTTTTGCGCAGCCCAGACAATTTCGCCGTCCCGGGCTGGCACTTGCTACCCCCACCCCCCTCCCTCCACCGCCGCCTGCAGCGAGCTTCCCCCGCAGCTCGCTCCCAAAGCCGGACTATTGAGGCCTCAGCTTCCCGCTGAGCCCTCTGGGGGGGAGTGTATGGGTAACCCCCACAACAGCCACGGACAAGCAGAGCGCTCAGCTGGGGCAATTAGCAGAGCAATGAGATGTGTGTAGTGAGATCAATAGGCAGCCTCGCTTTGTCTAGTTCAGGCGCCAGTATTCCGCTGTTATGTATGACCTCCTGCTCTGTACTCAAATGCAAATGTCCCATGCCTTCCTGCAGTTTCTTTGATGATAACATGCCTTTCATGTATTGTCTGTAGTGGGGTATAAAAACTGCATTGCACTGTAACTCTCTCTCTCTCTGACCACTGCTTCTGACGACACGCATTCTGTGTCTCCTCACGAGAGCCTGAGGACCCGCTCCAGCCCGCCTGCACAGGGCTGGAGTGAGTTCTATGATGGCGGGATGAATGATAATAAACACCCTCAAAAACTCTCAGTTCGCTGCATATTATTCTTCCGCCACAGTGTGTTTACATGAAGCATTTTTATTCCGATCAGGCTTTTAATCCTGTTACTTGTGTCCATGTAAACATGTCTGATGTTCATCTGTCTGGGCTGTCGCCGATATTTTCTGTTTGCTGCTCATGCACTTTCATGACTTGGGGCTTAGGAGTCTGGCTGAGGCTTGCAATGTGCATAGCGAGGTTTTGGATAGTCTCACAAATAGCTTTATCGCTTCCTCGACCTTCTCCATCAATGTGTCTCGCTTATGTGCTTCACCGTGTTTGTTTTTACTGTTTGATTTGTGTCTGGAGCTTTCTTTTTCAGTCTCTTCATTTTACTCAGTTACAGCTTTCACTTTTATTGTCTTTGTTTTTAAGGTGGTTGACAATTTGTTCTTTCTCTCCATTTCCAGGCTGTTTGCTGCTGTCATTTTTTCCAACAGAACTTCATCCTTTACCTTCGGGTCTTGTAAGTATGACTTTACATCTGCTTGGATGGAGTCATCATGGATGCCAGTGAGTACTGTTTGGAGAAACTGATTTTGTATCAACTCGAGGCTGTACTTTAGCGCTGACTCCCCTCTTTCTGAAGCAAGAATGACTTGTTGCCTCAGGTCCATGGCTCACACCAAAAACTGAATTGGCATTTCCCGTGGCTCTTGAACTGCACGTGTGAGGGAGTGATACAACTCTGTAGCATCTTTTTCAATATAATGAGTCCTTAATATCTGTCTGAGAGCCTTTAGTGTCAAATCAACTCTGCTCTCCAGGTAACTCTTCAGTTTTGTTCCAGGAACTATGGCCTGAATAACAGCTTCAACAATTTCTCCTTCATCATATCCCCTTTTTAATGCTCTTTGGATCTGCCTTTCCAGACTGGTATAGCCAAGTTTATCTTTTTGATTTGGCCCTCCAATTTGTCCAACTATCTTTAAGTCTCTTCTGTAAAGTGGGTGCACAAATGCTGGGCTTGGGCCAGTGTTTGATCCAGTGTGACTCGGGGCAGTCCTGGTTTCCCTCTCCTCATTTGAGTTATGAGGTGTGCCAACTTTGTCCACCAGGGGGTGCTCGTGCACTTCTTTTGACTGGAAGCCCTTGTGATCGTCATTTTTCTCCATCAATTTATCAATCTTATCATTCAGGTCCATTAACAGCGACAGACCCTCATCTTCCAGTGAAGTGACATCTTCTCCTTCTAGATACTGTAGGATTTATGAGGATTTAGCCTCCTCAACTTACGAGGTGAGTCTCTGTCACTCTCACACACAATACATTAAGTGTTTCACAAACATTATTTCACTCCTTTGCTGCTAGTATAAGCAATTTTCCTTCAATCTCCACCATCAAACTCTCCCAGGCTGGTGATATTTGTTGTGCCCCAGTCATGACAGCAAGCTTTTACCTTCACTCCAAGGTAGTCTGTGGGCATTAGCATGCTAGGCTAGAGGCCATCTTGTCTCTTTTGTAGTGTGGCCCAACCGCTGGTGCGCACCGTTTTTTGTTTTTTTTCCACGTACCTCCAGCTTTCCGTTGACAAACTATACCAACCGGGCAGAAACACCAAGTTTATGTTGCACCCTCAGAATGACAGGACTCAGTCTTCTGTTTGGCAACTCTATTACTCCCGGTTCTGCGTTTTTTTTGTAATCGTTTGTCTGAGCAGCTGGGTCTGAAAAATGGCGACTACACACTTTTTCCATTCATCAGAAGAGAACATACAAAACAGTAGCACAGTGATAACATATTGTCGCTTAACAGACCTCACTCTCTCTCTCTGTCTCAGCAATTAATTAACTCAGAATTATACATGCAAAATGTGATAGGATTGATACAAGACCAGATTAAAACATATTCCTCAGCATCACAGCATGCCGTCCTCACAGCACAGACCTGTCATAGATTTCTAGGGCACAACAATCACTTCAACAAAAACCAAGAGTTAGCAAGTCTGGAGTCCAAGCAATGAAACAAAATTGAAGTCGGGCATGCGCACACAGCGACCGGCAGTGGGTGAAAAAGTTTGGCATCTTAGTCTCTGTTTTTACGCACTTTAATGTGTTTTAACGTAATTCTCTGTGCCGTTTTTGTCCTTGAATTGTTTGTGAACTATAAAACGAAGAGGTCTTTGGTTCGATCAGTATGGATTTTCTTCTTGTTATTACACTGTGGCTTCTTTCTTACTGGCTCTTTGTCTGGGACGTCAGCGCGGTCACGTTGGTAAGAATGCAGTACTCCACAGACATGTTACTACAGCTAAATATGGATAATCCAGCGTCTGTGTTTGAGTTTGTGCCGCAACTACCAGATTTTATTTTAAGAGACTTTCATGGACACAGCAATGAAAAAAGACACAAAAGGAGGAAACACGGAAAGCGTGGAGGTGTAAGATTAAACCTGAGGAGACGTCAGCTTTACCGCATTCCTCTTCCTTCCATTATTATGGGGAACGTACAATCCCTGAGAAATAAAGTGGATGAAATTCAAGGAAATGTCCGATATCAGAAGGATTTCAAGAACTGCTGTGTCATGGCTTACACGAAGACGTGGCTTAAGGAGCATGACCGGGACCTGGACCTGAGTATTGACAGCTTTGGAGCCCCACTTTGCTTGGATTGGCAGGAAAAGGTAACGGGGAAACATGTTTGTATATTAATAAACAGTACTGTCCATCTGTCACGGTCAGAGAGCACATCTGTACACCAGATGTGGAGCTTCTCTCCATATCGCTGCGCCCCTTTTATCTGCCCCGCGAGTTCCCCCAACTTTTCATAACAACTGTGTACATTCACCCGAGGGCGGATGCTGCCTCCGCCTCCAGCACCATCTTTGATGTGGTACAGCGGTTGCCGTCGATTTCCCCAGAGGCTCCAAATTTTATCCATGGGGATTTTAACCATGTGTCTCTAAAGAAGACACTTAAAAACTTTTATCAGTACGTCTCCTGCCCAACCAGGCGAGAAAAGATATTGAACCTGTGCTATGGATCTACAGAAAGGGCCTAAAAATCTCTTCCCCTTCCTCCTTTAGGATCCTCAGATCATAACTGTCTGCCCACATATAAAACTGCTCTCAAAAGAGAGAAGACAAAGACCAGGGACATGAACATTTGGACAGATGATTCAGTGCTCTAACTCCAGGAATGTTTTAACTGTACGGACTGGAAGGTGTTCACACTGTCGTGCGGGGATGATTTGGACTCTTTGGTGGACGTCACATGCTCTTACATGGCTTTTTGCAGGGATATGATCGTTCCACATAAACGTGTCAAAATATAGCCCAACAATAAGCCATGGGTTACTAAATCAGTTAAATCCTGCTTACACAGGAAAGCACTTGCCTTTAAACAGGGGGTTGTTTCTGAGCTGCAGGTTGCCACAAAAGAGCTGAAGTCCAAAATTTTAAGAGCAAAACAGAATTATAAAGCAGAATTGGAAAGCAAGATGGCAGCAAAGAAGCTTGGTTCAGCCTGGGCTAGTATGAAAACTATTGCAGGCCGTCAGAGCACAGAGCGCAATAATCGTGTGTTTTTAGACAGTTTTAATTCAGACACAGAGCTGGCTAATGCTCTTAATTGTTTTTATGGTCATTTTGATTCTTTTGATTTTAGCACAGAAACCCAAGATTTGAAACAGAAACTCAAAGACAATCAGTACTTTAATATTGAGGTGCAGGATGTTAAAAGGGCATTCTGTGCTGTAAAAGTGAACAAAAGTCAGGGCCCTGATAATGTATGTGGGCACTTGGTAAAGTCCTGTGCACATGAACTGAGTCCTGTGTTTCACTACATTTTTAATAAGTCCTTGCAGACACAACATGTGCCTAAGGTCTGGAAAGATGCTGTGGTTGTCCCTGTTCCAAAATCAAGCTGTCCTAAAACGGTAAATGATCTTAGACCGGTTGCCTTGACTTCAATTTTAATGAAAATTTTTGAAAAACTGGTCAGATTTGAGGTCCTAAAGCAGACTGAGCATGCATTGGATCCTTTGCAGTTTGCCTATAGGCCTCACAGAGGAGTGGAGGATGTCACTGTCACGCTGCTTAACATGCTTTTAAAACATCCAGATTTTAATGGGACACACGCCAGGCTTTTATTTGTGGACTTTCCTTCTGCTTTTAATACAATCCTGTGGCGGATGATAATAAAGGAACCCATGTGTGGAGGCACGGAATAAGTGCAGGCACGGCAAACTGAAGTTTAAAAGGGTGTTTTATTCATCCTCCATCACAGGACTCACTCCAGCGCTGTGTAAGCGCGCTGGAGCGAGCCCTCAGTCTCTAGTCAGCAAACAGGCAATGCGTGTAGTAAGACAGAGAGAGCAAGCGATATGCAGTTCGCTTAAATACCCAGCTACAGACAATGCATGCATGGCACATTAACATCACAGTAAAAAGCAGGATGGCATGGACATTTGCATTAGAGTCACGCATATCAATAGCAAGATTACTGGCGCCGGGATTAAACAAAGAGAGGCTGCCTATTGATATCAGTCCATACATCTCACTGTGATGCTAATTGCTCCAGCTGAGCGCTCTGCTTGTCCATAGGCTGTGGGGGTCACCCACAATCCAACCTCATATTTTAGTTGAAAGGGTCCTGCAACAATTTGATTTGAGTAATAATCTGGTGGGTTGGATTCTGGACTTTTTAACCAACAGAACACAGAGAGTAAGGGTCAATGGTACATTGTCTGACCAAAAGTGTTCTTCTACTGGCTCTCCTCAGGGGTGTGTGCTGTCACCACTACTCTTTATCCTGTACACAAACATGTGTCAGAGCAGACATGACAACAGACATATTATAAAGTATGCTGATGATTCAGTTATTGTCAGTCTCCTTCAGGATGGTGAGAGTGGCCACGGCCCAGTAGTTGATGATTTTGTTCACTGGTGTGAGGATCCCTACCTACAGCTGAATACGACAAAAACTAAAGATATGATTTTTGACTTTAGGAGGAAAACTCCCAGGCACGAAGTCACTGTACTAAAAGGCCAGACCATTGAATGTGTGCAGTCTTACAGATATCTTGGGACGATTATTGATAGTAATTTAAACTTTGAAGAGAACTGTGAAAGGGTGTGCAAAAAGGGTCAGCAACATTTGCATTGTTTAAGGAAACTCGCACACTTCCAAACTGACCGAACCATAATGACAATGTTTTATCGGGCTTTTATTGAATCTGTGTTATCCTTTTCTTTAGTGTCATGGTTTGGTCAGATAAAACTGAAACAGAGGAAATCCTTAGACCAGGTAGTTAGATGGTCCAGTCGTTTGCTTGGTGAGTCACAGCTGAGCCTGACATCCCTGTACAGCAGACAGGTACAGAGGACTGCTACCTCCATTTTAAATGATGACTCCCACCCGTTGCACTGCCACTTTCAGCTTCTTCCCTCCAGAGGTTTGTTGTCCCAAAATGTAAAACTCAGCACTACAAAAACAGCGTTGTTCCTGCCGCTGTCAAAGAGTTGAACAAGATGTAGCAATATATTGCACATAACTTAGTTATCTATTTATCAATTTTTATTTTATATTTATTTATTCTTTCAGGTTTTTTATTTGGGTTTCAAATCTTTTATTGTGTTTTAGAGTTTTATTGAGTTTTTAATCTCTTTGACTTAGTTTTTAACTTTTTTTAATATGACCCTTCTCTCTTCTCTCTTTGTTTTTTCTCTTGTCTCTTTGTCTTATGTCCTGATTGGTGGAGCCTTGAGTACTTTTATCATGTTTATAGTCAACTTCATGTGTGCCTGTGTTTGTGTTCATGTTGAATGTAATTGTGGTTTGTAAATATGTGTCTAAAAAGGATGTCACCTGACTGCAAAACAAATCTACCTACGGGTACAAATAAAGTAACCTGAACCTGAATTGAGGTATATAGCTACTTTGGCTTATAAAAAATATTCAACTTTCTGAGTTTGCTATTCACAAGAAGCATCTGCTGGTGTGAACCATGTCAAAAAAGAAATCTTTGAAGACCTCTGATCAAGAATTGTTGATTTGCATAAAACTGGAAAGTTTTACACAGTAATCTCAAAGACTTAGGTAGGTATTCATGAGTCCACAAAGACAAATTGTCTACAAATGGATATGATTTAGTACTGTGACTCCTCTCCCTAGAAGTGTACACCCAGCCAAGTTGACTCCAAAGGCACAATGCAGAATGTGTAATGAGGTAAAAAAGAACAATAGAGCAACAGCTAAAGGCTTGAAGGAATCATTGGAACTGGTTAACATCTCTGTTCATTAGTCTGCCATATGCAAATCACTGAATAGTGTCCAATGGGAGGACACCACAGAGGAGGCCACTGCTTTCCAGAAGCAAAAAGAAAAAAACATCCCTGCATGCCTGAAGTTTGCACCTTAGCACTCCACAACACTACTGGGAAAATGTTTTGTGGACTGGTGAAACTATGGTAGAATTGTTTGGGAAGAACAAGCAGTGCTATGTATGGCATAAAACAGCACCACACCAACATGAAAACATCATCCCAACAGTGAAATGCATGAAATCCAAGGTTTGGTTTTAAATAACTTTTGTGCACCATGAGTGTAACTACTATGGCAGTGGCAGTCACTCTGGGCCCATAGCATTTGCATGCACTGTTCTATGGAGGAAACAGTTCTGCATGAAACAGTTTACAGTAATGCAGCAATGTTAAGTAGTTAAGAACAGTAGTTAAGATAGATTATAAAAGCCGAAAAAAAAGTTTATATTGTCATAATCTGTTCTGCTCAATATATCCAGCTGCGCGCACACCTGCTCTCCATTACGTCCCAGCCTATTTCTGCCGCGCTGCCCAAGCCTGCAGTGCGGAGATGTCTCACTGTGCTCCAGATGAGCTTTATCTGCCATTCCCAACGCTCTACCACAGCCTGTCGTCGTCCTTGACCCAAGCCTGCCTCCACCGTCGTCTGTGAATCACTCCGGATGCTCACATAAGCTCATTCAATCCACTTACCTTGTCTTCTAGTCCCCTGTGCACAGGCAGAGTCCCGTGGCGGCGGATTCTCCTCTCTTCCCTTTGGCGGCGGATTCCTACCTCTCTTTCACGACACCTCCACTCCCTAGTCCCTCACCAGCAGGAGCTGCACTCTCAGCAGAAGACACTGTCCTTCTGGCCGTAGCCGTCATGCTGTACCTAGAACCAACACCATCTTCTCTCACAGGTTGCCAGGCCGTACGGTGTACTGCTCTGTTCCCTGCAGTTCCTGCCTGCATTCACACACACAAACATTCACTTTCACGCTGAATAAACCTAATTGAATCTATTTGGAGTCTGTGTTTTGTCACTGGCTCATAAAACCATGTCAGTACATCTCCGTCAGAACGACCCAGCTGACAGCGCTTTGGTGCGCCGAATAAATCACATGGAGATCCGAATAGATCAATTGGCTTACCAGCAACAGACCATACTGACTCAATTAGCTCGTGTAATCGAGTAAAACTAATCCCCAGGCCTTACCAGTCCCCAGCAGCTCCTCAGCTCCCGCTAGCATTCCAGCTAACCAACTCAGACAGGGACCCCCTGCTCGGCTACCTCCTGTTCCTACCCCCAACCACTTTAGCAGCAAACTAGGAGAAGCTAGGGGCTTTGTCATGCAATGTGAGGTTGTTTTCCAGCGGGTACCTGAGGATTTCATGACTGACCATAGTAAAATCGGCTGCATGATTAACTTGTTGGAGGGGCGAGCACTAGCTTGGTCTTTTGCGGTAATGGCTAGGGCTAACTATGCTAGCTTGACATTGCCAGTTCATTGGAGAGTTTAACGAAGTGTTTGATCTTTCGGACCGGGATATTGTGCTTACCTCTCGGTTGCTAAATTTGAAACAGGGTACCAAGGCCGTGGCCGATTACACTGTTGATTTCCGGGTAACGGCTACCGAGGTGGGGTGGGAGGACCTCAGCCCTAGCCTTCGGGACGAGCTAGTGCCCTTAGAGAAGCCGACTTGGCTGTCTGAGCTAATTTCCTTAGCCATCAGTTTAGACAATAGGCTGAGGGAATGGGCAGCGGAACTCAAGTCCTATGGTCGCTCAGGTGCCCAGTACCATCACGCCCCTCAAACTTTCCTATTGGCCCTTCCACCTTCTGACTCCTCTGAGACCCCGGAACCTATGGTAGTGGGACAGTCTAGGTTGTCTCCGGCGGAGAAACAGCGCCACCGTGAGTTAGGGTTGTGCCTCTATTGCAGGAGCGAGGAGCATGAGGTAGCATCTTGTCAGCTTCAGCCCAAAGGGGGAGTCCGTGCATCACGGTAGAGGGACTCACGGACTCACCCCAGTCAAATCCCCTGTCTAGACTCCTTCTTCCCATTCGGTTCCTACACAAACATAAAGAAATTCCCACACAGGCCTTAATCAATTCAGGGGCAGAGCAGAATTTTGTTTCTAGGGACCTGGCAACCCGGTTGGGGCTTCACTGTTCCCCTCTTAAGTCTCCGCTACAGCTGATTGCACTGTCGAAAGCTCCCATGGCCGTTGTGTCCCAGCAAACTGCCCCAGTATCCGTCATTATCTCAGGAAATCATCGGGAGGAGTTACAGTTCTTCGTACTACCGATTTTGTCATCCCCAGTCATCCTTGGTTTTCCCTGGTTGCACCTCCATAATCCCTCAATTGACTGGCGCACAGGTAGTATTAAGTCTTGGAGTTCGTTTTGTCTCAGTGCCTGTCTCCAATCAGCCGCTTGCTTGCCGTCCATGCCCTTGGGGGCTCCCACCGCCTTCTGACCTATCTAGAGTTCCCTCCAAGTATCATGACCTTGGAGCCGTCTTTAGTAAGACCCAGGCCCTGTCCCTTCCCCCCCCACCGGCCGTATGATTGTGCCATTATCCTCCGTCCTGGAGCTCCGCTTCCGTCTAGCCGGTTGTACAGCCTCTCTCCCCTGGAGCGGGCAGCTATGGAGGTATATATTAAGGAATCATTGAGTTCTGGCATAATCTGTCCGTCCTCTTCAGCAGTGGGGGCGGGATTCTTTTTTGTTGGCAAGAAGGACGGTTCATTGAGACCATGTATTGATTTCAGGGAGCTGAACAACATCACTATTAAAGACAAATACGCCCTTGCTTTGCTCAACACAGCGTTTGACTGTCTCCAGGGGGTGTCTTGGTTCACCAAGCTGGATCTCCGCAACGCCTACCATCTGGTGTGGATCCACGAAGGAGATGAGTGGAAAACGGGGTTTCGGACCCCTAGTGGTCACTTTGAATATCTGGTGATGTCCTTCGGTCTAACCAATGTGCCTGCTGTGTTTCAGCGGCTTATTAATGATGTGTTGAGGAACTTCCTGGGTGTATTTGTGCTTGTCTACCTGGATGACATTTTAATCTTCTCCCGATTTCTAGAAGAACACCAGGTGCATGTGAGGCGAGTGCTGCAGCGGCTGTTGGAGAATCAACTGTACGTCAAGGCTGACAAATGCGAGTTCCATGCCTCCAAGACGTCCTTTTTGGGGTTTATCATCTCTCATAAGGAGATACTCCCGGACCCTGGCAAGATTAAGGTGGTGGTGGAGTGGCTGACCCCTTCCTCCAGGAAACAGCTCCAGCAGTTCCTGGGGTTTGCAAATTTCTACCGCCATTTCATCAAGAACTACAGTGTTCTGGCCCTTCCTCTGACACGCCTCATTTCGACCAAGGTACCCTTTCAGTGGACGGAGGAGGCGGCTACGGCCTTTGCGGACCTCAAGAAGCAGTTCTCCGAGTCCCCCATCCTGGTGCAGGTGGATCCTGCTCTTCAGTGTCTGGTGGAGGTGGACGCCTTGGATTCTGGAGTGGGTGCCGTCCTGTCCCAGCGCTCCCCTGTGGATGGTAAGGTGTGACCGTACACTTTCTTATCCCTGTGGCTGTCCCCAGCGGAGCACAATTACAGGATTGGTGACAGGGAGCTCCTGGCTGTTAAACTGGTGCTGGAGGAGTGGCGATATTGGCTGGAGGGGTCCTCTCAGCCGTTCGTGGTCTGGACGGACCACAGGAACCTGGAGTACCTTCGGATGGCCAAATGCCTGAATGCCCTCCAGGCCCACTGGTCCTTGTTTTTTGGGCGTTTTGACTTTACCATCATGTACCGCCCCGGGTCCAAGAACACCAAGCCGGATGCCCTCTCCAGGCAATTCGCCACTGATGTCTTGGATCCTGAGGATCACCCCGTCCTCCCTGCCTCCTGTGTCGTGGGTGCCCTCTCATGGGGGATCAAGGAGAAGGTCCGGAGGGCGCAAGAGACTGAAATGGACCCGGGTGGGGGGCCAGTAGGTAAACTGTTTGTTCCATCGGCCATCCGGGGTGAAGTTATCCATTGGGCCCATTCCTCTAAGTTCGCCTGTCACCCAGGAAGACGACGCACGGAGGAGCTCCTGCAACGAACATTCTGGTGGCCCTCTCTCTAAAAGGATGTCAGGGAGTACGTCCGTGCTTATCCCCAGTGTGCCGCCGGCAAGTCTTCATCGTCTTCTCCAGCTGGGCTGCTTCATCCTCTCCCCTGTGGTCCCCTGTGGCATTGGATTTTGTCACCGGCCTCCCTCCTTCCAACAACCACACTGTTGTGCTCACCATAGTAGACAGGTTCTCCAAGGCAGCCCATTTTGTCCCCCTTCAAGGGCTGCCTACGGCCAGGGAAACAATCGGACCTGCTGGTCCAGCATGTGATGAGACTGCATGGGATCCCCCTGGACATTGTCTCTGACCAGGTGCTCCAGTTTATCTCCCAGGTTTGGAGGTCAGTCTGCAATGCCCTTGGAGCCAAGGTGAGCCTGTCGTCTGGTTACTATCCTCAGTCTAATGGCCAGTGCGAACGGACCAATCAGGAGTTGGAACTCAGCATCCTGGAGCTTCCATCTGCCATGGATCGAGTATGCCCACAACTCGACGGTTTCTTCAGCCATCAGTATGTCCCCCTTCCAGGCCTCGCTCGGGTATACCCCTCCCTTATTCCCTGAAGACGAGGATGACATCGCCGTACCATCTGTTCAGGTGCACCTGAGACGCTGTCGCTGACTGTGGAGGGCAACCCGGGCTGCGCTGCACCACACGGCGGAACACAATTCCTTGGTGGCCAACTGCCGCAGGTCTCCAGCCCCCTCGTACCAGGTGGGTCAGCAGGTTTGGTTGTCTACTAAGAACATCAATCTGAAGGCTGAGCGCAGGAAGATGGCACAGCGCTTTATTGGTCCCTTTGCTATCTCTCGTATTATTAACCCAGTGTCTGTGCGGCTGGTTCTCCCCCCTCCCTCCGCATATGTCCCACCTTCCACATCTCCCAAGTGAAACCTGTGTGTTCCAGCCCTCTGTGTCCCCCTCCCAGGTCTCCACCTCCTCCGAGGATGATCAACAGCAGCCCGGCGCGGGGAGTGACTGCCATCCTGGACGTCCGTCACCGGGGTCGTGGCCTGCAATACCTGGTGGACTGGGAGGGCTACAGTCCAGAGTGCAGATCCTGGGTGTGCCCTTCCTGCGTGTTGGATAAGGACCTCATCAGGGAGTTCCACCGGGCGCACCCAGGTAGGCTGGAATGACCGCCGAGAGGCGTTCGCTAAGGGGGGAGTACTGTCATGATCTGCTCTGCTCATTATCTCCAGCTGCATGCACACCTGCTCTCCATTACATCCTGGCCTATTTCTGCCGCGCTGCCCAAGCCTGCAGTGCAAAGATGTCTCACTGTGCTCCAGACGAGCTTCATCTGCCATTCCCAATGCTCTTCCACAGCGTGTCATCGTTCTTGACCCAAGCCTGCCTCCACCGTCGTCTGGGAATCACTCCAGCTGCTCACGTAAGCCCATTCAATCCACTTACCTTGTCTTCTAGTCCCCTGTGCACAGGCGGAGTCTCGTGGCGGCGAATTCTCCTCTCTTCCCTTTGGCGGCGGATTCCTACCTCTCCTTCACGACACCTCCACTCCCTAGTCCCTCACCAGCAGGAGCTGCACTCTCAGCAGAAGACACTGTCCTTCTGGCCGTAGCCGTCATGCTGTACCTGGAACCAACACCATCTTCTCTCACAGGTTGCCAGGCCGTACGGTGTCCTGCTCTGTTCCCTGCAGTTCCTGCCTGCATTCACACACACAGACATTCACTTTCACACTGAATAAACCTAATTAAATCTGTTTGGAGTCTGTTTTGTCACTGGGTCATAAAACCATGTCATATATACAGTATTATTAATATAATTCTATCAAAGTTTATAGTAACAGTTGTGTTGAACAGTTGTAGGAGACCAGACTTCTCTAACTTATGCCGTCCTGGGTATGACGTTAAATTGCATCCAGATGAGGGGGTCTGTTGGACTAGGAGGATGATGATGGAGTGTCTCTTAACCCTCACTGATACTCCCAGGTGTCCCTTAGGCAAGGACTAGTATCTGTAAGCCTCCTTTACCAGGGTTACGGTAAAACTCTCTAACAACTTTGTATGTTATAATCCCCTAAGGGGACCCAGGGTTAAAGTGGTTCCTAGCACCCCCTTACTGATCATATGAGGTGACAAATGGGGCAACTTGTTTGCCGTGAGTTGCGACCCGTGTCAGTGGAGGAAAAGATCCTGGTTCTTGAGGAATGTGTCTTGCTGTGGCTCTCACAAGCCCAACACAGTGCTTTGACTCCTACTTCACTTAGATGGGAGGTTGGAAGGGCCCAGTCCAATCAATCGGCTTGTCAAGGTCTACTCTGGGATTTTTTTTTGTCAGTATAACATCTTCTAATCCCAGAAGCCTATGGCGGAGGGTCAATCGAGTAATTTGCTCTTTTGTGCTTTATAGCTCGAGTATACCATCCCTGTATCCCTGGTGCATAACCTGCAGGAAGTCTGCGGCCCTGTGCATCCTCTTGTAGGGCTCCGAGGAGGATGGGGAGCAGGAATGATGAATCATACTCTATAAAATATGGCTACTAAACAAACCCCTAAAAAATCAAAGGTTAGAAGATGATGTAAATGACCCAGGAATTAGTAGGTCTTCAAAGTTTCATTTTGAAGTCTTCAAAATGAAACGTATCTTGGAGACAAACATGCTACTCCCACTGAGTATATAAGCTTCCTGCTTGTCAGTCTTTGTCACACTTATGATCACAAAATGCACATTCTCCAAAAGTTTGTCCCACTCAAACCTTGGGTTGGTACGGAGGTTAGGGATTAGCTCTTTCAAACATGATAATTGGCCGAGGCTCATTGTTTTAGAGTCGCTGTCATCATATTTGCCTCTTTCTAAGCTGTCCCCTTTTGCTGTACAGAGAAGAATTTCAGGTATTGCAGGATCAGTTAAGAATGTTAAAAAACTGAGGTCTGTCCAGATTTTGGTGGAATGCTTAAAGAAATCCCATGCTGAAAATTTGTTACAGTGTGATGTGCTGTTCCAATGAGGGCTTTTTCTCAGCCTTCTCTAAACAGCTGCAAAGGAGTAATTCGTACTAGAGAACTCCACCATATGGAAGCGGATGAACTAGCCTCAGAACCGCAACAACAAGGAGTAACACATGTGAAGAGAATGACCATTAAAAAAGATGACCGAACAGTAAAAACTGGCACTTACATTCTGACATTCAACTGGCATCAACTTCCAGAAAGAATCCAAATAGGATACCTGAGTGTAACTGTTGATACCTTTATTCCAAACCCACTGAGATTTTTTTTAACTGCCAAAAGTTTGGCCATGGCTCCACAGGATGTAAGAATAAACCAGTCTGCTGCAAATGTGGAGAAGAAAGGCATGAGTTGGCGTGCACAACACCTCCCAAATGTAGTAACTGTTTAGGCAATCATGCAGCATCATCGAAGGAATGTCCTTGTTGGATCAAGGAAAAAGAAATTCAGACTGTCAAATGTACTAAGAAAATTAGCTACCCTGAGGCACGTAAACATGGTTGAAGGTTTCCCAAAGTACAAATTCCAGCAGACTTTCTCCTCTGTTGTGAAACCTAAGATGCAGCCTGCTGAGTGCCAGACAGATCTGACCTGGTTAACTAAAGATAAGCCCTCATTATTAAGTAACATTAAAAATTCTGGAGTCCCAGTTAAAAGTAAAATGAGTACTCAAAGCCTAACTACAGTAAGCCAGCCTTTAAGTCAAAGTCTAAATCAAGCCTGCAGAACAAAACCAATCATCAAAAGAAAAGGAAAAACATCCAGCTCCTCTACTCAGGCAAAATCAAGCCAAGAACATAAATTGCCAAAGAATGGGAATCAAGTAGATACAGAAATGTCTGAAGTAATGATTTGCCGTAGTCGCAGCCCCTCCCCCAAAAGCAAGCATAAGGAGCGTGCTTTTGTTTTACCTGCCTGATGGTGGGTAGCTACATTATCCAGTGGATCTGTCATGGCTTTAAGGCCAATTTCTCTGAAGTGCAGCATTTAGCTGCTAGTTTTAATCCTCTTGCTTTTTGCCTTCAAGAAACTCTCCTACTATCAACCAACCCCATGTCTCTGAAACATTATACAATGTATAATACATATGGTCCAAATGTGCATCGTCCATCTAGCGGTTCAACATTCTAGTAAGGAATGATATAATTCATAGCCACTTAGCCTTATTTTCCAACTTACAAGCAGTGGCAGTTCTTCTAACTTTGCATAAAGCAATAACCTTATCCTCTGTGTAGCAATATTTAATTATATGTGTGATAAGGTACTAGGATTACTTTATTTTATGATTAGAAGTGTGGGTGTGTGGGAGGATGTTTACTTTTTCCACAAACACAAACTATGAGGAAGATAAGATAAGAAACCATATAAGAGAGGAATACTCTCTTTAGACAGGGCACCAGTTCAGCTAGGGAACAAATTTATTAATTAATCTCTGTACCTTAACATCAATCAGTCTCAAACATTAGTGAATTCTTTTCTGCCGTGACCCAGGAAAGCATACATGCAACAAGAAATCAAATACAACTTCTCTCGTTCACAAGTTTATTAATGAAATGCATTCAGGTTAAATGACATTGCATTCAAATGATTTGTAAGTAGGTTCAAATGATCAACGGGCATTAGCAATCACATTCATTTATAACTGATTATTGAGCAACAGTGTAAGCACAATTGTGGAACCATGAGAAATCAGATTTTGAATTTTACTGTAATGCAATGGAAGACTGTGAAATAACTTGAACACAATTATGCATAAAATTGAACACAATTTTATGGCAAAAATTAACTTAAGCTAGTTGTCTGAAAAATAAAATCCTGAATTACTCCATAAAAAGAATGGAGGTTTATAGAAAGAGAATATTACTGTTCCTTCAGCGTATAGTTTTATCATAGGTTATGGACTAGGATTTAACATGAAAATCGGCTATGTTTAATGATAATTTTAGACACCACATTTAGCCCAGCAGATAGAAAATTGGAAGTCTCACTTACTAACAGCTGTTATCTCCAGATATTCAACAGTGGTCTGCACCAGCCGGTGGTAAAGTGTTCAGGTAAGGCTCAATGGCTCTTCCCGGACAGCGTTCAGAATACAGGACTCAACCAAGGGGGTTCACGAGGGTGTAGCTAGTACAGTGAGTGGCTAAGCCCCAGGGCAGGCTTGACGTCTTTTGGCAACCAGTCTGAGAATTCTAGGATATCCACCAGCCACGGGAGAACTTTAGGCTGAAAGAAAATGGTAGTTAGGCCGTTACACCCACGAGATCAGAGTACTTTTGGCGTTGTGGTCCGTGGGGGTCAGGCAGGAGATAAAAGTCCAAAAATAGCTATTAGTCCACTTTAACGGCAAAAGAAAAAAAAATCAAAAGTCCAAGAAAAACGTTCAATAGGATAAGCACAGCTTCTGAGCAGAGGGAAGAAGGGAGTTTTGAGAGTTTGACTCTCGTCAGGAGGTGAGCTCACAGAAAAGGGTGATCCCTACCCAGATGCCAGGAAAAACAAAGACTAAAGGACTCAAACTTAACGCAGACTGAAAAACACACAAAGGCAAAAGCAACTAACTGGTTAGGGCATTTTCTCCTATTTTAAAGGGTCACACTTCTAGTATCGTAAATATATGACTGGCATGAAAGATAACCAATTGTCTTCCATAGCAAGAGGTTTGGATGAACTTTAGTCCAATGAGGAAGCAGTTCTTTGTCTGTAACCAACCAATAAAATGAAAGGGCGTAATCCAACAGAGAGAGGCAGCCTGGTTATTGGCTGGCACCAGTCAGATAACTGACACAAGTTTCAGAGCACATACATTATTTATGAAATTAATTTTATATACTTAATATGAAATCTAAACTACTTTTCAGTGATTCATGACTAATATCCAGTAAGCATGCATTTATACTGGTACTTATCTAATTAACACACATCAGAATAAGGTTCATGTAACATTTTCAAAGTGTGCACACATTTAAAAAATCAATGATTAATGAATTATTTCACCCATATTGTCCATTGCAGAGGAAATTATCTTCACAGTGTCCAGAGTTATCCTGAGGAATGTAAACTTGAAGAGATGGTTAATGCGTGGGTTTACTCCGGGATTTCTCCGGTTTCCTCCCACATGCCAAAGACATGCATGTTAGGTTAATTGGCTGTTCTAAATTGTCCCTAGATATCTGTTTCCTATAGGCCCTTAGAATAGAGGGTTAGTATTAATGAAAGCGCTTTGAGTGGTCTTTGTGACTAGAAAAGCGCTATATAAGTGCAGGTTAGTTAGTTAGTTAGTAATGTTTAATCAGAAATAACAGTTCATCAGTTCCAAAAAGTAATGAAACCTTTTCCATAGATGTCCACCAGGTGGTACTGTTGAGCTGTGGATAATTTTTAGGTGACCATGGAATGCAGCGTGAGACAGTTCAGAGTTTTATAGATGTTCTGGAAGGACTCCAGGGGTTTATCAGCATAAGCTGATGGGTTGAGTAAACTTTGAGAATTTTGTGACTTTTAAATAGGGCCAGCTCCTGACACAAAGGGATGATATTAGCATGAACTGTCTGATTGGACAGGAACTCCAGAAGTTTTATGGTGCACTTAATCCTTTAAAAGCAATCCTTATCGTACCCCTCTCCATGGGATGTGTTTTTACTGGAGGTCCTTAGAGGAAGGAAAACAGCAATTCTTGACCAGACGTTGAGTGAGTTTCTTTAAGATGAAGAGTGATTTCTGGAATTAGCCTGAGGAGAAGCTGATGCTACATCTGTCTATATACCACTAGGTATGACTGTGACACCAGAAAATCTTGATGACCTTCATAATCAGTTGCCATCCCCATGTATCCTTATGGGTGATTGTAACGGTCATAATCCTCTGTGGGGAGGAATTTGCTCAAATGCAAAAGGCAAGAGACTGGGGGATTTTATTGATAAAAATATTGTATGTCTTTGGAATGATGGGCCTCACACATACCTCCACCCAGGACATGGAATCTATACTGCAATTGACCTATCTATATGTGATCCTGAACTAGTGCTGGAATTCTTGTGGAGGGTCTTGGATGACCTTTGTGGAAGTGACCACTTTCCACTAATATTGACATCCACAGAAGTGGATGTGCAATCAAGAACTCGGCGATGGCAACTCAAAAACACAAACTGGTCCTCCTTTGTTTCACTGTGCAAAGAGAAATTCAGTCAAAAACTTAAAATACACTGTCACTCTGCTCAGAGCTTCACTCAAACCATATTTCCAATTGCAGATAAGACTGTCCCAAAAACATCAGCAAAGCCACACCGTAGGTCCAACCCATGGTTCAATGATGACTGCAAAAAGACCACTGAGGCAAGGAAAAAAGTAGAGAGGGTGCTCAATAAACATCCAACAACAGAAAACCTGACAAGTTTTAAAATCTGTCGAGCTAAATCACGCAGGATCATCAGTGAAGCAAAGAGATGGAGCTGGAGGGAATTTGTATCAAGCCTCACATCCAACACATCTACCAAAAAGATCTTGGATTTAATCAGAAAGATGAGGGGTAAGGAGAATGGACTTCAAATACAGCATATTAATTATTAAGGCAATCTGCTGATGACAAAATATGAAATAGCTAATCAACTAGCAAAATCGTTTGAGAAAAGTTCATCTATTGGAAACTATTGTCCTGAGTTCTACAAGCACAAGAAGAACAAAAACAAATAAACTTTTCTTCAGATAACTCAGAACCATACAACCAAGATTTCACTATGGAAGAACTTTTGCTCTCAATAAGGAACTCTCATGACACTGCTGTGGGGCCAGATAAAATTCATTATCAGTTTTTAAAACACTTACCCCCAGTGCACTATCCATTCTCTTGATGGTTTTTAACAACATCTGGAAATCAGGCAGTATTCCTGAAAGCTGGAAAGAAGCAATAATTATACCTGTTCCAAAACCCAGGAAAGATCATACTGATACCAACAACTCCTGTCCAATAGCTCTGACAAGTTTTCTCTGTAAAACCATGGAAAGAATGGTAAACAATCACCTTGTGTGGGTGCTTGAGTCTGAAGGCCTTTTAACTGATTACCAGTGTTGCTTCAGACGTGGTAAAAGCACTTTAGACCACCTTATCAGATTAGAGGTCTATACACATGATGGTTTTATTAGAAAAAAAACATGTATTTTCTGTATTTTTTGATTTAGAAAAAGCATATGACACAACATGGAAATATGGTATTTTAAGAGACCTACATACAGTAACATGGGTTTTAGAGGAAATTTGCCCTTTTTCATTTCAAACTTTTTGTCCAGTAGACACTTCAAAGTGTGAATAGGCGATACCCTTTCAGAGCTCCATGTGCAAGAACAAGGAGTCCCCCAGCGAAGCATCCTCTCGGTTACTCTTTTTAGCATTAAGATTAATAGTGTAGTTGGTGACATGTTTCAGGACCCAGGAGACAGACACTGACACGAGTAGATAGTGACAATAATCCCTTTATTGTAAAGTGAGAGTGTGAAGTGCGTGAGTGAGTGCAAGTATGGAATTCTGGTCGCTGGAACTGAGCAGTCCGGATGGAGACCTGGCAACCCTGTAACACACAAGCAGATGCAATTACCGCTGTTCAGTACTCGTGAGTAATTGTAGATGAAGGGGCTTACTTGGGTGATCCACAGGTAGCGTTCTGCTGACTTCCAGCGGCTGTGTAGCGTGGCGGTGAATGTGCTCGTGGCTGTGGTAGTGAATCCACCTGTTGCTGTGACGATGACAGTTCCTGTGATGGTGATGGCAGTGATTCCACAGACCGTGACGATGACAGTTCCGATGGTGGTGATGGCAGTGAGTCCACTGATCGTGACGATGACAGTTCCTGTAACTGAGACAATAACAGCTCTTGCAGCTGTGGTGCTAGATGTACCCGTAGCAGAGGTGGTAGCGAGGAGCTACGTGGCTGAGATGGCAACGCCCCGTCGGCTGGAGAAGTTGGTCCGCCGCCTGGGAGGTCCACCTGTGCACAGGGGTAAAGGCAGGGAGTTGAGCAACAAACAGTTCTCTTACGTGGCAGTTCCTGACGAGATGTTCTTGACGAAGCTTGGGAACGAAGCTCTGGTTCATGCTCCGATGAGGAGGACAGACGACTCCGTGACGGGCTGTCAGCAACACTGGCTTTTAACAGCCGCTGATTGGCACCTGTTGGTCTGTGCGCAGCTGGGACTGATGAAGCCAATGACGGCCCAGAGGCCGCCATGACAGTACTCCCCCCTCTAGCAGTGCCTCCAGGCACCTGCCCAATTCTACCTGGATTCGCCCGATGGAAGTCGCGGATCAGCTGTTTATCCAGGATCAACGCTGGGCGAATCCAAGAACGATCCTCCTGTCCAAAGCCCTCCCAGTCCACCAAATACTGAAGACCACAACCTCGCCTGCCAACGTCCAGGATGGCAGTCACCCCCCAGGCCGGATGGCCATCGATCATCCTCGGGGGGGCGGGGGCCGCGGGAGGCGGGCACAGGGGGTCAGAGATGTACGGTTTGACCTGGGAGACACGAAAGGTGGGGCAGATGCGCATCGAAGAGGGGAGAGACAGGCGCACAGACACAGGATTAATAATACGAGAGATGGTGTAAGGACCGATGAAGCGCTTAGTGAGCTTACGCTTCTCAGCCGGTACACCAATATTCCGGGTAGACAACCAAACCTTCTGACCCACCTTGTAGTCCGGGGCGGGTCTCCTATGCCGGTTGACCACCTGGATGTTGCGTTTTGTGGTCTTTAACAGGGCTCGACGGGCGATGAACCAAACTCGCTGACAGCGCTTGATGTGGGCTTGGACCGAGGGAACCGCTACCTCCCTCTCCTCCTCCGGGAACAGCGGTGGATCAAAACCAGATGACGCCTTGAAAGGGGAGATGCCCGTAGCTGTATAAACCGTGGTGTTATGGGCGTACTCAATCCAAGGAAGATGCTTGCTCCAGGAGGATGAGCAGGAGGAGATGACACAACGCAACGCGGCCTCAAGCTCCTGGTTAACTCTGGGGATGATAACCAGAGGAGAGGCTGGCTGTGGCTCCCAGCGCCGCGCAGAAAGCCTTCCAGACCTGCGAGACAAACTGTGGTCCCCGGTCCGACACTATGTCGGCGGGGATGCCGTGGAGGCGGACCACATGCTGAACGAGGAGGTCCGCTGTTTCCTGAGCTGAAGGCAAACCCCGAAGAGGCACAAAATGGGCTGCCTTCGAGAAACGGTCCACTATGGTCAAAACTGTGGTGAAGTTATCCGAGGAGGGCAAACCAGTCACAAAATCCATAGCAACGTGGGACCAGGGGCGAGAAGGGACCAGCAACGGATGTAACAGGCCTGCCGGGGGGGATGATGTCGTCTTCCCGGTGGCGCACTGAGCGCAAGCCCGGATGTAACCTACAACGTCCTTCCGTAGCCCTGGCCACCAGAAGGTCCTCTGGAGAAGGTCCACAGTCCGACCCACCCCTGGATGACAAGCCAACTTGGAAGCGTGACCCCACTCAATCACTTGGCCCCGAATAGCACGTGGAACAAACAGGCGGCCCGGGGGACCCCCCCCCCCCCGGGTCCGGCTCAGTCCTCTGAGCCCTGCGAACCATCTTGCAGATACCCCAGGACAGAGCGCCCACGACACAGGAGGGCGGCAGGATGGGAATTTCCTGATCCTCAGAGGATGGTGCGTCAAACTGCCGCGAGAGGGCATCCGGCTTACCGTTCTTGCTTCCTGGCCGGTAAGTGATGGAAAAATTGAACCGGCCAAAGAAGAGGGACCAACGAGCCTGGCGTGCATTCAGGCGCTTAGCCGTCCTGAGGTACTCCAGGTTACGATGATCAGTCCATACCACGAACGGCTGAGCAGCCCCCTCCAGCCAGTGTCTCCACTCCTCCAAAGCGAGCTTCACTGCCAGCAGCTCCCTGGCGATGAGAGAAGTAAGCACATGGGCGAATCTTACCATCCTCGGGAGAGCGTTGGGAGAGCACCGCTCCTACCCCCGAATCTGAGGTGTCCACTTCCACCAAGCACTGCAGCTTCGGGTCCACCTGAGTTAGGACACGGGCCGAAGCAAACTCCTTCTTCAGTCTCTCAAACGCCCCGGCTGCCTCCTCACTCCAGCAAAACGGGGTCTTAGGGGAGGTGAGCGCAGTCAGAGGGCGAGCAATGTTACCAAAATTGGGCACGAACCTCCTATAGAAATTAGCAAAACCCAAGAATCCTTGAAGCTGCTTCCTAGAGGTGGGTGCAGGCCAATCCACTACTGCCTTGACCTTGGCCGGGTCAGGAAGCACCTGGTTCCGGGCTATTATGAACCCTAGGAAGGAGGTCTGGTCAGTATGGAACTTACATTTCTCGGCCTTGACGAACAGTTGATTCTCCAGGAGGCGCTGTAGTACTTTGCGGACATGCACCTGGTGCTCTTCTGGTGTGCGAGAGAAGATCAGTATGTCATCAAGATATACAAACACAAACGAGTTCAGGAAGTCCCTCAAAACGTCGTTTATTAATCGCTGGAAGACGGCCGGAGCGTTGGTTAACCCAAACGGCATTACAAGGTACTCAAAATGCCCGCTTGGGGTCTGGAACGCTGTCTTCCACTCATCACCTTCTCTAATGCGCACTAGGTGATAAGCATTCCTGAGATCTAGCTTAGTAAACCAGGATGCCCCCTGGAGGGAATCAAAGGCGGTGTTCATCAAGGGCAGAGTGTATTTGTCTTTTACCGTAATCTCGTTGAGACCCCGGAAGTCGATGCAGAGGCGTAAAGAGCCGTCCTTCTTCCCAACGAAGAAGAACCCGGCACCCACAGCCGAAGACGACGGGCGGATGATTCCAGAGGCCAGGGACTCCTTGATGTATGTGTCGATAGCCTCGCGCTCTGGGGCTGATAGGCTGTATAGGCGGCTAGCAGGAAGAGGGGCCCCAGCCTTCAGATTAATTGCGCAGTCGTAAGGGTGATGGGGGGGTAGAGACAACGCCCGAGACTTGCTGAAAACTAACCCCAAGTCATGGTAAACCTCTGGTACCTTGGACAGGTCCGGTGGTGACGAAGGGGGTGGAGGCACCTTGACAGAAGGGGCGCACGCCGCAGATTGGAGACAGGCACTCAGGCAGAACGTACTCCACGCTGAAATGCTCCCCACCGCTTATGGTGGGGTTATGCAGCCGAAGCCAGGGGTACCCCAGGATGACGGGCGAAGAAGAGACGGGCAGGACTAGGAACCTAATCTCCTCCCTGGGATTTCCTGACACAATTACAGATACTGGGGCCGTCTGATGGGCGACGGTGGTCAGTGACGCCCTGGACAGGGTGATGAGTTTGACAGGGGGATCTAGAGTCTGTCAGCTGAGGCCCATCCGGGTTGCCAGGTCTCTAGAAACAAAATTCTGCTCAGCTCCTGAGTCTATTAGTGCCAATGTGGAGTGTTCTGTATGTGCATGGATCAGTCTAATGGGTAGACAGCAACTAGTAAGGGGTTCTTCTGAATTCTTGCCCGTGAATCCCCCTACTGCGATCCACGGGCCTTCCCTTTTAACCTACTGGAACATTCAAAAACCCCATGTGACTCTTTCCCACAGTAGAAACAAAGGCCAAGATCCCTGCGGCGCTGTCTCTCAGCCGCTGACACTTTAGACTGACCTACAACCATAGCCTCTTGATCCGGGGATTCCTCTGATGCGGGTAGAGCGAGTAGAGGAGAGCTAGTGACGCGAGGGTGGGGTTTAACTGAACGGGAAGTAGCTCGCCGTTCGGCCGCCCGCTCTCTTAATCTACTATCTAGGCTAACCGTTAGGGCAATCAAATCACGCAAGTTGTCCGGTTTATCCCGTGCCGCTAATTCATCCTTCAACTCATCATTAAGACTGTGGAGGAAAATACCACACAGTGATGGCTCCCCCCACCCAATCTCTGCGGCCAGGACCCGGAAGTCAATAGCGTAATCAGCAGCTGATCTCTTTCCGTGCTGCAGACTCAACAGCCGTTCTGTCAACACCTCACCCCTATCAGTATGATCAAACACAGACATGAATTCTGTCACAAACTCCTGGTAAGTTAATATGGGGTAGCTTGGTTTAGCCATGATGGAATATGTCCAATCTAAAGCTCTACCCCCCAACAAATTAATGACATAACCAATCCTGTTTGAGTCTAAGGCGAAATCTCCCGGAACGCGGAGAAAAACTGATTCACATTGTAAGATGAATCCTCGGGCTTCCCCGATTTTTCCGCTGAACCGGGCAGGCGTGGGAACAGGGGTGAGGCGAGGGGTCGATGAGGTGTTAGCTTGACCTGACGCTAAGCCTGCAGGGGCTGAAATATTTGCGGTCGGGGAGAACGTCTGGTGTCCTTCCAGACGATCCAGACGACTGTTAATTAGGGTTAATTGATTAAGGATTACTGTCTGCTGGTGTGATAACAAATCTACCCGAGCGCTAAGAGTGTTCAGTTTGCGCAGCAGTGAACTGTCCGCTGGGTCAACGTGACGGAGTCGTACTGCCATGTTTCAGGACCCAGGAGACAGACACTGACACGAGTAGATAGTGACAATAATCCCTTTATTGTAAAGTGAGAGTGTGAAGTGCGTGAGTGAGTGCAAGTATGGAATTCTGGTCGCTGGAACTGAGCAGTCCGGATGGAGACCTGGCAACCCTGTAACACACAAGCAGATACAATTACCGCTGTTCAGTACTCGTGAGTAATTGTAGATGAAGGGGCTTACTTGGGTGATCCACAGGTAGCGTCCTGCTGACTTCCAGCGGCCGTGCAGCGTGGCGGTGAATGTGCTCGTGGCTGTGGTAGTGAATCCACTTGTTGCTGTGACGATGACAGTTCCTGTGATGGTGATGGCAGTGATTCCACAGACCGTGACGATGACAGTTCCGATGGTGGTGATGGCAGTGAGTCCACTGATCGTGACGATGACAGTTCCTGTAACTGAGACAATAACAGCTCTTGCAGCTGTGGTGCTAGACGTACCCGTAGCAGAGGTGGTAGCGAGGAGCTACGTGGCTGAGATGGCAACGCCCCGTCGGCTGGGGAAGTTGGTCCGCCGCCTGGGAGGTCCACCTGTGCACAGGGGTAAAGGCAGGGAGTTGAGTAACAAACAGTTCTCTTACGTGGCAGTTCCTGACGAGACGTTCTTGATGAAGCTTGGGAACGAAGCTCTGGTTCATGTTCCGATGAGGAGGACAGACGACTCCGTGACGGGCTGTCAGCAACACTGGCTTTTAACAGCCGCTGATTGGCACCTGTTGGTCTGTGCGCAGCTGGGACTGATGAAGCCAATGACGGCCCAGAGGCCACCATGACAGTTGGTGCTCTTAGACCAAATACCTTTTGTAGACTTTATGTAGATGACATCTGTATTTGCTACAGGGGGAAATACATGAGCACAGTTGAAAAGCAACTACAGCTGTGCATAAACAAGATTAATATGTGGTCAATCAGTAATGGTTTTAAATTTTCAAAAACAAAAACTGTCTGCATGCACTTTTGCCTGCTGCGGTCTCTTCACCTCGACCCTGAGCTTTTCATAGATGGAAGCTATCAAGGTGGTAAAAGAAACCAAATTCTTTGTACGTATTTTTAATAATAAGTTGTCTTTTATTCCACATATAAAATTTCTACGAATCAGATGTTTTAAAGCCCTGGATATTATTACAGTTTTGGCAAAAACTTAATGGGCTGCGGACTCCACTGTGCTCCAATGTCTCTACAGAGCACTTGTAAGATCTCGGTTAGAGTATGGGAGCATAGTTTATGGATCAGCAAGGAAATTGTACATGAGGACGCTGGAAACTGTCCATTACTAAGAGCTAAGGCCTGCCTTGGGGGCTTTCAGAACCTCTCCTGTTAAAAGTTTGTATGTTGAAGCAAACGAGCCTTCACTTCAAATCAGGCGCCTGAAATTGGCTCTCCTGTATATGGTTAAACTTAAAGCAAACCATAGAAATCCAGCCTACTCTGCAGTTTTTCACCCTCAAGTTTTGCAGATGTGTAATGTAAAAATTAAAATAGGACAGTTAGCAGAATCTTTTCAGTTAACCAATCAATAATCACAGAAGAAATACTATTTCTCAGTTTATCTTTTTATTGAAACACGCAGGGAGTCAGAGAACATGGCTGTGGGTCTTTCGCAGCCCAATCTGCTGAAAGACCCAGAACAAAGCGATCAACCAATACGTATAGGCTTCCGGTTGCTGGGCATTTCCAGCCACTCTCCAACAATACATGGCCATTGTCCAAACTGGTATGAACCGGTCCTCTTGGTGTCCAGATGCATCCTGCCTTTATGGCTTTATGGCTTCCACATCCTTCCTCTCAGCATTTCCTCTTTAGTCCTTTATGGCATTCACATCCTGTTGTTTAGGACTCTTCAACCCTACTCGACCCCCATGCCCATATATGGAAGCAGGAACAGAGACTTCATTGCAGAGTTTGTGTGTGTGCATGTGTGTGTAGCTAGTGTGTGTGTAAGTAACTGATGTGTATGTGTAAATGGTGTATGTGTGTGTGTGTGACTTATGTGTGTGAGTGACTTGTGTGTGTGTGTATGTGTGTGACTGGTGGGGGTGCTTGTGTGTGTGTGTGTGTGTGTGTGTGTGTGTGTGTGTGTGTGTGTGTGTGTGTGTGGCTAAAAGATATGTGTATGCAAGCATTTTGTGTAATATCAAACTAACTAATCTTCACTATTTATTTATTATAACAATTTCCTCTTTTGACTCCATTTTATGGAGTCAATAACTATGGTGGGCACAACAATAAACAGGCACCAGACACCTGATGTTATTTTCATGTGAGATGAGCAAAAAACCTCGGTTCCACTACCTTTGGCAACCATAAAAATGAGTCAACATTTACAAACATTCAGTATTACAATTTCAATATCAAAAATAAAAACTTAAAAAAAAAAACTTCTAACAAATGTATTGTCTAGCCAGTAAAAGTATTTACACAGTTTTCAGCTGTTACATCATGCATTTATGTCTTCTTTCGATTTTTCATAATGCAATCATTCTGCTTTAGTCATTATAGGCATATTGTCAATACCAACATTTTTCTTGCAGAGACACTGGTAGACATGATTTAAACTTGACTGTCCTCATCACTTGAATCTTTGTTACTCTCCTCCTGCTAAGCTAATTTGAGACACTGGTGTGCAACAGCAGCATGCACTGTTTTTCAATAAGGCCTCTACAACAGGGAATGCAGCAACATCCTACACACACAAGGATGGCAATTCTAATCATAAGGGATAAAATTATGTTTTTTTTATCACTCCTGCCCACGGTCCAAAGAAGGATTGTAGCCAGGCAGTGAAGACATCGGGTTCATACCCAGTATTTTGGCCAAACTCAGTCCTGAGAATATTCTTTCCAACCCCTCTCCAAGGAAATAGTGCAAGTGTGAACTTTTGGCCAATGCTCCAATGTATAAATTCAACTGGTATATCTGTTACTCAGACTGCATTATGTGGCTTGTACTCCAGGTCCCTTTTTCAACACCCTGACTGTCTGACTCGATCCAGATACATCATGATAGCGTGGTCAGTCAGCCATACAGGGGCACAGACACCTCCCAGTTAGAGGGCAGGTGTGAGTAGACCCTATGTCCACAGAGCCACCATCCTCCATTTAGTTCAAAGGTGCTGTTCTGCCCTGGAGCCATTGATGCTGGGAGTACAACTGCAGACGATGGCTTGGAAGTACTGTTTGAAATGTTCCTAAGTCCTGAGCAGGAAAAAATTGTTTTATTTGTCCTACTAGCAAGGAACTCTGCATATCTCCACCAATAGTTAGTTGTGAATACATGGCAGTGGTGATGTGGATCAGGCAACCAGTCATGTTCCCCATGTTCTACATATCTCGGTGTGTGTTTGAATATAATGTTATTGCTTAAAAATAACTATAGTAAGAGTGTCACAATTAGGATTAGGATGAATAGTAGATCATGCCTACACTCTCAAAGAGGTTTTTTCCAGGTACATTTACTCCAACATATAATATTGTCCAGTGTCAGACAACTTCCGAGATGTTATAGTTATTCTAATAGGGTTACAAATTGTGCATTCCTTACGGGCATCTGTGAAGCTCATGTTCGCAGCACATGCCCCATGGTAGGGTGATATGTGTTTTCTTAAGTTATGATGAGTGTTAGAGTATTAAGAGTCATCGGGTCCTGTGTGACTGAATACATCAGCCCAGTTACATGGAAGAGTGCACATGTACTTATGACTCTTTTCATACATCACAGACTCAGGCAACGTTCACACTGCAGGTGTTATTGCTCAATTCCGTTTTTTTGCTAAGATCCGATTTTTTTGTGAGGGCGTTCACATTATAATTTAAATGCGACCCCCGTCAGACTGGAGTATGAACGGTCTCCATGTGATGGTTCGCTCTGGCTGCTTGTTATCCTCAGCTGCGAGCACACCTGCTCTCCATCACACCCAGGGCTAGTTAGACCGCGCTGCCCCCGGATAAGCGCGGAGCCGTCTGTCTTCATTCCTCGATGAGACCTACACTCGCCTTGTCTCCGTTCCAGAGTCTCTTTACCTCAGTCTACCCTTGTCTCAGAATCAAGCCTCCTGTCATCCTCCATCAGGAAGGATCACCACCACAGCTCCAAGTAAGCCCTCGCTCCATTCACCTTGTCTTCACTCGTTCCCCTGTGCACAGGTGGAGATCCGTGGCATGGACCACTCTCCTTCCTGGTGGCGGACCGAGCTGCACCGTGCTTTCCCGGACTCTTCAACCACCTCCAGCTGCAACTGGGACAGCGGGCGCTGTCTTCCTGGCCAGTGCCTCTGAGCAGAATCTGAGCCTAACACCATCTCTACAGACAGTAAGCCCTGGACTATTCTGTACATCCCCTCCGGGGTCTAACACTAACTCTCTTTGTCTCTGTCGATAGGGTTGCCAGGTTGCACGGTGCTCTGCTCGCCCCCAGCTGCCACACTATCACACACACACACACACACACACACACACACACACACACACACACACACACACACACACACACACACACACACACACACACTATACAATAAAGATAATTGTATCTACTTTAGAGTCTGAGTCTGCTCTCTGGGTTGGTAAACATGTCAGTACGACTCCACCAAAGTGACCCAGCAGATGGCGCTCTAGCGTGCAAAGTTAACAACCTGGAGGCTCGAGTAGATCAATTAGCTTACCAACAGCCGATCATCTTCACTCAGCTGACCCGAATAAATGATCGGTTGGATCGCCTGGCAGGTCCGCAGGCTTTCCCTCCTGCCCCAAGCAGCGCCTCTGCTCCCGCTAGCTCCCAACCCAGCCAACCCGTGCAGGCTTCCACATCCCGGCTAACACCAATCCCCACACCCACCCATTTTAGTGGTAAGCTACGGGAGGCCAGGGGGTTCATTCTCCAGTGCGAGATAGTTTTTCAGCGGGTGCGCAGGGACTTTCCCACAGACCATAGCCACATCGGCTATGTAGTCAACCTCCTGGAAGGGCGAGCACTAGCCTGGGCGTATGCAGCAATGGCTAGGGCGAATTACGCTAGCTTGACTTATAACCAGTTCATCAGCGAGTTCAGTGAGGTGTTCGACCACTCCGACTGAGACAGTGTGTTTACCTCCTGGCTGTTAAACCTGAGACAGGGAACCAAGTCTGTAGTGGACTATGTTGTCAATTTCCAGGTGGTAGCCACGGAGGTGGGGTGGGAGGACGCCTCGCTCCGCAGTATCTTCATTAGGAGCCTTAGCCCTAGCCTGCGGGATGAACTGGCCCACTTAGAAAAGCCAAGTAGGCTAACTGAGTTGATTTCCCTGGCCATTAGCCTTGATAACAGGCTAAGGGAGCGGGCTACCGAGTGTAAAGCTTCCGGTCACTCAGGCACCCAGTATCGCCGCTCCCTACAGCCCCCCCTATTGGCCCTGCCTCCCTCTGATTCCCCGGATACCCCGGAGCCAATGGTAGTAGGTCAGTCAAAGCTGCAGTTAGCTGAGAAAAAGTGCTGCCGTGAGCTGGGGTTGTGCCTCTACTGTGGGAGCGAGGAGCATGAGGTAGCGTCATGTCCCATACAGCCAAAAAAGGGAATCCGTGCGTCGCAGTAGGGGGACTCACGGACTCACCTCAATCTAATCCCCTCTCTAGATTCCTCCTTCCTATCCACTTTATTCATAACCACACTGAGATAGTCACACACGCCTTGATTGATTCGTCTCAAAGGAACTGGCAACCTGGCCGGGGCTCCCCTGTCAATCATTGAAGACCCCACTGAAACTCATTGCCTTGTCTAAAACCCCACTTGCCGTAGTATCCAAACAGATCGCCCCGGTGTCAGTCATTGTGTCTGGTAATCATCGGGAACAGCTCAGGTTATTCGTGTTGTTGGTTTCCTACTCCCTGATAATCCTCGGCTATCCCTGGCTCCGACTTCATAATCCATCTATTGACTGGCGCCCTGGGAGCGTGGTTTCGTGGAGCTCATTCTGCCTCAGTGCCTGCCTGCAGTCCGCTGCTTGCTCGCCGTCCGTGCCCCTGGGTGCCGCCATCACCCCCCCTCCCGACTTGTCCAAAGTCCCTCTGGAGAATCACGACTTGGGGGCCGCCTTCAGTAAGACCCAGGCCCTATCCCTCCCCCCTCACTGCTCGTATGACTGTGCGATCAATTTCCGTGCTGGAGCCCCACTGCCGTCGAGTCGACTCTACAGCCTGTCAGCACCGGTGCAGGAGGCTATGGAAGCCTATATCAAGGAGTCGTTAAACTTGGGCATAATCCAGCCTTGGTCCTCGGTGGTGGGGGTGGGGTTTTTTTGTGGGCAAGAAAGACGGCTCACTGAGGCCGTGTATTAACTTCCACAAATTAAATAATATTACCATTAAGGACAAGTACACCCTTCCTTTGATTAATTACGGTGTTCGATTCCCTCCGGGGGGCCTCCTGGTTCACCAAGCTGGACCTCCGCAACGCTTACCATCTGGTGCGGATCCGGGAGGGCGATGAATGGAAGACGGGCTTCCGGACCCCTAGCAGGCATTTCGAGTATCTGGTGAGGCCGTTTGGGCTGATCAACGCCCCCGCCGTATTCCAGCGTCTCATCAACAATGTGCTGAGGGACTTTTTGGGTTCATTCGTGTTTGTCTATTTGGATGATATCTTGATTTTTTTCACAGTCCTTGGATGAGCATCGGGTGCACGTGGGGTGAGTATTGCAGCGGCTCCTGGAGAACAAGCTCTTCATTAAGGCTGAGAAGTGTGAGTTTCACACCTCCAAGACATCTTTCCTTGGATTTATCATCTCCCACAATGAAATCATCCCGGACCCCGACAAGGTAAAAGTGGTGGTAGATTGTCCCACTCCTTCCTCCAGGAAGCAGCTCCAGCAGTTTTTGAGATTCACCAATTTCTACCGCCGCTTCATTAAGAATTATAGTATTATTGTTCTCCCCCATCGTCTGTCCCTGGTGGAGCGAAATTATGACATCGGTGACAGGGAGTTCCTGGTGGTCAAGCTCACACTGGAGGAATAGTGCCATTGGCTGGAGGGGGCCTCCCAGCCATTCGTCGTCTGGACGGATCACAAGAACCTGGAGTACCTCAGGATGGCCAAGCGCCTGAACACGCCCCAGGCCCACTGGTCCCTGTTTTTCAGACATTTCAATTTCACCATCACCTACCACCCCGGGTCCAAGAATACCAAGCCGGACGCCCTGTCCAGACAGTTTACCTCAGATGCTGCGGAGGTGGCAGAGCATCCCATAATTCCCCCGTCGTGCATCGTGGGTGCCCTCTCGTGGGACATCAAAGAGAAGGTCCTGAGAGCGCAGGAGGCTGAGATAGACCCGGGCAAGGGGCCAGCGGGGAGACTGTTCGTGCCATCTGCTGTCCGGGGAGAGGTGATCCATTGGGCCCACTCTTCCAGGTTCTCGTGCCACCCGGGGAGAGTCCGCACGGTGGCGCTCTTTCAAAGGACATTTTGGTGGCCGTCGCCCCAGAGGGACGTCGGAGAGTACATCCGCGCCTGCCCCCAGTGCACCGCTGGCAAGACATCCTCTTCTCCTCTGGCCGGTCTGCTCCACCCTCTCCCCACTCCCAGCAGGCCCTGGTCCCATGTGGTGTTGGACTTCATCACCGCTCTCCCACCTTCTAACCACCACACTGTAATTCTCACCATCGTAGACAGGTTTTCTAAGGCCTCCCACTTCATTCCCCTACAGGGTCTGCCTATGGCGAGGGAAACAGCGGACCTTCTCGTCCAGCATGTGTTGAGATTGCATGGTATTCCTCTGGACATCGTCTCCGACCGGGGACCCCAGTTCATTTCTCAGGTGTGGAGGTCGTTTTGCAATGCCCTTGGGGCTACAGTGAACCTGTCTTCAGGATACCACCCGCAGAGTACCGGACAGTGTGAGCGGGCAAACCAGGAGCTGGAGGCTGCGCTGCAATGTGTCCCCACCACCAACCCGGCGTCATGGAGCACCCACCTCCCATGGATCAAGTACGCGCATAATACCACCATCTCTTCAGCGATTGGCGTGTCCCCGTTTGAGGTCTCACTGGGCTACAACCCCCCGTTGTTCCCTGAAGAGGAGAAGGATATCGCCGTTCCCTCCGTCCGAGCCCACCTGACGTGCTGCCGCCGGCTGTGGAGAACGACCCGGACCGCACTACGACGCACGGCTGAGCGCAACTCCACGACCACTAATCGTCGCAGGACGCCGGCCACGCCTTACCGGGTGGGTCAGCAGGTATGACTGTCTACCAGACATATTAACTTGAAGGCAGAGGCGAAGAAAATGTCTCAGCAGTTCATTGGACCTTTCGCCATAACCCGTATCATCAACCCTGTGTCTGTGTGCCTAGGTCTCCACCCCCCCGCATCTGTCCAACCTTCCATGTCTCGCAGGTCAAGCCTTTCTGTTCCAGCCCTCTGTGTCCCCCTCCCAGGTCTCCACCTCCACAAGTGGTGGTCGACGGCGACCCGGCATGGAAGGTCAATGCCATCCTGGACATCCGCCGCTGGGGTTGCGGCCTGCAGTACCTGGTGGACTGGGAGGGTTACAGCTCGGAATGGAGGTCCTGGGTGCATCCCTCCTTCATGTTGGACAATCAACTCATCAGGGACTTCCACCAGACGCACCCAGGTAGGCTGGATCGGCCGCTGAGAGGTGTCTCGTAGGGGGGGAGTATTGTGATGGTTCGCACTGGCTGCTTGTTATCCTCAGCTGCGTCCACACCTGCTCTCCATCACGTCCAGGGCTATTTAGACCACGCTGCCCACGGATCAGCGCGGAGTCGTCTGTCTTCATTCTTCGATGAGACCTACACTCGCCTTGTCTTCGTTCCAGAGTCTCTTTGCCTCAGCCTACCCTTGTCTCAGAATCAAACCTCCTGTCATCCTCCGTCAGGAAAAATCACCACCACAGCACCAAGTAAGCCCTTGATCTCTTCACCTTGTCTTCACTCGTTCCCCTGTGCACAGGTGGAGATCCGTGGTGGCGGACCACTCTCCCTCCTGGCGGCGGACTGAGCTGCACCGCGCTTTCCTGGACTCTTCAACCACCTCCAGCTGCAACCAGGACAGTGGGCGCTGTCTTCCTGGCCTGCGCCTCCGAGCAGAACCTGAGCCTAACACCATCTCTACAGACAGTAAGCCCTAGACTATTCTGTACATTCCCTTCGGTGTCTAACACTAACTCTCTTTGTCTCTGTCTGTCCATAGGGTTGCCAGGTTGCACGGTGCTCTGCTCGCCCCCGGCTGCCACATTATCTCACACACACACACACACACACACACACTATACAATAAAGATAATTGTATCTACTTTTGAGTCTGAGTCTGCTCTCTGGGTCGGTAAACCATGTCACTCCAGTTATGAAGTGACCCATATGCGCAGAAGAAAACGTAACGTTAGACACACCGTTGTTTGCGGAAGTAAATATGAGCCCCAAACGATGGGGGGGGGGGGGCTTCTTCACCTTTGATGCAGCGCAGCAAAATATATGTTAAAAACATTCAGAAATGTTTATACACAAAACAAATGAGACCAGCTTCATTCCTCTACATGCCAGATGGCCGCTGTGATCAGCACTGCTTTAACAGAACTGATCGATTAAACAGCTGTCTTGAAAATGAGACCCCGTGTCTCAATGGGATTACCTGTATAAATAAGGTTTATAATAAATAATCCTAGCGATTACAATAGGGCTCTAGCCCTAATAAACAGCACAGATTGTACCAGCGGCGTAACACTGGTCCTGCATAGAAGCCGCCAGAGACTCCCCTCTCCTGGATTGTGTTTTTGTGTGTCCTTATCTGGCCATTCCGCTCCACAGTCATTTGCATATTACAGCGGCCAGGACTGTGCTGTTTACAGCATCCAGTAAATGTGCCGTTACTTTTTTTTTTAAAAAAATGTTCCATTGACAAGAGTGTGTAACAGTGCGAGTCACGTGGGGCACTGGACGTAATGGTGGCTCTCTAGCTGATCTCCAACAATTCCTACTTCAATAATTTTAAGCTCCAGTGCTGCAGTTAGACGTATTTCTCTTCTCAGAGCGGTGAAAAGGACAATTTAAATTCAATGGCTACGTCAAAATACTTCAAGACTACAGTCTGCGCTGCGAGCAGGAGAAACCCTGCACAGGAGGAGGAGGATGCATTGAATGATGGCCCCCCATCAAATCCACCGACGCAGATGTCCAGCCTCGACAAAGTATTTGAAGAAATTACTAAAATGAATGTTACTTTGCAAGGCGTAGCGATGGACGTATTGACCATTAAAGAAACGGTGTCGGAGTTGAAGATGGCAGTAGCAGTCTCGCAGGCGAGATTGGATGAAGCCGAGGCACGCCTCACCCATGTTGAGGAAACCTCTGTCAAGTTGGTGAGTGATGGGAGTAACCAGGCCAAACAGATGCAGGACATGCAGAGATGAATACAAGCTCTGGAAATTTATAGCAAGAGGAATAACATACGTTTAATGGGGCTTAAAGAAATGCATGGGAAGAATGGGACGTTGATGAGTTGTGTGCAAAAAATCATATTGGAATGTCTTGGTATTGAAAACGGCGAGGAACTGGAGATTGAATAGGTTTACCGGACTCCGGTACCTGTGCCTAATGCAGACAGGCCACCCAGAGCAGTGTTGATCCACTTCCTGAGACAGTTGGCAAGAGATAAAGTGATAAACGCTGCTAAGGCAAAACGTGGCATTGAATGGGAGGGATGCCGACTCTCCTTGTTTCCGGACATGACCAAGGAGCTGGCGGAGAGGAGGAAGACATTTACATCTTCTTCTTCTTCTTCTTCGTCAGTCGCTAGATGGATATTTACATCTGTGAAGGGGAAACTTACGAAGCTCAATGTGAGGTACACGCTGGCTTTTCCAGCAACACTGCGTCTCAGATGGGATGGGAAGAATTAGAGCTTCACTACAGCAGCAACCGCAGAGAAGTTTATCAACGAGAGATGTCGGGCTGGAGGTAAAGCATAATTCAATATGGAGTAAGGTGAGCTTTGTGAACATTAAATGCGGAAACCAAAATGTATCGAGAACTGTGAACTTGTGGGTTTGAACCTGAGCTACAGAGCCGAAGGAAGGAAGGACAGTAGCGAGCAGAGTGTCTGCGCAATCCACGGACGGAACAATTTTTTTTTTTTTTTTAAGTTGTTACAATGGCTGTGACGGTCCAGCCTGAAATTTCTTTCTTTAAGTTTGTTTTTCTTTTTTTTTTCTCTCTTCTTTTGTTTTGGGTGTTTATTAGGATGCGTTTGTGTTTAGAGTTCGGTGTTTTATTAGGAAGGCATCTGTACTGGTTGTTAAAGCTGTCGGGGGTATCCCCAACATAATTACAATTAGGATATACTGGACAGGGGATCAGAGTGTAATATGAATATAAGTTAAATATGGTGGAAAAATGTGTTAAATTTATGACATGGAATATTAATGGATGTGGAAATCCAGTTAAGAGGAGAAGAATACTTTCCTATTTAAAACATAATCAGGCAGATATAATTTTTATTCAGGAAACACATTTGGAGGGGGAGGAAGTTATAGAATTTAAAAAAGGATGGGTGGGTCATATTTTCTATAGTTCATTTAATAGTAAACGTAATGGAGTTATGTTAGTTAATAAAAATATAAGTTTTCTCTTACAAAAACAGACAAAAGATAAAGAGGGAAGGATAATCTGTATCCAGGCATTGATAGAAGGCTACCAGACGGTGTTGTGTAATATTTATGCCCCTAATATGTCAAACCCTCAGTTTTTTCATCAGGTAAATAGTATATTAGGGGATATGGAAGGTTAAATTATTTTGGCGGGGGATTTTAATGAAGTGATGGACCCAGTGGTTGATAGAAGTAAACTTAGTGGTCCTATAATAACCCCAGACAGAGAGGCAAGTCATATGTTAATTAGAGATATGGGCCTTATAAATATATGGAGGTTGACTAATCCTAATAATAGAGAATATGCTTTTTTCTCACGTCATCATAAATTCCACTCTAGAATTGATTTTTTTTTTGATGGCATCTCCTCTTTTAAATAAGGTTGTAAACTGTAACATCAATACAATTGCCCTCACAGATCACGCCACAGTTGAACTGAGTATCAAGATAGATTGTGATGTTGAAAGGAAAGGAAGATGGAGAATGAATACATTTTTACTACAAGATTAAGTTTTTTAAAAAAAGGTTAGAAGACGACCTTCAGTCATTTTTTGAGGTTAATGTGGGTAGCACAGAAGACATTTCAGTGGTGTGGGAAGCCTCCAAGGCATATGTGAGAGGAAAACTGATTGCACAAGCAGTTAAAAAGAAGAGGGAGAAGTTAAACAAAATTCAAGAATTGGAAAAAGAAATTAAAATAAAGGAAATTAAGTTATCAGAGGTTTTTTCAGACTCAATGTATCAAGAACTTTGTAAGCTTAAATTCCAGCTAAATGATTTTTAAAATAAGGAGGCAGAGTATGCGCTGTACCGATTAAAGTCCAGTTTTTACGAAGGGGGTGAAAAAATAGGTAAATTTCTCGCTAGGCAATTGAAAGAAAAATGGAATTCTAATATGATTCCAATAATTAAACAGGGGGATGAACTTATTTCATCCAGTAAAAATATTAATGAGGTTTTTTATTAAAAAAATTAAATTAATTAAATCACCCTTATTGTCATTCAACCGTACAACCAATCATGTACAGTAGAACGAGATTGTGCTTTACCTATCTACAGTGTCAATCACACACACCCCAGTGCAGAATCAGAGTGCCGCTGCCATGCAAGGCGCCGCCACAGATTTCCCTCCTCCATTCCGTTATTGCTGAGCACCAAGCTGGACGGCAGGAAGTTCCACTTTTATATGGTCTTTGGCATGACCCGGCCGGGATTTGAACCCCTGCCTCCCGGGTGTGGGGCAGATGCTCTACCAACTGAGCCACCACTCCGGTAAAGAGTGGTGGCTCAGTTCAATTGTATTTATAAATGTAGAGCAGGAGAAATTAATAAAGTTTTGAATAATGTAGAGGCACCTAAGTTGCAGGCTGAGATGGCTGAAGGGTTGGAATCCCCAATTATGGAGAAGGAGATAAATATGGCAATTTTACATATGAAGAATGGGAAATCACCTGGAAATGATGGCCTTCCAGTAGAATACTATAAGCAATTCATAGATATTCTCTCCCCAATATTAAAGAAAGTGTTTGAAGAAATATTTTTCAAGGGAAGGTTGCCTCCAACATTTATTGAGGCTTTGATAATGTTAATTCCTAAAGTGGATCAGGATGTAACAGATCCCTCAAACTATAGACCTATAAGTTTGCTAAATGTGGATTGTAAAATACTGACAAAAATTTTAGCTTTAAGATTACAAAAGGTATTATCAAGTATTATTCATCCTAACCAAGTGGGTTTTGTGAAAAATAGATCATTTTCTGACAACATATGAACACTATTACATCTGATATGGCAGAGTCAATCAAAAGATGTCCCATTATCTCTTGTTTCTTTAGATGCTGAGAAGGCTTTTGATAAGGTGGAATGGGAATTTCTTTTTTCAGTTTTGTCACACTTTGAAATAGGACGTGGTTTTATTAAATGGGTGAGAGCATTGTATAAAGAGCCGAAAGCCGCAGTAATGACAAATGGAGTAACAGCTTCCTTTTTTATGCTTTCTAGAGGGACACAACAAGGCTGTTTTAAGCCCTCTGCTGTTTATAATTTTTTTGGAAATATTATCAATAGCCATTAGGACTAATCCACATATTCAAGGGGTTGAGGGAGGTGGCACAGAATATAAACTACTGCTTTATGCAGATGATATTTTGGCTACAATAACAAACTTACTGACCTCTCTACTGCATTTAATGGACACTATACAATCTTTTTCAAAATTATCAGGTTATACAATTAACTGGAATAAGTCAGAGGCTATGCCAATTTCAAAAAGTTGTTCCTCTAATATGTTAAAGAAATTTAACTTCAAGTGGATTCCAGAAGGAATGAAGTATCTAGGGATAAAACTGAGTCAGGACTTGGAGGAGATATCTCAGTTAAATTTTAATTCTTTATTGCAAAAAATGAAAATAAACTTAAGTAAGTGGGAAAAGATTAAACTTAGCCTATGGGGCAAAATAAATATTATAAAGATGGTGATAGCCCCTCAGTTTAACTATATTGTCACAATGTTATCAATTAAAATACCAGATATAATTTTTCAAAAGTATGAAAATATGGTTAAACATTTGACCATAATTAGGTCAAGTAAACTGTATGTGTTACGTGTGGCCCTTGCGAGCCACACAATGAGAGCCGAGGGCGAGCCAGTGAGTTTGCGATGTTTTATTGTAACAGGGAACAGGGGATAAGGAACACGGCCTCGTGGGGCCAAAAAGCACGAATACTCATACAGTGGTACACTTACAAATAATGTAGAACGACGAGCAGAGGACTGGCGCCGGGCGTAGGGGTTCCAGCCTTCGGTGTGCTAAGTCACAGCCCCGAATGATCGGAGCTGCTCCTTTTTATGCTCATTATCAGCGCCTCAGCTGATGAGGGTTAATTGGGCTCCAGCCATCCCGTAACTGACAGCTGGGAGCCCGCTGAGACACTGTCACAGAAGGAACAGGGCTGAAGGGAATATGGTCTGAGAGCCGGATGACACGGCGTCTCATCCCACATGACACAGCCCCCGCCCCTCACGGTCGGACTACGAACGACCCGTAACATCCAAGACCCCCCGCACCACCACCACCACCACCACCTAGGGTGGGCGGATGGGGCGCGGGTCAGGAGGGAGAGAATCAGAGAAAGGGGAGAAAAAAAACAACAATAAACCAATATAGAGTACAAGGGGAAGAACCCAAACACCATACTCCATAAAATACAACATGAGAAAAAAACCCAGAGAAAGGGGAAAAAGAAAAAAAAAAAGACAATAAACCAATATAGAGTACAAGGGAAAACCCAAACACCATACTCCAAAAAAATACAACATGAGAGAAAAACCCCAGAGAAAGGAAAGAAAACAGACGATAAACCAATATAGAGTACAAGGGAAAAACCCAACACAATACTCCATGAAATATAACATGATAGAAAACCCATTCAGGCAGAGGAAAATTGCGGAGATAACAGCCCAACACACAGGGAAGAAAAAAACCCACAATACCCCATAAACCATGTACAGGTCAAACAACGAAAATCAACCCCGGGGCCCCCAAAATGAAAAGAGAACTCCCAAAGGCGAAAATTAACTATACAGCCATCCCTCACACAGGAGGGGAAAACCAAAAAAAAAAAAAAAATCACGCTAAACGCGGAACAATAATGACAGCTTAGCTGTACCCACCCAAACATAAGCACAGCAACAGACATTCAGTTCGGGGGGTCTCCCCGCACCCAACGTCCATACCGCTAACAGGGGTGAAGGGAAAAGTTCCGGCGGCCTACCCGAACCCCAGGCCAGAAAGCACAGTTCCTCAGGAAGCCGAACCAGGTCGCCGAACAGAAAGTCTAGCGGGTCGGGCGGCCGCACAAGCGAGCCGAATGGGCACGGCAGACCCTCCGGCGGCCGACCCGCACCACTCAACCACCAGGCCCGTAGGGGGAAGGGAGAGGTCCAAATGGGCCCTAGTGGAAGAGGCTTGGGGGAGAGCTGATGACGAGGTGGTCCAACGTCAGACGGCAGGGGATCTGCAGCTCCCTCACCGGACCTGGACACCGCTGGTGCAGAACCCACGTCGGACCCCGATTGGGTCTCGGGTGAACCCATGTCGGACCCCGATTGAGTCTCGGACGAGCCCACGTCAGACTCCGATTGGGTCTCCATTGAACCCACATCGGACCCCGATTGGGCCGGCGCTGCACCAGAACCGACTTCCGACGTCGAACCTCGACCCTCTGGCACCACGAGTGATGGCAGCTCCTTGCCGGCGACCCTGGGAGAAGGCTCAAGAGAGAAAACAGAACCGGGATCAGGATCACCGGCAGCGCCAGAACCCGGCGAGATAAGCTCGGACGCAGCGGACGGCTGCACCCGGCTCATCTCCCCTAGAGACAGGCTAAAGTGCTCTAAAGTAAGGAGAAGAAAGATAAGATAGAGCACTTGCCTGATCTTGGGTTCTGACGCCGTCCAGGACTGCGAAGATCCGGGATCCAGCGTCAGGAAGTCGTCATCAGGCTCCCACTCAGCTGCGTCGGGCTCCGCAGCTGGCATGATGGACAGCGCAGCTTGTGATTCCTCCGGCACCGGTGCCCACGCCGACAGCCCACACGGCGTGGTGGCAGGAGAACCTCGTCCCACTGGACCGGACCGCTCCTCCGTGGAGACCCAGGGACGCTTGGTCGTCGGCGCAGACTCCACGTAGTAATCCGTCTTCCTCCTCCGTCCACGGCGTAGCTGCGGAACCGGAACCAGGCTGTCCAGAACCGCAGGCCCCCTCCTCATCCCACGACGTTGGCCTGGCGCCGGGGACCGCTCAGCGGAGGGAGACACAGAGGGTGCAGGATTAATGACTAAAGCTACAGCAGGTGGTGGGAGTTCAGGGAGCTGCGAACCCCGAACTCCACCTCCAGGAGTTTGACAGGGCAAATCACAGGGTGAATGTGAAAAAACTGGGACTTGCCTGTCTCCTGGAGGCTGGATGGTGCCTGCTGTAGTGGACGTTGCTCCTCCCTTTCCCCGCCGGACGGTAACGGAGGACCCCCTGAGAGGACGTCGGGGAGCCACTCGTGTAGATTCCAGGAGGGAGCTCACCAGGTCAGGACTCTGGACGCACACAGCAGCCGGGGAGTGCGTCGAGGAGGAGGGGGTGACAGCCGAGATGAGCCGGGCCCGAAGTGCTGGCGTGACAGTGGAGGGAGGAGGCTCAGGAAACGAGGCTGCGGGATCTCCTCTCAGACGAGGCGCAGGAGTGACAGCTGCGTGGGAGGATGAGACCTTGCGGCGACCCGGAACTGGATCCGAACGGGGTACATGCTTACTAACTGAGGATGGGTGCACAGCGGAGCGAGCAGCAGCCACTCGGTCAGCTGCAGATCCTCCGGGAGAATCCCGAGTGACGTGCTGGTTGGGGAAAGCCCCCTGGATGGCGCGAACTCCCGGGCCAGAGTGGAGGCAGGAACGGGATCCCGAAGCAAAGGGTGACGTCTCCTCCTCTTCGGCTTCCTGCCGGGATTTCCCTCCAACCCATGGAGTATTTCCTGCTGTGCGGCTATGTCTAATCTCCTCACGCTCACCTCAGGATGACAGGCGAAGCGGGGAAGATAATCGAGGACCTCCTCAGCCTGGTCTAAGTACCGGTGCATGTCGCTACTGAAGTTAAGGAGGGAAGCGGTGTTGAGGATGTCATCCACGCACTCAAGGGCGTCTGCGAGGACATCACTCGAACCCTGAGTGCGGGACCTCCGTGACGGCATGCTTCGGCGACGGTACCTAGACAGGTAAGGGCAACAGTCCAAGGCAGCAAACTCACGGCTGCCGGCAACTCATCTGGCTGTGACTTACTGTTACGTGTGGCCCTCGCGAGCCACACAATGAGAGCCGAGGGCGAGCCAGTGAGTTTGCGATGTTTTATTGTAACAGGGAACAGGGGATAAGGAACACGGCCTCGTGGGGCCAAAAAGCATGAATACTCTTACAGTGGTACACTTACAAATAATGTAGAACGACGAGCAGAGGACTGGCACCGGGCGTAGGGGTTCCAGTCTTCGGTGTGCTAAGTCACCGCCCCGAATGATCGGAGCTGCTCCTTTTTATGCTCATTAGCAGCGCCTCAGCTGATGAGGGTTAATTGGGCTCCAGCCGTCCCGTAACTGACAGCTGGGAGCCCGCTGAGACGCTGTCACAGAAGGAACAGGGCTGAGGGGAATATGGTCTGAGCGCCGGATGACACGGCGTCTCATCCCACGTGACAGTATGCTCCTAAGGAGAAAGCTGGGTTCGGCCTGCCCAACCCTAGACTGTATTGTTTATCATTTGAATTAGCTAAATTGGCAAAACACTGGAAATCTGTGGACAGAACGGGTTGGGTAAATATAGAGTTAGAACTGTGTTCCCCATTCAGTGTCTTTGATATGTTCTCTCAAATTCCAGGAAATATAAAAAAATCCCGTCCTTAGTCATGCAAGAGATGTCTGGGATAAATGTCATAGAATGTATAAGTTGTCAGTGTATGTTCAGAAGTATTCATCATTGTGGAATAATCCTGCAATCCACATTGGGAAGACAACTATATACTGGGAGCAGTGGCGTTCCAGTGGCATACATATTATAGGAGATCTATATAGTGACGGAATATTCTTAAGAAAATTTAATTCACCGATATGGCTTAGAGGGTAAGGGTCAATTTTGGAAGTACTTACAGATAAGAAATTGTGTGATATCTGTTTTCAAAAAGGTTGATAACAGCTGTAGGGATATTTAATAAAATATTGTGTGATAAGGTATAGGAATTATTTATTTTATTTAATAGTGGGTGTGTAAGGGGACAGCGTTAAACCGTCACTCCTACACTTGCTAAATAGAATAAATAAGCACTCGTAAAAAGGGGCACCAGTCCTAAAGGACACTTATATTAAACTTAGTTTTAATTAATTTTGCACCTTCAGTTACTTCATGGATCAGTCTCAAAATTTAAGGGAGTTCTTTTCCTGCCGTGATCTAAGAAACATATACAGTATATGCGAAAGGAAAATGCTTCAACTTCTCTCATTCACCCTTTTATTAAACTCATTCAGGTTACATGATATGGCATTCAAATGAAGGATAAACAGATTCAAATGATAACAGGTGTCTAATATCACATCAACTGTTAGTGGATTCCTGAACATAAAATCTAGCATTAAACCTTTGTAGAACCAAGGAGAAACCAGGCTTATGTTTCAACGGTAAATGAAGGCTGAAGTGTCTAACAAAAACAGAACGCAATTTTATGGGGAAAATTCATAAGCTGATTTTCTGAAAATGAACTTCTGAATTAATCTACAAAATTGAAGGGAGGTTACTTAAAAATGAATAAGAGTCTTCCTTCAGTTTATAGCTTTATCCTATGGCTGAGAGACTAATTGTACCATGAAATACTGGTTATGCAATTGTAATCTGAATGTTAGGACATCACGTTTAAACCAGCAGATAGGAAAATGGGAGTCTCACTTACAAACAGCTGTAGGGCCACGTGTTCAGCGGGTCAGTGCTGGCTGGGGTTTTGAGGTCGGGACACCAGGAGAAAGCGACTGCTGCTATGCTTCCTCAACAGCCGTAAGAAATGCAGGCTCAGCTGGGGGCTCGTAAAGGACAGTGGCAGCAGTAGTAATGGCCGTCCCAGAGCGGCGTGAAAAGTCCTTGGACAACGAGTCCGAATTTGTGAGGTCTCTGGCCGTGGAATAGACCAAAAAAACTGAAGGAGAAACTTCTCAGTCAGGTGGGTATGAGGCCGGAAAGAAAGTCCAAAACACAATCTCTGTTCACTTTAGATTAGGGAAATTAAAGGTCCACTTTAACGGCGTGAAAAGTCAGAAAATCTAAGAAAAACATTTACTAGGATAAGAATGGCTTCTGAGGTGAAGAAAAAAATTATTTTGAGAGTTTGACTCTCTCTTTAAGACAAGCTCGTAAGAAAAAGATGGTTTCTCCTCAGTAACCAGAAAAATGAGAAAACTAATGCAGGATTTGACAAACTTCACACAGAACAATTTAGATAAAAGAAAACTGCAAGGAACTTTGAAAAAGTGAAACAAAAACTTTTCTCTGAGCTCTAGATCGCTATTCTGCTTCTTTAATCTTAATCTTAAACTTCTTCTCTTTCATAAATTCTTCATCATCTCTCTCTCTCTCTCTCTCTCTCTCTTCCCTACTTTTCCTTTTTTTCTTTCTAACTTAATCTTCTGATCTATTCCTTCTTCCTTCTTCTTCTTCTTTTTTTCTTCTAACATGCAGGGCGGCCCCTCACTTTTTTAACTGAGCGCGCCATTGGGTCATAAAACAGGGGCCAGTTGCAAGACAGACCAATCAGCTTTCATAAAGAGGAGTTTGAACGGGCCTTTGTCCAATGTGAAAACATTTCTTTGTGTGGGAGCAGCCAATCAAATGAAAAGGGCATTATCCCATGAAAGGAAGAGAAAGCCGGGGATCAGGAATGATGGCGGACAAGAATTAATACCCATTCAGTTCTTACAAAATTAGGTTTTATATTTTATTGAAAAAGGCAATTTGATAAATAATATGGAGGATGTGGTCAGTGGTTTCAATAAATTTTTTGTAAATGTTGGTCCTGAATTAGCAAAATCAGTAGTGACAGCAGAAACAACAGTGGTTCTGTAAATGAAATAGAAGATAGAAATCCAAACACAATCTTTTTGGGTGCAGTTACTGAAAAGGAAATTATCGAGACTGTGAGTAAATTTAAGAACAAAAAATCAACGGACTGGAATGAAATTGACATGACAATAGTGAAAAAAGTAATTGAAGGAATTGTTAAGCCACCCACCCGCATCTGTAACCTGTCATTTCAAACCGGTAAATTTCCAAACAAAATGAAAATAGCAAAAGTAATACCTCTATACAAAACAGGAGACAGTCATTGTTTCACAAATTACAGGCCAGTCTCTTTACTCTCACAATTCTCAAAAATACTTGAAAAAAATCTTCACTAAGAGACTGGATGATTTCATTGAAAAACACAACCTCCTTACAGACAGCCAGTATGGTTTTAGAGCAGATAAATCTACATCTTTGACACTGATCAAACTTATAGAAGAAATTACTAGTTGTATAGATAAAAAAAAAAGTTTGCTGTAGGAGTATTTATAGATTTAAAGAAAGCTTTTGACACTATTGACTACAGAATACTACTAAGGAAACTGGAAAAGTATGGGATAAGAGGGGTCGGACTGAGTTGGGTGGAAAGTTATTTAAAGCGTACCTGTGGTGGTCGTGAAGACGCATTTAACTTGAAAACATTAGGAAAAGGTATTTGTTATTTGGGTAAATAATTGTTGCCAGCCATATACCACCTGAGATATATTGAAATAGGACCGCGGGCATGGCCAGCCAATAAAAACTATGGGCGCCGCCATGACATATGCGGAAGTGACGTCATACCGTTGCTACTGAAAAGACAATACTCCCGTCTGTATGAGAGACTAGGGTGCTGTTGTGAGTGTTTTTGTTCTATTATGGCTGAATTGTCGGACTCTGAGGAAGAATTCGTCCAACATGGCTACAGGTTTGAGCCAGAAAGGTCTTCTGAGGGTTAAAGTGACGAAGTGGTCCTCACACACAACGCAATTTCGTCTGACAGGATTCGTCTGTGCCCTGTTCCAAGATTGCGCAATCACTTTTTCGCTATGATCTTCTGACAAGGTGAGCTGAGTTTGGGTACACAAAAGAAGTGTTTATCTTTGTTTTTTCGCTTATTATTGAGACATCCAAAGGCTTTACATTCCGCTATGTTGCGATATCCATATCGCATTGTATGTTTTTGTTTTAACAAGAGCGCCGAGTGTCTGCCGCTCTGTATAGTGGCGAGGGAGGAGCCGAATCATCTGCCGTGTTGCAGCCGTTATAAGCTCAGATCAGACGAGATGACCCGCTGAATTTAAGCATTTATTTATTTATTTTCTAATCGTTTTAGTTCTGCATTTAATATAAACCCTGAGTTTGAAATAAACATTTGAATTTTGGTCCTCACACACAACGCAACGCGCCGAGTGTCTGCCGCTCTGTATAGCGGCGAGGGAGGAGCCAAATCATCTGCCGTGTTGCGGCCGTTATAAGCTCAGATCAGACGAGACGACCCGCTGAATTTTAAGCATTTATTTATTTATTTTCTAATCGTTTTAGTTCTGCATTTAATATGAACCCTGAGTTTGAAATAAACATTTGAATTTTGGTCCTCACACACAACGCAACGCGCCAAGTGTCTGCCGCTCTGTATAGCGGCGAGGGAGGAGCCAAATCATCTGCCGTGTTGTGGCCGTTATAAGCTCAGATCAGACGAGAGGACCCGCTGAATTTAAGCATTTATTTATTTATTTTCTAATCGTTTTAGTTCTGCATTTAATATGAACCCTGAGTTTGAAATAAACATTTGAATTTTGGTCCTCACACACAACACAACGCGCCAAGTGTCTGCCGCTCTGTATAGTGGCGAGGGAGGAGCCAAATCATCTGCCGTGTTGCGGCCGTTATAAGCTCAGATCAGACGAGAGGACCCGCTGAATTTAAGCATTTATTTATTTATTTTCTAATCGTTTTAGTTCTGCATTTAATATGAACCCTGAGTTTGAAATAAACATTTGAATTTTGGTCCTCACACACAACGCAACACGCCGAGTGTCTGCCGCTCTGTATAGCGGCGAGGGAGGAGCCAAATCATCTGCCGTGTTGCGGCCGTTATAAGCTCAGATCAGACGAGAGGACCCGCTGAATTTAAGCATTTATTTATTTATTTTCTACTCTTTTTAGTTCTGCATTTAATATGAATCCTGAGTTTGAAATAAACATTTGAATTTGAATTTGAATATCCCGAAAGCCACTGCTCATCCGGGCACTCCAGGCTCAGCCAATATTGATTCAGATCGCGGTGCCCACTTTATTACGTCACAGGAAGCGTCCTGGAAGGCCATGTAGCCGCTAGTATGGCTGCACCCATGTTTTGCTGACATAGCTGAACAAGCACATCAGCAATGGATTTATATCAAATTGCTTTGAACATGAATTTCAACTTAAACTTGAACTAGAACGTGAGACGGGCTCAATATAATATCTTTTTTTTTCACGACCACCACAGGTACGCTTTAAGTAACAGACAACAATTTGTACAAATTGGTGAGCACAAATCACCCTTCATGGACATTCAATTCAATTCAATTCAATTCAACTTTATTTATATAGCGCCATTTCACAACAACAGTCATCTCATAGCACTATCAACTGTAGGGAGGACCCCCACAGTTGCAGAAAGACCCCAGCAATCAGGCGATCCCCTGTGAGCAAGCACTTGGCGACGGTGGAGAGGAAAAACTCCCTTTTAACAGGAAGAAACCTCCAGCAGAACCAGGCTCAGGGAGGGGCAGTCATCTGCTGCGACTGGCTGGGGGGTGAGGGGATAGAGAAGAAGAAAAGAACAGACATGTAGAGAGCAAACAGCACGATGGGGACTCAATCTATGGGAGAGAACAAACAAATGTTAATGACCAGCAAAAAAAAAAAATATTTCATAGAGAGTGAGGAAAGGAGTGAGGCCCAGTGCATTACTGGAGGTCCCCCGGCTGACTAAACCTATTAGCAGCATAACTAAGGGAGGGTTCAGAAAACACATGATCCCTCCCTAATTGTAGGCTATATCAAAAAGGTAGGTTTTAGCCCTATTCTTAAAAACAGAGATCGAGTCTGACTCCCGAATCCAGATTGGCAGCTGATTCCACAGGAGAGGAGCTTGATAACTGAAGGCTCTGCCTCCCATTGTACTTTTGGAGATTCTAGGTATTACAAGTAAACCTGCATTTTGGGAGCGTAGTGCTCTGTTAGGATGATACGGTAGTATCAGATCTTTTAAATAAAAAGGAGCCTGATTGTTTAGAGCTTTGTAAGTAAGAAGAAGGATTTTAAACTTAATTCTAAACTCTATGGGAAGCCAATGAAGGGAGGCCAGAACCGGAGAGATATGATCTCTCTTTCTAGTACCTGTTAAAACTCTTGCTGCAGCATTTTGGATCAGCTGAAGACTTTTTAAAGATGTTTTAGGACAACCTGATAATAAAGAATTACAATAATCTAATCTCGAGCTAACAAAAGCGTGGATCAGCTTCTCAGCATCACTCTGAGACAAGATGCTCCTAATCTTGGCAATATTACGCAAATGATAGAAGGCAGTCTTAGAAACAAATTTAATATGTGAATTGAAGGACAAATCCTGATCAAAAATAACTCCAAGGTTCCTCACAGAGCTATTAAGAGAAAGAGTAACTGCATCCAAACTGAAAGTTTGATTTGGAAAGGAATTTCTAAGGTTTTTTGGACCAAAAAGAATGACTTCAGTCTTATCTGAATTTAATAGCAGGAAATTACAAGTCATCCAAACTTTGATTTCCTTAAGACAGGCTTCTAACTTGGCTAATTGATTAGTATCATCTGGCTTCATTGACAGGTATAATTGTGTGTCATCTGCATAACAGTGAAAATGTATACAGTGCTTTCTAATAATGTTGCCTAACGGAAGCATATATAAACTAAAAAGAGTAGGGCCAAGCACAGATCCCTGTGGAACTCCATGACTAAGCTTTGAGCTGAGAGAAAACTCATCATTTACATGAACAAACTGGAACCTATCAGATAAATAAGATCTAAACCACTGCAACGAAGTTCCATTAAGTCCAACATAGTGTTCTAATCTATCAAGTAGAATATTATGATCAATAGTATCAAAAGCTGCACTAAGATCTAAAAGGACAAGTACAGAAACTAGTCCATTATCAGATGCAATGAGGAGGTCGTTAGTGACCTTCGCTAAGGCTGTTTCAGTGCTATGATGGATTCTAAACCCAGATTGAAACTCCTCAAATAAACCATTTCCCTGCAGGTGGTCAAATAATTGCATAGCAACAACTCTTTCTAAGATTTTTGAAATGAAAGGGAGATTAGAGATTGGTCTATAGTTAGCTAAAGCTCCTGGATCTAGCATTGGCTTTTTGAGTAAGGGTTTAATTACAGCCGTTTTAAAGGCCTGCGGTACATGGCCTAAAGTTAATGAAGAATTGATTATATGAAGAATAAAGCTACCAATAAGTGGGAAGACTTCTTTAAATAACCTGGTAGGAATAGGGTCTAAAAGACAAGTTGAAGGTTTGGATGAGGAAACTATTTTGTCTAACTCACAAAGGTCGATTGGAGTAAACTCATCAAGACAGACATCAATAGAAGGAGTTGTAGTAGTTACAGTATTTAAGTTAACTGTGGGAAGAATCTGATTGATTTTATCTCTGATGGATGAAATTTTATTATTGAAAAAGTTCATAAAGTCCTGACTAGTAAGCTCTAAGGGGATGCTAGGATTGACAGAGTCCTGACTCTTTGTCAACCTGGCTACAGTACTGAAAAGAAACCTGGGATTATTCTTGTTCTCTTCTATTAATGCAGAGTAATAACTCGTTCTAGCTTTTCTAAGAGATTTTTTATAAATTAAAAGATGATTTCTCCAAGCTAAATAGATTTCATCTAAATTAGTAGAGCGCCATTTTCTTTCTAATTGACGAGTCTTCTGTTTTAAGCTACGAGTTTCTGTGTTGAACCAAGGAGTTAAAAATCTCTGATTAGACTTTTTCTTTTTTAAGGGGGCCACCAAGTCTAGAGCCTGATGTAGAGAAGCTGAAACACTATCCACCATGTTATCAATTACAGAAGGAGCAAGCTGTCTATAGCTTATCACTTGTGGTGTGCCCCAGGGGTCAGTTTTGGGACCCAAACTCTTTATTTTGTATATAAATGACATATGCCAAGTATCAAAAATTCTGAAATTTATTTTGTTTGCGGATGACACAAATATCCTTTGCACTGGTGAGAATTTGCAGCAGGTTTTAGAGGTGGTCACAACTGAAATGAAAAAGTTAACGCAGTGGTTCAACAAAAATAAATTATCTCTAAATCTAAAAAAAAACAACAAAGATTATGTTGTTTGGAAATTATAAAATAAATCATGAAATAATGGTAACGATAGATGATACCAGAATAGAAACAGTACAGGAAAATAAGTTTATGGGGGTGACGCTAGACAATAAAATCTGCTGGAAAACTCACATCAGTCACATCCGGGCCAAGTTAGCAAAATGTATAGGCATACTGGGGAAGACAAGACACATCTTGGACTATAAATCATTGGTCTTACTGTACAATTCACTGTTTCTACCTTATCTTAACTACTGTGTAGAACTCTGGGGAAACACCTACAAGACCAACCTACAGTCAATATGCACATTACAAAAAAGAGCTATAAGGATAATAAATAATGTAGGATATAGAGACCATACCAATTTGTTGTTTTTAAAGTCACATGTCATAAAGTTCATGGATTTAGTTAAATTTAAGACAGCACAAGTAATGTACAGGGCAGTTAATAATCAACTCCCAACTAATATACAAAAAATATTTAAAAAAAGAGACAATGATCATAATTTGAGAGGAGACTTAAACTTTACAAAACCCAAGATACAAACAACCAAGAAAAGTATGTGCATATCTGTCTGTGGGGTGGATTTGTGGAACAGTCTGGAGCCGGAACTGAAACTATGTACAAACAGAATTCAATTCAAAAAGAGGTATAAACATTATTTGCTGAAACGATATATGTTAGATGGGTAGTATTTATATGTACGATTCACTATGCTCACTCTGGGACACTATGGGACACTATGGAATGGTGGGTGGGACAGCACTGTGTATATCTGTGTTGTTTGAGGCTGGTTTTGATGTATGGACATCAATGTATGTTAGGATGGATGGGTGTTAATGTTGATATGTACAAAATACAGTTAATTGTTTACTTGGGGTCTTAAATGTGGTAATTTGTATATAATTTACCTGGGTGTATTTATGGAAAAGAGGAGTTGGAATTAATAAGTGTTCACTTCTTCCTTCTCCCTTTCGAACACTGTATACTGTTACTTTATTGCATTTGTCATTTGTTTTGTTTTTGTTATACTTTTTTGTTTGAAATAAAGTATCTATCTATCTATCTAGGTGCTCAATATAAGATCTAACTAAATTAACCTGTTGAACTCTGTTCAACTTCCCTAAAAATGCCTAAAAATAACATGCCCAAAGTAAATCAAAAGCTGTTCTTCAACCCTTTGCAGCATCTTCATGGGGTTAGTCTCATTTAAAAGAAAACACTCTGAATTTTTTGGCAAAACAGTCATAATCTCTCTAAGTGCTCCTGCCACTGAGTAACAAGAAAGTTCGCCTGGGTGTTTTTTTAGATACACATGCTTGCAAATAACATACAGCTGTCAGATACTGGCTGGAAAACACAACAGAAATGTAGAACCAAGTGTTTTCAAGCTCAGGTCAAAATTTTGTAAAAATACCACAAAAAAATGAATATAGTACACAGCTTTTTTTCTCAGGTTGTAACAAGGCTGTGTCTGTACTGGAAGACCGGAAATGCAGCTTTTTTTTTTCAGTGCGCACTGAGACGCACTAAGATGCAGAGACGTGACCGCCCGCGGAATTCACAGAGTTCAAGGGGTTAAGTGACTTGGCTAATATTCAGTGATCATGCATTTATACCATTACTACTAATATTAACATTCGTTTGGCTAACACCCATGAACATATACATTTCTTATACATTTTTATAATACATGCACTCATATTTAGATCAAGGATTAATGAATTACTGCAAACCCTGGTCGGTGATCAAGATAAGATAAGATAAGATAAGATAAGATAAGCCTTTATTAGTCCCACAATGGGGAAATTCCAGGATTGCAACAGCACAGGGATAGCAACACTCAGAGCAACAATCAGAAGGCAAGAGAAAAAACAAGAGCAGCAAGTATACATATGTACATATAAATATAAATATATATATATAGACACAGTGCGGAGCATTGTAGCTAGATGGGATAGATATATAAATATATAAACACAGTGCGGAGCATTGTAGCTGGATGGAATATATATATGAGTATATAAACACAGTGCGGAGTATTGTAGCTAGATGGAATGAATATGGGAATATATAAACACAGTGCGGAGCATTGTAGCTAGATGGAATAAATATGTAGATATATAAACACACACAGTGCGGAGCATTGTAGCTAGATGGAATAAATATGTGAATATATAAACACACACAGTGCGGAGCATTGTAGCTAGATGGAATAAATATATGAATATATAAACACAGTGCAGAGCATTGTAGCTAGATGGAATAAATATGTAGATATATAAACACACACAGTGTGGCACATTGTTGCTAGATGGAATAAATATGTAAATATATAAACACACACAGTGTGGAGCATTGTTGCTAGATGGAGTAAATATATAAATATATATATAAACACACACAGTGCGGAGCATTGTAGCTAGATGGAATAAATATGTAAATATATAAACACACAGAGTGCGGAGCATTGTAGCTAGATGGAATGAAACAGCACAACCATCTACTTAGTTATCCTACATGGTATGATTATGTACCCATACATATTCTCACCCTCCATAGCGACCGGTATTTTCCTAGTTGTATACCGAAGGGGACCATTGTGTAAGTCTATTGTGTCTTTTGCATTCAAAACTATTAGGTTGTCACGTCTTTTTGCTATCTCTGCGAGCAGCCCTGCCTAGGTTGTACAGTCTGACAGCTATAGGTAAGAAGGACCTGCGAAACCTCTCGGTTGTGCACCTAGGATGATCAAAGGGATGATTTTCAGTGTCCTTAGGATCCGGGGAGATGATAGCTAGAAGAAACTTAATGTTTTAGTCAGAATTGACAGTCAGATTATACAATGACACATATTCCGTAGATATCCACTAGGAGGTACTGTTGAGCTGTAGATAATTTCTTTAGGTCTGTGATATCTGGAAAGGGTCTTTAAGTCTCTGGTATCTGTCAAAGGAATGGAGGAGGCCATATACCTGTCTGGTTAAGAAGTTTATGACCATTTAAGAGCATTAGTTTCCTGTAGGGCGGATGCTATCCACATGAACTGTCTACTTTGAGATCTGGGACTCCAGAGTTTTTATGGTCCATTTAAACCTTTAAAAGCAAATTCTGATCCTTACTATCTCTGCAAGAGGCAACTGTTTACATTGGGGTCCTGGGAAAGGCATTCTTGGTCAGGCCTTGAGTGAGGGTTGCTTTAATATTAAGAAAAGGGAGATTTCTGTAGAATGAAGAAAGGTGAAATTTCTGTAGAATGGAGGAAAGTGATCTTCTGGATTGGTTTGAGGAGACGTTGATGCTACACAGCTTTATCTTCTTTTTTGACCTTCCACTGAAATGCCACACAGCTTCACAGTTCTATAAAATTACTAATAACTTTATAAGTAATGGATGTATAAATATGAAAAGGCTTTGGCAGAAAGATTTAGGAGAGGAAACTGATGATGACAGATGGTGTAGAATTGTGGAAGAATGTGGAAAATTTGTGAAAGAGGCTAAAGGGAAGTTTACTCAGTATAAAATATTGTATAGGTATTACCATACCCCATTGAGATTGTACAGAATGAAACTGGCAAAAAATAATTTATGTTGGACATGTCAGACAACAATGGGAACATTTGTGCACTGTCTTTGGGATTGTTCTCGGATAAGGCCATTATGGGTTAGAATATTATCAATTATGTCTGTTTGGTATAGTTCAAGAATTCCTATGACTCCTGCTCTTTGTTTGTTGGGGGACAGATCACAAATGTTAAGTATTTCAAAATTGGATTTTTCAGTTGTCCTGGTCGGTTTAATCATGGCATCAAGGATTACAGTATATTGAGACACTGGAGAACAACGGAAGTTCCAACAGTGAGAGAATGGACAGATGCGATGGTGGAGACAGCATCATATGAACGGATGCTCAGTAGACTGAAGGGAGAGATGGGGGATGAGACCTCAGCGTGGGATCGTCTTTGGATATATATGAAAACAACCTTTGACTAGTGGTTTAGGATAAATTTTAATGATTTGCCAAGGGATAACCATATTCTAGTTTATATATTAGTACTTTGTATATTCACCATATGTATGACAAGCTGTCTGGTATTATCCTTTTTTTATGCATCATGTACAGGGCCTTCCAAAGAAAACTTAATAAAAACTTAAATTTCAAAAAGAAATGTGCCATTACTGTGTGCCTGTAATGTCTGACGGTTTCAGCCCAACCCCCCCCCCCCGCAATTTTGAAGTGTTTGTGCCGTGGTAGCCTACAAAATTATGATCCAGTGATAAAGGGAATCAGATTGATTAAAAAAAGAAAGCACAAATCAGCTATCTGTCATGCCTGCGGCATCTTCCACAGCAGAATTGTAGCGTCTGTCTCTCTTCAATGAGGAAAAAGTCAGATGAAATGTGACATGACCGTTCAGACGAAGGTCACTTTAGAAAATATCAGATACGTATCGGAACTAGGACCACGTATGAAAGTGGCCTGGATCTGGTGTGAAAAAATCGGATGTGTGCATTCAGACTGTCATTAAAAAATCAGATATGGGTCACATTTGTGCAAAAAAATTGGAATTGAGCATTAAAACCTGCAGTGTGACCGTAGCCTCAGATTCATAGTGCATGGAGTGGTCACAATTATATATATCACAATAGTCAAACTCGACTACACAAGCTTTATCTTCAGTGCACGTTATGGTGGGTGGTGTCCCTTTATCCTTAATGTTGATGTTTATTGATCTTCCAGTTACCTTTAAAATAGCTACTGAGCAGCACAATAACCATATTAGGAGGACTACAACAAGGACAAGCATGAGGAACACACGTGAGCCATTTATAAAACTGGAATCTACATCAGTATTCTCTGAGGGGTCTTTTATCGTCAGCCATTTTGAGTGTACTGTACCTGCTGTGGGCTCCTAATTCTTCACCAAGGTTTGAGACAACCAGGTCAACTAAAATAGCTGACTCCCTTTGTAGCCCCAGCCTTCCTCCACAACAGCAACACTCTCTATGGCTTTCCCCCTATAGCTTCTATGGTTTGTTTTGATAATAATTTACAGTATGTAAGGTGTATCCAGGTGTCTCTGCCTTGTACTTTTACAGCTGTTGGAAATGATAATGTTTCCTTATGTGGCCCCTGCCAGGTCCGACCAGGTCTTCTTTTTAACAATCTTTGTGAGGACTTGGTCTCCTGGTTTCACTGTGATGCTTCCTTCTGTGTGCTCCTTCCTAGGGAGGAATAGCATGAACAGAATCTTTTTGAGTCAACATTTTTAACATGTAATCTGCTAAACAAATCTGGTCTGAGAGGGAGTACTAATTAAGACTTTTCATGTGAACTTCAAATGGAAATAAACCTTCTTTTGTAAGCATTTTTCTCATATAAAATAATATCAGTGGTAAACAATAAATCCAATTCTGTTCTGTTTCTGCCATTGTTTTTTCTTAATCTTTCTTTAATGGTCCGGTTATGTTGTTTCACAAATCCTGCAGACTGTGGGTGATATGCTGCATGGTGTTTCAAATCAATATTCAACACTTTCCTTAAATGTGACATAATCTGTTTTACAAAATTAGTACCATTATCTCAATGAATTTTTTCTCGAATCCCATACCTTGGAATAATGTCTGTTAGTAGTTTGGGGGTTTTTTTAGCTACTGTAATTGCATCTGGATTTTTACAAGGAAAAGCTTCCACCCACTTAGTAAACATATCCACTATAACTAAACAATATCTCTTCCCTTCACATTTGTTTAGCTCAATGAAGTCCATGCAAATGTTCTGAAATGGGTGTGTTGATGATGGAAAACTACCCTTCTCAGGTCTGACATTGCCCTGGGCATTATTTTGTGCACAGATTAGACGTTATTGGCAAAATTTTGTAGCAACATTTTCAAACCCATAGGCTGTGATAACACCATCCCTCCCTTGGACACATGACAAAGTCCATGTGTGCAAGTAACAGCATAGTGATATAATTTTTGTGGGAGGATGGGTTTATCCTTTGGTCAGGTATAAATTTGGGAACCTTGATTAAAAACAGCACTTTTATTTAATCACCTATAGACTCCAGCCTACGGCAATATGTTTTGATTGCATATTTCTTCATCAGGAGATGCCAGCAATATGTCATAGAGGAGCAATTGGCTCCTATTATGAGGTATAAAATATGTAAGATTTGCTGACATTGCCTGAGAAAAAATTGTAGGAGACTCACAGTAACCCTGTGGTAGTCTGATGAATGTGTACTTTTTGTTCTCAGATATGAATGCAAACCAGAATTGATGATCTGGGTGTACTGGTATGCTATAAATGCATTGCTAATGACTACCACTGTGAAAAATTGCATTTGGGGTTCTAGTTCATTCAACAATGTGTGTGATTCTGGTACACAATGAGCATAAAGAATTATAGCTTTGTTAACTCCTGCAGGTCCTGCATCATCAGGATGGCAGGGCTTTTCCCACAGGAATGGGGAGGCTGAGTATGACGCTATGACATTTGCTGCTTTTAGCTCTTTTATGACCTGTTTAACACCTTTTTGAGCTTCTATACGGAGAAGATATTGTCTTTTATATGGTCTATAGTGTGACTTTGATGTTACAGTGACTTACTTTGCCCCCTTTTATTAGACCAACATCTGTTTTATCTTTTTACCATAATGAATTTGGAATTTGCTTCAAATTCGCTCATCCTCTTCTGTTAATGTTAAGATTGGTCATGTAGGAGATTTCTGGGTGTCAGTGTGCACAGCCTTCTGTGCTGTGGTTACCCAGTTAAGTGACAATGCATGTGTTTCTAATTTAAGAGAATATTTTATCTTAAGGTCAGACGTTGGCTTCCCATGGATGGCTATATTCCTCAGCATGTGGAATCCCCCATTATTTAAAATGTCTCTTAAGGTGCGTTCCCACCAAACGCGAACAGGGGAATTTTTTGCAAGGCACGATTACATTATAAATCAATGTAAGCATACCAACAGACAGGAATAGTGAGATGCAGACAGGCCAAGTTGTCTTTAAAACTTCTGTAGCTATGTTCAACCTGCTGTGGAAATTCCCAAAATAACGTCATGCTTAGGTTTACATTATCCGACTGGGGGCTCACCTGAAAATGTCATCTCAAGCCTCTAAAACTTCACAGATGATGGGTGTTTATGTTGCTAGCTTGCTAGCTTGCTAGGACATCCGTGGCCGGAAACCGTGGGTAAATAACTCCAAAATCCCGATTCAGCTGAAGACTTCCCTGTCCTCCTGTCTCCCGGTGAGTGAGTTTCATTTTCTAACTAGTTAAATCTGCAGTGGTGATAATTTTCTCCAGTGACAGCAGAATCTCAAAGCTAGCTGGCAGACACAAATGCACGACCACACAAATTCACGTGTACTCGCGTCTTCCCATTCACTTTGTATGGATTTGCGCCACCCATTCACGTTTGCTGTGAACATACCTTTATCCTCATTGGATAAGACAACAGATGCTCCTACACATCCCCTTGGTGAGCAGTACAAGTTTTTTATGACCAATCTGGAGGATGGATTTGCAAAAAAATGTTTGTTCATAATTTGGATCAGATCCATTCAAATGCCTGTAGTACATTGTACAATGATATTGATCTCGCCAATCAGTAGGAACTGTGGATGTAAAATACTGTGTAACTCTTTTACACAGGTCTGATATCACTGAGCCTGGTCCGGCCGTGACCAGGTCGAGTGAGTATCAATATTTTGGTTTGGAAGTCTCATAAACTACTTTTACTTCCTCAGCATGTGGGTAGCCTCTGACAAAATGAACCTCCCTTCAACAGTGTTACCGGTAGTAGGATCCTTTACTTTCACAGATTTGATAGATATTCTACTTTTAGTTTGCCATTTGCAAATTTAACTGTTACCTTTTCTTCTGACTTTGCAAAGCCCAGGACATCATTATCTGAAAGAACTGTATTACCATCTATATGCACCTGTGTCACACAAATTTAATCAGAGTACCCTGAACTTCCAACATTACTTCTGGTAAACACTGCTTTGTTAACATTAGATCAAAGTCAGGTAAATGGAAAATGTCTGCCGTGTCAATTTCCTGTGTATGTGTAGAAGTGAGTCCACTTATCTGTTTTAGTCTTAATCAAGCCTCTCTTACTTTGTCTCCAAACCGCTCAACCTGAGCTGTCCCTCTGATATACTCATTTCATTTCTAATCATGCAGTCCAATTTTGTATTAGTGGATGTGGCTAATGGGCTCCTCCCCTGCCCAGTGGCCGGTCTTGCCTTTGGGGACACTCTCTTTGCCAGAGACCCCATTGTCCACACTGATGACACACATCACTCAGTTTCCACTGTGGGGGTGTGTTCCCTCCTCGGCCACGGCCCCTCCTCCTCCATCGCTCACGTCCTCTCCACTGATGTCCTCTTCCCCATCCTCCTCCTCGGCTGGAGGGAGGAGGGGGTCATTAGTGATGAGGTGGAGGGAGTGACCGCAGCCAATTTCAGTGGGTCCGGAGAGGAACACACGCACTTGCTGGGGTAGGGAGGCAGATCCAGCCCAGGACCACAGCCACCGTCATCGTCTTGGATTAATGGAGAAACAGACAAACCATTATACAGCATCTTTTTTTTCCCCCCTTTGGTTCTTTTTAAATTTTTTGTCATGCTTATTATTTTTTCACATCACCGTTGCAGCGTCAGTCTCAGTTTTATGTTTTTTTCTCTTCCCTTCTTTCAACCACTTCTGCACCTCAGTCAATCCATACTTTTCTTCCTTCCTGCTCTCTCCCTTATACCCTGCACAAAACTTCCACATTCATCAACCTTCAATATTCCTCTAAAACCAAACTTCCTTCTCTATTTCTGTCCACTCTCAGCACACAAACTTCACCATAAGCCTTGTCCTCCACACAACATGCACAACAATAACAATCTCCACAACATTTATTTCTCTTCTTATTTTTCCTTTTTTCTTCAGTACTGTTTGAATTACCCCTATTTTTATATATTCTCAACCTAGGATTTTCACAACATCATATTCCCTTTTAAAATTAGGAATAAATCTGCTTACTCTTTCCTCTGCCCAGATTAAAGTTGAACCTCTTCACTCTCCTGCTGATTGGGGGTAGCCTCTCTGTTGCCTCACTGCTTCAAGCCTGCTGTTGAGCAGGTGTGTGAGGTCTTTTCTTTGCCATCCACGAGCTTGAAGTGGTTCCCCCTTCAGCCAGAGAGATATTGAGGTCCCGGATTTCGGCACCAAAATTGTTGTAAAAATTTCCTCTTAAGGATTCATAATCAGGCAGAGCAAAAGTTTTAAGCAGATTTATTGACAAAAAAGGCTATTTACATTGAGCTGCGTCCAGTCATCAATACCAGTGATAGCTTATCATATAGATTAGTCCAACTAATTTTAGCAAACTGGCAGTTACAATTACTCACTATTTGGTGTTTCTTAAGATTTTTTTACTGTAACCTCTTATTCCATTAACATATGAAAGTCGTGTTTTACATCAAGACTCCGTATGTATCTTTGGTAACATATGAAAGTCCTATTTTACAACAAGACTCCCTATGTATCTTTGGTAACATATGAAAGTCTCAAGACTTCCTATGTATCATTAGTAACATATGAAAGTAAAGACTTCATATGTATCATTAGTAACATATGAAAGTAAATCATTAATAATAATAATAATAATGCATCAGATTTATATAGCACTTTATCATAGATACTCAAAGACGCTTTACAAGTAGATACATTATTCATTCACTCCAGACAGACGACGGTAGTGGCAAGCTACTACTGTAGCTACAGCTGCCCTGGGGCAGGCTGACGGAAACGTGGCTACCAATCTGCGCCAACGGCCTCTCTGGCCACCACCAGACATTTATACACATTCATACCCTGTGTTATGGACACAGGAGGCAAGGTGGGTAAAGTGTCTTGCCCAGGGACACAACGGCAGGATATCTGGGGAGAGCAAGATTCGAACTGCCAACCATCCGGTTATTGGACGACCTGCTCTACCTCCTGAGCCACTGCCGTCCCGAAGTCCATTAGTAACGTATGAACGTAAAGACTTCCTATGTATCATTAGTAACATATGAAAGTCTTAAGACTTCCGATGTATCTATAAAAAGCAGCTCATTGATCTGTCCCTAACATGTAAATGCATGCTGCACGGTGGCGCAGTGGTTAGCACTGTGGCAGCACAGTTTTACCCTCGGCTGGGGGATCGCGGGGACCGTGAGATCGTGGGTTCGATCCCTGCCCCCGGCCAACAGTGATCTGTGTGGAGTTTGCATGTTCTCCCCGTGTTTGCGTGGGTTTACTCCGGGATTTCTCTGGTTTCCTCCCACATGCCAAAAAAACATGCAGGTTAGGGAGTTAAGGGGCACTTGTGCACGCAGCGACCGGCAGCTGGTGGTTTGTCACCAGACTGCAAAGCAAATCTACCTACGGGTACAAAATAAGTAATAAAAAAAATAAATAAATGCTAATGAGACTCCCTGCGTGTTCTTGCAATCATAAAAAAATAGCCACAGAATATAACACTATCTTTATATTAAGTTTTTTTCAATAGAATTTAAAAAAAAAAAAACAGGAGAAAAGGCTTACTTTGACTGAATGTCACAGACAATCCTACAGAGGTTTTTAGTTTAGTTTTAGAAAAATTCAATTTTATCTTTATCCCAGGACTTTGTGGACTGGTGCCATCGGAACTGCCTCCAGATCAATGCGAGGAAAACTAAGGAGCTGGTGGTGGACTGCCGCAGGCAAGGACAACTCCTCACAGCACCAGTAAATATACAGGAAACAGACATCGAGATGGTGACATCCTACAAGTACCTGGGTGTTCATCTGAACAATAAACTAGACTGGTCACACAATACTGACGCACTCTACAAGAAGGGACAGCGCAGGCTGTTCCTACTGAGGAGACTCAGGTCTTCTGGTGTACAAGGGGTGCTGCTGAAGACATTCTACGACACGGTGGTGGCATCAGCCATCACTTTTGGAGTGGTCTGCTGGGGCAGTGGCATTACAGCAGCCAATAGGAAGAGACTGAACAAACTGATCAAGAAAGCTAGTTCTGTCCTGGGGCAGCGCCGTGACCCAGTGGAGGAGATGGGAGAGAGAAGGATGGTGGCTAAACTGTCATCTCTGCTGGAGTCCGAGTCCCACCCTACGCAGGACACACTGAATGTACTAAGGAGCTCATCTAGCAGCAGACTACATCATCCTAGGTGCACAATTGAGAGGTTTCGCAGGTCCTTCCTACCTACGGCTGTCAGACTGTACAACCTAAGCAGGGCTGCTCGCAGAGATAGCAAAAAGATGTGACAACCTAATAGTATTGAATGCAACGGGAACAACCACAGCTTCTTTCCAGATCTTAGGCACATGTTGTGTCTGTAAGGACTTATTGAAAATGTAATGAAATATAGGACTCAGTTCATGTGCACAGGACTTTACCAAGCACCCACATATATTATCAGGGCCCTGACTTTTGTTCACTTTTACAGCGCAGAACTCCCTTTTAACATCCTGCACCTCAATATTAAAGTGCTGATTGTCTTTGAGTTTCTGTTTCAAATCTTGGATTTCTGTGCTGAAATCAAAGGAGTCAAAACGACCATAAAAACAATTAAGACCATTAGCCAGCTCTGTGTCTGAATTAAAACCATCTAAAAACACACAATTACTGCGCTCTGTGCTCTGAAGGCCTGCAATAGTTTTCATACTGGCCCAGGTTGAACCAAGTTTCTTTGTTGCCATCTTACTTTCTAACTCTGATTTATAATTCTGTTTCGCTCTTAAAATTTCGGCCTTCAGCTCCTTTGGGGCAACCTGTAGCTCAGAAACATACCCCTGTTTAAAGGCAAGTGCTTTCCTCTTTAAGCAGGATTTAACTGATTTTGTAACCCATGGTTTGTTGTTGGGATATATTTTGACATGTTTACGTGGAACAATCTTATTTTTACAGAAAGACATGTATGAGCATGTGAGCTCAGCCAGAGAGTCCAAATCATCCCCGCAGGCCAGTTTGAACATCTCCCAGTCTGTACAGTCAAAGCATTCCTGGAGGCTGTGCTCTGAATCTTCTGTCCACACATCAGTGTCTCTGGTCTCCACCTTGCCTCTTCTGAGAGCAGTTTTATATGTGGGCAGCAAATGCACACAGTTGTGATCTGAGGATCCTAAAGGAGGAAGGGGGAGTGATTTATAGGCCCTCTCTATGGATCCATAGCACAGGCCCAATGTCTTTTTTCGCCTGGTTGGGCAGGAGACATACTGATAAAAGTTTTTAAGTGTCTTCTTTAAAGAAACATGGTTAAAATCCCCAAGAATGAAGTTTGGCGCCTCTGGAGAAATTGATTGCAGCTGCTGGATCACATCAAAGATGGTGCTGGAGGCGGAGTCAGCGTCTGCCCTCGGATAAATGTACACAGTTGTGATGAAAAGTTGTGGGAACTCGCGAGGCAGATAAAAGGGGCGTAGTGACACAGACAGCAGCTCCACATCGGGTGTACAGATGCGCTCTCTGACCGTGACAGATGTGCAGTACTGCTTATTAATATATAAACATACTCCGCCCCCCTGACATTTCCCCGTTACCTCTTCCTGCCGATCCGAGTGCAGCGGGGCTCCAAAGCCGTCAATCCACAGTCCGCATCTTGATCATGCGCAGTAAGCCAAGATTCGGTGAAGGCCATGACGCAGCAGTTCTTAAAGTCCTTCTGGTAGCGTACATTCCCTTGAATTTCATCCACCTTGTTTCTCACAGACTGTACGTTCCCAAAAATTATCGAAGGAAGAGGAATGTTACCAAACTGCCGTCTCCTAAGGCGCAATTTCACACCTCCACGCCTTCCGCGCTTCCTTCTTCCGCCTCTCCCGTCTCTCTTTTCACCGCTATGTTCGTCTCTCAAAATAAAGTCTGGCAGTTGCAGCTTAGGCTCAATCACAGCCGCTGCATCAGCCGTGTTTAAGTGCAGCAACATGTCCCTGGAATAATGTATTCTGCCCGCTATTCTGCCCGCCATGGAGCCGAACGCGTTTACTTCACAGACAAAGAGCCAGAGGACAGATAGCAGCAGTACGAGAAAGGAGAGGAAATCCATATTGTAGATACCAGGGAGCTCTTTGCTATATATTCCACAACCACTCCAAGGCAGAAACGACACAGAGGATTTTATAAAAACATATAAAAGTACATAAAAACACACACACGCACACGCACTATTTCACCAGCTGCCGGTCGCTGCGTGCGCATGCGCCCGGTAAAAAGCCTAAAAATCCTAAAAAACCTAAAAAAAAACTAAAAAAAAACTAAAAAACCCGGTAAAATGGTAAACTCAGAGTTAATGACTGATTTAGTGGCAGATGGAAGCAGCCAAAAGGAGTTGCGTCAGACTGACCTAGATAAGGTGACAGTGTGGTGACATGGTTTTGTGACCCAGTGACCAGACACAGACTCAAGAATAGATTCAATTAGGTTTATTAGCGTGAAGAGTGTATGGATGCGTGTGTGTAAGTGTAAGCAGGAACAGCAGGGAGCAGAGCAGCACACCATACGATCTGGCAACACTAGGAACACACAGAAGTGGGACAGTTAGTGGCAGAAACTGTAGGTGATGGACAGTTTAGTCTGTGGCTTACTGTATGCAGAGGTGGTGAAAGGCTCAGGTTCAGCGCAGCAGCTACGGCCAGGAGGACAGTGTCTGCAGATGTCGTTGCAGCTCCTGCTGGTGTGTTGGCTGGGAGATGGAGGTGTAGAGTTGGAGGGAAGGAGAGGAATCCGCCACCACATAGAAGGGGAGAGTCCGCTGCCACGGAGCTCCGCCTGTGCACAGGGGACTAATAGAGATGATGAGTAGAATAAATGGGTCTTACGTGAGCTGCTGGAGAGGTCCTTCAGACTTTGGTGGCAGTAGGCTTGGACAGGATCGATGATAGGCTTTGGCAAGCAGGCTGTGGATGGCAGATGAAGCTCGTCTGGAGCATAGTGAGACAACTCCGCACTGAAGCCTGGGCAGCATGATATAAGTAGGCCAGGTGCTGATGGAGAGCAGGCGCACGTGCAGCTGATGGTGATAGGCACAGAGCAGACCATGACAGATGGTAAACAGACAGAATCAGACTTCAAAAGACTTGGATGTTTGTAATAAAGACAAGGACGCTCAAGGTCTGACAGGTTTTAGGATTTAGGAAAAGAAAAAAACAAACCACAGATTGTAGTCCTGTGCCATAAATTCCTGAACACACAGAGCTGCTGTGACCTAAGCCACTCAGGAAAGAGATTAGGACTACACTTTGCAGTTAATAATTCTAAATGCTGCATTGGTTTAAGGCTTCTAATATACAGTATGACACTGTTTTGTTTAAACATAATCCTAAACTAGTGATTACCCATGTCAACTGGTAAAACATTTACTGATTCACTGAATATTTAGCGAATACTTGTTGTGAATAGTAAAATCACATTCAAATTGTGGCAGCTTTAGGTGTAATTTAAAGGTTTTTCTGCTATTCTTCATTCTTCATTTTTCAACAGGAAGGGGAAAGCGTTCACAAAATCTTTAGCTTTCACCAGGATTTAGGTTTGCCCAATCAACAACGTGAAAAGATAGGAATCATAACCATCATCATTACCTTTCAATTTAATAAATCCTTGGTGACATATGCAATATGTACTAAAATAATAAAAACAATAATTTGCTTGCGTTTCTGAACATTACACGTTATAACTAGAAAAGCACTCATAGAGCACATACCTCCGCCAAGGCCCCTTCCGTTTGTCATGGATCACCTCCAAAATGTAATGGGTTTGTGTGTAGGCCTATAGCCACTTGTGGTGAAAATGGCATCAAAGTCTGTCCATCAGTTTTGGAGTATTGTTGCTAACACACTGTGAGAAGATAAGAGCCTTGGCTGAGGTATGCATTCTCAGATCATCACCAAAATATAGTGGGTTCCTCTCTAGCCCAAGAACCACCTCTGGTGAAAATTTCATCCAAATCTGTCCAGTAGTTTTAGTGTAATCCTGCTGCACAAATACAAACAAAGCCCTTGGTGGAGGTATGCACTCTCAGATATCACCAAAATCTAATCATCTGTTCCCCGTGCCATTACACACCTTTCCTGAAAATTTTATCAAAATCTGTTCATAACTTTTTGAGTATTGTTGCTAACACACTGTGAGAAGATAAGAGCCTTGGCTGAGGTATGAATTCTCAGATCATCACCAAATATAATGGGTTCCTCTCTAGCCCAAGAACCATCTCTGGTGAAAATTTCATCCAAATCCATCCAGTAGTTTTTGTGTAATCCTGCTGCACAAATACAAACAAAGCCCTTGGTGGAGGTATGCACTCTCAGATCATCACCAAAATCTAATCATCTGTTACCCGTGCCATTACACACCTTTCCTGAAAATTTCATCAAAATCCGTTCATAACTTTTTGAGTTATGTTGGTAACAGACAGACAGACAGACAAACCCTGGTAAAAACATTACCTCCTTGGCGGAGGTAATAAACAGTTGGATAAACAACTGGGATAAACATTTAAGGGACACAAAACTAATGATGATAACTGGAACATTAGCAAAATCAATTTATGTGGTGACTGTTGATATAAATACTGACGTGCAGATGTGGGTAGCCTTAAGTCTTCCCCCCAAAATTCTTTTTTACAGGATGACACAGGATTTGATCTTTGTGGGAGGTGTGAAACAGCCAGACAGTGTGTGTGACGGGCTCATTGGCTGGAGTGCAACAGCGGCTTCCTGCCGGCTAGCTGAGTGTGAAGATTAAAAATCCATGTAGATTGTAGTGGGTCACCATTGGACTCCCCCCCAGAACACTTACCAGGGGTTGTGACTCCCCCCTCCCCCCATCGTTTGGCTCCAGCTCTGGATTCCAGCCCGTTGAACGGCCGTGGATAGTGGGCGCACGGGCTGGTGCGTTTCGTGCGTAATGGAGCAAGACGGCGATCGGCCAGCTTTAGGGAGTGAGGTGTGGGAAAAGCGCTGTGGAGGAGGAGGAGGGGGAGGGGGTGGGAGTAAGTGAGTGCCGGCCCGGTACGTCAAAGGTGTCTGGGCCGTCCAAAAATTGCGTGTGGATCCGCGATGGTGAGGGACTTTCCCGGTAAACCTGGCGGAGATCCACAGCAGCTGTGAAAAAAACATTTTATCTCACTCCTCTTGCGGCTTGATCCAGCGAGGATGTGGGGAAGGCGAGCGGCCAAATTCCCCGAGGATGCATAGTGGCTGTGAAACAACTGCATCTGTGTGAGGGTGTGAGGCAGTTTGGCTTTTAGGTGCGGTAAGCAGCCCTAAAGTCACTGGGGAAAGCAATCGGCTAAATTCCCCTTGTGCGCCGTGGTTGAGAAACCCATACAAAGTCCTGTGTGCGGGCTGCACGTCTGCTCCAGGTGCGTGAGCAGCCCTGAAGGTTCTGAGGGTGGCGATCGGCCATTTTTCTCGGGCATGTGCAGCGGCGGAGGACGATTTATCAGTCTGTGGAGCCAGTTCATCTCTGTGCATGGTGCGCGGGGCTTCTCTGCGCGGGAGGTCCGCTGTCCGGAGTTTAGTCAGAGTCGGGGAGCTCGGTGGAAATCAACGCAGTCGGCGTCCATGAGTGTCCCCGTTCAGGCTGCTTCCTTTGTTCGCTCATGTCATTCATGGTACATTTTGGTGCCAGCGCTGCGCTCCGGAGCGCACGCTCCAGTGAGGATGAACAGGTTGCAGGCATTCTCTGGTCCTCTGTGTCCACAGCGCGGTGAGAGGGAGCAGACGGTCTTTCTCTCTCGTCATGTCACCAGTGTGGAGGGAAGAGATCAGGCGAGGGTCGCACCATCACGCGTGCTGGGGCTTTCCGTCTGGGTGATCTCCGGGGTGTTCACCTCGTGTTCCATTCTTCGTCAAGGGTCACCAGTGTGGAGGAAAGATAAGTTCAGGCGAGATGCGGCGAGCTGGAAGGTGGCAGGGTTTTATTTTCCTCCAACATCATGAGACACACTGTAGCACTGTGCGCTGTGTTGTGCTGTGTGTTCTATTGAGGCGTGTATAGCAAGCTCTTTTATACATGTTATACAAAGAGAGAGAATGCATGGCACATTTGCATATTGATATACATATCAGCCAATACATATCAATCGTGTGATCAACTGGCGCCCAGACTTCCTCTCCTTAATCCGGGGATGTATAACAATAGTCCATTGTTCTGATTGTCTCCTAGGGGCTCTCTGTCCATATGCAAATTGTACTCTACTTCCTGCTGGCTAGCTGTGTGTGAAGATTGAATGTCCATGTAGATTGTGGTGGGTCACCACAATGTTTATAAGAAACAAGGTAAACTGATACGGAAGACGGAAACCATGCAAATTTATAAGAAAAGTTCCAAATGTCTAAGAAAAGTCCAACTTGTGCTGAATTTATGTTTACTGTGGGACTTAATTTAGAATCTACTACAAAAACAATACAGATTCTTATTCAATTAAGGGAACAATGCTTTAGGGAGCTCAAAGCAAAATAATTTGATCTTCCCTGCATAAACTTAGTCTTTTCAAAACCTTTGCATGAACCTCATTGAGCTAAATAAGAGTGAAGGTAAAAAAAAAAATGTTTAGAAATTATTTACACACTTATTGAATATACAAAGGCTTTCCCCTACACTAATCTAAATACTGCTATGGTGACACTGAAACCCTTAATTGAAACAATATCAAGATTTAAAATAGTTGAAATGATTTACTTAGATAATGGACAACATTTAATGGCATACACTTTGTAAATCAAATCATGTCACATTTAGGTACAGTACCCGAATTATTAGTACCAAACATTTACCTAGGAAACCATTTAGCTTACCATCAACAATCTACAGGATTAGCATAATATACAGATAAGAAAAATAGGGAAATTGTGAATGGCAAGCCCTATTATTGAAGCCATTTAACTTAGGTGATGAGGAAGGGTTTCTGGGTGATTACATGCAAAGAATGACAACTGACAGCGATGTTATCCATACTGCCCTTCCCAGGAGGGACCATGTGACGAAGGAACCGTGGGAGGTGCACCCATTTCTTGGGTGAACCAGGGGATCTGGTCATCACAGGAAACTGGACCAAAACTCCCTGGCCAGGACAGCACAAAGGTTATCCTGCTGACCTAAACAGCCGCGGAAAACGAAGGACGTGGTGCTTGGGTGCATCTAACGTTTACTCCACCTGAAACCCTCAGCAAGAGACTGTTTAATATACATTGTATACTTATTTGAAAAAATAAGTATACAATGTATAAACCTGCCCAGTTTCCTGGCCAGGTTTGTGTACCCCGTTTTGGCAACTGACCGTACTCTCATCATATTGGCAGGGCAGGTGGGCAGGGTGAAGAGAGATGCTTTTCTATCACATGATGCCATTTATGAAGCATGAATGCAATTTCAGATGGAAAGTACAGGAGTGAGGTTTTTTGTTCACTGTTTCTTTGAGTGAGAGTGGATGCGAAATACCTTAGGCATTAAAACACTTAATTATAGACTACAGTCATTTACAAAATTATAATGAAGGATAGATCACAAGATAAGAGTAGATAAGATGGCGACAGCGTGCTCGGACGCAGCGGCCCCTCTTGGCATCAACGAGTGTGAGAGTTTTGAGTGTTGTGATCTTCCCAGACGTACATTCTGTAAAACTTACAACCGTGAGACCTTATTAAACATCAAGGTACTGCACGCTGCAAGAATCGCGGCGATCGGTTGTGATTTGGACATTCTACGCCAGCATGGAATTCTGGTGGAGTCCCCGCTGGAAGCTACCCGAGAGAGGAGGAAGCGGAAGCGGAGCGAACGCAAGCAAAAGCGCGGAAAAAGGGCTGGGATCCATGCTAGGCTAAAGGCTAACCCCTCCAGACCAGCGGTACCGTCGCTTCTTCTCTCTAACGTCCGCTCCCTCAAAAACAAGGTGGACGAGCTGCGTCTGCTGAGAGAAACCTGGAGAGAGTGGAGAGACTGCTGTGTGTTTGTTTTCACTGAGACATGGCTCCACGGCAACATTCCTGACGAGGCCATTCAACTGGAAGATATGGCGATGTTCCGTGCCAACAGGGAAACGGCGAGCACCGGTAAGAGCTGGGGGGGTGGGCTATGCATCTATGTTAACAAGAACTGGTGCGTCAATGCCACGTTAGTGTCTAAACACTGCTCTCCATTGGCGGAGTTCCTTATTGTAAATTGTCGGCCACATTATTTGCCGAGGGAATTCAGCAACGTGTATGTAGCTGGTGTTTACATAGCGCCGAGCCCTAATGCTAAAGCTAATGCTAAGAAGGCGCTCGGGGTACTGCACAATGCAATTAGTGAAATCCAAACTTCACACCCGGACAGTTTTGTGGTGGTTGCGGGGGATTTTAACCACACCAGTCTAAAGACTGTGCTCCCCAAGTTTAAACAATGTGTAGACTTTAAGACCAGAGGAGAGAATATGTTGGACTTAGTGTACACGAACACAGATGCATATAAGGCTATACCCCGCCCCCATCTCGGCTGTTCTGATCACATGTCCGTGATGCTGATGCCTGCCTACAAACCTTTATTGAAGCGCAGCAGGCCAGCAGTGAAACAAATCAGGATTTGGCCAGAGAGTGCAACCTCTGCACTGAAAGACTGTTTTCTGCACACAGACTGGGAGGTCTTCAAAATAGCAGCCTCCCAGGAAGACAAGACGGATGTGGAGGAGTATGCTGATACAGTCACCAGCTACATCGCGAAGTGCACAGAGGATGTCACTACAGTGAAGACCATCACTATGCGGGGTAATCATAAGCCCTGGATGACTGCAGAGGTGCGCTTGCTGCTTACAGCCAGAGATGCAGCCTTCAGAGCGAAGGACAGGATCGCCCTCCGCTCAGCCAGGTCTGGCTCTCAAAGGGAATTAAGGCGGCAAAGCGCGCCTATGCGGAGAAAATCCAGGGACACCTCTGTGACACTAGGAACACCAAGCAGATGTGGCAGGGAGTTCGGACACTGACGGGCTATAAGTCTAGGCAGGGAGTCGATGATGACGACACTTCGCTTCCAGACAGGCTTAACGACTTCTTTGCACGTTTTGAAGCATCAAACTCGACAATCAGAGGGAGGGCTGGCCCACCCCCACCATCGGTCGGACGAGCTTTTACCATCAACACAGTGGACACACGGAGGACCCTAACCAGAGTCAACCCACACAAAGCTGCAGGTCCGGACAACATTCCGGGACGTATGCTCCGAGACTGCGCGAGCGAGTTGGCGGATGTCCTGACTGACATTTATAACATCTCCCTGAGTCAGGCCATCATTCCCAGATGCTTCAAGACCTCTATCATTGTACCGGTGGCAAAGAAACCAGTTGTGTCCTGTTTGAATGACTATCGTCCTGTTGCACTGACACCAATTGTGATGAAGTGTTTTGAACGGCTTGTCAAACCACACATTACAGCCTGCCTCCCTGCATCACACGACCCGCTGCAGTTTGCATATCGTTCAAACCGCTCCACGGAGGATGCTATAGTCACCTCCCTACACTCTGTCATCACCCACCTGGACCAGAAAGACACCTACACCAGACTCCTGTACATTGATTTCAGTTCAGCATTCAACACCATTATTCCCCAGAGACTGATGGAGAAACTACTCCTTCTCGGTCTGAACACCGCCACATGTCTCTGGATCCTGGATTTCCTGACTGAGAGACCTCAGTCTGTCCGGGTTGGAAACAACATCTCCAACTCTGTCACGCAGAGCACCGGATCCCCTCAAGGCTGTGTACTCAGTCCACTGTTGTTTACACTTCTAACACATGACTGTGTATCCAGACACGAGGGGAACCAGATTATTAAGTTTGCAGACGACACCACGGTGGTGGGACTTATTCAGAGGGATGAGGAATCAATGTACAGGGAAGAAGTGAGAGACCTGGAAGGCTGGTGTAGGGAGAACAATCTGGTGCTCAACGTGGACAAAACGAAGGAGATGATTATTGACTTCCAGCGGTCACAGCCTGAGCACGTCCCCCTCAGCATCGGCGGCCGTTTAGTGGAGAGAGTAGAGAACATCAAGTTCCTCGGAGTGCAGATCTCGCAGGACCTGACTGGGAGCAAGAATTCCTTGGAGATCAGGAAGCAGGCTCAGCAGAGACTGCACTTCTTGAGGAAACTCAAACAGGCCTCTCTCCCCATCTGCATCCTCAGGACCTTCTACAGAGGTGTGGTGGAGAGTGTTCTGACATACTGCATTTCTACATGGTACTCCAGTTGCAGTATGTCAGACAAAAAAGCCCTGCAGAGGATAGTCGAGGGGGCTGAGAGGGTAATTGGAGTCTCCCTCCCCTCTGTCCAAGAACTTTTTCAGAACCGTTGTAGGAGCAGGGCACTGAACATTGTCAAGGACCGTTCTCACCCTCTGCATAAACACTTTGAACTTCTTCCATCTGGTAAACGATTCCAGAGCATCAGAGGCAGAACCACCAGACTGATCAACAGCTTCCTTCCACAAGCTGTCAGGATGCTGAACAGCTGACCCGGAATCTCTCATACACACTACTGCACCTACGGACATTTTGTATATTATTTGTATATTATAGTTAGTTGTTTTTTTTTTGTTTTTTTTTTTCTCCCCAAGTATGTCTCAGGGATGTGTGAATGGATGGGGGGTGGGGGTGGGGGGTGGAGCTATGTGGGAGTGTGTCTTAAATCATGCTGCTTCTATTTATATGGATGCCGAGAGAAACGCAATTTCATCTTGCCTGCACTACAGTTGTATGTACAGCAATATGACAATAAAGTTTGATTTGATTTTGATTTGATTTGATTTGAATGGTTCTTGACCGACTTATTGCCACCTGTAGGGGTGTATGCCCTATTATGGGAGGTTATTGTTTTACTTCTATTCATGAAAATGATGCAAATGGTCATATTAATACCTCAGATACACATAGCTTTATTGCTTTGTAGGCAATGATGACAAAACTGATTAAGTTAGTATTTCTGTTTAAGGAGAAGTCTCATCATAAACTTGGTAATGATTTTTATAACGTCAGATTTTTCTTGTGTGAGTCCTTAATATGATGATGAGGATGGTGAAAGGGGGGTAATACTAACCTAAAGGTTTTGAAGGTTGCAATATAATTTAAGGCTGTTTCATATTATTTTCTACGTTCTTGTTTGACACAGTCTAAGATTAATTTTGATCATATTCCACATGTTCACACTTAATGACATATACTACACACGTTTTTAACTTGCAAAGACACATAACAGCATGTAAATTCTTACACATATCCTTATATTATTTCATTCACTTTATTTTACTACCACTTTGGCTATTTTTCTTTTAATCCTGATGCTTTATTAACCTCTTGCACTCCGGTGTACCGCAGACGGGCATGTCTCTGTGTCCCAGAGCGCACAAGGGCTCACGAGAGCGCCCTCTTGCGCTCTAGGACGCACGAGGGCGCTGCATCCAAGCGCGCACTGAAAAAAAAAAGCTGCATTTGTTCTTCCACTACAGACACAGCCGCGAACAGATTAGTTCATCTGATTGACCTCTCATTCGACTAATAAGAGCCTTGAATTGGGTTTCTGAAACCTTGAAGAACCAATGACTGAAAACCTAGCAAGAAGGACCCGCCTACCAACCCTGTGAATGCAGCGAGCCAATTGAAGCACAGAAGTTCGCGAGCTGTTTTGTGTAAGGCTGGGTGAAGAGAGACTGACTGCTGCAGCAGATGAAAAAAAGGACCCGCAGGAAGAACCTGCTACAGACCCAGCAGCACGGAGACCACCCACAAGTGCGACCTGCACTTATTCCAGCAGAATAGACGTTTAGGATTCTCTTCCATGGTCATCATAGACCGACGGAGGCCGACGACGAAGGTCGTAAATCATTTGCCAAAACCGCAATCATGGAAGCGCAAAACCGCAATAATGGAATTATGTTTTGACCGGGAACCACGAGCGGACCAGCGTCACATTCGTCTGACAATGAGGAAGAGAAGTTCGCCAGGACACTGTTGCTGTGAAGAGGTAAGTGTTATAAGCTAAATTATTCTTTATCCCTGAAAATTGTAATCCAAAATGACTTTTGACTGATCGGTAAATTACAACTGTGCGGTGCACGAAGTCCGAAGTGCGTGTGCCGCGGTACATGGTTCATGCGCCGCGTCCGGACCGTGAATGCCCCCCCCCCCGCTACTCTTCTGTAGCGAGGGGGGGGAGCTGCGGTGACTGCGCCGCGGTCGCCACATCGCCACGAGTCTATTCCGTCATGTAGCGATGGCTGATGTCCGTCCTCTGTAGCGAGAGGGGGGGGGACAACCCCCCACACACACATACACACAGCCCTGAGTGTCACCTTTCATTAGAGCCCAAGATGAAGCTTCTATATTGAATCATTCAAAAGTTACAGACGTTTTTCCAAACTGTGCCATTTGGCACAGTTCAAAAACGCCTGGGAACTACCTGAGGAAAAAGCTGTGTAATATATTCATTTTTTGTGGTATTGTTACAAAATTTTGACCTCAGCTGGATAACACTTGGTTCTACATTTCTGTTGCATTTTCCAGCCCGGATCTGAAGCTGTGTGTTATTTGCAAGCATTTGTACCCAAAAAACACCCAGGCCAAATTTATTTTCTTCAAGTTCAGTATGTTTAGATGACTGTAACTCAGTGGCCGGAGCACTTAGAGAGATTATGACTGTTCTGCCAAAAAAATTCAAAGTGTTTTCTTTTAAATGAGATCAACCCCATGAAGATGCTGCAAAGGGTTGAAGAACAGCTTTCGATTTACTTTGGGCACGTTATTTTTTGGCTTTTTTAGGGAAATTGACTGGAGTGCAAGGGGTTAAGCATCAAGGGGGGATATGATAGAAAAATTCCATTTTATCTATTTTTATTATTGTTATTATTAATGTATTATTATATTTGAGAAGTATCATGCCTTTCATATGCCATGTTTAATGTTTATATGTGCATCCATATAGGATAAGTTCATATATTCTTGGCATGTTTCTGTGAGCAATTATGGCCTTCAGAGAATTCAGACTGAGGATCAGTACAGGATCAGTACATGCATAAGGAATGAGCTAAGCTACTTTGATAATAACTTTGACATGTCCTGTTTTCTTTTGGGTCACAGGAATGCACAGGAACTCCTCAGCCTGTATAGATCAGTTGTATAGATTAGTTTTATGGACATTCTGTTAGTTTTATGGACCTCATGTCTCCATAGTGTTCTGTGACATTTCCCTGGATAAGCTTTGTTTATCAGGACTGTCCCGTTCTGTTCCTCCTCTTATCCCTCTCCTCCTCCTCCTTTCTGTTGCCTATATACACTACTGTTCAAAAGTTTGGGGTCACTTAGAAATTTCCTTATTTTTGAAAGAAAAGCACTTTTTTTCAATGAAGATAACTTTAAACTAATCAGAAATACACTCTATACATTGCTAATGTGGTAAATGACTATTCTAGCTGCAAATGTCTGGTTTTTGGTGCAATATCTAGATAGGTGTATAGAGGCCCATTTCCAGCAACTATCACTCTAGTGTTCTAATGGTACAATGTGTTTGCTCATTGCGTCAGAAGGCTAATGGATGATTAGAAAACCCTTGTGCAATCATGTTAGGTCTGCAATGCTGTAATTGCTGCAAATGGAGGATTCTTTGACGAAAGCAAAGTTTGAAGGAAAAAATTATTATTTCAAATACAAATCATTATTTCTAACCTTGTCAATGTCTTGACTATATTTTCTATTCATTTTACAACTCATGGTGGTAAATAAGTGTGACTTTTCATGGAAAACACAAAATAATTGTCTGGGTGACCCCAAACTTTTGAACGGTAGTGTACTGTATATATCAAACTTAAATGAATATGCTCCAGAGATTCTAGGTGTGCACTGAAGGTCATGCTCCAATCCAATTTTCCGCATGCTCCAATCCAATCCAATTTTCCGCCTGATCTTTGACTTTGAACAATTTAAACTCGGAATTATTCCAACAGGTTTCCTGCTCACCTTCTGATCAGTGGAGGCCCTGGTTTGTCCGTGACACCCAGACAAAGGCTTTGTGTCCCAATGTCTGTTGTCAATGTAGTTGGCTAACTGCCCGCATTCTCCACCATGAAACTGTAAAAATTAAAGTAAGTAAATTAAAGTAAGTAAAGTAAGTATTAGTAAAGAATCGTTTCAGTTAACCAATCAATAATCACAGAAGAAATATTATTTCTCAGTTTATCTTTTTATTGAAACATGCAGGGAGTCAGAGAGCATGGCCGTGGGTCTTTTGCAGCCCAATCTGCTGAAAGACCCAGAACAAAGGGATCAACTGATACATATAGGCTTCCGGTTGCTGGGCGTTTCCAGCCACTCTCCAACAATACATGGCCATTGTCCAAACTGGTATGAACTGGTCCTCTTGGCATCCAGATGCATCCTGCTTTTATGGCTTTATGTCTTCCACACCCTTCCTCTCAGCATTTGGACTCTTCAACCCTACGCGACCCCCATACCAATATATGGAAGCAGGAACAGAGACTTCATTGTAGAGTTTGTATGTGTGCATGTGTGTGTAACTAGTGTGTGTGTGTGTAAGTACGTAACTGATGTGTATGTGTAAATGGTGTATGTGTGTGTGACGTGTGTGTGTGTGTGTGTGTGTGTGTGTGTGTGTGTGCATACATACGTGCATGTGTGTGTAGCTAAAAGATATGTGTATGCAACCACTTTATAATATCTAACTAACTAATCTTCACTATTTATTTATTATAACAATAAGGCCAGATCTAAGAGCATCACTCCTTTTGGACTCCGTATAGAACCTCACCTGGTTAAATTAAATCCTGATATGAGCAACGTAACACTGAGCAACGTAACACAGACACAATTTTGTCCCATTCCTCCATGGCGTTTGAGGAAACCTAATATCATTCTGGATCTGAGCCAAAACAAAAAGAAAGACACTCACCCAAATGGGTACCAATAGCAGATCTTAGACATAAAATGTTATTTTCCTCACCATATTTCCATATACTTGGATGGATCTAAAATAGATGGCTCAGTCTTGGCTGCAATTGTCACCGGGCACAATCAGCATGGTTTGTAGATCCCCAAACAATGTTCAGTTTTTACAGCAAAGGCTTGTGCTTTGCTTCTAGCATTGGAGCACACTGAAAGAACGAAACAACAGAGCTCCTTAATTTTTACTGACTCAAAATCCTGTCTTCAGGAGCTTGGGTTTTTAAAGACTGATCACCCCATTATTATCTGGATTCTAGAGAAACTAGGTTTTTTAGAGAAACATAATTTTAATATCATCTTCTGTTGGATCCCCAGCCATGTAGGCCTGTCAGGTAACGAGCAGACAGACAATGCTGCCAAGAGAGCCCTTAACCAAGAAGTCACTCAATGCTACATCCCAGCCTCAGACCTCAGGCCTCTAATAACCTCCTATATTTTAAAGAAGTGGCAGACTGAATGGGACACATGTACTGCAAATAAACTGCATGATATTTTTTCATAAAGAACACAGACAAGAGAGAGGTCATCGAAATTGTTAAATCGTTTAAAAGTAAAACATCTACAGATTGTGATGGTATTGAAATGCTCTTAGTCAAAACTATCATTGAATGCTTAGTGAAGCCACTGATGTATATTTGTAACCTGTCTCTCCAAACAGGTATATTTCCCAATGCAATGAAAATAGCTAAAGTATTTCCAATATACAAGATGGGTGACAGAGGGGAATTTTCAAACTATAGACCATTTTCACTATTGCCGCAATTTTCCAAGATACTTGAAAAAATATTCTGTGAGAGAACTGACAACTTCATAATGAAGAATAATTTATTGTGTGAGCAGCAATATGAGTTCAGACACAAGAGGACAACTGCATTTGCTCTAATGGAAGTTATAGAAAAAATATCAACTGCCGTTGAAAATAAAGAGTATTCACTTGGGGTATTCCTGGATCTTAAAAAAGCATTTGATACAGTGGATCATAATTTATTATTAAAGAAACTACAAAATTGTGGTATGGGGGGGGGGGGTAGCACTGTCCTGGTTATGTAGTTACTTAAAGAATAGATATCAGTATGTATGTGCTGGTAACAAAAACTCACAGTTACTGAAGGTTACTTGTGGAGTCCCTCAGGGTTCAGTTTTGGGGCCACTGTTATTCAATATGTATATACAGTAAATGACATATATAAAATTTTGGAAAAAATGGTTTTAATATTTTTTGCCAATGACACTACTTTATTATGCAGTGGAAGCAATTTGGAACAACTTTTGGATACACTCGAAAAGGAATTAGGAAAGCTTAAACTGTGGTTTGATTCAAACAAATTAACGCTCAATTTAAGTAAGACAAAATTTATAGTTTTTAACAATCATCACAACAACTTAGTATCTAAACTCAGTGTAAATGGTGTAGAGATTGAAAGGGTATCTGAAACTAAATTTCTTGGAGTAATAATTGATAATAAACTGTGTTGGAAGTCACATATTAATTATATTAAAGGTAAAATATCTAAATCAATTGCAATACTACACAGAGTGAAATATTTGCTGAATCAACCCAAATTATATACTTTATATCATTCATTAATACTCCAATACATGACATAATGTACTGAAGTATGGGGAATTTTTTTTTTTTTTTTTTTAGATTTAGTATACTTTATTGATCCCCAGAGGGGAAATTGAGGGTCATCCACCACCTGGATGGATGAAGCAGCCACGATACGGCGCTATCCCTTAACCATTCACACACACACTCACACCTAGGGCCACTTTAGAGTCTCCAATTAACCTAACCTGCATGTTTTTGGCATGTGGGAGGAAACCGGAGAAATCCCGGGGTAAACCCACGCATACACGGAAAGAACATGCAAACTCCACACAGATCACTGTTGGTTGGGGGCTGGGATCGAACCCACGATCCCACAGTCCCCCGGCCAAGGGTAAACTGTGCTGCCGCAGTGCTAACCACTGCGCCACCGTGCAGCCCTACATATAAAACAAACATATATCCAATCTTTATGCCTCAGAAGAGCGCTATTAGAATAATAAACAAAGCTGCTTACAGGGAACCAACAAACCCACTTTTTCTTAAATTAAAAGCTCTCAAGTTGAAAGATCTGGTTGACTTTAAAACTGCAATAATAATGTTTAAAGTGAAGAATCTATCACTGCCCGCAAATATCCAAAAGTTGTTCCAAATAAGGGAGAAACTGTATCATTTCAGAGGAACATGTATATTTCAAAAACCTTCGGTGAGAACTACCACCAAGCAACACTGTGTCTCAGTGCAAGGAGTCAGGTTGTGGAATGCTTTTGGACCTGAATTAAAATCGTACAACGCTTGGACAATTTAAACAAAAACTAAAGGAAGAAATACTCCAAACATATATACAAGATGACATGTAAAATCACATAAGAATTGTCATATCCAGTCAGTGTTGTGTTGTTGCTTAGTTTTTTGTCACGTTTTGTCTTAGCTTTGTTCTGAATTGTAATGGCTCTTCTTTTTCTTTTGAATTCTTGGATGGAATATGGGTGGGCAATATAAGCTGCGGATTCAGCCATCACCCATTTCGGATAACTTATGTTGAACTGTATAATCAGAGGAGTTATTGTTTAATTTGACCTTGTAAGATGTTTTTTTTCCCCCTTTGTTATATTATTCTGTTCCTTTCTTTTAATCTTTACTTTTAATCTATCCGAAATAAAGATTCATTCATTCATTTATTCATATTAAACCTGCCATAAGTCATAGAGACTTGCATCACTTTCAAAACCAACATGATGAGGTAGTGTACACTAGATGCCGTATTGGCCACTCAAGGCTCACACACAACTTTTTATTAAAAGGTGAAGCCCCACCATATTGTCAGTTCTGCGGAGTTTTTTTTTTTTTTTTAATCAATAAAGCACATTTTACTTGACTGTCCTGCTCTCATGACAAGACGTTTTTATTCTCAAAAGTCACTGAAAGATATTTTTAATAAGGCACCACCAAAGAAAGTTTTAGGGTTTTTAGCACATGTGCATCTAAAGCATCTTATTTAATTTTTCTATTTTATTGTATCTACATATCTATCTCGCTCTATTTATCTATCTGCCCATCTATTTATTTATTCTTTCATTTATCTTCCTATCTCTATATAAATTTAACTCAATTTTCTTACTAGTTCTATTTTTTTGCGATGAAATAGCCATAGATGCTGACATGGCACTAAGCAAGAGCACTCACTCACTCTGACTTACAGTATGTAGAATTCTGTCGCTCTCTGAGTCATCAGATATGTTGCGAGCTGTGATGTCTGTTGGTTAAACTCTCAGCGCTTTTGGTGACACGCACACAGCTGTATGTCAGAATGGCAGTGCTGGCCCTTTTTTCACTCTGATACTCAGGCTTGTTTCCTGTGCAGCCTGTCAGTCGCTCTACACCATCAACAACATGGCCATATGCAGAAAAGACAGCTTTCTCTGGGGGAAAGGTATGCTTTTATTTTCATTCATATTCGCTTTATGAGCTTTAAACTACACTGCCAAAATATGTGATGCTTCTGGACCGATTATGAATTTTTTGCTGCCATTCAAACCACTGCAAATGTTGACATCTTTTGTGCTTTGTTCATGTGTCTAAATGAACATTGATACTATTTGAAACTTCCTTTATTCAACATTTGTGATGTGTATAAGACTTTTGGTGCATAGTTCTAAATGTACCCAAGTGATGCACTTTAGAGACCTTGTTACCTCCGCCAGGCCGAAAAGGCCAGGAGGAGGTTATGTTTTTGCCGGGGTTTGTCTGTGTGTTTGTTTGTCTGTCTGTCTGTCTGTCTGTCTGTCTGTTTGTCTGTTGGTTAGCAAGATAACTCAAAAAATCTTGGACGGATTTCCATGAAACTTTCAGGCGTTGTTGGAAATGGTACAAGGAAGAACTGATTAAATTTTGGGGGTGATCCGGTTCACCGTCTGGATACAGGAATTTTTTAAAGCATTTTTCATTCAACACTGTGACATACAGCCATTTTCAACATGTGCGCAGGCGCAATGGAGAGTGCTGGTCGTCGTGTCTGCAACACAAACTCTGCGTTCTTCAACGTTTTAGGCACAAAAGGACGCGGAAAACACTGCTGGCCTGGGCCCGCCAGCGTGCCTGTGTTTGCGCGCAACTGCAAAACCTCACACGGGCAGCTGTCCGCCGACTGATTCTTTGACAGAAATTCCCCGGCCAGCCATAGGAGCTGCGCATTTGGCAGAAATTCACCGGCCAGCCATAGGCGCTGCGCAAAAACGAGCTCTCTGCCGGCGAAGCTTCTAAATTCTCATTTGCCGCGGAGCGCAACCCCCAAAAAAATAATATTGTAGCGAACTCAATATGAGCACCCTACTTGGCTTGCCAAGTGGGTTGACCCTATTGGCGACACAGGTAGAGTGCGGGACTCCGGAGCGGGAGGCGTGAGTTCGAACCTCCCGGTGGGACATCGCCATGTCAAGCAGCACGTTTCAATATAATATAAAACCCACGGCAACCTGTCTACCCAATTTGCATCCGTCAGTGGAGGAGATGGACACAACAGCAACACTTTAGTTTATTACCTCCGCCAAGGAGGCAATGCTTTTACTACTGAACCACTAATCCTATCACTATCAGATTGATTGTCATTGATTAATTGTGTGTTTATTGCACTGTCCCTGTCAAATAAACAAATAATCATTGTGAATCCAATTGCTACTCATATGTTTACATGCTCAAGGAATCTGAAAACGTACACACAAACACTGTATGGGGGGAATTGTGGCGCTTGGCGGAGGTCTGCGCTCTCCGAGTGCTTTTCTAGTTAAGGAAAAGCACTCTTCAGATTAAGCTGAGTTGCTTTTAAGCTGCTGCCTCTTACTGAAAATCAACTCCATTAATTAGAAAGAGGAAGAGAAGGAGCTATATTCAGCCCTTTTCTTTCTCATGCTGACCACTTCAAGCAGGGAAGGGTTGAAGGTGTGATCCGTGCCCATGTGTGAGAATGAGTGTGAGTGAGAATGAAGTTGTTAAGATGCAAAACAGGGCTCCATATCTAATGAAAGCTTCACCAAGCATCCTTGGCACCATCATGATGTGTGACTGTCCCTCCACAGCCCCACTGAAAGCAGAGACGAGGCAGGGCGAGACTCACAAGTTCGAGCTGCTGGATGACATTCAGGTACTGCGATGTATGAATTTATTCCTCCAAGGTCTTTTGTTAAGAGACACCTTGTTATTCTTCCTGCATGAACCATTTTTTCTCACAGTCATTTAAAAAGCAATTCATTCACAAGTTGTAATTGCGATATGAAGATTATTTAATGATAAATTTGCATTGAGTCACCAGATCTGTGGGTCCCGGTGATGTAACACCAAACCTTGTCCTTGGCTAATATCGCCCACTGTCTTTCTCCTCTCTTTCTCACAGAAGCTAAGGTTGGAGATCAATCACATCATGCCAGAAACCCACAACCCTAAAACAAAGGAGCAGAAGTGAGTATGAGAACATTTTTACATTTTCCTCTGAGTTAGAATGACCTGTTTGTTTGAACTGTACTTTAATGCAGTTTAGCCTCCCACACCAGATCCAGTGCTCATTATGACAAAGTCAAATGATCAACTTTATTCAGATTTTTATTTGACTCAGTCACAAACCAAATGTTTCCATGTACCTGGTGAAGCCTTGGAAGTTAGAAGTTTCTTTAGTCCTGCGACTCTAACTTGGTCAGGGTTCTTCTGCGTCACAATAGGAATGCACAGGTTGTCCCTGTCACTCTTAGAGTATAATATACTTCAGTGTGAAACTAGGAATGTTACATGGTTTCAAACTACTTGTTTAGAGTTAGAAAAATATATTCTGCTTGCTTTAAACACAGCTGTTTAGAGGTGCATCTAAAAAAACACAATATTGTGAAAATCTGAAAATCTCCTTGACCAGTTCAGTCTACACAACCACAATCATGGGGAAGACTACTGATTTGACAGTTGTCCAGGAGACAATCACTCCACAATGAGAGTAAGCGACAGATTGTCATTGCTGAAAAGTTGGCTGCTCAAATGCTGTATCAAAGCATATTAATGGAAAGGTGACTGGAAGAAAAAAGCATAGTAAAAAAAAATGGTGCATGATCAGCAGAGAGTATTGTCAAGAAAAGTTGATTCAAGAACTTGGGGGAGTTTCCCAAGGAGTGATCTGACTCTGGTGTCAGTGCATCTGGAGCCATCATGCACAGACATCTTCGGGAATGGGACTACAACTGTCATGTTCCTAATATTAGACCATCCCTGAACCAGAGATAATCTCAGAAGAGTCTTAGCTTAAGAGAAAAAGAAGTGGACGGTTGTTCAGTGGTTCAGTCCTCTTGTCTGGTTAAAGCAAATTTTGCATTTCATTTGGAAATCAGAGTTATAAAGTTTGGAGGAGGAATGGTGAAGCACAGAAGTGTGGTTTTGTAATTTGTGATTTTATTCAATTTTTAAAAATGGAACAATATATATTGATGAACATTTTCACATCATATTTACATTTTCACATGTAAATATGCAAAATTATAGCCAAGCAGCTAATTTCCATCTTCAGTCCCATGGGCAGGTTGGTGCCAAACAATAAAAGACAATAAAGATAACAACAATAAAAAGAAGCTAACACAAAGGACAAGCAGACAACATAATTCAGACCACAACACACATAATGGGTTGAAAGTTGGAAGATCACAAAAACTTACAGTATTTGCACATAATTATAGTTTTAATAATAATTATATATATATAAAATACTGTATAGCATGCCATTACACATGCAGATGTGTGTATAGATATTATTACACTGAATTAGATTATCATACATACAGGTAATATGTACGACAAGGGGGGGCTGAAAAGTTCATAGGCTTACCATGATGCAGTGGTCAAATTTGACCAAATGTGGTTTAATTTGCAACATAGTCTCCAATGTCAGTGTATCTGGAAAAAACAAAACAAAAAAACAATGCATTTAGTATCAGGAAAGGTTGAATTTTATGCATGACTAGTTTCGTTGCTGTAGCATAACGCATTCTTAGTCAGCCTATGAACTTTTCAGCCTCCCCTCATATTGTACTAAGTTAGTAGTCTCAGATGTACTTGTACGCACAACCGTTGTAAAATTAGAAGCTGTTCCTCCCGTCACATGAACAGCTTCTTCCCCTCTGCCATTAGACTGCTGAACACTAAGTGACTCTCGTGCACCATGTACAGCAGCTCAACCAGACTCATGTCAATCATCACTGTTTTCTTCCTGCATTACCGACTGCACTATATAGTTCTCCACAGTATCTGCTGCTGGCTAATATATATTTTAACTGTTGACCAGTATCACTTAATCTTATCCTACACTTTATTACATGTATAGTTTATTTCTCTTATCTTATCATGTTTAATGTTGCAGCATTGTACCGAGACAAATTCCTAGTTTGTGTACTACATGAACAATGGCAATAAACCTGATTCTGATTCTGATTCTGATTAACAAGTGGAAGTATCCACAATCTGTGATGATTTGTCACGTCATCTGCTGGTATTAGTCCACTGTGTTTTTCAAGTATAAAGTCAACGCTGCTGCATACCAGGAAATTTTAGAGCACTTCATGCCTCCATCTGCTTAAAAGCTTTATGGAGATGTTGATTTTCTTTTTAGCAGGACTTAGTACTGCCCCACAGAGCCAAAACTACTATAAAATGGTTTGCTGAGTACAATATTACTCTGCTTGACTGGTCAGCTAACTGGCCTGATCTGAAGCCCATAGATTCTCTGTATAGTCAAGAGAAAGGCAAGAAACAATCGACCCAACAATACAGAGGAACTGAAAGCTGCTCCCAAAGCAACATGGGTTTCAATAACAATTTTTTTTTTAATTCTTTAAACCCCCGTTTTTTCACCAGTGAGTGGATTTCAGTTCGAGTTTTAGGAAATCAGAGTTTCTCTTCAGGCAGGTTTTACTTTGAGGTTCAGATTAAAGGAAATGTATTGAAAGGATTATTAGACATAATTTGCATAGACTTGCCTGTATAGATCTGAGTACATTCTTTCTAGGTAGCAAAAGGCACTTTGTGAAGTAAAAAAGCAACACCAGAGTTGAAACATTTACTGCTGGATCATATTTGCAATTTTATCTATTTGGATAGAGTTGCTACAGCAGACATCGATGCATCTGCTAAAATCTTAGTTTTTGAAGCAGAGTTTTTACACCGGATGCCCTTCCTGATGCAACCCTACCCATTTTTATCCGGGCTCAGGACCAGCACAGGGAGTACACTGGCTTGTGCACCCACTGTGGCTGGATAACCAACATTTCACTCCTCCATTCCCTTATTGCTGAGCACCAAGCTGGATGGCAGGAAGTTCCGCTTTTTTATGTGGTCTTTGGCATGACCTGGCCAGAACTTGAACCCCAGCCTCCCTGTTGTGGGGCAGATGCTGTACCTCTTGGCCACCACTCCATTATATAAACATTAAGTGTATTTATGAACACAAATGTCCGAAGTTGGAGATTTCTGTATTGTAAATCATTATTTTGGATTGACCTGAAAGAATATTCTAATAATTTGTGATACTAGATGTTTGACTTTAAGAAGTTATAAATTATAATAATCAAAATATTACAAAACAGGCTTGAAATATTCTCCTTTACTTGTAAGAGATAGAAAATACTGTACATGTTTAGTGTTGGAATTAAATTATGAAAAATGAATGAATATTTTCTTGATATTGTAATTTTTTTAAATGCACGGCTCAAATCATGGTTGAGCATGCTAGTCATTTTTGAAAACAAAAAATAATTATATTTTGTTTCATTGTTTAGATTAGAAGGAAAAATGCTTATGATTAATAAACAGAGTTTTGAACCATGTGCAAATGGGATATCAAGGACTTTCATGTTATGCTGGATTGTAATGATTATTTCTACATGTAAGAAAAACACAAGTGACATTCTTCAGAACTTGGTACTGCCTTGGAACTGGTTAGTTTGTGAGGCAATGGTATGACGTGACATAAACTGGATCTAAAGAAACCAAACGCCCACCTACACATACTGTGCAGTACATGTGAATAGACATTGCAGTTGTGTTATGACATTGTGGGGCTGTCTTCACTCGACTGACTCCATTTTGTGAACTTCATGTTTCTGACTTTGTTGCTGCATTCAGGGGGTGATAATATTTGTGTGACACCACATCTCACTTTAGCTGTAGTACCTGCAGCTCAACCACAGTTTCTCAGTACTGCTTCCCCCAACCCGCTGAAACACAACAGAAGCAGCACTGCTGATAGCAGAGGAAATGGCCCAAGGAATTAGTTTTAAGAATTCATTAACAATCACACATTTCTTCTCATTTCACTACAACCTGAGGTCTGCTAAAATTAGATATTCCTCATTTATGTATCAAGCATGGTTGATCTGGTTTGAAGTACTATATGAGAAATTACATATAAGCTGTCTTCAACATAGTTATTCATTTCCATTGGAGATCAGTCATTGTTTTAGTAGGATTCTTTACTGAAAGGGGCCTATGTTACTTTTTCATTTGTTTGTTTGTTTGTGTAATTTGTTATTTCCGGTTTTTGATTCATTTCTTTTTCCATTATGTTTTGTTGCAGCAAAAATGTGGCGAGGAGCAGAAAATTCCTCAGAGGCAAAAAGAAATTCAACATGGAACCCAAAACTGTGAGTTTTTATTGGATGGTTGTCCTCCTTTTATTATATAACTAGCACTGATGCCCGTTGAATATGGCATGCAGTGTTTAATGGTAGTGCTACTAAAATAGCAATAGCAAGCAAGTTTTGTCCACATACATGCAGACATGCACCAATGACACAATGCACTTGGCATGCATTAAGCATGATGATACAGAAAGAGCAATAGCAAGGTTATCATACTGAAGCTTGCTGCACCAATGAACATTTTAGACGCCTGCTGAGATGTTAAGTTGCTAATTTGTACTCTCACTTCAATCATTCCCATCTTAATCACTTACCCTGCAGAACAGTCCATGGAATCCCATTAAATACTTTTTGTATGGTTGGATCGGTAATTTTATAATATTGTGTTCTGTGTTTTGGACACCAATGTTATGGAAAGGTCAAAAAAAAAAAAACTAAAGCTGGGAAATGTAGCATTTACAAATTATAGTACAACCCATTGTAATAACAGTAGTTCAAAACAAAGTGAAAATGACCTAAAACAGCAATAAAGTACTGACAGTGTGTTAGTATATGAATGATATTCTGTTTCACAGCTGTGTCAGAAAAGCAGTTTGGTCATACTATTTGCACAATATGCTCCTGTGAACACACGAAGTATAAGCTCCATAGAGGGGCATAAATCAGGCTTTACCTGCAGTCCTTCTGGCCGCTGGCCGGTCGGGGTGTGCACGATTCCTCCAGCACCATGCACCTCCGTTTCCCGACAACACTCCACAGCGGGTGTATTATAGAGAGAGCAGCACAGTCCGCATCTGTTTCCCTGTCCGAAGACACTCCACCATGGGTTTGCAGAGAGAGCCATGGGGAGACAGCACCGGGGTGACCCAGATCAGATCTGGGATGCGCTTGATTCCTCCCCCGGCATACACCTCGAGGAGGCTCCATGAGCGGATTAAAGTAATACATGTAAACATAGTTAAATGCAATTATATTTTAGGTGTCTCAGCACCAAATGGTAACCTGTAGCATCGCTTCCCTGTCAGTCCACAACACCTGTATTCTGGAGAGAGACCCGCGGATCCTAAATGCTAGATTCCTCCCCCGAACTGCACCTCCACCAGTAAAAGCCAGTTACAAAAGGTGATCTTTGATCTCTTTTATGGTCAAGTGATCAGTGAAACCATGTTAGGTGCACACTTCACATGTTGTGGCATCACCATGCAAAAAATCAGAGCCGGCAGTCAAGTGGCCTCCGAGTTAGTAGGAGGACAAAGTTTCTGTCCACACACACAGAGACCACAGAATCCCTTTTATATATATAGATGGCTCATAAATGCTGCCAGAGGATGGCGATAATACAACAAGAGGCTGTTGACAGTCACCATTGACCAAAAATAGTGTAGTGTTGCATTACTGATTAGCCTTTAAATGTTTAAGATACTGTAAGTGAAGCTTCTGCAGCTGAAATAGTGCAACCAATGCAGAAGTCCCTCATCTTAAATGTACATTTAATGTTATGGCCAGCAGCGGGTGACTCCTCTGGAATCATAAAAGCCATGACACTTTCCAATGAAGTCATGGCCCCAATCAAATATTTAGGTTTTAATTTACTTCAACTTCTTTTCATTTTATTAGGGCCAAGCAGTGCAGCTGTGGCAACCCTGTTGTCTTTGTTCTGATTCTTCTTCTTCTCCAGCCATCCCTCCATCTTCTATTGTTTATCTGTGGGTCCGGGTTGTGGGGCAACAGTCCAAGAAGAGAGGACAGATTGCCACCCGGTTCACATAGCACCCTGATCCCCATGATCCCTCCTGCAAGTGGTGAGCCCACTGGAGGGTGTTGTTATAACTTTTTCATGGGGATCCACTGGATCAGTTTTGGGCTAGCCCAGGGGTCTGCAACCTGTGGCTCTGGGGCCACATGTGGCTCTTTTGCCCATAGATAGTGGCTCCCTGAGATAAGGAGGGGAAAAAACTCATACATTTCCAAGAAAAGAAATAAATTTACAAGGAAAAAAGTTGCAACATTCATGAGAAAAATATCCTAAAAAGCAGAAAATGAGAAAACCTGAAAATTTAATCTAAAAGCAAAACATTTATGCAGCAATTTTCTGAGGAAAACATACACAGAAAAAAGTCATAACATTTCTGGAAAAAGCTGGAGTTTTATGAAAAAATGTAATAAATTTATGTAAAAAATGCTGCAGTTTTACAAATGAAAGGTAATAAATCTACAAAGAAGCATACAGTAGTGTGAAAAAGTGTTTGCCCCTTCCTGATTTCTATTTTTTTTTGTATGTTTGTCACACTTAAATGTTTCAGATCATCAAATTTAAATATTAGACAAAGATAACACAAGTAAACACAAAATGCAGTTTTTAATGGTTTTTATTATGAAGGGTAAAAAAAAAATCCAAACCTACATGGCCCTGTGTGAAAAAGTGATGCCCCCTGTTAAACATACATTAACTGTGGTTTATCACATCTTTGCAAAGCTGAGTTCAATTTCTCTAGCCAGACCCAGGCCTGATTACTGCCACACTTCTTCTCAATCAAGAAATCACTTCAATAGGACCTACCTGACAAAGTGAAGTAGACCAAAAGATTCTCAAAAGCTAGATATCATGCTGTGATCCAAAGAAATTCGGGAACAAATGAGAAACAAAATAATTGAGATCTATCAGTCTGGAAAAGGTTATAAAGTTTTTTTTTCTAAAGCTTTGGGACTCCAGTGAACCACAGTGAAAGCCATTACCCACAACATGGAACAGTGGTGAACCTTCCCAGGAGTGGTCGGCCCACCAAAATTACCCCATGAGCACAACAGCGACTCATCCATGAGGTCACAAAAGACCCCACAACAACATCCAAAGAACTGCAGGCCTCACTTGCCTCAGTTAAGGTCAGTGTTCATGACTCCACCATAAAAAAGAGACTGGGCAAAAATGGCCTGCATGGCAGAGTTCCAATATGAAAACCACTGCTTAGCAAAAAGAGCATAAAGGTTCGTCTCAGTTTTGCCAGAAAACATCTTGATGATCCCCAGGACTTTTGGAAAAATACTCTGTGGAATGACAAGACAAAAGTTGAACTTTTTGGAAGATGTGTGTCCCATTACATCTGACATAAAAGTAACACAGTATTTCAGAAGAAGAACATCATACCAACAGTAAAATATGGTGGTGGTAGCGTGATGGTCTGGGGCTGTTTTGCTGCTTCAAGACCTGGAAGACTTGCTGTGGTAAATGGAACCATGAATTCTGCTGTCTACCAAAAAATCCTGAAGGACAATGTCCGGCAATCTGTTCGTGACCTCAAGCTGAAGTGCACTTGGGTTCTGCAGCAGGACAATGATCCACAACACACCAGCAAGTCCACCTCTGAATAGCTTAAGAAAAACAAAATGAAGACTTTGGAGTGGCCTAGTCAAAGTCCTGACCTGAATCCAATTGAGATGCTGTGGCATGACCTTAAAAAGGCGGTTCATGCTTGAAAACCTTCCAATATGGCTTAATTACAACAATTATGCAAAGATGAGTGGGCCAAAATTCCTCCACAGCGCTGTAAAAGACTCATTGCCAGTTATTGCAAACACTTGATTGCAGTTGTTGCTGCTAAGGGTGGCCCAACTAGTTATTAGGTTTAGGGCACAATCACTTTTTCACACAGGGTCATGTAGGTTTTAATTTTTTTTTCCCTTAATAACAAACACTTCCATTTAAAAACTGCATTTTGTGTTTACTTGTGTTATCTTTGTCTAATATTTAAATTTGTTTGATGATCTGAAACATTTAAGTGTGACAAACATAAAAAAATTTTACTCCTTAAACAATGGAACATCATAGGACATCATGTAGACATCATAGGAACATCACAGGCGGTCCTATGATCTCTGGTCGTGACACACAGACAGACAGAGATTTCTTTAATTATAGAGTGATTAGTATTAGGTGTGTTATTACCTTATTAGTATTGATGTGTATCTATTACCTTGGCATTCGTTCGGACGCCGCTGAGGACACAGTCCAAGGATGGATAATTTTTTTCACACATAAGGAGTTGTTCAGAACTCCTTATACACAGAGTGATGATAATCAAGTCAGTGGTGGTAGTGCACCTGCAAGCTGGCCGCCAAGGTGGTGGAGTGGTTAGCACTGCGACAGCACAGCAACTCACCCTTGGCTGGGGGATCCTGGGTTCGATCCCAGCCCCCGACCAACAGCGATCTGTGTGGAGTTTGCATGTTCTCCCCATGTCTGCATGGGTTTACTCCGGGATTTCTGCGGTTTCCTCCCACATGCAAAAAACATGCAAGTTAGGTTAACTGGCATCAAAACTGGGGATTCTAAATTGTCCTTAGGTATGACTGTGAGAGTGAATGGTTGTCTGTCTCTCTGTGTTGGCCCTGCGATGGACTGGCGATCTGTCCAGGGTGTACCCTGCCTCTCGCCCAAAGATGCTGGGATAGGCTCCAGCAAACCCGCCCCCCCCGCGACCCGAAAAGGATTAAGCGGAAGAAGATGGATGGATGGAAACATAAAAAATCAGAAATCAGAAAGGGGGCAAACACTTTTTCACACCACTGTATAATAAATTTATTAGAGCAGCAAAAAATTTATGCATTTATGCCAAAAATACTCGAAATTTAGGGAAAATGTTGCAGTTTTATGAGGAAAAAAAACACCACAAATATGCAAGAAAAAAGTCATACCTTTAATAGAAAAGGCTGCAATTTTATCAGAAAGTGACTGCAAATTTATATGAAAAAGACAGCATTTTTACCTTTAAAAACGGTAACAGATAAGACAAATATGCCAAAAATATATCAAAATTTATGAAAAAAGCTTATAACTTTGTTGGGGAAAATGCCACAAATTTACATGGAAAACTTCTTCAATTTTACTTGATAAAAGTATTAAATTTGCAAAGAAAAATATGCCAAATTCAGGAAAAAAGCATAACATATTTATGCCAAAAAATAACAAATTTTAAAAAATTACAGTTTAATGTGGAAACCCCACAGTTTTGCAAGAAAACAAGACAAACCATTTTTGCAAATTATCAAAATTTTACTAGAGAAAGTAGCAATTTTGTGAGAAAAAGGTAACAAATTTACAATAAAAAAGCTGCAAATTCTTAAGAAAAACCTCGTAATCCTGATGTTGCCAGGCCAGACTGTAGCTGTAATTCTGCTGTTTTACTGCAGTTTTTAGGCTCAGATATTTTTGCAGTCCATGCAGATAATTTTTGTACAAAAATCACTCACAGTGGCTCTTTAGTGTAGGTTGCCAACCCCTGGTCTCGCCCTTCACCCAGTAGTTTGCCATGGGAGACCCTACCAGGGGAGACCCTACCTGCCTCTGTAGCTCCTGGGATCATGAGGGCACACAAACCCCTCCACCACGATAAGGTGGTGATCTGTGGAGGAGATTCTTCTTCTTCTTTTCATTTTATTTTTTTCTAAACTAAAAGTGTGTGGTAGCAAAAACTATAAGGCACAGAAACATGAAATTGTACAGTCAGGTCAAAAATTCTTCCAACATCTGGCTCCTAGCACAGTCGATAATAACTGGCCTGCTGGAATACACCACACACATTAGACACTGCAAATATAGAATGCCTACAACACCCAATGTACCAGAAGCCTTGCTTACCCTCCACACTATTTCAATGACACCTTCATCAGTCCAGGCACATCTATTGAAAATACCGATAATTAAGCATCATGCACCAGTTAGTTCCAACCAAGTCTAATTGGACAAAAGGGATTTCAGGAGTTCCTCTATTCCCCGATAACTGCACTAAGATTTTTCACTGGATATGTATCACTTCGCTTCAGCAGTGTTCTGATAATCTTTAAATTATAGTACCGTAATTCTGGATGGTGTCTCATAATATGTGGATATTGTAATGCAGTATTATATACCTTAATTTCCACAGTGAAGGCACTGTTTGAAAAGAGACAGTCCACAAAATCCAGACCTCCGTGACCCAAATGTGCCACTCATGCACCATGCAGCACCACGTGAGCATCTGGATCACATCTGTTTCCGACAAAACAGATGAGTAGAAGCTGAAATTGATATAGCAGTGGTGGACTCAGGGAGTGGCTAAAAAGAATTTCCCTCTTAAGAAAAAATAATCATGGGCCCTCTATGATGGCCCTTTGTAAAATACACAGTATTATGATGGTGTGAGTGAAAAAAGAGTAAAAAAAATCTGATGATATTGCTTAACCAATGCCCTCAAAGTAGAGAAAATAAGGAGAAAATATGACTAAGGTCCCCTTATAATAAAAAATTACACCATTATGACGTGACCTCTGTGTTGCCCCTACACTACTCTCCCAAAGGGTGCCCTATTTAGAAAAAATGGGAGTTGTTTAGGGTACTATTAGTGATAAAGCATGATAAAGTGCCCAGTTAGGTTTTATTCTAATGGTGAAGTGCCCTTCTAGTGGATATTATGTGGCAGGGCTGTGAAGGGTACCCCTGCGTGCTTTAGAATGTAGCGATGTTTGTTAATGGATGTCCCTCTACAGGAGAAAATCCAACATTGTGCCATTTAGGCAACCTTACTCTATGGGGCAAATTTGAGATTCCCTACAGGTGCCTCTGAGATGGCCTTCGAAGTGAGAACACACTCATACTATAAAGTTTATCCTGAGTCTAAGCCAAGGTCACTTCTTTTGGACACTGTGATCACACTGTGCACACTTTACAAGCTCTCATTACAAGCACATGCTGGCATCTACCAAAGGTAGCAGTGCTTAAGCGCTACAAAGTGCAGATGTAGAATGGCTGGGGACGTGGTAGGGGTTAACAGTCACCTTCTCCAGTTGGTACACCAACTGGCCCCATGAGAGTGTGCCCTTAGTTGACAGTAATAAGCAACTACAGATTGTAATTTGTTTACTATGCCTCGGTGCACATGCGCAATGCAGGCACACAATAGTGTGTCAATGTATGTGTGTCTGTCTGTTTTAAGACTTTCAGCTCACCCGGTCAAAATCAAGTGGAACTAAAGGCTTGTATTAATCTATCATTATGTGTTTTGACTTTTAATTTGCCAGAATTTCAAGATAAGTCATTGTTGTCAAGATAAGCCATGATCCCCTCACCTTAATGCCACAAGCACCGAGGTATCATCACCTATGGTGCTGTCATTTAATCAGTTATTTTGGTCCGCCAGCACAAATAGTTCTATGACTGCTCTTTGGAGTTGACTACTGCTAAAGTACACAAGCACTTAACAGATTCCAGCACAGCTAGTTTAGGTGTTATAGCAGGCTAAGGCCTGCCACTTGAATTCATGTACGTATGTCTGCTGTTTCCATTAATTGTGCAACCAAAAAAAAGGGTTTGTTGAGAGTCACTTTGGTGGTATGTACAAATCCACAACTTAGCAGCTTAATCCGGCAGTATGCTGATCCATCATTTCCATGGATGGTCATACTTTTACCAGTAACACATTTAAATAACTTAAAACAGTTTAAAACCCATGTTTTATTACCTTGATTTTTTACTCTTTACTCTTTTTACTCAAGGCCAGCTGATATCAGGTGATATCAGATATCAACACACTGGGAGGGTTGGGTAGTGAGAAGTATCCTGGATTCTTTCCTTCTTCTCATCCTCTTCTGATAACCATTCATAATTTAATCCAAGTGTCATTTCTGAGAAAATGCCAAATACTTTGGTCCTAGTGCTATTATCACTCCTGGAAGGACTGTTGTCCAAAGTCCAGTCAAATTACTTTGACAAAACTAATGTACAGCGGGGAAAATAAGCATTGAATACGTCAACATTTTTCTCATTAAACATATTTCTGATGGAGCCATTGACCTGAGATTTTCACCAGGTATCAGTAACAACCCAAACAGTCCATACATACAAAGAAATCAAGGCAACTGTATTCACAAAACAAATTATATTTAATAAAGTGGAATGACAAAGGGAATAAGTATTGAACAAGCTTGGTGAAATTCATATAATTTTTGGTAGAAAAGTTTTTGTTGGCAATAACAGCTTCCAGACGCCTCCTGTACGGAGAAACTAGGCGCAGGCATTGCCCAGGAGTGATTTTAGCCCATTCTTCCACACAAACTGTCAAATCTTGAAGGCTCCATGGGTGTCTTATATGAACGCTGATCTTCAGTTGTTCCATAGATTTTCAGTTGGATTCAGATCAGGTGACTGACTGGCCCATTCTAGCAGCTTTATTTTCCTTCTCTGGGGCCAGTTGAGAGTTTCCTTGGTGTGTGTTTGAGATCATTGTCTTCCTGAAATTTCCACCCTTGTTTCATCTTCAGCATCTTGGCAGATGGCAACAGGTTCTTATCAAGAATGTCTCTACATTTGTCCATTTATCTTTCCTTCAATTATATGAAGTCTGCCTGTACCATGTGCTGAAAAACACTGCCACTCCATGATGGGATATGCAGTGTCATTTCTCCTCTAAACATACTGTGTGTTGTGGCATCCAAAAAGTTCAATTTTGGTCTCATCTGACCAGACTATATTCCCCCAGTACTTTACTGGCTTGCCCAAATGTTGTGCAGCAAACTTTGAACAAGCTTCAACATGCTTTTTCTTCAGCAGTAGAGTCTTGCGATGTGTGCGGGCATAGAGCTCATGTCAGTTGAGTGCATTACTTATTGTTTTCTTTGAAACAGCAGTACCTGCTAACTTCAGGTCTTTCTGGAGCTCTCCACAAGTGGTCTTTGACTCTTGAATAACTCTTCTGATAATTCTTTTGACTCCTCTGTCAGAAATCTTGCAAGGAGATCCCTGTCGTGGTCAGTTTATGGTAAAATTATATTCTTTTCACTTCTGAATGATGGCTCCAACAGTGCTCATTGGGACATTCAACAGTTTAGAAATGCACCTGTAACCAATGCCATCATTATGTTTTGCAACAATAAGGTTGTGAAGGTCTAGAGAGAGCTCTTTGCTTCTCCCCATCATAAGCTCTTTGTGGTGTGGTAATCTGATATTCACAGACCTTTTTAAAGGCTATCAGTCAGGACTTAACCAGCTGAAATTAATTTACACTGATGGGGGATGGGATGGCTTCCTAAATTCTGATGGATTTCAGCTGGTTTCTTGGCTTTCTTTGCCTTTTTGCGCCTCTTTTTTTCTTTATGTATTCAATACTTATTCTCTGTGTCATTCCACTTTATTAAATAAAACTTGTTTTGTGAACACAGTTGTCTTGATTTCTTTGTATGTATGGATTAGTTGGATTGTTACTGAGATCTGGTGAAAATTTCAGGTCAATGGCTCCATCAGAAACATGTTTAATGAGAAAAATGTTGATGTGTTCAGTACTTATTTTCCCTGCTGTAAATGAAAAGCTAAACTGTTGGGGGAAAATTACTCCAAATAATGTATGGGTGGAATGTAGAACACTTGTTTTTTAAGGCAAGTTTAAACTTAGGAATTTTTATCACTTTGCTAATCATAAGGTACACTTTTAAAGTATCACTATGTAACTTTCCTGATACAAGAGTACAATTGGTGCATTTTACATCTTGCTTCCAAATAGCCAATCAGTGTGCTTTCTTACCTGGTGGCTAAAGTTGTACCTTGTGATTGCCTATTGAAACTCAAACTCTAAAACCTGGTAGCTGTAGTCTTTTCAGTGTTCCTACTAGGAACAGTAATGTTACATAGTGCTGCTGCAGACAACACAATCCCACTGAGACTATGATGGAAGTGACAAAAAAAAGTTTTTTTGTGTGTTTTTTGATTGCTTTAAAACCATCAGCAAAATGGTAGATAGACAGGGAGACAAAGAGACAAAGACAGGAAGACAAACGTGATCAATTTAAGTCTATTTTTTAATAAATGTTAACCATTTTGCCTCTTGATGTGGACCCAGTCTTTCGAGCAGGGTCGTTAAACTCAGTCAGCAAGAGTCAGTGAAGGACCTGAGGGTCAGCAGCATGAGCAAATATAAATTTACTAAATGTGCGTGTAGAGCTTAGAGCTGCAAACAGTGCAGAGAAGCAGAGGTTAAGCAGTAAACGAGAAAACCACATCCTGTTCCCTGAAGCTGAATGCCACTTCACCACAGCATCCTCCGTCTTTCTGAACCTTTTTCTCTGGGTCTTAGGCTACAAACTCAGAGCCGTGACTGCTGACAGGAGTGGGTGGATGACAAGTTTTCACAGTTGTTTTAGGTTAAGAGTGTCTTAAAGTGAAATTGATTTGTAAAGCTCCCGAGCAGGCACCAGACCAAAGGGTTGTGTTTGGATGATTTAGCTGTAAACAAGCTTTAATATCAGCTCTTCACATCACAACCTTTGTGTGTCACTGATCAATGGCAGCAGTGACTGAAAAGGTGAAGAGGAGAAAACTGTCTCCATGTCTGATATGACTGGTTCAGAGCTAACAGCGCTGATAAGATTTTAAATATGCCAGATTTTGGCTGACAGTCAATCTTTTCTTGTCTAAGCCAGGCGTCAGTGGCCTCTATTATGTTCTGTTCAGTTCAGTTGTTTTTATTTATGGGTCATGCCCTAGGGCCCATTCCACATGGAGTTACAAGACACAGTAACAAAGCACATATCTGGTTCCAAACTTGCATTTAGAGACTCGCATATATGAGAAAAAAAAGAAAAAACGTCACCTAAACATAATTTGTTCTGTCAAGTTCCAGGCAGTATCAAGAAAATTTGCTCATAAAAAAATATTTCTTTCAAGCAAGGTTTTAAGCTTGCCATCGTCATCCATTGGGAAATAATGCCATCAATGACTATTTTATTAAATAAATGGATCTTGGCACATTTCCAGTTCCGGTTCCGCCAGACCGGCGGCGCCACACGAGTCGGCTGCCTGTTGCAACAGCCTTTTTTTTATCTTCCTTCTTCTTTCTACACCTTTCACTCTGTATATATATCACAGACGCACGGATCGCCCCGGGGGTCTCCCGGGTCGGCGGACGGAGCCACGGTTTGCAGCGGGAGACGTTACAGCGGGGAGGAGCTAGTGCTAGCTAGCACTTGGCCGCCGCCCGGTGCTAATGGGAAACTCGACATACCGGGAGCTGTAGCGAAAAGGACGCGGGTGCCGGGCTGGAGTTTAGGCGGCGTGAAAGAAATATAAGACAGAATAATAAGAGCGATGGCAAGAACCAAGCAGACCGCCCGTAAAATCTACTGGAGGAAGAAGCCCCCCAGGAGACAGCTAGCCACCAGGGCTGCTCGGAGAGGCGCTCTGGCCACCGGCAGAGTGAAGAGGCCTCGCCGTCACAGGCCCGTGGCTCTGAGAGAGATCCGTCGCTACCAGAAATCCACGGAGCACGGAGCTGCTCATCCGTAAGCTGCCCGTCCAGCGCCTGGTGAGGGAGATCGCTCAGGACTTCAAGACCGTCCTGCGTTTCCTGAGCTTCGCCGTCATGGCTCTGCAGGAGACCAGCGAGACCCACCTGGTGGGTCTCTTCTTCGCTAAGGGGGTCACCATCATGCCCAAAGACTTCCAGCTGGCCCGCTGCATCCGCGGAGAGAGAGCTTAGACTTTCTGCTGCACATTCACCAGCCATAATGCTCTGCACTGTGTGTCTCTATATATACATTTATAGTAATATGGACATATGTTTACTAGATGTTGTTTTTTCTTGCCTTCTGATTGTTGCTCTGAGTGTTGCTATCCCTGTGCTGTTGCAATCCTGGAATTTCCCCATTGTGGGACTAATAAAGGCTTATCTTATCTTATCTTATCTTATAAAGAGGACAATAAAAGACAAAATGCATTTCATCTTCAACCACCTGCAAATCACAAACGGTACAAAGTATACTGTAGTTTCCTCTTCAATACGAACAAAATGATCTGATTCCAGATGGAGAGGAAACACTCCCATCCTGTGCACACAAGGATCTTTTTCTTTTCGATGAATTAAATTTGATATAATTCTCCATACCATGTGCAGGTGCATCTCACTAAATTAGAATACCATCAAAAAGTTGATTTATTTCAGTAATTCAATTCATAAAATGAAACTTATATTTTATATAGATTCATTACAGACAGAGTGATATATTTCAAGTGTTTATGTCTTTTAATTTTGATGGTTATGGCTTGCAGCTCATGAAAACCCGAAAATCAGTTTCTCAAAAAATTATATTACATAAGATCAATTTTAAAAAAATTGTTTTTAATACAAATGTTGGCCGACTGAAAGTATTTCCATGCACACACTCAATACTTGGTCAGGGCTCCTTTTGCATGAATTAATACTGCATCACTGTGGCATGGCATGAAGGTGATCAGCCTGTGTTACTGCTGAGGTGTTATGAAGGCCCAGGTTTCTTTGATAGCGGCCTTCAGCTCATCTGCATTGTTGGGTCTGGTGTCGCTCATCTCCTTGTTGACGATACTTCATAGATTCTGTATGGGGTTTAGGTCAGGAGAGTTTGCTGGCCAGTAAAATATGCTGATACCATGGTCATTAAACCAGGCTTTAGTACTTTTGGCAGCAGTGTGGGCAGGTGCCAAGTCCTGCTGGAAAATAAAATCAGCATCTCCATAAACTTTGTCAGCAGAGGGAAGCATGAAGTGTTCTAAAATGTCCTGGTAGGCAGCTGCATTGACTTTGGACTTGATAAAACACAGTGGACTAACACCAGCAGATGACATGGCTCCCCAAATCAGGTGCCAAGTCCTGTCACTTGGAAATCAAGGTCCCAGAGTCTGGAGGAAGATTGACCAGGCACAGAATTCAAGTTGCTTGAGGTCCAGTGTGAAGTTTCCACAGTCAATGATGAGATGTGGAGCCATGTCATCTGCTGGTGTTTTTCCACTGTGTTTAATCAAGTCCAATGTCAGTGCAGCCATCTAACAGGAAATTTTAGAGCACTTCATGCTTCCTTCTGCTGACAAGCTTTATGGAGATGCTGATGTCATTTTCCAGTAGGACATGACACCTGCCCACACTGCCAAAAGTACAGATACCTGGTTTAATGACCATGGTATCACTGTGCTTGATTAGCCAGCAAACTCTCCTGCCCTAAATCCCATAGAGAATCTATGGTGTATTGTCAAGAGGAAGATGAAATACACCAGACCCAATAATGCAGACGAGCTGAAGGCTGCTATCAAAGCAACCTGGGCTTCCATAACACCTCAGCAGTAACACAGGCTGATCGCCTCCATGCCATGCTGCACTGATGCAGTAATTATGCAAAAGGAGCCCCGACCAAGTATTGAGTGTGTACATGGACATACTTTTCAATCGGCCAACATTTCTATTAAAAATCTTTTTTTTTAATTAATTTTATATAACATTCTAATTTTTTGAGAAACTGAATTTGGGGTTTTCATTTGCTGCAAGCCATAACTATCAAAATTAAAAGAAATAAACACTTGAAATATATCACTCTGTGTGTATTGTGTAATGAATCTATATAATATATGAGTTTCACTTTTTGAATTGAATTATTGAAATAAATAAAATTTTCAATGACATTCTAATTTATTGCGATGCACCTGTACCACTTGATGATATGTTCTAAGCTTTGATTTGCACCATAATTCACATGACTACTTGCACTCAGGCTCTTTGAAAAAGACTTTTTTTTAACCAACTCAGTATTATGAAAGACCTGTTTTAAGATTTTTTTGGCCCAGAGACTTAAAGTGAATCTTCAGTTCTTATGAAGTAAGGCCATGTAAAATACTTCTGAGGAGTCATGTAATTACTAGTGGTGTCACTTTAATTGCAATTAATCGTACAAGCTGCAATTTTTGCCATAGGCAGCACATAGGTAAGAGAGAGAGCTGGGTCGAGTTAATTACACCATGCGATTAATTGCACTATGCAGTTAAAGTGTGATTAAATGCACTAAAACACTTATTAGTGTGATGTGATTCAGAAGAAGCCAGCTGCCCTGTCAGCTAAATGTGATTAATTATGATTAAAAGTGATGCCACTGGTAATTACCTAAAGTAGTCAGTGGTCTGGCTTCACTCCGTTTAGAGAATGAGAGAGGGGAGCTGAACACAGAGTCAGGGCCACAGTGAAGTGTAATGACTCATGTTTAGAGCCAGTTGTCACTGTGAAAATATAAAGAAAATGCAAAAAGTTATGATTAATACATTTTTGAAAATTATTTTTGAAATCAAAATTTTATTTAAAAAAAAATCACAAATTTGCCATGAAAAAACATGAAATGCCAAAGACAAAAGTTTTTGGAGAAAAAAGCAAATTTCTGAAGAAAAAAAAAAGATAAGGAAACAAAGTTGTTCACGCAAAAGTTTATGCAAATGTAAGTCAGACTCCTGACTGCCATACCAATAAGAAGTATTTCACAAACCTTCTGTTTAAAAGTACCAGAACTATCCTTTTAAAATCAAGATAAAGCAGACTTGTCAAATTATTATTTAGCACATACTGTATATTTACTTCCTAATTTTTTTTTTATCTTAATATGCAGCTCTTCCCCTTAAATGTTTAACCTATCTTGTTCTCTATCCATTTTCTTAACCACTTACTCCTTTGGGATCATGGGGGGCTGGACCCCATCAAAACACCTTACACCATTCGTACCTAAGGACAGTTTATGCCCTTTTAATTCCAGTTAACCTAACGTTTATGCTTCTGAGCTGTGGGAGGAAACTGAAGCATCCCACAAAAACCCACACAGACATGAGGAGAACATGTAAACTCCACACAGAAAAGTTCCCAGCTGGCCAGCTCTAGGGTTCAAACCCAGGACCTTCTTGCTGTGAGACAGCAGTTCTAACCACTGCAACACCGAGCTGGCCCCATCTTTTTCTTATAAATTTTATTTATTTTTTTTTTTACTTATAAATTTGCAATTATATTTTAAAAATATTGAAAATCATTAACTTTTTTCTTATAAAATTACAGCTTTTTAAACTTTTATGAACTTTTATTGAAATTCATGATTTTACTTTTTTCATAAGTTTGCAAAATAATTTGAACCAGTTTTGTGTAAATCTTTAACGTTTTTAAATGTGTAACTTTTGTCTAAATCAACTTTTTGCTCATAATTTTGCATTTTTACAGCAACTTTTTCCAGATGTACTGCTTTTTTAGTTAGGAGGTTGATATTTTCTATAGTAAATTTGTAAATTTTAATTTTTTTCTTTTTTGGGGGGTCATATTTATCTCCGCAGCCAAAGGCCAAAGGGAGATTATATTATCGTGATGGCCGTCTATCCATCTGTCCTACAGTTTTGTTCCAAATGTTTTGAAACTTGATATCAGGGTTTTATATATGCTGATGATGTGCATATTGCAATTTGGTTCAGATTGGATAATTTTTGAAGGAGTTATTGCCGCTGACGTTCAATGTCATACATTTTTACCTCGTTAATAATTTTGCCCCATAACTTGATATGCTTGTTTCACTTTATTTGGCAGAAACTACTTGTATCAGTTAGTGAAAATCTCCTGTTGAATTCCAGATGTAAAGCATTTTTTGTTGTATATTCATGGATGACAAGCTTATCATAATTTGGTTCTGCCCCATTAATTATGTGGAAGAGTAGCTGTCCTTCTGGAAGATACTGGGATCTTCAAAGAAAACAGAGGTGGAGGATATTGCACTGGGCTCAGAGTGCTCTTGTTTAAATTTCTGTTGCTCCTTCTAATCAACATATTGCAGGTTGCAGATTTCTACTGTACCTATACATACAAAATGCTTTGATCTAAGGACTGATAAGGGCTTCCTGTTTCTGTCTTTCTGCAGGGTGTCTCCTACCTGGTTGAAAATAACCTTCTTGAATGGCGAGCAGAGTCAGTGGCAGAGTTTTTGTACAAAGAGGAGGGCCTGAATAAGACAGCCATAGGCAACTTCCTGGGGGAGAGGTAGAGTATGAAAACAGCTGATGTGGGACCAACTGAGACAGACTTGCCACAATAACAGATAATATATTGGTTTTATGTTTTTGTTATCAAAAGGTCACACTTTATTTTTTCATTTGAAATTTAGGGAAAAAAGAGAAACATTACAAATAAAACAAAAGCACATTTATAGGAAAAGAAGAATTAACAACAAAATGTTGCAAATTTACAAGAATAAAAATTGTGTTGAGAAAGGAAGCAGGCGAGGCAACAAGCTGCACAACACACGCTTTATTCTTTCTCCAACATTCAGTGCAGTCAAAAGCCCCCGGGTCTTCATGCACCTTCCTTTTATAACCTTTAATTCTGTGCATTAAGACCCAGGAATTGCTACAATCATGCAATGTGTGGAACAAAGACATGCGTGGCACATTAACAACGCAAAGCGCCACAACCGCTCCTCACACCTTCTCCCTCTCTGGCAGCTTTAGCGCTTCCCGAACTCCCCGGGAGGGGGGGGGGGATGGGTGGTCTTTGCTGTCCCATCTGAGACCCCCTGGTAGCACTTCCTCCTTCAGCGCATTGTTCCCTCTTCCCCCCGGCTCCCCACTCTGGGTGGAGAATCCCCACACCATGCCCCCACAACTGCAAATTTATTTTTCAAAATTCATTCATGATGGAAGTTTCACTTTCTCTGTTCTTTTATGTGTGAGTTTAGGGTGACTTTCACATTCTTCCTCAAGTTGTGATGGAGAACCTGAGCTCATTAGTTTCACCTCCACTCATTTTAATGACATCTCCCATTAGGCCCCCAAACTCATGCAGCTATGGTTAGCGCTGCGTAGCAGCCAATCATTCCATGGCTATTTTCTATAAATGCAGTCACCCCACTGCTTTCCAGCTGGTTTATTAATCCACAGTCCATAATGCATCACTTTATCACTTTGTCTGTAATAAACCTGGAATCTCTCTGGTAGTTAGCCTAGCTTAGCTAATGCATCTGACAGAGTTTTTCTCTGCTTATGATACCCCAGTCCCATCCACCACTCAGCCCACACATGCCGCTCTCCACGGTGATGCTTTATTCAGGACGTTATATCCTCACATTCAGCCAGTTTTATGTTATAAGCTCAGGCTGTGTCTAATAACAGCTGACCAGTTAACTTTAGCACAGACAGACCTGACAACAAGAATGGTGACAGAAGAGTAGTGTGGGATGAACTGGGGGCCACGCTCTGAAACGGGTAGTTGTGAAGGACAGTAATTATGACCTGGGTGGAAAATGGTGCTGTGTAGTGGAGCTGAAATAACGAGGCGGCTTTGAATTAAAAACAGGGTTTTTATTGAATAGCTCCTCTATCAAATCTCAACAGGTGCAGAGCTTAGCAGAAGGCAAGAGAGAGATCTCTGCTTTGCTCGCTGGTTAAATACAAGCACACATGGCACCACTCATTGAAACAGCTGACGTCAGAGTCCACTCATTGAAAAAGGTAACATCTCCCCATTATCTAAATCCCCCCATTAGTCCTGTTAACTCCTCCCTTCGCCTTGGGAGGTGATGGGAAGACCTTCTCCTCTCTCAGGGGTGAAGGTGTCAAGTCTGTTGCCATGGCGTCCTGTGACATCATGGGTCTTCACACGGCGGTGAGATTCCTTTGTTCTTTCAGAGGTGTGAAGTTCCTTTGTATATGTTGTCCCAAACATTTCCACATGCTCTAACCAATGTAGGTATGGAATATCTGAGTGATATATACCACAGGCCCCCCAAACAACTATGAAGGAACACAGAAAGATTCACAGTCTAGGGTAATTACTAAGACATACTACGTGTTACAGCTGTTGCCACAGAAGAAACTTTCAAGCAGCCATGCTCCTAAGAGAGTTCAGTGAAAACATAACGGCATAGTATAATCATAAATCAGTCCTAAACTGTTGCGGCACAATTAGCGAAAATTTGCATAGTGGTGTAATCAGTCCCTGAGTAGTCTGGGTTTCAATCTTCTCCCAAAGCTGCTGTAGGTTGGTTTAGGCGTCCTGCTGGGACCTTGTTGTGAGGAATCTGCAGTGTGGGAAGGAGAGAGATTATCTGTTCCCTGCCTGGGGGCTGAGACTTTCTCCTTGGGGGGTCTACCTCGCCGAGGTGCTCGAGCCAGCTGTGCAGGTCCGTCTCTCAACAAGAAGGCAGGTTTGAGTCTGTCAGTGCTGACCGTTTCATTTCTATCCCCATAATCAACCACAAAGTGTTTGTCACCATTTTCCAGCACTCTATACGGGCCATCGTATACTGGGCGTAACGTTGGTTTTAGAGCTTCATGCTTAACAAAAACAAACTCAGCGTTTTTTAAAGTTTGAGGAACAAAAACTCGTGGAAAGGAGTGATGAGCTGGACCGTGGAGAGAGTCCGGACTGTTACTGCCTAAAAACCTTGGGACCGGGAGGTGCCCTGGTTCCGGGTTTTCTGGTAAAAATTCACCTGGTAGTCTGATAGGCTGAGTGAAGACTAATTCTGCAGGGGAAGCGTCTAAATCCTCTTTAGGTGCCGCATGCAACCCCAATAAAACCCAGGGAAGTTTATTTACCCAATTTGTGTCCGTTAATGAGGCCCTGAGGGCGGCCTTTAAGGACCTGTGAAAACGCTCGCATAACCCATTAGCCTGAGGGTGATAAGCGGTGGTACGGTGAATTGTTGCCCCTAAACTGTTGGACATGGCTGACCAGAGCTCTGAGACAAATTGAGGCCCCCTATCTGACGTGATGTCTGATGGGACGCCGAAACGTGCCACCCAATTTGTTAGAAAAACGCGAGCGACTTCCTCCGCTGTGGTTACCGCTAGCGGGACTGCCTCTGGCCAGCGCGTGGTGCGGTCTATCATTGTTAGCAGGTGTGTGAAACCCTGGGAGGAAGGCAGCGGCCCCACGAGGTCGACATGAATGTGGTCGAACCTTCTAGCAGGGATTGGAAAAGGCTCCAGAGGGGCTTTAGTGTGTTTGTGTACTTTGGCGCGCTGACAAGGAATGCAAGTTTTTGCCCATTCTTTTACGTTTTTGCGTAGGCCTGGCCACACAAACTTTTCGGCAACCATTTTGACCGAGGCGCGCACACCTGGGTGCGCGAGGGAGTGAACTGCGTCGAAAATGCGGCGGCGCCAAGCAGCTGGTACTAACGGGCGAGGTCGGCCGGTTGAAACATCGCATATTAGGGGGGGCACGCCGTCGCGCAACCCTTTTTCCTCCAGCCTTAACCCTGTTGGTCCAGACAGGAGCGCGCGCACGTCCGCATCACTACCTTGCTCTTCCGCCATGGCTGCATAATCTATCCCTTCATGGATAGGTGCTGCATATGTGTTTGCGTTAGAGAAAAGCTCAGCTGCTGAGGCAGTGTAATCTGTCTCCTCGTGCTCTGGCGGTGCCACAGCACGGGAGAGACAGTCCGCTACTACGTTAAGTTTGCCTGCTACGTGTCGAATGTCTGTGGTGAACTCTGAAATCGCAGCTAGCTGTCTTTGCTGTCTGCCTGACCATGGTTCTGAAATTTTAGCCATAGCAAAAGTGAGCGGCTTATGGTCCACAAAAGCCGTGAAACTCCGCCCTTCTAACCAAAACTGGAAGTGGCGGATGGACAAATGAAGCGCCAGCAGCTCTCTGTCAAAAGTGCTGTATTTGCGTTCAGTAGGGTTTAGCGATTTGCTAAAGAATGCTAAAGGTTGCCAGACCCCACTGACAAGTTGTTCTACAACTGCCCCTATAGCCAGGTCTGAAGCATCTGTGGTTAGAGCAATGCGGGCTGAGGAATCTGGGTGGACTAACATTGTGGCGTTAGCTAGGGCGCTTTTTACTTCCGCGAAAGCGCGTTCGTGCTCCGGGGTCCATTCGACCGCGTTGGAAGCTTTCTTTTTTCTGAGCGCGTCATATAGGGGTTGCATGAGCTGAGCTGCGTGGGGGAGGAAACGGTTGTAAAAATTAACCATCCCCAAAAATTCCTGTAGCGACTTAACCGTTTGAGGCCGTGGAAAACTTTCTATCGCACGAACTTTGTCTGGAAGCGGAATTGCCCCTGCCGGGGAGACCCTATGTCCCAAAAAATCAATTTGTGATACGCCGAATTTGCATTTGGCTGGATTGATTATAAGTCCGTGCTCTTCCAGCCTCTGAAAAACGGTAGTGAGGTGCTGTTCATGTTCTTCCTCGGATGAACTGGATACAAGCATGTCATCGAGGTAGACAAAAACAAAGGGTAGGTCGCGTAGGACTGCGTCCATCATCCGTTGAAAAGTTTGAGCCGCGCCTTTGAGGCCGAATGGCATTCTTAGAAATTCAAAAAGGCCGAAAGGGGTTATAACCGCTGTTTTAGGAATATCTTCAGCTCGGACTGGGACCTGGTGATAACCGCGGACTAAGTCTATTTTTGAAAAAATGCGCGCACCTGCTAAATGCAATGAAAAATCCTGAATGTGAGGAATGGGGTAGCGGTCATGCGCTGTAGCGTTGTTTAGCCTGCGGTAATCTCCGCACGGTCTCCAAGAACCGTTGGATTTCGGGACCATGTGAAGTGGTGAGGCCCAAGGGCTCTTTGAATGTCGGCAAATGCCTAATTTTTCAAGAGCTGCAAATTCGTCCCTTGCTATGTTGAGCTTGGCCGCGTCTAAGCGGCGAGCTTTGGCAAAAACGGGAGGTCCGTTTGTTGGAATGAAGTGTTTAACCCCGTGTTTGGCTACAGTGGCTGAGAATTTGGGGGTTGTGAGTGCTGGAAATTGGGTGAGGAGTTGCTCAAACTTACCTCCTGCCGTAGTGACGTTGGCCTGCACAGGTGGTGGAGAAACTCGAGCTGAGCATGGAATAGAAGCAAAAGAGAGTGTATTAACCAGGTGCCTATTTGCAAGATCCACTAATAACCCATGTGCACACAGAAAATCTGCGCCTAACAAGTTAAAGCTCACCGCTGCTACAACAAATGTCCATCTGTAGCTGCGGCCGTGGATGAGGAGGTGCAGGCTCTTTTCCCCGAACGTGTCGATGTCAGAGCCGTTGGCTGCCACTGCTCCGTTGCCCCGGGTGCCCATGGTTCGCTCTGCGTGGGAGGGCATGACGAAACTCAGCTGAGCTCCCGTGTCGATGAGGAACTGCTTGCCTGTGTATCCATCCGTCACGTATAACAGCTTATTCTTCTTGCTGAGAACTGCTGCTGTTAGTGGCCCTCAGCTTTGGCGTTTCCCCGACCTCGTAAACTTGCAGGGGGGAACGCATTTGCGGGCTTTCTCTGCGAAGCGGTGGTGATAATAGCAGACGTCGTTCTGCTCGTTGCGCTTGGGCCGCGCCGCTGTCACCGTGGGTTGAGTCTCTCCAAGGCTCGGGGTGTCAGTTCTCAGATCTGCGGATGCCGCTGTGGGTGTCCGTTCTCTGCAGGCGTTGACGAGCCGGTAAGCCTCGTTGGCCAGTGTGCGGAAATCCTGATGGTTATTGCACTTCATCCTGGCGAGTGTCCCTCTCAAATGCGGTGGTAGTGTGCTGAGGAAAATGAATTGGAGAAGGAAATTATCATTATCCTCCTCCTTGAGTTGTAGCAAATCCTCCATAAGGGTCCTTGGATTGCCCCCTCTGTGGCCGTAGACCGCCAGGATTCTCTCGGCTCTTTCCTCCGCTGACGGGACATAATTCGCCACGATGGTCGCCTTGAGTGTCTCATATTTGTCCCGGGTTGGTGGTTGCTGGACCAAGCTCCGCACACACTTCGAAGTTGCGGAGTCGAGCTTGGAGATGTGATAAAATTTGGTATCATCTGCTGTGATACCCGCCAGTATAAACTGGGCTTCGGCTTGCTGGAACCAAGATGCAGGGTCTTCTCTCCAGAAGTCTGGCAGCTTGACAGCGACGGCGTTCGTGCACACCATCATTGTCGTGTTCGCCGGGTGAGAGTGCGTTTCTACGGCTCTCGCGGCGGTGTTGGAGCTCGGTTGAGCTCTCTCAGTGCCCTCTGCCGCGGGGAACAGCTGTCTGCTTGTTCCCTCGTCTGTGTCGTCGCTGGCGTGTGCCAGAGCCACCATGGATGAACAGCTTGAAGAGCGCCTCCGGTCCATATTCTCGCGTAAGGGTCACCAGTGTAGTGGAGCTGAAATAACGAGGCGGCTTTGAATTAAAAACAGGGTTTTTATTGAATAGCTCCTCTATCAAATCTCAACAGGTGCAGAGCTTAGCAGAAGGCAAGAGAGAGATCTCTGCTTTGCTCGCTGGTTAAATACAAGCACACATGGCACCACTCATTGAAACAGCTGACGTCAGAGTCCACTCATTGAAAAAGGTAACATCTCCCCATTATCTAAATCCCCCCATTAGTCCTGTTAACTCCTCCCTTCGCCTTGGGAGGTGATGGGAAGACCTTCTCCTCTCTCAGGGGTGAAGGTGTCGAGTCTGTTGCCATGGCGTCCTGTGACGTCATGGGTCTTCACAGGGCGGTGAGATTCCTTTGTTCTTTCAGAGGTGTGAAGTTCCTTTGTATATGTTGTCCCAAACATTTCCACATGCTCTAACCAATGTAGGTATGGAATATCTGAGTGATATATACCACAGCTATAGCATTTAAATCCTGAGGTACTTTTAAAAAAAGCTTGCCACAGATATTACATCAATATCTGGAAACTGTAACAAGATGAAAAAAAGGGCATAATACATCCCATTTAAAGCTCTTTTTTGTGGTTTAGCATTTTTTTAGGAAAGAAAGAGAGACTCTAAAATCATCAGATTAGTGATTCTATCCTGAGTAAAGGCCTGTACTGCAAGAACAGAGAAGTTTGTTCTTTTTCTTAGCCCTGGGAGAGAGAACAAATTTCTCTGTTTTTCCATAGTATGTACAGGTCTTAAGGACTGAGATGAAAATAAGTTCTGCCTGGAAGACCTCTTCAACAAGTGTCTTGTTTTGACCTTTGCGCTGTATGTTCTGCTAGATTTGTGATTGTAATAGCTTGATTGCCCCACAGGGAGGAAATGCATCTGGAGGTGCTGAGAGCATTTGTGGGTCTGCACGAGTTTTCCGACTTGAATCTGGTGCAGGCGCTGAGGTTTGTGAGAGTCAGTATGAAAAGTTGCAGCAGTTTAAATCTTTGCTTTCCTGCTTCTGATGAAATCCCCTGCCTTCTAACCAGCTTCTGAGTGGTGTTGTTGTTGTTTTAAAATTCACCTTTGTTTCTTGCAGGCAGTTCCTGTGGAGCTTTCGTCTCCCGGGAGAGGCTCAGAAGATTGACAGAATGATGGAGGCGTTTGCAGCTCGCTACTGTGACTGTAACCTTGGGGTCTTCCAATCCACAGGTACCAGCGCGCAAACAAAGATGACTCATTGTTCCACACAGCTTAATTAAAAAGAAATACCTTGGCTCCTATAGTTACAAAATTCTCCACAGGACCATGAGAAGGGACAGTAAATGAAGAAGTGATTATAAAAATAAGCCAGAATAGTGCTCTACCCACACTTCTCTGCATTCTCTAACAACAGCTCTGAATAGCTCCCACATTAGCAGACATACTCCACAATGCATCAGTGATATACTGCTTTCCCAAGTTAGCTTTCTTGTCCCATGACCTTGTATCCCTGAGCTGTGATCTTTTGACCTTAAACACACAGCCACAGGTGATAGTCTGGTAGCCAAGCCCAAGCTGTATGCCTGTTTGGTGACCTTATTTCCAATAACGTGGCAAAGTTAAACTTGTTCTGGATCAGAACTGATTTTGACCATTTATGACCTTGTGACCTTTGGCTTTGACCCCCCCCCCAAAAAAAAACAAAAAAACACAGCCACAACTGACAGTTCCAACACCAATGTGTACACCAAGTTTGGTGACCCCATCTCTAATAATGAGGTTGTTATGGGTCAAAACTGATTTTGAGCTTTTATGGCTTTGACGTTTGACCCCAACAATTACAGCTACAGTCCCAAAGCCACCCTGTATGTCAAATTTAGCAACCCTACTTCTAATAATGAGGTTTTACAGGTCAAAACAGACATGTTATGGCCTTGTAAACTTCACCATTTGACCCCAAAAATGCAGTTAAAGTTGAGGGTTTGAAGATCAATTGGTGTAACAGGTTTGGGGAACTTAGGTTCATTTATTCTGGAGTTATTAAAAGATTAGATATGGTGAAGTATATAGTTAAATTTTTCAACCAAATTTGACTTGTTGTGCACCAATGTGGAAAAATAAATATAAAGTCAAGCTGTTAAAAAAGCTTTTAAAAATATGTATTTTTATGAAACACTTTTAACAAAGCCTCTCAGTGGTTGTAAAAGTGTATTTGACTTTTGAGAGACAGACCCCCACCACCACCACCAAATCCCAAAAACTATTTTGAGGATGAATTTGGGCCAAATTCTGTGAACTAAACAATCCAATTATGGGACTATTTTTACCCAATTTTCAACAACTGTTTTCGGATTAAATATGGTCCAAATTAAATGGACTAACACAGCCCAATTTTCAACGTCTATTTGTGAGCTAAATTAAGACTTGGGCCGACGGACCGGATTTAGCCCAAAATACAACGTCTAAATTATGGCTTGTGCTGGGGTCACAATTGCAATTTGAATAACTGTGTAGCCCTATAAAACTAAACTGGGGTTTTCTGTGACAGATACCTGCTACATCCTGTCTTTCGCCATTATCATGCTGAACACGAGTCTGCACAACCCCAACGTGAAAGACAAGCCCACCCTGCAGAGATTCGTCTCCATGAACAGAGGCATCAACAACGGGGAAGACCTGCCCACTGAGCTGCTCACCGTGAGCTGATTTTTTGTTTTAATGTTTATCTTAATGGCTGCTGTTCTTCTTTCAACTGCTTCCTTTATAGGCTCGACACAGTTGTTAATGTTCTTAAAATGACTCTTTGTAATTACAAGGAAAACAAAAAACAAACAATCCACATGTATTATGTAATATTATCTGTATCTTATAAATAAGCGGTAGACAGTAGAGGTGGGGCAAAAAAATCGATACTGTGTAGTATTGCAATACTTGGTGTCCACCATATTGTACTGATTCAGAGAAACCAACATCATGATACTTAAACATATTAATAAATGTTGCAAATGTAAATTCAGTTTTTTGGGTACCAGAGTAATAAAAACCAGTTGACTCTTCAATCCACTAGATGGTGCTAAATGCTCACTGTCTGGTTAGGTCAGTGTAGCAAAGGAGTGAATCCTGAGAAGAGTTGAGCAAGACATAGATTTGGATGGAATGTCACAATATACAATATCTCAATTCTCCGTGAATTTAAGCTCGTTATTGTATCGCGGCCTAAGTATCAGGATAATATTGTACCATGGGACTTCTGATGATTCTCGCTCCTAGTAGACAGTAAAAAAAATAATATTTGCTGAGAAAGTTTGTTAAGAAAATCCCAGTTGGATTTATTAATGATCCATTTAGTGTATACAACCTAATTAACAACCTGTTTATGAATCATTTATATGTAATTTATTAGGGTAACTTTTTGCAACGTGGTGCCAAAACTTTAAATTTTAAGATAGCTCTGATTTTTTTAAAACACTATTTCCAGAAACTGTATATGAGCATCCGCAGCGAGCCATTCAAAATCCCAGAGGATGATGGGAATGACCTCACGCTGACATTTTTCAATCCGGACCGAGAAGGCTGGCTCCTTAAAATAGGTGAGACAATACAGTTATGTTAACAACACAGCGGAAATGTTGAATATATTGTGGGGCTTCAGTGTCTTTGTCCTTGTTTTAAAATCATATTTGTCTTTGTTGAAGGGGGGCGGATTAAAACCTGGAAGAGGAGGTGGTTTATTCTGACAGACAGCTGCCTGTACTACTTTGAATACACCACGGTATGTTACTGTCTCTCTGCTACTAGCACAGTTATGACAACAAAATATGGAAATGCCATAATGGCTTCAGCTCTTCTTTAACATTTGTCTCGTCTCCCAGGATAAAGATCCAATCGGGATTATTCCTCTAGAGAACCTGTGTGTCAGAAAACTACAAGACACAAGTAAAAAGGTAGTGTATTAGTCAGCTTTGGTGTATTGTGTAAAAAAATGATTTACACTCTTCAACCACTTTAATACAAACATCATGCTAATATTGGTTTGCCTGCCTTAAGTCTTAGGCAGCCCTTCATTTCTTTATATTTTCTCAGAAAATGTGGAATAGGTGCAGTGATTTATTAAAACGTGTGCAAGCAACAACAGAAATACAGTATAAGGCAAAAACAGTTTCTGTAATTCTTACAAGCTTGAAAGTCCATATTTGTTTTGACCATCTTAATTCTTCAACATAGCCTGAACTCTCTTCAGAAAACTTTGTCATTTTAGAGGAATATCTCCCCAGGCTTTTTGAAGCTCTTCTTTGGACACTGGCTGACTTTTGTTCCATTCTTGTCAAGATGATCCGACATTTTAAATCTAGATTCATCAATCCATCAGACCTGTTTCCACTGGTTTTCCGTTCAGTTCTTGTGTAATTTGGCATACCTCAACTTGTTCTCCCCGTTTCCCTTCCTAAAGAATGGCTTCTTAACGTAACCGGGGTCACTGATGCACATCTGCCTACCACCACATACCAGAGGTGCTTTATTAAGATCTGGACAGTAGATCTTCAGTGAACACATTGTCATGTTCAAGAAACAATTTTGAAATAAATGGGATTTGGTGACATTGCATGTTATCCTGCTGAAAGTAGCCCTCAGAAGACGCACTGTGCAGTGTAGTCAGAGGGATCGAAATGGTCAGCAACAATACACATTTAAACAATGCTTAGTTAGGATTAAGGGGCCCAAACTGTCCCTAAAAATGTCCCCCACAGCATTACACCAGCAACAGCATGAACCATTACTACACTGTTGGATCAATCCATGTTTTTATGTTGTTTAGGTGTAACGGATGCCAACTAGCACTGTTTGGCGTAGAACGTTAGTAAACCTCCCTCCCGAAAAGCCTCATACAGTATCGGTAGCGCTGAGCTATCGGTCGGACCTTTAGCTCAGCGCGATCGTGCTGTGTCTCCCATGCTCGAACTGTGTAGTTGACTGGTAGGTCGCGGGTTCGTGTCCCAAGTGGGCGAACTGCGCAGGATGATCTCAGTCACATAGGCAAAGTTCTGACACTACCATTCGACTGACGCAGCAGAATTTGAGACTCATCAGACCTCCTAATACTTCTTTGATCTTCTGGTGTCTAATTCTGGTGAACTGGCAGTCTCAGTTTCCTGTTCTTAACTGATATGGGCTTCTGCTGCTGTAGCCTATCTATTCAAGGTTGGATGGGTTGAACCTTGGCCATCCTCTTCTGCATAATTTGACTCCAGCAAGCGATCATGGAGTTACTGTGGGAGCCCTATCAGCTTGAGCCAGTCCGGCCATTCTCCTGTGAACTCTGGCATAACAAATGAAAGCACCAAGGTGCAACTGTCTCGGTGTGACCTCTACTGGCCCAGCCTAGTTATTACCTTTTGTCGCGGCTCCATTGATAGTATAATGGTGAGTTAAATCTGTGTTTATTTTGAAAACAAAGCCTTATCTCGAAATTCTGGCAAATTAAAAGTCGAGAAAATATGGTGATATAATGATACAAGCCTTTAGTTCCACTTGATTTTGACCAGGCAAGCTGAAAAGCTGGTAACAGACACACACACACATTGAGTGATTGCCATATACCTCCATTGCTTATTATGGCCCTCCCCATCGCGTGTGACGACTGTGATGACGTCGATCTCTCCTTTTTTCACACATGCAGAGGTAGCTCTCCGTAGAGTTATTTTTGCCAGTGATAAGATGACTATGCCAGTTAGATCAATCCATGGCTGTGGTTTCCCAGGTGGAAACGTCTATGCCAAAGTCCCATAGGTCCCGTTTCAGCACATCTTTGTAACGGAGTCGGGGTCGACCATGTTTTCTGGGAGCATTTATTAGTTCCCCATAAAAAATAGTTTTGGGGAGACATTTTTCCTCCATTCTCACAACGTGACCAGCCCATCTTAAGGTGTGTTCACACCAAACACAAATGGGCGGCACAAATCCATAGAAAGTGAATGGGAAGAATTTGCGTGGTCACGCATTCGCGTCTGCTAGCTAGCTTTGAGATTCTGCTGTCACCGGAATGAAATTATCACCATTGCAGAGTAAACTAGTTAGAAAACGAAACTCACTCACCGGGAGAAAGGAGGACCGGGAACTCTTCAGCTGAATCAGAATTTTGGAGTTATTACTCACGGTTTCCGGCCATGGACGTCCTAGCAAGCTAGCAAGCTAGCAACATAAACACCCATCATCTGTGAAGTTTTGGAGGTTTGAGATGACATTTTCAGGTGAACCCCTGGTCAGAAAATGTAAACTTAAGCATGACATTATTTTGGGAATTTCCACAGCAGGTTGAACACAGCTGCAGAAGTTCTGAAGACATCTTCGTCTGTCTGCATCTCACTATTCATGTCTGTGGCGTGTTTACATTGATTTATAATGTAATCATGCCGTGTGAAAAATTCGCTTGTTCGCATTTGGTGTGAATGCACCCTAAGTCTGAGGTTACGTAGCAGAGTGTACAGGTCAGAGGACCCTGTTAACTGAAGAACAATACTGTTGGGCATATAGTCAAACCAGGAGACTCCGAGTATTGAAAGCAGACAGCGTAAGTGGAATGAGTTTAGTCGGTGTTCTTGCCTCCTGTATGTAGGCCAACTTTCGCTGCCATACAAAAGAGTACTGAGAACACAGGCAGAGTAGACTTTCACTTTTGTCTTAATGGACAGGCGCCAACTGTTCCAAACTCTGTCCTTCAGCCAACCAAAGGATGTTGCAGCTTTGCCAATTCGGGTGTTTATTTCTGTGTCAAGGGAGTTATCAGATGTTACTGTAGATCCCAGGTACGTGAACTGGCTTACAACAGATAAATTTATCCCATAAATGGTGATAGCAGGGATACTGTCTGTGTTTTACGCCAGAATTACAGTTTTTGGTAGGCTTATATGTAGGCCAAACTCACAACAGGCTGCTGCAAATGCTTTGCACTTGTTTTGAAGATCAGATTCTGAGTGAGCAACAAAAGCTACATAATCTGCATAAACTCTCTAACCAGGACATAACTGACTTTAGTTTTTGCTCAAAGTCTTGCTAGATTGTAGAGTTTTCCAGAGCTACGAGAGTACAGAGCGATTCCAGGTGGATGTGGAAAAGCACGTCTCAGAACTGCAGAGAAGAAAATGCCAGAAAGGGTGGGAGCTAGGATGCATCCTTGTTTGACTCCACATCTGATGTTAAATTTGTCAGAGATTGCACCATTGTGTTGGACTACTGCTTGCATATCATCATGGAATGAAGCGATGATGCTGAGTAAGGTGCGAGGACAACCTAGTCGCTGAAGTACAAGGAAGAGCCCAGATTTGCTGACATAATCAAACGCCTTTGTTATATCTATGAAAACTATAAACAGAGGCCTGTTTTGGTCCATGCACTTTTTCTGCAGTTGACAAAGGCAGAACAGTAGAGCATCTGGAACGAAATCCACACTGACTCTCAGGCAATATTCTGTTTGCAATCACTTGCAGGTGGGCTAACACAATGCGGGCAAGCGTTTTTCCAACTGTGCTGAGAAGAGAGATACCACGATAATTATTGCAGTCTTGGAGATCTCCTTTATTTTTTACAGGATTACGATGGTAGCATCCTTCAGATCTTGTGGGATACAATGAATTTCCTAACAGGAATTCATAAATTTCACCAATGATGGTGACAGCACATCTTCTGCAGATTTGAGAAGCTCGGAAACAACGTCGTCAGCCCCTGGAGATTTATTGCTGCAAAGTGCTTTAATGGCCATGGATTACTCAAGAGATGTAGTTGGGGCATCAAGCTCTTCCAGTACGGGTAGTGTAGGCACAGCTTCACAGATGCCAGTTTCATTGGCAACAACTTCTGAGATGTAAAGGGGGCTGAAGTGCTCAACACAACGATTAAGTTGGGCATCGATGTCAGTAAGGACAGTGTTGTCTGTGGCATGCAGAGGTGCAGTTTTTTTCACTGGTGGACCCAGGGCTTTTTTGACACCTTCATACATTGCATGGCTATTACTGGTGTCTGCACTAGTCTGTATTCGTGTTGACAGGTTGAGCCAGCATGACTCAATACAAGCACAAATTTGTTTCTGTGCATTGCATTTGGCAACTTGGAGAGCATTGGATGTTGCGTTGCACTTGTTGGAAAGAAAATTTGACCGTGCTGAACGTTTTATGTTGAGAAGTGGGACAATAGTTTCCACGTTTTCATTGAACCAGTCAGGCTGTCGGGACTTGCGTGAGCCAAAGGCTTCAAAAGCTGAGGTGGTAATACTGTCACGAAGGTTATTCCACAACTGTTCCGTTTCAATGATTGCAGTGTCATAGGCAGTCAGATTTGAATAGAGAAAATCTTGGTAATGAAGTACTGAGGCTGACTGTTTGGTTGCAGCTATATTAATGGCACATCTTGGTTTTGGCCTGGCATGGTGGATCCTTTTTGCTTGAAGCTTCAACTTGCATCTGATGAGAGCATGATCAGATCCAGAACATACATCAGTATTGCAGTCTGCTGAGTGTAGGCTCCTGCAGTGCCGCACAGTTGAGAGTCGCCACCTGCACACAAGTATGTGATTAAGCTGATGCCATCTACGTGAACGAGGGTGTGACCTTAGACTTTGTTGTACCTTGGAAGAAAATATTTGGAAAGCAAAGATAGTATGTGGCACAGAATTCCAAGAGAAATTGTCCATTTGCATTCATGCTGCCAATGCTGTAGGGGTCTAGAACATCGGGCCAGGCTTGGTGGTCTTTTCCTATACGGGCGTTGAAGTCTCCCAGAATCAGAAGTTCCTCTGCGGGACGAATTTTGTTGACCTCTTCAGACAGGAGCTGGTAAAATCTCTTTGTCTTCCACATCAGAGTTGAGTGTCGGTGCATAGCACGAGAACAGCCAAATGTTACCACTTGACAAATGAATGCAAAGAAGCATGAGATGGCTGGATTTGCTGACAGGTTGGTGAATCGAAGACAGCAAACTATTGCGGACTGCGAAGCCAACTCCATGGTGTGGTCTCTCGCCTTCTGGATGCCCAGACCAGAAGAAAGTATAGTTGGCTTCATGGATGGATCCATTGCCAGTGACCCAGGTGTCACTTAAGGCAGCAATGTCAATGTTCAATCTGTGCTATTCCAGGTCAATGATGGCAGTCTTGCATAATCTATACGGGTCATCAGTTATACCAAGCGAACAAACATTCCAGTTTGCACAGATGAGTGAGTCAGTAGCATTATGATGACCAGACTGCGCCTGCCTAGAACAACGGTCCCGCTGTGCAGAGGCAGTACCAGGAAGGGGCTGAGACTCCCGGTTTGCTAGTAACGAAGAACTAACATTTTGTGAATTCATGGTGAGAATTAAAGATGTCGAAAACGCCAGGGCAAGTGTTAGTGGACGAGTGCTTGCCCAGGACAAACATCCACCTCTGGGCCCTCCTGAGGCCTGGATCCAGTGGAGTGTGGAGCACGATGACTGGAGCATCATAGGGCTGCCCCGCAGTGGCAACTAACTTGCCTAGTCTCTGCCGACCATTGAACACTGATATTGGGGTCCGTCCACTCACCAGAAAGCTACTTCATGCCAGGATATCCAACATCAGGAGTGTGCCACGAGAGTAGCTGCAACACCCTGCTGCCAGTGCAACAGATCAGCACTTTTAAGCCATGCCTAGGACTACTATTTACCCATAGCTGGAGACTGGTTAGGTGAGTGTCAGGGCATATCCACCCGCCGGTGGGCCTATACACTACACCTCATGGGGCACCAGGCAGCCCCCTCAATCTCTCACAGTTTAGCCTGGGTCTGCAAGACCCCAGCTACTGTGGTGTGCCATGGGGAGGCATTGTGAGAGTCTTGATTTGTAGGAACTGAAACCATCAGGAAGGGACTTACATATTCTGCCCTTCTTTTCACTCTGGAGAGCTAGATGGTGGCTGCAGCAGAGAGCAACTACACTGCGCTATGCTGCAACACTACAGTATACAAGCCCTGTGCCCAGAAGGACACCACACCATGTCTCCATTGCACCAAGGCATTATAAAGCATTTTCTTCAGAGACCTGCCACTCACTGGTTATTTTGTCTTTTTCAGACCATTCTCTGTAAACTCTACACATACTCAAACCAGCACATTTGGCACCAACAACCAGACGTGCTCGGCTTGAACTTTAGCCTGTCGTCTTTTCCATGTCTACATGTCTAAATGCTTTGAGTGGCTGCAAAGTGCTTGCCTGATCAGATAGTTGAGTTAAACAGTTGTGAATTTATAAAAGTGGTTGGTGAGTGTTTAGCATAAGTGTTTAAAACACTGAGTCACAGAAGATTATTAAAGTAATGCATAATCATAGAGTAATGGGGCTACATGTGTGTCTGTGTTTAAACAGTACTGTCTGGAGTTGTACAATCCTAAAGGTCAAAAGATCAAGGCCTGCAAGACGGAGAATAAAGGCAAAGTTGTCCAAGGTAAACACCAGTCTTATAAGCTGAGTGCAGCCAGTGAAGAAGAGCAGGATGACTGGATAGATGCCATCAGGTAAGAACAACCAACTGACAAGGTGAAAATGGAAAAAAAAAAAAAAAAAAAGATAAAAAGAGGCAAAAAACACAGAAAAGACAGGATTGCAAATCTGGTAAAACAATATGTATTGGGGAGGAGGATGTATTATGCCTCGACTTTAGACAGAATTACCCTTCGCATAATGGGAAAAAAAACAGTGGGGAAAACAACATAACAGGATAAAAACAGGGGTTATATTATGTGAGACTTGACTTTCATCTGACATAATTACTTTAAGTACAGAGAAAATGGGAAAAGAGGTCAAAATATATTTTAAAAAAAAATTTAAAGAGATTTTATGCCAGTGTGGAGAGTGTGGGAAATGAGGAGGCAGGTTTACGAACAGACGAAGTTTATTACACTCTCCCATCAGTCATACCAGAAAAAGCATGACACAGCCAAGCACGGTTTCTCCTTATAAACCCAACAGCTCATCTCACATCTGCATGACATTTCACACCACACTGAATGACATTTAACATCACAATACATTCCCCTTAAACCCCCCGGCTCCTTTTTATGTGTTTTCTGTATTTTTACCGTTTTTTGTGGTATTCACCCTGTATTAACCCTGTAATCTCTGGGCTGTATTATAACATGCTACCAAGCTTACTCTTTGGAAATTAATATTTTTTTTTTTATCTTTCCACTACAGGGCAAGCATCACCAAAGACCCTTTCTATGACTTGGTGTCCCTACGCAAGAGGAAGGTCATCAGCAGCAGATCCTCTAAAGACTGAAGCCACACTGGTGACAGCATGGAAAACATGGATGGTTCATCTTCAGCTTTAATGAGTGTTTCCATCCATCCATCCATCTTCTACCGCTTTTTCGGAGGTCCAGGTCGTGGAGGCAGCAGTTCAAGCAGAGAAGCCCAGACTTCCCTCTCCCCAGCCACCTGCTCCAGCTCTTCAGAGAGGATACCAAGGCGTTCCCAGCTGGGAGACATAGTCTCTCCACCGAGTCCTGGGTCTGCCCCGGGGTCTCCTCCCACATTAGCTACATTAGCTAAACACTCATTACCCAGCTTTGGGTAATGAGTGTTTAGCTAATGTAAACCTGAAGCCTAACTGGACGCCATTTCACAAAAACGTGCAAATTAGAAAGTGCTCTTGGTGGTGGTCTGCAGTGTGGTGTCTTGGCTTCTACAAACTGGTACATGGTACAAAATTACCACAAAACAACATAAAAGAAAAGACCCAAAATGACCACAAAGACAGGCAAAATACAACAAACACAACATGACCATAAAGACAACATTAATACCCTGAAGGGAAAGACGTTAAATGATTAAATACAGGTATAAAAAGATACAAAAAAAAATGGCCACAACATTAACAAAAGATCATGTAAGAGGACAGAAAGTAAGCTCAGAGACACAAAATAATCGGGACTTCAAGATGACCCTTACACAAGCAAAGAAACCAAATTAATGATGTAGAAGGAGAACAAAGAGACAATAAAATGGCCTCAGCATAAAATAAGAGGCTGAAAATTCTACAATAACACAATATCAGCAACCAAACTAATTCATAGACTGTCTGTTCACAGCTGCTGTATTAGAAATGATAAATAGTTGTTTCATTATGGGATAATTTAGTATCTTTTATTTCGTATTTTAGTCCCGTGACTGTATAGCTCAGGGATAGGCAACGTGCCATTTAGTGCCAAGACACTGCAGGTTTGGTTTCCAACCAGCCACTAAAGCAGGTGTTTTTACTGATCAGCAATCAGAGGAAGGGATTTAGTGAACTCACCTGCTGAAGATCCTGGCTGAAAACAAAACCTGCAGTGGCTCAGAACTCACTGCCGACCCCGGTGTAGCCATTAAGGCGATAAAGACAACACTCTGAACTCCTGGCCAGTAGGTGTCAGCCTTATTCTTACTCCAACTGTGTGGTAGAGACATGTGACATCAACCCAGTTATGCTATTGGCTGTGACATCCTTACCGGCCATAGATACATATATGAACTCTAGATGGGACATAGCTAGCCACGTTCTATATACATAGCTTACTTATATGATTACAATAAATACAATGAACAACGGTTTGTATGTTCTGTTATGTAATGCTGCAGGTGCTTTTAACCATTATAAATACCTACAGAATATGGTGCCCCCATTTGTCATTTCCAATTTTTAAAATTTCTGTTTGCATAAAGAAAGAAAAAGGAAAAGAACATACACAAATAAAAAGAAGGGGGAAAAAAACTCTACAAATCAACTATACACTTGGTCAATAGTAACCGCAAAACACCACCATAAGAGTCAGCCTAAATGACACATATTTTCATAACAATAGTTTAAATGTCCTCATAGCTATCCATTAATGTATTTTTGTCAGCCTTTTAAACTCATTAAATGTAAAGCATAGTTTCAAATCATAAGTACAATTAATCTATAGTTTTACCACAATAACAGAAAAACTGATTTTTAACATTTGTTCTTATCTTTGGTGAAGAAACATGAAAAGATGATCCCTGTTCTATCTAGTGTTTATATGCATCTATGTTACCGGACACCCGAGTCTCAGCATCCAAGCACTCAGATGTAAATATTATGGTTATTTCAGACCTGTAAAAAAAAATTTAAAGTATTTTTCTATCAATATATTATATTTCTGAAGTATATAAAGACTTTAATTCTGCACCTCTATAAGTATTTTGTTGCTGTATTGTTTTGAATTTGTTTTCATGAAATTGCTCTAGGTTACCTATAAAAACTGCACTTTATCGCCGTTTATAGCTGAGACTTTAATCCATTTGTCTCAGTGGGAGTCTGTGTTAACTCTGACCTCAAGCACAGAGTAAAGATTAAATTTAGTGTTAAATTATGTAGCAACACTTTTAAAAAAGCAGCTGCAGGTTTGTTTGTTTTTTAATCTAAGACCTTTAGATATGAATCAGTTGCAGAATCATTTTTTGTCTCAGTTTTTATTATGAAATCATGTACATATTTGTATATATAAACTCTAATTTTAACTTTAAAAATGTACAGTATTTTATTCTAGATTCAGTTTTATGTTTAATTTAATCACTGTATTGATCTGATAAACTACTTTTGTTTTTTTTATATAATAAATTGTTTTTACTGCCGGCCGATGTGTGTCTTCCTCCAGCAGATGGCGCTCCGTCATCAAGCTTTCTTCTCCGTCAGCTCCGGAAACTCAGGGTCAGTTATTAACATTATTGTGAAGCACGGTTACAGCAGTGATGCTGGCAGGGCAACAGTCACGGTGCATCCTGTGTATAGTTGGCTTATTTCCGTCTTTATCATCAGATTATCGGGGTCTGTGCGCGGAGGCCCTTGCTGTGTGTGAATATGATGCCGCCAGAGTTGTGTTTCCTGTCCACACGCACGCACACGCACACACGCGTTGGCTCCTATGCTTGCTGAAACCCGTCAGGGTCCGGATGCATTGACTCACCTGTGAAAAACAAACATCTTCTAGTTCCTTTGTGAGGCTGCTGATGACGGCTTTGTGTTTCGTTGACATTGGCGTTAGCTCCTTATTGACTCTTGTGCCACACTCCTCATCACAGAAGAACAGGCGAGTCAGCCTGCAGCGCTTAATGCTTCCCTTTTAATCCTCATTATGATGCCTGGTAACATGTATTAAAGTCTGTGAATACAGACACATTGTTAATGAGCTGCTAAAGCTTTGGACTCCGATAGCCGTTTCCACTACCAGGAACCAATTTTACAGGAACCTCCCTGACCCAGAAGGGGGAGTTTTCAGGACCCTGCAGTGGCCCAAAGCCAGCCCTGATCAGGAGCTGGTACTTCAGAGCAACTTGAAAATTGCTGGGTGGGGTTAAGGATCGACTTGGTGCTGACTGGATAAAACTCGGCATCACAGCCAGAGCCTGGTAAATCTGATCAGAAAAGATAACAGTGAAGATCTAATGCTTAATTTTTTTTCAAATAAAAGTGATTGCCGAGGGTCTGAATGACTCCTCAGCATATGTGGAGGACATGAGCGTTACGGCTGCCGTCGCTGTCCTTTGCCAGGATGGAACGCATACAGCCGGCCAACAGGTGTACCGGTCTCAGCTGGCTTCTAGTGTGCTTGCTGGTTATGTCGAAAAATTTAAAAATTAATACCACCGTAATTGTGGAGAGGAATGGAGGGATACGCAATGCTGTGAAAAAGTATTTGCCCCTTCTTGATTTCTTACATTTTAGCTTGTTTGTCACAATTAAATGTTTCAGATCATCAAACAAATTTTAATATTAGACAAAGACAGCCTGAGTAAATACACAATGCAGTTTTTCAATGGTGATTTCATTTATTATGGGCAAAAAATGCTATCCAAACCTACCTGGCTCTGTGTGAAAAAATTATTGCCCCCTTGTTACATCATGAATTAACTGTAATTAATCACATTTTTTGGAAAACTGAGTTCAATTGTACTAGCCACACCCAGGCCTGATTACTGCCAGACCTGTTGAATCAAGAAATCACTTCAATAGAACCTGTCTGACAAAGTGAAGTAGGTTAAAAGATCTCAAAAAGCAACATCATGCTGTGATCTAAAGAAATTCAAGAGCAGGTGAGAAACAAAAACTCAGAAGAACATCTAAAGAACTGCAGGCCTCACTTGCCTCAGTTTGGACACTAGTCCATAATTCAGCAATAAGAAAGAGACTGGACAATAATGGCATCCATGGGAGATTTAAGGTGAAAACCACTGCTGACCAAAAAGAACACAAAGGCTCATCTCACATTTGCAAAAAAAAAAACAAAAACAAAACATCTTGATGGTCCACAACACTTGGGAAAATATTATAACCAAAAGTTGAAATTTTTGGAAGGTATGCATCCTGTTACATCTGTCATAAAACTAATACAGCATTTCATAAAAAGGAACATATAAACAGTTGAACATGGTGGTGGTAGTATGATGGTCTGGGGCTGCTTTGCTGCTTCAGGACTTGGACAACTTGCTGTAATTAATGGAACCATGAATTCTGCTCACTAACAGAAAATCCTGAAGGAGAATGTCCAGCCATCAGTTCATGACCTCAAGCTTAAACCGTCCAATGTGTCTGAATTAAAACAATTCTGCAAAGAAGAGTGGCTCAAAATTCCTCAATAGCGCTGTAAAAGACTCATCACCAATTATCGCAAATGCTTGATTGCAGTCATTGCTGCCAAGCATGGCACAACCAGGTATTAGGTTTAGGGAGCAATTACTTTTTCACACAGGGCAGTGTAGGTTTGGATAGCTTTTTTTTTCCCCTTAATAAATGAAATTATTTAAAAACTGCATTGTGTATTTACTCGGGCTATCTTTATCTAATATTAAAATTTGTTTGATGATCTGAAACATTTAAGTGTGACAAAAATACAAAAATATAAGAAATCATGAAGAGGGCAAATACTCTTTCACAGCACTGTATGTGGCCACACACACGTGTTTGGGTAGCAGGAGCACAGTGGAGGTGTAAGGCACAGGACTGGCGGGGCGGCCTTGTGGCCAGAGTGTGAATCCACACCATCGGCTCCCCCGCTGGTGCCTCTCATGCAGTTTAATCAATCAGTTCCCCTCCACAATAATTAGATAACAGTAGCAAGTTGGTCCCTGAAAGAAATAATTGTGTTTATTTAGGTTCTTTTATTTCATCTTTATTCTTCTGCTGTATGATCTTGTATTTATCATACAAGAATGTGATGTGAAATGCTTAATAGTGCTTAGGCCTTCAGGGGCGACAAGCAAAATGTCCTCTGTGATGAGAATGTCTTCGACACGTGAAGGCCTTGTGTTCAAGCCATGCAGTATGTAGATCAATGAGTCATGTGACACTTACCTCGCACTGAAAAGACCTTGTGTGCAGCTTGAAAAGGACAGATCTATGATCGCTGTACATATGCTCATTCACTCAGATGTGTATGACTGTCTCTCTGGCCAGAAAGACAAAATAATCCGTTTGCTCACATCTTGGTTCTCCTGTCTCGTTTTTCAACTTGTCGCGACACTCAGCATTTTTCTTGCAGTCTCCACACTTGGTGCCATTTTACCACAATCTAGGCCAGGGATGGGCAGTGAGGGCCATTCTACTGCAGATTTTCTGTTCCATTCAGTCTCTTCGGCAGGTGTTTGCACTGAAGAGGACTGCTAATTAGAGAAAGCAACTGCTGAAGAGAAACCCTGCAGAGGAATGGCCCTCCGTGGCACATAGTTGTCCATCCCCAGGGCCAGCCCTTGCCATTTTGGCGCCCTAGACGAGACGCACGCATGCACACACATACAGACATTCCCTCTCAGGTCCTGAAGTCCCTGGATACCAGCAACAGACCAGCGAACTCACATTACTGCTCATAATAAAATATATAGATCTTGCATAAGCAACTTTCAATGGAGGCTTGCCGCCATTATCTGAATAGGGCTACACACAGGCCCGGAGTGGTCCATAGGGAGAGTCGGGAGGATTCCCGATGGGTGCTGCAGTCAGAAGGAAAATTAATTAACATGAATATCATCATAATTTGATCATCTGCGTCAGGCAGATTCAACATGGCGGAGGACTCCAGAAGTTCTGTTCATATTTCAGTAAAAAAAGGAAGAAATGGGTAAGAGGCTTTTTCTCAGAAAGAAAAATAGTCAGACGGTGCAGACGAGGGAAGAGGAGGCAGCAGTGTGTTCTTCTGCAGCAGAGACCACGAGATTCCCAGCAGCTCAGGTTAGTCACCTGACTCTCAGAGCAACTTCTAAATATTTAGCTGCCATCAAACAGTTCACACTTCTGACTCCAAAATCTCTTTTCTCATGTAGGCCTAATTTAAAAACTAATTAATTCCTCATTACGAAGATTTTTTAAAGTTCTAAATTTCCAAGAAAAAAACAAAACAAAAACAGGCTACATAAGCCTGTATGTTAATATGAAAATTTATAAACAAAAGCTGCAATTTTTATGGAAAAAAGATTTTTTTTAAAATTGCATTAAAAAGTTCTAAAGTTAAAGAAAAAAATGTTTTATGTAAAAAAAAAAAAAATCACATTATATAGAAAAAGCTGCATACAAAAAATAAACATTTCTAGCAGTTATTACTTTTTTTTTTTTTAACTGATCTTGATTTTAAGCTAAAATGCAGATTCTCCATGCAGATTTTTGTTGACACATTTAGTGAAAAATGCCTCTTTACATGTTGCTGAATGAAGAAAAAAAAATCCTGCTTGTTCTCAGCTGATTTATTACTTTTTTAACAAGATGGATAGTAGTGGTGGACTCACAAATTTAGTATAAGGTAAAGCCTATAAATGTAAACTAAGTATAAATTTTCACAAATAATGGTGTAAAACTATGACAAAAGATGCTAATTTACATGTAAAATTGCAAATGTATGAGAAAAAAAATGGTGAATGCGATGGAGAATTAGCACATTTCCACAAAAACACCATAAATTGACAAGAAAGAAGTCACACATTTATAGAAATGTTTTAGTTTTTCTTTCATAAACTCCCTATATTCTATGCAATTAGTGAGGCTTTTCTTGTAAACATCTTTGGACATTTATAACATTTTTCTGGTAAATTTGTGACTTTTCTATTAAGTTTGGTACTTTTTTCAAATAAATTTACCATTTTTTGTGATAAATTCCTCTCACCTTTTTGGGACATTTTCCTCTTAGAAGTGTTAGTCTGAGGAAAAATTAAAAAAAAAAAAAAAAGGAGTCATGAAGGTACAACTTTGTGAAAAAGCTACTTGAGTACATACAGTGGTGTGAAAAAGTGTTTGCCCCCTTCCTGATTTCTCATTTTTTTGTATGTTTGTCGCACTTAAATGTTTCAGATCAAACATTTAAATATTAGACAAAGATACCACAAGTAAACACAAAATGCAGTTTTTAAATGAAGATGCTTCTTAAGGGTAAAAAAAATCCAAACCTACATGGCCCTGTGTGAGAAAGTGATTCCCCACCCCCACCCCCACGTTAAAACATAAATTAACTGTGGTTTATCACATCTTTGCAAAGCTGAGTTCAATTTCTCTAGCCACACCCAGGCCTGATTGCTGCCACACCTGTTCTCAATCAAGAAATCACTCAAATAGGACCTGCCTGACAAAGTGAAGTAGACCAAAAGATCCTCAAAAGCTAGACAACATGCTGAGATCCATAAAAATTTGGGAACAAATGAGAAACAAAGTGATTGAGATCTATCAGTCTGGAAAAGGTTATAAAGCCATTTCTAAAGCTTTGGGACTCCAGCGAACCACAGTGAGAGCCATTATCCATAAATGGTGAAAACATGAAACAGTAGTGAACCTTCCCATGAGTGGCCGGCTGACCAAAATCACCCCAAGAGTGCAGTGACGATTCATCCAAGAGATCAAAAAAGACCCCACAACAACATCCAAAGAACTGCAGGCCTCACTTGCCTCAGTTAAAGTCAGCATTCATGACTCCACCATAAGAAAGAGATTGGGCAAAAATGGCCTGCATGGCAGAGTTCCAAGACAAAAACCACTGCTGAGCAAAAAGAACATAAAGGCTCATCTCAGTTTTGTCAGAAAACATCTTGATGATCCCCAGGACTTTTGGGAAAATACTCTGTGGACTGACAAGACAAAAGTTGAACTTTTTGGAAGGTGTGTGTCCCATTACATCTGGCATAAAAGTAACAGCATTTCAGAAAAGGAAGATCATACCAAGAGTAAAATATGGTGGTGGTAGTATGATTGTCTGGGGCTGTTTTGTTGCTTCAGGACCTGGAAGACTTGTTGTGGTAAATGGAACCATGAATTCTACTGTCTACCAAAAATCCTGAAGGACAATGTCTGGCCATCTGTTCGTGACCTCAAGCCGAAGCGCACTTGGGTTCTGCAGCAGGACAATGATCCAAAACACACCAGCAAGTTCACCTCTGAATGGCTTAAGAAAAACAAAATGAAGACTTTGGAGTGGCCTAGTCAAAGTCCTGACCTGAATCCGATTGAGATGTGGCATGACCTTAAAAAGGCGGTTCATGCTCGAAAACCCTCCAATGTAGCTGAATTACAACAATTCTGCAAAGATGAGTGGGCCAAAATTCCTCCACAGTGCTGTAAAAGACTCGTTGCCAGTTATCGCAAATGCTGGATTGCAGTTGTTGCTGCTAACGGTGGCCCAACTAGTTATTAGGTTTAGGGGGCATTCACTTTTTCACACAGGGCCATGTAAGTTTGGATTTTTTTTCCCTTAATAATAAACACCTTCATTTAAAAACTGCATTTTGTGTTTACTTGTGTTATCTTTGTCTAATATTTAAATTTGTTTGATGATCTGAAACATTTAAGTGTGACAAACATACAGAAAAATGAGAAATAAGGAAGGGGCAAACACTTTTTCACACCACTGCAAATGCAGTTCGTCACAATGCTATCCTTGCACTCTTCAGTGGCATGGAGGGATGGCAGCTTAGCAAGGGGGGTGATTTGGGTCTTTTGCTAATAAGGGGGATGACGTCCCCCTTCATCCCCCATCAAATTGCCAACTGCTCAGGTATCCCATCTCCTAATTACTCAGGAGGTTATTCAGTCAGACAGTCAGGAGGATAAGGCTGTAACTACAAATCTATAATGCTGCAACATGCGTACCTGCTGCTGTCAATCTAAACAATATGTTACAATATGTAACAGTACATACAGTCATGTCAGTTCAGTGTTCGTAATATAGAAAAAAAAATAATTTACTGCATTTTGTGTAATTTCACCACATATTTTTTTGTCCTGTTCATATATACAGTATATGTACTGTATGTCTGTGCACTCAAAGATAATATTTATAAGTTAAGGTACTATGTTGTTTCTTGCAGCTGTGATGCAGGTGTAGTGTGGCCGACTACTGATAGGAGGGTCAGGGGGTCGATTCCCGCTCTGTCTGCAGTCTGCATGTTGAAGTGTCCTTGAGCAAGACACTGAACCCCCAGTTACTCCTGGTGGGTCAGGCCAGCGCCTGTGTATGGCAGCTCCGCCACCATCAGTGTGTGAATGGGTGGAAAGCAGGATGTGTAAAGTGCTTTGGTCATCCAGAGATGAGGAAAAGCGCTGTGTAAGTGAACGCCATTTACCATTTGTTCACTGTGCATTAATGAAATCTGCAGGTCACAACTGATAGATGTACTGGAGTATAGGAAATCCAGATGTTAATTAGTGTTGACATTGTGAATTAAAATGAAGACAGGCCTGTCAAAATTCAGTTCATGAATATAGTTGAATTAGTTTTGTGTACAGCACATTTCACATTCATAAACTCAAGGTACTAAATACTAGAGCCCAACCCTTAAAAATCTAAAATTATTAAATACTAGGTTAAAATTGTTTAATGAATAGCAAATAGTTTTGTTTCTGTAAAATTTTTATGCTACTGAATTGGTATTTCAGTTAGTCTTTCAGTTTTTCATTTATTTGACTGATGGTTTACTGAGGTTAACCATTATATAAGCTTTATATTCTTATCAAAACATGACTGCAATAACTGGATAGAAATAGAACTTTTGCTCCAATTTCCTCCACCTGACAAAAAAAAGAAAAAAATGTGGGCTGGTCTTGGGCATGAAACTCCCGGGCTGAAAATTGGTCCCACTCCAGCCCTGGTTACACATGTCAGATGACTCCGGCTAAATGACCTCGCAGGCAACATGAGTCATTCACCACCTCACCTCAGTTCAGCGGACATTTGAATAGGACACGTGGATAAACAGGCAGAGACAAAGAGTGAAAATTAATCAAAAAACCGATGTGTCAGTTTAACTGGCGACAGATTAACTGGTGAAGGTAAACGGATGCACATGTGTTTTGCTATTAAAACATCTTTTTCAGGTAAAAAAAAATGGGTGAAAATTCACATACGAGCCACTTCAGTTGAAAAATACACTTATTTCCAGATTACGTGGGAAAAGATGTTTTAACAGCGAAACACATGCACATCTGATTCAAAGCTGCAACAGACAAATGCCCGCGCACACAAACACACACAAGAAGAGCAAGAACAAACAACCACAATAAATTTTGTCCTACCTTTGCCGTTTTGTCATTACAAATCATATCTGAGGCAATACATAGGACCCAGTTGGAGCCGTTTGTAGCCGGAGACTGAATCCACAGGATGCACTGCTGAAGTGATGCAAGTGAAGGTCAGCCCTCGAAGGCCCTCTACTGACCTGGGGCTGTAAGCATTTGTCTACCGGCACAGCACCTTTGACTATTAGGAATTTTATTTTATTAATTAAAAAATAAAATAAAATTGAGGGCTTGCAGCTACGCCCTCTCCAGCAGGGGCAGCCCTAGGCAAAGGCCTATGTGGTTTATGTCTTGGGCTGGCGCTGCCCATCCCTGATCTAAGCATTAATTTTGGAATTACTACAGCCCTGTTGAGTACCAATTTAAGCGGTACCAACTAAAACACAGAACCGCGCGTATGGTATAGAACATTCTGCTACTTTTCTTACCTGTTAACAGTTCTATATCAATGTGCCTTTGTCATTAGCCGCAGTCTGCTCTTAGCATATTCCTTACATGACATTTGCAAATAAATGCAATTGCATTTATTAATAAATAAGTACTTGCAATAATTAAGGAGCATACCGTAAATGATGGGCAAATGATACTGAGGCTTCGCTGCTTGTCTCACTCTTCAGTGTGTTGGAGCTTGTATCAAAACACGAATGTCACATGACCAATGACGTCCAAAGTATCAAACGTCATTGCTGCTTCACTTCACACTTCATTGGTTCAATATGTATTGAAGCTTTCATCAATCTGAGGAACTGATTCACTTCCTCCCTTGGGACTCACCGTGGGGTGTTGCCTCACTGGACCGGGGAACAGCTGTCATCCCACACTTAAACTGTGCTGCTTACTGCACTCCACACACACCCCACCGGGGTACCGGTGCATGCAGAGCTAGAATATGCATCCATTGGTATCACATGTCACGACTATCTCACTCCTTATTCACCGTCAGTGTTTTAACAGGATGATTTAAAACCAAACTGTAACAGAAACAGGAGTTATATGATCACATCCACTGAACAGATAAGGCACTTGGGGAATATTAGCACCATGGACCGCAAGTTAGCAGGACTGCTAGTGTCCTGTACGGAACATTACGTATCAACAGAATGTGCAAGTAACACACTGGAGACTGCTAGCTAGCAGGACCACTAGCATTCTGTAAGGAATATTCTGTATCTAGCGTTCCATACGTAAGGCACTTGGGAATGTCGGGAGGATGGACCGCTAACTAGCAGAACCTAAGAGCGTGTACGGAACATGAACGGAATGCATACACAATGTTCCATACCGGCTGTTCCGTATTTTAGTGATCTCCAATTTAAGATGGTCTAAAATGAGTTTAAACATATTGAATCAGACCATTTTACTACTGCCGTTACATTTTTTTCCCCTAGCTCTAGGTAGTTATAAGTATTGGTATTTTACATCCTAAACCAAAGTTTCACCTGGATTAAACACAGAAGTGTGAGCTCAGAGAGTCTCGTGAATTATTCACAAGCTAATGAACAGTTACTCTGGTACTAAGGGTCCTCTGTAAGGAGACACTCTTGAGACAAGGGATCATTTTTCCTGTCTCCATAGAAACCAGATAACAGAAGAGATGTGATCCATCCATAGCACCATCAGTCAACATTCTTTGTGTAAAGATTATGTCCATCAGGTTAGGGGGGGAAAAAACAGAATTGACACATGCTTGCAAAATAATTTAATATAAAATCTGTAGAAAATACAAAACAGTGGCAATAAAATTCATCACTTTGGCTACAATGTTAAAATTTTCTGCAAGAAGTTTAACAGACGTGTCATTCATGCAACCTGTAGCAACATGTCAGGCCATAGAGTGCACATGATTCTCATAAAGTAAGATGACCTGGCTGCAGTAAGGTGATACTGTGACTCAGCTATGACAGCATGCTTTACCATGTCTTCCTTATCGCTATGATGACAGTCTGTCGCCATATTTTCATTCTCAGGACTGGATGCAGTTCTTCTTCTGATGGCGGCGGCTTCTTCTGAATCCTGATAAAACAAAAGAAAGAAAAAAAGAGGCCTTCAAATGCTCTGGCTGGGGATTCAGTTTTATCAGATCTTATCAAATAATTTGATTCCTGTGGGGAAAAAGTTCAGGAGGTTTTCATATTGTTATTCAAGTCCAGCAACAGACGAGAATGCACCAAGACCGACACTTTATGGGGTCAAGACCAAGACACCAAGACCACTGTGTACATCAGTCTTGACTTGGTCTGCTCTTGTCCTGGACCCCTTAAAGCAGGGGTCTCAAACTCATTCCATGGAGGGCCAAGACCCTGCAGGTTTTACCTCCATCCAGTGTCTTCAACAGGTGATTTCACTGAATTTCTTCCCCCTGATTGCTGATCAATGAAAACATCTGCTGAAGACACTAGGTGGAGGTAAAACCTGCAGGGTCTTGGCCCTCCATGGAATGAGTTAAAGTCCTGGTACACGCTGGTCTTGATCTGGTCTTGACTACAACTCTAGGTTTCATTTTCCTGCTTAAAAGAGACTGTAAATAAACATGGATGATATGAGAACTTTCCAAAAGTGAAGCCTATGCATCTTGATCACCCTCTAGTGGCTGGCTGCAGTAGGACTATAAGCTTTGCCTTTCCCATTTATTGTGTATGGTGTTGTGTGGGGTTTTGTTATGAATTACGGTGTGATGATGCCGCCTTCCGACTGCGTCATCACACCACCCTATATTATGGCACGTCCGCTATTCGGGCTTCCTCTTGCACAGGACGACTCCGCCACGGTGTGTTACCTGTATTGTACATAGTTATATAATAAAGCTGTGTTCCAGTGCAACCTCCTCGTCCATCCCCTTTGTACCAGGTTTGTGGACATAACATTTGGCCACTGAGCATTAACTCATGGAGGCGTACGGGACGCCACTGTGGCTGTTTCTTGAGTACCCAGGGGAACCAGCAGTCATGTGGCCCTGTTGGCTGGCCGCGTTCGAGACATATATTGCAGCGTTGGGACTGGGTAAACTTGACGGAGTAAGGAAACGAGCACTTCTGGTTCACAAACTCGGCGTAGAAGGTCAGAGAATTTTCCACATGTTAGGGGGGACAGAGTCATATGCAGATGCTGTCAAGCTTCTTGCTAGCTACTTTGCCAAACACATACATAGCACAAAGCTGTGGGGTGAGACGCTAATTGCGCCAAAAGGCACAAAGCTAGGTAGCTTGAGGGAGCTAACGTCCCAGCTAGTAGCAAAGGAGAAATTAGCCACAGGGCTAAATGGGCATCAAACACAGAAGCTACACGCTACAAGCTACATGCTAGCTAGCATGGTGAGCATGGAGAGTGGCCACAGCACTGTGGGTGAGCACGGCACAGAGAGCGGAGATGGCATGGAGGGAGAGCAGCGATCAAACTCGGCCCCGTTTTCCTCGCAGCCAGAGTCGGAGCCACGGGAGAGGGAGCACGAGCATGCTGAGTGCCCCGAAGTGCAGCAGCAAGGTGCAGAGACAACGCATGATGCGGCACAGCAGAACACTTCAGATGGCAGAGGGGGAGAGCCGGACTGCTTCTGTATCCTTGCTTGGCAAACTGCAGAGGTTGCGACCAAGCGGACAAGTGAAGAGTCTGTTTCAACGACCGACACCGAAGTGTACACTTCATGCTCTTGGGAGGACAGCGGCTCAGTGGAGGAACCGGACGGCTTCAGTGCCTGCACTAGGCCGGCTGTAGTAGGAGCGACCGAGTTGGCAGGTGGAGGGTCTGTTTCAACAAGTGACGCCAGGGAGGCACCAGACACCTTCAGTGCTCATATTGAGTTTTGGCTGACGACGGAGACGAGGGGTGAAGGGTCCACAGCAAACACGGTTACAGACAATGAAACCGCTGCAGCACGACGGAGGTGCTGAGCCAAATGAGCACGCAGAGCCACCGGGAGCACAACAACGGTGCGTAAATCCAAGTAAGGCACCGCTCCAAGTTATGGACTGGGTTCAGGTTCGCGCCGGCAGGAGACCGGGACGGCAACTGACCAGGCCGCAGCCAGCGAAACAACGAGAGCCGCTGAGGATAGTGGCGAAGCTGAGGACAACATGCTTTTGGCAGATGGACGATTCTGTTCGACATGCGAACAGACTACGGCGTGTCTGAGTGGCGGCTCCAGATGGTGAGGCTCTGCAGGCGTCGGCTAACGCAGTATGGGACCCAGGCCCTGGCGTCATGAAGATTGGCTCAGGGGGTTTGACAGCTCCAGGGAGGCGGCTGCCACAAGCGAGTTTCAAGGCTCCAGGGTGGGGGTGGGGGGTGGGGCATGAGCCTGCTTCAAACCTCCAGGGAGGAGGCCACCACAGAGCCGCCTCAAAAGCCCTCAGGCTGAACTATTTCCCCCGCCTGCCCCACCATTTCTGTGGAGGACTGTGTATAAGAGACTGAAAGTGTTTGAAAATGTTTAGTTAGGAGCACGGCTGTTCAAGTACAAGTAGCAGAATAAACCACTTTGCTGTGCGGGCCATGTGGCAGTCTACCCACCGGTCCTAGTTTTAGTTGTTTATGTTTTAGTGTTCTTTATGATTTTATGCCTGCTTTTATTTTAAAGTGTTTATATTCCCAAATTTGGGTGGGTTTTAATTAGGCGTGTTTTTCTATTTTGTAAAGGGGGAAGGATGTTGTGTGGGGTTTTATTATGAAGTGCGGTGTGATGACGCCACCTTCCGATTGCATCGTCACACCGCCCTATATTACGGGGCGTCCGCTATTCGGGCTTCCTCTTGCCCAGGACGACTGCCACGGTGTGTTACCTGTATTGTATGTAGTTGTATAATAAAGCTGTGTTCCAGTGCAACCTCCTTGTCCGTCCCCTTTGTACCAGGTTTGTGGACGTAACATATGGCACTATGCGAACCTGAAAATTTAAAATATTCCTTGAATAAAGTTTTTCAAAGAATGGCTTCTGTCCTTGTATGCAGTTCTCATTGTGCCAGTTTATGTCCATTTCCTTTCCTTTCTTGGTTTACTTTTCGACAAACCCAACTGCGGTGAAGTTGGGGCATTGTGTAAAACATAAATAAAGACAGAATACAAATATAGCCACAAGTGGCGATCATCAAGTTCCAAGCAGGTGTAGACTTCAAGGTCTTGTATTGCTTAGCAACAGTATTTAAAACCTAAGGTCTACTACACAGTTTTTAAACCAGCACTATGCAACTTGATTTTTTGTCTCTGAGAAGTGGGGAATGTTTCTGATCAGACTGTAAAATTCCACGTTTCTACATATTACCGTTTTTGCTCCCTATGCACTTTTAACAAAGAAGTTTCCCACAGCATTGCTGCTTGGAACCCTAATGGTTTAAAAATCCTTTTCAACCAATATTCAATTGAATACACTACAAAGACAAGATATTTAAGGTTCAAACTGATAAACTTTGTTTTGTTGCAAATATTCACTCATTTTGAATTTGATGCCTGCAGCACCTTCCAAAAAAGCTGGGAAAGGGGCAAGAAAAGACTGGGAAAGTTGAGGAATGCCAAAAAAAAAAAAAAAAAGCGCCTTTTTGGAACATTCCACAGGTGAACAGGTTAATTGGAAACAGGCGAGTGTCATGATTGGGTATAAAAAGAGCATCCCCACAAGGCTCAGTTGTTCACAAGCAAGAATGGGGTGAGGTTCACTATACTTCATGAACAACTGTGTGGGCAAATAGTCCAACAGTTTCAGAACAACATTTCTCAATGTACAATTGCAAGGAATTTAGGGATTTCATCATCTACAGTCTATAATATCAAAAGATTCAGAGAATCTGGAGAAATTTCTGCACATCACCAGCAGGGCCAAAAATCAACATCGAGTGCCTGTGACCTTTGAATACTCAGGCAGCACTGCATTAAAAACAGACTTCATTCTGTAAAGGATATTAGCACGGGTGTTCAGGAACACTTTGGAAAACCATTGTCGGTTAACACAGTTCCTCGCTACATCTACAAGTTCAAGTTAAAACTCTACCATGCAAAGTGCAAGCCATATATCCAACAACACCCAGAAACGCCTCCAGTTGCTCTGGGCCCGAGCTCATCTAAGATGGACTGATGCAAAGTGGAGAAGTGTGCTGTGGCCTGAAGAGTCCATATTTCAAATTGTTTTTGGAAATCATGGACATTATGCCATCCTGGCTAAAGAGGACAAGGACCATCCAGACTGTTATCAGCATTAAACTCAAAAGCCAAGCATCTGTGATGGTATGAGGGTGTGTTAGTGCCCATGTCATGGGGAAGTTGTACATCTGTGAATGCACCATTAATGCTGAACAGTACACACAGGATTTGTAGCTACATAAGCTGCCATCCAAGCAATGTCTTTTTCAGGGACGTCCCTGCTTATTTCAGCAAGACAAGGCCAAGCCACATTCTGCATGTGTTCCAACAGCGTCACTTCATAGTAAAAGTGTGCAGATACTTGGCTGGCCTGTCTGCAGTCCACACCTGTCCCCCGTTGAAAATGTGTGGCGCATCATGAAGTGTAAAATATGCCAAAGAAGACCCTGGACTGTTGAACGACTGAAGTCATACATCAAGTAAGAATAGGAAAGAATTCCACCTACAAAGTTTCAACAATTAGTGTCCTCAGTTTCTAAATGCTTATTCAGTGTTGTTAAAAGGAAAGGTGATGTAACACAGCGGTAAACATGTCCCTGTCCCACCTTTTTGGAATGTGTTGCAGGCATCAAATTCAAAATGAGTGAATATTTGCATAAAACAATAACATGGATCAGTTTTGAACATTAAATATCTTGTCTCTATAGTGTATTCAATTGAATATAGGTTGAAAAGGATTTTTAAATCATTATATTCTGTTTTTATTCACTTTTTACACAACGTCCCATCTTCACCGGAATTGGGGTCGTCTATTTTGGAACAAGTTTCATCCAAAAAAAAATATAACTTGTGCTGTGACTATGATGTCCTGCGCTCATAAATCCATCATCTGAAGTGAATGCATGAGGTGCTCCCATCCTGAGGCCTTAGTGAGAAAAGTGACCCCAGTGGCCACACTGACTGAGCTCCAGAGATCCTGTGTGGAGATGTGACCAACTTCCAGAAGAGTAACCATAACTGCAGCCCTTGACAGAGCCAGACTTTATTATAGAGTGTCTAGACAGAAGCCTCTCCTCAGTGCAAAACACATGAAATCCTCCTTGGAGTTTGCAAAAAAGCACCTGAAGGATTGAAGCACCCCACCCCCTGCGACCTGTAAAAGGATTAAGCTGTTAAGAAGATGAATGACTGAACAGCTAGTAATAACATCAAAGATAACACTTTTTAAAAATATATATATATTTGTGTTGCACATCTATGTAAAGTTGCAAATGAAAGAAAAAGTTGCAAATTTATGAAAAAGTCAGTAATTTGCATGAAAATGAAAACTTGCAATAAAAAAATTAAATCACAAGAAAAAACATGCAAATTTACAATGAAAAAAGTCCTTTCTTTATGGCAAAAAGTTACAATTTATGAAAAAAATACTAATTTACCAGAAAAAGTTAATAATTTAGGAGGAAAAAAGCTGCAACTTTGCAAAGGAAAAAAGGTAACAAAATTGTAAGTCTATATGACAAATATTTTAGGATTCTCATATGTCATTAAAAAATACTGTTGGTACGGACACTGTTGCCATCTCATCAGATACTAATTTTCATATCTGTTATTATGCAAGTATTTTACATTTTTGACAGCTAACTGCTATTAATTTAATTTCTTTTTGTTTGTTTTGTTTTACATCTATGCACGTGCAAATATATAAGCCATGTTGAAAACTAAACAGGGAAGTTTGACTCATGTGGTTGTGGGGGGAAAAAAAAAAAAAATCTATTGACAGAATCACGTAAACAATTTTTCCCCAAAAGACTGATACCTAAAGTGCAGGTAAACAAGTCAAATCGGCTGCACCGGCTGCACGGTGGCACAGTGGTTTAGCACTGTGGCAGCACAGTTTTACCCTTGGCCGGGGGATCACGGGGATCATGAGATCGTGGGTTCGATTCCAGCCCCCGACCAACAGTGAGCTGTGTGGAGTTTGCATGTTCTCCCCGTGTTGCGTGGGTTTACTCCGGGATTTCTCCGGTTTCCTCCCGCATACCAAAAACATGTAGGTTTAGGGCGCTCGCGCACGCAGCGACCAGCAGCTGGTGGCTCGTCACCAGACTGCAAACCAAATCTACCTACGGGTACAAATAAGTAACAAAAAAAAAAAAAAAATCAGATTACTCTCATTATTTGACTATTGCAACCATGTAAATGGGCTAAGTCAGGGACGGGCAACTTTGCTGGACATGGACTGGCGGGTCACAGTGGACGAGGGGGTGGGCCGCCAGTTGCCCATCCCTAGGGTAAGTGTTGTGGAAATGACGCAGCGGGATATCATTGGAAACTGTAGGGGCACCGAACCAGGACAAATTATCAGTTTCCTTAAACCAGATATTTTTTGAATACCTCAATCAAATACAACTTCTATGCGACCACTCACCGTCTTCATCTCCCATGCTGATGGTCTGCAGAGACATACTCCTCGGAATATGCTTCGACAGCTTCTTGGTTTTGGATTTCAGTGGTCCTGGTTTCTCACTGATCTCAAACGAGTCTTCCTGCTCACTTCCTGTGTGGCTGTTGGTCTCTGGCAGTTTGCCCTTGGGAACAGGGCTCGGAGGAGTGAGCGTGCCTTCCTTTACCGTCTCACTGCTCTGATTGGCTGCCCTGCCTTTCAGGAAGTGCCTAAAGGAGCTGCGCTTTTTTGCTGCATCTAGCTGGTTCTTCTTCTGCTCCTCTTTTTTATCGTCACCATCCCCTGTCATAGGTGTACCAGGATTCTGTAAAGGAATTCGGTCCAGTGTTTCCCTGCTGGACTTAACAACACCAATCTGCAGACCATTCCTGTGGTTCAACCCACCCATCAGGGAGTTATGAGTGGATGACGACAGGTCTTGTAGTGAACGCGTGAGTCCTGTACTGTTCCCAAACACCAGGGAGTACTTGGGATTATGATACTTGTAAGCAGGTACTTTGAGATCGGCCTGCCTGGAGTCCCCGATGGACACCTGGAAGCGAGAGGTGGAAACAGGCAGAGGCCGGACCGGCTCCATCTTTGGCTTCCTGACAGGTGTGGGCAGAGGAGGTTTGGTGATGTTGAACTCCCTGTAAAGGTCCACCTGCTCAGAGATGGCATACATCTCCCTGAAGTCATTGTCAAAAAAGTCCACTATGTGTCCTGTCATCACTGTGATTGTGTTCCTGTCCAGCCGAGATGAACTCCAGGTGAAGCTGCAGGAAAAAAATAGAAACTAATCAACTGTATGAAGAAAAGTGTATTTGCTACAGGCAGTTTGGTCATTCAGGGGAGATAGAATTTATTAAGGTGTCACTAAACCTTGAAGTTTCATACAGTTCCCAAAATTGTGCTGCTAGAAAAATGTGTTTTGATTGATCTGAACACCCCATAATGACTATTTTGCCTGTGATCACTACATCACCCCTTGGTCTCCTAATGTTGGTGCATTTTAAAGCTTTTCGAAACAAAATTTCTTCCTCAAATTCCACAAAACCTTTTACAGGCTAAGTCACCAAAGGAAAACAAATGAACTCGCTGGATGTTCACCTGTAGGAGCCAAACATGACCTTCTCCCCATCCACCAGCATGTACTTGGAGCACAAGGAGCCGGGCAGTTTTCCAAAGGACAGAGCCAGCCCTGTACCTCTCACCATCCGCACACGGAGATTCTGTAAAGCAACACCCGCTTGATTACACACTTTGAGTATCATGCCATCACACTGCTAAGCCTGAGTAAACACGCTTGGTCTCTGCTATCAGAACTCCCTGGCATTTACATGATTAGTTGATTTACGGAGATGCAGTCAAATTGTGTCATCACACCTGGCAACTTACATTCAACTTCCTCCTATAAAAGACAGGCTGAAACATAGGCTCTTTTGTGACTTGTTGACTTAAAGGAAAAAGAAAAAGGAAATAGAAAACTAAATATGACTCGCCATCGCCAAACTGGGAGGTGTCATTCCTCTGCTGAGGTGAATGAAGCATCAAATTACCTTGGAGCTGTTCTCAGAATCTATGAATGTTCTTTTGTAACAAGTAAGAGTAACAGAGCCCGTCCTCTGAAAAAGGCCTTTCACTGTATTGTCAACTGACACGGCTGCAGCAGAGCCACAGTCAAAGTAGGATGGAGCTCCACAACTGTGCATGCAGCAGATAAGGCTGGGTATTGTGTCGCTGCAGGGATAGGATGACAGTGGGACTCACTGAGCTGCTGTTCACTCTTCATCTACATTAGTGCTGAATGTCATTTCTCAGGATCTGAGACACAGAGACAAGGCACTTACACTGGTTACAGTGATTTACTGCATCAAATACTACTTGTGAAGAGCAATTTTTAAAAATCATGTTTTATAGTCAGTGAAAAGATGCCAGGTATAATTATTAGCAGAGGTGGGTAGTAACTAGCAGCGCCGTTTCTGAATGTATAGCAGAGTATGCAAATGCAATGCCCCACCCCCACCCCAACAGCCACTAGGGGCGCCATAGTTAGTGTTCACCTCCCAAAAAAAATTTTGAGGGGGGAATTACAATAACCTTCAACTTCAGGTTTTTTTTTGTCAATTTGCAACTTTTCTTGCAAAAGTGCAACATTTTTCTTGTCAGTTTGTTAATGTTCATATTAATGCTGGGTAATGTTTTTTTTTTTTTTTTTTCCTCCATCTAGACCAGTGATTTTCAACCTGGCGGTCACGATAAAAATTTCTGGGGTCACCAGATGATCGTGTAGAAAACCAGATCATCAGTCACGGACTAGCTTGTTTCAGCCTGACGGAATTATGTGGAGTCCGCACAGATCTCCTGATCATTGACCTTGACCTTAAGCATAGCCTACATGCAGACTCATCTGAGATGTGTTTAAGGTCAAGGTCAATGTCTAGGAGAAGTAACATTTTTTTGTGAAATCATAAATTCCCAGATCTCCTAACCTTTAACAATGACCTTGACCTCAACCTGGATGCAGACCTACCTGAGGATCATTGTGAGTTAGGTGAGACTTGAGGTAACTGCCTAGAATGAGTAGTGATTCTTCTAAAATCTTTTAAGTGGCCAGATCTCCTGACCTTTGACCTTGAGAACAACCTGTATACTGACTCTGCTGAAGATCCTTGTGTGAGTTTGGTGGCCACCAATTTTCATGAAATCACTTAGGTGCCCAGCAGAGGTTGCGCTACGCTTTTTTGTTGTCTGTCATTTTGACAGACAGGGTTGTAAAAATGTTTTCATTATTATCCATCATTTTAATTGTCTGTAATTAGATCATCCTCAGTGCAATCTGTCAAAACAACAAGACAGCTTTCAGACTTTTCTGTCTACTACTAAAAAAAAAAAAAAAAATCTGTCAATGACAGTTTTCAGTTAACCTCTTGCACTCCGGGATACCGCGGGCGGTCACGTCTCTGCGTCCTAGGGCGCACTGAAAAAAAAAAAAAGCTGCAGACACAGCCGCGAACAGAAAGCCAAAGGAGTGCTTTGATTGGTTTAGATTTGATTGACCTCTCATTCGACTAATAAGAGCCTTGAATTGGGTTTCTGAAACCTTGAAGAACCAATGACTGAAAATCTAGCAAGAAGGACCCGCCTACCAACGGCTGCGAATGCAGCGAGCCAATTGAAGCAGAGAAGTTCCACGATTGAAAGCGTGCGTCCCGTGTGTAAAATCAGTTTTGTGTAAGCCGCTGGGTGACACACACGCGTTCGCCAGTCTTTTTTTCTTACTACTGTTCTTATTTGTTTTGAAAAATCGTTCGCCAAAACCGCAATCATGGAAGCGCAAAACTGCAATAATGGAATTATGGTTTGACCGGGTCGCGTGACCAGAACCACGAGTCCGTAACAAGCGGGCCAGCGTCATGTTCGTCTGACAATGAGGAAGAGATGTTCGCCAGCGACACTGCTGTTGTGGACAGGTAAGTGTTATAAGCTAAATTATTCTTTATCCCTGAAAATTGTAATCAAAATGACTTTTGACCGATCGGTAAATTACAACTGTGCGTCATCGCAACATGACGGACCGGTCCGTGCACCGCGTCCGGACCGTGAACGCCCCCCCCCCCCGCTACTCTTCTGTAGCGGATTGCAGATATTATTGCAGATATTTTAGTACAACTGTGTGTAGTAGACCGCGGCGCACCGTCCCCGCGGTCCGTCATGTAGCGATGGGCGATGTCCTTCCTCTGTAGCGGGGGGGTGGGGGGTGGGGGAGTTGTTATCTTCTACATTACAGATATTTTAGTATAATTTTTAGTGCACTGTAGGTTATTTTTTCTTGTAAAAAAAGCCACACATTTTTTACGTGGCATGCTTCTTTGTGTGTGGGGGCTTGTTTGTTCATTAAACAACCCCCCCTAAACACACACACAGCCCTGAGTGTCACCTTTCATTAGAGCCCAACATCAAGCTTCTATATTGAATCATTCAAAAGTTACAGACGTTTTTCCAAACTGTGCCATTTGGCACAATTTGGCACAGTTCAAAAATGCCTGGGAATAACCTGTGTAGAAAGCTGTGTAATATATTCATTTTTTGTGGTATTGTTACAAAATTTTGACCTCAGCTGGATAACACTTGGTTCTACATTTCTGTTGCATTTTCCAGCCCGGATCTGACAGCTGTGTGTTATTTGCAAGCATTTGTATCCAAAAAAACACCCAGGCGAAATTTATTTTCTTCAAGTTCAGTATGTTTAGATGACTGTTACTCAGTGGCAGGAGCACTTAGAGAGATTGTAACTGTTTTGCCAAAAAAATTCAAAGTGTTTTCTTTTAAATGAGACCGACCCCATGAAGATGCTGCAAAGGGTTGAAGAACAGCTTTTGATTTACTTTGGGTACGTTATTTTTAGGCATTTTTAGGGAAATTGACCAGAGTGCAAGGGGTTAATGCAACCTCTGGTTGATTTTTACAAAATTCATTTTTTGATATTGTCCAACCAAAAAAAAAAATTTGAATTTCCATTTAAAATCGATCTATTGCCCAGTCCTACTTCAAGCAAAAGTCTCAAATTTATTAAAAACATTTCAAATCTTTAAGAAGAACCACCCCTGCCAAAAAAAAAAAAAAGCGCAAGAAAAAAGTTAAAGAATACCCACAATTTTATGAAAAGTTATTAAAGGTAAGGACCTGTACTTATATAGCGCTTTTCTAGTCTCAAAGACCACTCAATGCGCTTCACTAGTACTAACCCTCTATTCTGAGGGCCTATAGAAGACAGATATCTAGGGACAATTTAGAACAACCAATTAACCTAGCATGCATGTCTTTGGATTGTGGGAGGAAACCGGAGCCCCCGGAGTAAACCCATGCAGCACAGGGAGAACATGCAAACTCCACACAGAGAGGTTCCTACCCCTGCCAGCCTGGAGATTTGAACCTGGAACCTTCTAGCTGTTAGGCAACAGTGCTAACCACTGCACCACCGTGCTGCCCAATTAGAGAACATGCCTTTAGCCATTGTTGACAAGCCATTACATAATGAACTCTGCTAACCTTCATTGATATGGTACCTGCAGCTATAAAAAAAAAGTAAAATTTCAGAATTTAAGACTTTTTTATTTCCCCTTGATTAAACTTAATACCCAACATTTGCAAAATAATGAAAAAGTTGGTGACCATATTATAATTACGTAGTCTTGGTAATTATTTTACCAAACCTGAAATTACTTCAAAATTTGGTCATCAGTTCAGCTTGCGTTAAATTTGCACTTCTCTAGATCAGTGCTATGAGAATTTTTATTTATTTTTTTTTTTACACCTTTTATTTATTCAAGCTTTACATATGAACAATTTGACATTTTAAGTATGCCACCCCAGAAAAAACTTAAAAACAAAAAACAGACCCCCCCCCCCCCAAAAAAAGAAGCCAGGAAACAAAATAATAATAATAATAATAAACAACAGTAATAGTAATAATAATAAATAAAAATAATTTTAATTTGATTCCACTTATATCAAATATTGATACTGTTTGTATTCTTCACATGTAAGGTAAATGGCTGCCAGGTCTTATAAAACTTGTCGTTGGATCCCTTCAAAGTGGATCTCAGTTTTTCGAAATGTAAAAACTGCATTAGGTCCCTAATCCAGTGAGTATGGGTGGACAGAGTCTCATCCTTCCATCTGATAAGAATTAATCTTCTCGCTATTAATGTAGCAAAGGCAATAACATCCAGCTCATATTTTGGAAGGCATGATCCTTCAACTATCCCAAATACTGCAGTTAGTGAGAGGATTGATCCTGGGAAATATCAAAGACATCTGAAAGGGTCTTAAATATCTCCCTCCAAAATTTGCTAAGTCGAGGGCAGGTCCAAAAACTGTGGATAAGTGTTTCCGCTTGATTTTAGCATCTAACACACATCGGGTTCAAGTTCTGAAAAATCTTGGCCAATTTCTCTTTGGTACAATGAAGGCGGTGAACGACTTTAAATTGTAAAAGTCCATGCCGAGCAAATATGGAAGATGAATGGATCCTTCCCAAAATTGATTTCCATGTGTCATCGCTTAGTTGCAATCCAAGGTCCTCTTCCCAAAGGCTTTTAATTTTAGATGAAGAGGGACATTCGTAGTTAAAAATTAACTCATATTTGCGTAACCACACCTCTACCAAATGGATTTATATCCAAAATAGTAGCCAGCAAAGTTTTTGATGGTAAATATGGAAAATTTGTCAGGTTAGATCGAGCAAAATTACTGACTTGAAGATATCTACAAAACTGGTTACTTCAAAGATTGTATTTATACGTCAACTGAGTAAATGAGGCAAAAACATTGTCAATATACAAATCAATAAAGGAATTAATATTTTTCATGTTCCAAGTTCAAGGGGTGGCGTGGTGGTACAGTGGTTAGCACTGCGGCAGCACAGCAACTCACCCTTGGCCAGGGGATCCTGGGTTCGATCCCAGCCCCCGACCAACAGTGATCTGTGTGGAGTTGACATGTTCTCCCCATGTCTGCGTGGGTTTACTCCGGGATTTCTCCGGTTTCCTCCCACATGCCAAAAACATGCAAGTTAGGTTAATTGGCATCAAAACTGGGGATTCTAAATTGTCTTTAGGTATGACTGAGAGTGAATGGTTGTCTGTCTCTCTGTGTTGGCCCTGTGATAGACTGGCGATCTGTCCAGGGTGTACCCTGCCTCTCACCCAAAGATGCTGGGATAGGCTCCAGCCCCCCCCCCCCCCACAACCCGAAAAGGATTAAGCGGAAGAAGATGAATGAATGATGAATGTTCCAAATTGTAAAGACTGAGTCCTGCATGGATGGCGAAAAAAAAAAAAGGGATTCCGATCTAATGGTGCAGACAGAGCCATAGACATTAGGCCAAATTTCTTCCTACATTGCAACCAGATTAAGAGAATTTTCCACTGTTGGGTTGAGTCTGTAATCAGCTAACTCTATAGGCAAAGGTCCTGCGAGAAGCGCATGTAATGAGGAAGTTTTACAAAAAATAAACTTCCATAGCTAACCGTGATATTTTTTGATCACCTCTTTGATTTTTCCAGAAAAACAAACCATGAATATTGGCTGCCCAATAATAATATTCAATGGCTAGTAAGGCTAGTCCTCCTAACTTTTTTGATCTCTGCAGAAAAACTCTCTGGATCCTTGGAATTTTTTTACTCCACATAAATTCTGAAATGTATTTATCAAGTTCTACAAAGAATTTTATAAGATAAGATAAGATGAGCCTTTATTAGTCCCACAATGGGGAAATTCCAGGATTGCAACAGCACAGGGATAGCAACACTCAGAGCAACAATCAGAAGGCAAGAAAAAACAAGAACAGCTAGTATACATATGTACATATTACTATAAATAAATATATATATACTGTATATAGACAGTGCGGAGCATTGTGGTTGGTGGATGTGCAGCAGAAAGTCTAAGCTCTCTCTCCACGGATGCGGCGGGCCAGCTGGATGTCTTTGGGCATGATGGTGACCCTCTTGGCGTGGATGGCGCACAGGTTGGTGTCCACGAAGAGACCCACCAGGTAGGTCTCGCTGGCCTCCTGCAAAGCCATGACGGCGGAGCTCTGGAAGCGCAGGTCGGTCTTGAAGTCCTGAGCGATCTCCCTCACCAGGCGCTGGAAGGGCAGCTTAAGGATGAGCAGCTCCGTGGATTTCTGGTAGCGACGGATCTCTCTCAGAGCCACGGTACCGGGCCTGTAACGGTGAGGCTTCTTCACTCCGCCGGTGGCCGGAGCGCTTTTTCCGAGCAGCCTTGGTGGCTAGCTGCTTCCTGGGGGGCTTTTTCCTCCAGTAGATTTATGGGCGGTCTGCTTGGTTCTTGCCATCGCTCTTTATTATTCTGTCTTACATTTCTTGCACGCCTCCTAAACTCCAGCCCGGCACCCGCGTCGTTTTCGCTACAGTTCCTCGGTATGTCGAGTTTCTCCGTTAGCACCGGGTGGCAGTTGAGTGCTAGCTAGCTCTTCCCTCTTCTCCTGATCAGAATAGGCACACATCGAAACAAATACAAGAATTTTGGTAATACTCATCTTGACCACATTACCCCGACCTACCAAGGATAAATGAAGTCCATTCCACCTCTGAAGATCTTTAACTGCTTTTAGAAGAACTGCAAAGTTTAAATCAAAAATTTTACTGTGTTGTTGTGGGACATTGATTCCCAAATAAGTAATATATGTTGATGATGGCCCCAAACCTAAATTTTGAAGTGACAGATTTTTGGCTATGGCACTTATGGGAAGCCATCTACTTTTACCGAGATTTAATCTATAACCTGAAATTGTGCCAAAGTCGTTAAGTATACTAAAAACATGTGGTAATGATGTTAGAGGGTCAGAAATATAAAGCAAAAGGTCATCTGCATACAAAGACAATTTATGTTCTTCCTCACCTCTAAAGTATACCTTTGAAATGTGTCACTGAACGGAGTTTAATTGCTAGCGGTTCTATACTATTGCAAAGAGGAGGGGGGATAATGGACATCCCTGCCTTGTACCGCGGTGGAGTGGGAAATGGTTTGATTTATCTTTATTAGTTTGTACTCGTGCCATAGAAGATGAATATAATAATTTTATCCATGATATAAAGCTTTTATCAAATCCAAATTTAGTGAGGGTAAAATATAAATAGTCCCACTCCACTCGGTCAAAGGCCTTCTCTGTGTCAAGAAATAGAAAAATCTCTAGTAAAGGAGAGGAGGGTGTGTATAGAATATCAAATAATTTATGTGTATTAAAAAAAATCCATGTCTTCCTGTAATAAACCCAGTTTGATCCTGAGATATGATAGAGGGTAGCAATTTTTCCAACCGCCTAGCTAGGCACTTTGATAGAATTTTTAAGTCCACATTTAATAAAGAGATGGATGAGAGTTCTAATATCTTAATTTGGCTTTAGTATCAGAGAGATGGTAGCTTCATTCAGAGTTTGAGGGAGAATTCCTGCTATAAATGCCTGATTGTATATTTCTTTTAGAATGGGAGAAAGATTTTTTTTTTTCCACAATATCTTTATTGAACCTTTTTTTTTTTTAACAAACATGATACAAACAATCAAACACTAACATTAAAGTACTACAAAAAAAAAAATGCACTAAAAACACCAACAACCACCAACAAAATCAAGTCTTCAACAATGCTCCTCTGTTTAGTCTAGACAATCCAATACATAAGTATACATATTATGTTCACCAGTTTGGAATTTACAAGGTCCACACATATCATTCACCTTCTTCTTCAAGAGTTATGTTTAAATTTTTTACATAATCAATAAAAGGTCTCCATATATTCTCAAACACAATTTCCTTTGATTTCAGTATATATGTTATTCTTTCTAATGGAAGGTTTGTTAACATCTGTCTTAACCACTGAGTCACATCTGGTCTATGAGTCTTTTTCCATAATAGTGCAATACATTTTTTGGCATTAAGCAAACTGAGGTCTATGAATGTTCTTTCACTTTTATTAAAATTATGCTTTTCTGGGTACAGACCCAACAAAAACAGTTTAGGATTCAATATGATTTGTTTTGAGATTATTTTTTCAATTGTTACCCTCACCTCTTCCCAAAACATTCTTATTAATCTACATTCCCATAAACAATGAAATAGGGTTCCTTTACTTTCCATGCATTTTGTGCATGTATCTGGTATATTTTTGTTATATCTATTTAACTCCTCCGGTGTAACATACATCCGCATTAACCATTTGAAATGTATCAATTTAAGGCGTGCATTTATTGATTTGGTTTGAGCTTCTGTACAAGCCAATTCCCATTGTTCCTCTGAAATTTCAATTTGCAGATCTTCTTTCCAGTAGTTTAATCTTTTCAGTGAATTTTCACTTGAAGATAGTGTCAATGAGTTATAAAACTCTGAAATAATACCCTTTCTTTTACTATCTTTCATCATCATTTTTTCCAAGGATGAATAAATAGGTCGAGTGAGAGCTTTATTTTGATTTGATCGAATAAAGTTTCTAAGTTGAAGATATTTAAAAAAATGTGTTCTATTGAGATTAAATTTGATCCTCAGCTCTTCAAAAGACATTATGTTATCTGCACATGGCAAATATAAATCCTGAATCTTTTGTATCCCTTTTAAATTCCATACTTTAAATACAGCGTCCGCTCTCCCTGGTTTAAAATATTGATTACCCCATATTGGACTAAATGGTGACAATAACTGTGGTTCTTTTAAATAGTTTTTAGCTTCACACCATATTTTGATCATATGCTTTACAAATGGATTTTTAACTTGTTTTTGTAATTTTTTTGCCGAATCTGAGTATATGAATATGGGAAGAGGTAAAGGTAAATTGTATGATACCATTTCAGTCCAGTGAGGGAGATCATTTGATGAAAAATAATATGTCATAGACCTCAGTTGTGCCGACCAATAATACAACATAAAATTTGGACATTTCAGACCTCCACGATCAAATGGTAAATATAATAAAGATAAACGTAATCTAGCTCTCCTGTTGTTCCATGTAAATTCCACTAACTTTTTTTTTATTCTTGAGAATAGATCTAAAGGTGGTGATAAGGGAATGTATTGAAATAAATAAAGTATTTTAGGTAAAATATTACTTTTAAGTATATTGATTCTCCCGATCATCGACATTGGTAGTGACATCCATCTCTGAGTTAACTCATTGATATCTGACATTAAGGCTTCATAGTTGACACTGGCGACTGATTCTAGCTTAGGCACAATTTGGATTCCTAAATATTTAAACTGATTTACAACATTGAATTGATTTACCTCAGGGGCTGGGTAATTTCTCTGGGTCTCATTTAGCATTAATATTGAAGATTTAGTTTTATTTATTTTATATCCTGATATTTCCCCAAAATTCTTTATTAAATTCAACAAGGTTGGAATTGATTTTTTTAGATTCGACATAAACAAAATTATATCATCGGCGTACAGGGAGATTTTATGTTCTGTTGGTCCAACTTTAATTCCATATATTTGTGAATGTAAACGTATCGCTATCGCTAAAGGTTCAATTGCCATAGTAAACAGTAAAGGTGAAAGTGGACAGCCTTGTCGACATCCTCTATTGATTTTTATTGGTTTTGAAATATTGTTATTTGTTAGGATTTCTGCTGTAGCATTATTGTATATTATTTGAACCCATTTTATGAAATTATTTCCAAGTCCAAACCTTTGTAGGACTTCAAAAAGAAAGGGCCATTCAACTCTATCAAAGGCCTTTTCGGCGTCCAATGATAGGAGAGCTGTATCCGGTGCTTCTTTATTAAAATAAATAATATTAAATAGTCTTCTTACATTATGGAAGCCTTGTCTACCCTTTATAAAGCCATTCTGATCTCGATTAATAATATTTGGTAAAATTTCTTGTATTCGTCTTGCTAAAATTTTACAGATTATCTTAAGGTCGGCGTTTAATAGGCTTATTGGTCTCATATTTTCACATTTATTAGAGGGCTTACCTGGTTTTGGCAGCAGTATAATTAAGGCATTATTTATGTATGATGGTAAATTATTATTTTGAAATGCTTCTAAAACCATTTCCAAAAAAGGTTTTATTAATTTATTCTTAAATTTTTTATAAAGGTCAACTGGAAGACCATCTGGTCCTGCACTTTTTCCTGATTTCATATTATCAATGGCTAGCCCAACTTCTTCTTGACTAATTTTAGACTCCAATATCTCCCTGTTTTCATTTGGAATACACGGTATAGATAGTTCGTTCAAAAACCCATTTAGTTTTGTTAAATCAGGTTCATTTTTGGTATCATATAATTTTTCATAGTAATCTCTAAAGGCTCTATTAATTTCTAAAGGATCTATAACTACCTGTCCATTACTTATAATACTGGTAATTGGTGTTTTAATTTCTAATTGTTTAATCTGCCATGCTAATAATTTTCCTGATTTTTCACCTTGTTCATAAAAAGATTGTTTCAATCTTAGAAGACTCGAGGCAGCTCTATTCGCTGATTTTTTGTCGTATTCAGCTCTCAAAATCAGTAATTCATTCTCCAACCTTGGGTCACTTCCTGCATACACTTTTTCCTGAAGACTTTTTATTTTATGTTCCAATTGGGCTCTCTCCTCTCGAGTCTTCTTAGATTTTGATCCTGTATAACTAATAATATGTCCCCTAATAAAAGCTTTGAAAGCCTCCCACTTTACACATGCTGATGTTTGTGTAGTATTGATGTCAAAGAACTCGTCTATCTGTTTTTCTATATACTTGACAAATTCCTCATCCTGAAGCCATTTATGCTGAAATTGCCATCTACCTGATTCCTTTGTCAATTTTTTATCTACATATATTAGACAACAGGGTGCATGATCAGAGATCACGATGTTATCATAAAAGCAGTTTTGAATCTTGGACCTTAATTCTGTGGAAATCAAAAAATAATCAATACGTGAGAATGTCTTGTAGGTACTGGAATAACAAGAATAGGCTTTAACTTGTGGTTTCATTTCTCTCCATATATCTAACAATCTCAATTCTTTCATAAAATGATTAATAGTCATCCTACATCCAATGTGCGTACAATCCAGTCCTGTTGATCTATCTATACCTGGATTCAATGTACAATTAAAATCCCCTGCTATTATATGTTGCCCTGTAAGTGATGATAAGATGAGAAATAAATTAGCAAAGAACTTCTGATCATCTATATTGGGACCATATAAGTTCACAAGATTTATATTTTCTAATAGCAAAGAACCTTGAATGATTACATATCTTCCAAATTTGTCTCCAATTACATTTTTCACTTGAAAAGGAACTGATTTATGTACGAGAGTCATAACTCCCCTGGCTCGGGATGAAAATGAAGAGGTGAATACACTTCCTTGCCATCTACTCCTAATTCTTTTAACATCCTCCTCTATTAGATGAGTTTCTTGTAAAAACACAATTTTTGAACCCATGTCTTTTATTTTATTCATAACTTGTTTAAGTTTTTTTAAATTTTGTAGACCTCTGCAATTCCATGAAGTTAAATTAAGATTAACACTTTGGTTTATGATCAATAGAGAGTTTGGGATTACCTTGCAGTGTAAACATGCTCATACAGAGAAGCAAAAACATGAGTGGTTGAACATTCATCCTACAAACTACACACAAACAAATTTCCCCTTCCCACACTTGTGGCAAACCCCCCAAAATCAAAAGAAAAATTCTGTCTCCCGATATAGCCATCGACCGTTCCACACCCACGGGGAACAGCCTAAGCCACTCCTTCTTCATCCTCCCAATCACCCTAACTCTACTGCTTTTAATGACGTAACATTAACTCTCCTCTGTAGTTTTCCAACTTAACTCCAAAATTTTTAACAACTTTGTACATCATAGTTTTTTTTTTGTTTGTTTTGTTTTTGTTTTGTTTTTTTAATATATAATACAATCTATATTTTGTAAACTTACTATTTACTTCAAGTCAGTCAGATGCCTGTGCAAATGCTTAATTATTCTACCTTATATTTTGTTCATGCTTAGCTCCCACCAGTCTCTTCTTCTTCTTTGATCTTCTTGATGAACTCCTGCGCCTCCTCTGGGGTCTTGAAGATGTGGGTTCTGCCCTCATACGTGGTCAGCAGTCTCGCAGGATAGATTACACCATGACGAATCCCAAGGTTGTGCAGCTCCTTACGTACGGGATCAAACTGCTTCCTCAATTGCTGGATTCCTGTGGCCAAATCTGGGTAGAACCGCACCTGCTGGTCCTGGTGTTTAATCTCTCCTTTAGCTCGTGCAGCGTTGAAGATCTTCATCCTGTCTCTGTTGCTAAGAAACTTCATAATTAAGGTCCTCGGCGGTCCCTTATCTCTCCGTGGGCCAATACGATGTGCTTTTTCCAGAACCACTGCTGATTGCAACTCCTCGCTGCCCAGCACCTCCGGAATCCACTTTTCCAGAAAGGAACATACGTCCCGACCTTCTGATTCCTCTGGAAGACCCACCAGCCTCAAGTTATTCTGTCTCGACCGAGATTCCAAATCCAAAATATTATCTTCCAGAGATTTATTTTTTTTTTCCAAAGTGCGCACCTTTAATTGAAGACGGGTGACGTCATCTTCAGCACTAGCGAGACGGAGCTCCATCTGCGCCGTTCGTTCTACACAGTCACCCAATTCCTTTCTTATTCCTTCCAACGCTGTCATAATCCCATCAAATCTAGAGGAAAAGTCCGCTCTCATTGAACTCATGGCAGCCATCAGCGCATCTGCGCCTCCCCCCGCAGACATCGCACCGTTGCCAGCCTCCTCCGCCATATATGGAGTTTTATTTGCTGCGTCACAGACCTGAAAGTCCGTTAATTTGGACTGTTTCGGCGGCTTGCTTTTTCCTTTGCCTGGTTTTCCAGCCTTAGGCTTCGCCGACATATCCTCGCCCAAACGCTGGGATACGTTCTGTCCCAAATGAGAGAGTTATTTGCCGATTTTTTTTCTCCAGGAGCAGAGCAGAGCGAGACACGTCCGTCCTACGTGGCAGCCATAACCGGAAGTGGGAGAAAGATTTTTAATAAAGATCTTACAAAATTCACTTGGGAAGCCATCTGGTCCAGGTAACTTTCCACACTGCATTACTTTAATTGCTTCTTCAATTTTCATTTCTGTGATGTGTTCATTACGATACTGCGTAGCCTCATCACCCACATCAGGGACAGAAATTCCATCAAAGAATTTGTTAAACTGTTGCGTGTCTCGACAGGACTCAGATTTATAAAGTTTTTTGTAAAATTCCACAAAAACTTTATTAATTTCATTAAAGTCACTTGTCAAATTGCCAGTTTCAGTTTTGTTGCAAGATATTAACTGAGTTTTCTGAGTGACGCACCTGATAGACAAGAATCTTTGATGGTTTTTCCACCATAATCATAATTCAACCTTTTGGATTTCAAAATCATCTGTTCACTTTGCTTAGTGGAGAGAATATTAAATTCAGTCTGTAAACATAGTCTCCGTTTGTTTAACTATGGAGAAGCAGAGTTAGAATGTTGTTGATCCACCTGTAAAATCAAGTCTGTCAATTCTTGTAATCGCATTCTTGGGATTTTTTTTTTTATGAGAATCTATTAGAAAAAGTCACTAATTTAGGAATAAAAAGTTGTACATTCATCAGAAACACAACTCTAAATGTATGTGAAAAAGCTGGTAATTTATTTTAAACGTTGCAAATTTAAGATAAGATAAGCCTTTATTAGTCCCACAATGGGGCAATTCCAGGATTGCAACAGCACAGGGATAGCAACACTCAGAGCAATAATTAAGAAGATATGGAAGCTATAAATAAGAGCAGTGGATATACATACATACACATAAATATATAAATATATATACAAAGTGCGGAGCATTGTAGCTAGATGGAATAAACCGTCTACTTAGTTATCCTACATAGTATGAATATGTACCCATACATAATGTCACCCTCCGTAGCGACCGATATTGTCCTAGTTGTATACTGGAGGGGACCATTGTGTAAGTCTATTGCGTCTTTTGCATTCAATACTATTAGGTTGTCACGTTTTTTTTGCTATCTCTGCGAACAGCCCTGCTTAGGTTATACAGTCTGACAGCCGTAGGTAGGAAGGACCTGTGAAACCTCTCGGTTGTGCACCTAGGATGATGTAGTCTGCTGCTAAATGAGCTCCTCAGTGTGTTCAGTATGTCCTGCATAGGGTGGGACTCGGACTCCAGCAGAGATGACAGTTTAGCCACCATCCTTCTCTCTCCTATCTCCTCCACTGGGTCAGGGCGCTGCCCCAGGACAGAGCTAGCTTTCTTGATCAGTTTGTTCAGTCTCTCCCTATCGGCTGCTGTAATGCCACTGCCCCAGCAGACCACTCCAAAAGTGATGGCTGATGCCACCACCGTGTCGTAGAATGTCTTCAGCAGCGCCCCTTGTACACCAAAAGACCTGAGTCTCCTCAGTAGGAACAGCCTGCGCTGTCCCTTCTTGTAGAGTGCGTCGGTATTGTTTACAATTTACAAGAAAATATTGCAAATTTATGAGAAAATATTGCAAATTTATGAGAAATGATGGCTGCTTGTGCCTCTCAGCTCAATTTTCATTATGTCAAAATGCAAAAACAGTGAAAAAAATTCACAAGTCTCAACATGATTTCACCCTAAAGGTACAATAAAATACAGCTGTCAGAACTTCAGATGTTTTACTTTTAATTCTCAGCATTCCAACTTTAGTATCTCAGAATTCTGGGTAGAAAGTCTAAAAAAAGGTCAAAATTCTAGAAAGCAATTTGCATTCATTTTTTTTTTTTTTTTTTTTAACAGTAGCCCTAATCATCTTCTATAACAAGAGCACTCTGAGAGGAGTGCAATATCGCCTGCCTCAGTTTCCTTTGAAGATCCCAGTATGTCACTTAAGGAGAGCAGTTTTCATTTTTTCCATATAATCATTGGGCAGAACCAATTTATGATAAGTCTATCATCCATGAATATACAACAAAAATAGTTGTATACAACCCGTAGTTGTAGGTCACGATCCCAAGGTGAACCTTTGTAGCAAGTTTGGTAACCCTAGCTTTACTTGTTCTATAGTAATTGGGCATATGGAATGCCAACCTTGACATTTGACCTTTTGCCCCAAAACTTATCCAATCAGAGTCAAATTGCAATATGCTCATCAGTGTATATCATACCCTGGTACCAAGTTTCAAAACAATCGGAATAAAACTGTAGGAGTTGATTTCACAATAAAAATAAGACATAGCAACAAACAAACCAGAAACTCCCAGGTTGAAGCAGGGATAAAGCTACGTATATGACAGATTTTTTTTTTTTTTTATTTAAAGGGAATCAGAGCAGTTAATCTAAGATGATTACTCAGTGTAACGTGTTTTAACAAGTCATGCTTCACAAGATCAGACCTCTGAGGGATTTAACTTGTCAATGATTTCCTAAAGAGCCTGACAAATGATCCATTATAACTTTTAATCTGCGCTAATGACTGCAGTCACTGTCACTCAGTGAAACAAGAGCAGTGACCCAGTCAGCCGTTTTTTTTTTTTTTCTTTTTCCATGTCCAGCTCTCCTTTGTGTACTATGGCAGACAGCCTCCTCCCTCTCATGTGTTTGCTGAGCTCCCTCTCCCTCCTCACCCTCAGATGCATCGCATTAATCTGCAGTCGCGAGCACATATCCAGGAAGTGGGGCACTCCCCTGGCCTCCAGCACCACGTACACAGCCACGCTGCGCCGCGACGAGGCATCCAGCAGGTCCTGGAGGATCTGCAGGTCTGTCAGGAGGTCCATGACGATGGCCACGGCCTGGGAAACACAGAACATGTTGGGTGTTTATTATGGAGTTCCAACCAGCAATCTGATTGGATAACAGGCATGCTAGGAGTATGCATATTTCACCATAACCATAGATCTAAATCTGGTATTCCATATTACGTGATGTAAATCGTGTCACTTTGGTTTGTAGTCTTTTTACATATTTTCAGTTATACAATAAGCTAAAACTTTACTAATTTGTTAAATGTGTTGAGAATATTCAGATATTTATCCAAATATTCTATACAGTCTTTCTCCTCCCTCACAGGACTGCATCAGCATCAATGATTCGAAGAAATGTGACTTTTCTCATAAAATATGGAATCTTTTCATGTAATTTTGAAAGAAAAAATAACTAGCAGCTTTCTTCTTAAATTTGAGACATTCTTTCATATGAATTTAATAAGTTTTTGTACAAATATGAAATTTCTCACATTTAATATATTTTAGCTAAATTTTCTTCTAAAATTAGCATGCTTTTTCTTAATTAAGAATGTTTACCATATCTTCTATATTTGCAAATTTATTCATATAACTGTCATTGAATTGCATTTTTTTCCTTTTTAATTTGTGAGACTTTTTCACCCAAGTTTGCTGTTTTTCATGAAAAATTACTAATTTATTGAAACAGTAATTTATCATTATTAAAACCAAGCAGTTTTTTTTGGGGGGGGGATTTTCAAATACCACAATTAAAAGTCAAATTGAAGCGGCAGATAAAATAAAGGCAGGCGGCCGGGTTGGTTTTAAGCAGGTTTATTAAATCATACCGCCTTCACGGGAACTCGGCTCCAGCCCATAGTGTGAGCAGGCTGAAGCTGAATTCCTCAGGCTCTCAGAGAGGAGACACAGTGTGTGTCAGCAGCAGTTGCAGGAATCAGATTGAGAGAGTGAGAGGGTGAGCATGGATTACAGTGCAGTATATATACCCAACTACAACAATACATAAAAGAGCATAAAAAATCATACCCAACAGTGGGTATGATCAAAGAGACTGCAGAACAGGCATGAGACATTTGCATTTGAGAGACATACATCACAATAGGCAGATTGCTGGCCTCTGCTCCAGCTGCAGGACAAAGAGGTTACAAGGCACATCTACATATTGATCTCAGTCTCTAGGTCACAGTAAGGACAGGACACATGAACACAATGAATGAATGGCACATTAACATCACAATGCATGTATGGAACATTACATCTCAGTAGTGCAGCGGAAAAAACCGGGAGTAGCGAGCTGTCTGTCCTTAGTCTGTTGTGGGGGTTACACCAACCCGCTACAAAACACTACTTTATCAAACAAAAGAAATATCCAGCTAATAAATTTTTTGGGTACAGCCCTACTTGTGATTTACATTGATTGGAGTGGTGACCTAGTGGCAGAGCATCTGCCCCACAGCTGGGAGGTTGTGAGTTCAAGCCCCAGTCAGATCATACCAAAGACCATAATAAAAATGGTGTTTTCTGCCTTCTACACTCCTGATGAAAATTTTAAGACAAGGGGAAAAATAAGTATTCGCATTTTGCTCTGGTGGGTCATAACCAGGTTGTAAGTAGAGCTTCAAAATGCACAAAGGAGAAACGGGAGCAAGAGACAAAAAATAGAGAGTAGGCAATTTTTCTGAAAACTGCATTTAAACTCAAACAGGCTGTTCATCAGCTGATCAAAGGTTTAAGACCATAGCGTCCCCCCCCCGCAAAAAAAAAAACAAAAAAAACTGAACTAAATATGTCTGAAAAGGACTGAGTAGTGAGTAGCCCCACCGTTCTTGCTGATCACTTTAAAAATTCGTTCAGGCATATTTGATGTGAGTGTTTCCAGGAGGCTGGTGAGGATGGTGCTCTATGTGGTGAAGATGGCTTCACGAAGGGCATCCATGGTGTGGAACTGACGTCTGTTTTTGTAAACTTCCCTTGCTATCAGTCCTCAAATGTTCTCAATGGGATTTAGATCAAGGGAACACACACAATGGTCCAAAAGAGTTTAATTGGAGGATCTGACGGGCTGTCCATGAAGTCACAGGCTGATCCTCGACCCAAATTAAGGCCCTTATTGATGCTGACTGTAGCCCAATAACTGTAAGACAGCATCTGCAAAAGAAGGGTTTAAAAAACAAAAAAACATCTTCAAAGGCCACATCTCCTCCCACGCCACAAACTTGCCTATTTGGACTTTGCAAGGGACACCAAACACGGGACACTGAAAGGTGGACAAAAGTTTTTATTCTCTGATGAGAAAAAATATAACCTGGATGGTCCTGATGGTTTCCATTGTTACTGGCATGACAAGGAAATCCCATTGGAGATGTTTTCTACACGGCACAATGGAGGAGGCTCCATCATGATCTGGGGAGCTTTTTCCTTCAATGGAACAATGGCGCTGGTGGTTGTGCAGGGGCGTCAAACAGCGACTGGCTGTGTGGAGATGTTGCAGCAGGCATGCCTCTTGACTGAGGGCCCTAGTCTGTCAGGAAATGACTGGGTCTTTCAACAGAAACACACTACAGTTCACAATGCCCACCTGATGAAGGACTTCTTTCCAGGAGGATAAAGTCACTCTTTTGGTCCATCCTGCCTGTTCCCCTGATCTAAATCCCATTGAGAACATTTGGGGATGGATGGTAAGAGAAGTTTACAAAAACAAACATCAGTTCCAGACTGTGGATGCCCTTCGTGAAGCAATCTTCATCACATGGAGTAACGTTCCCGCCAGCCTCCTGGAAACACTAACATATCTAAACAAATTTTTGAAGTAATCAACAAGAACAGTGGGGCTACTCACTACTCGGTCCCTTTTTTTGACACTATTAGTTCCGGGTTTTTTTTGGTTTTTTTTTTGGGGGGGGGGGCTATGTGTTATCTCTGAAGAATGGGCAGACAATGACCATATGCTGAGGATAGCTTTATTGGGCTTAACATGTGTGGTACAGAGCAGCGTGTGGAAGGGGCCACATGTCATTGAGCTGTCTGTGATATACTCTGACGTGCTGACATCACCTGTGTGTGCATGTGCCTGCAGTGCGGCACGTCACGTCACATACACCACATTTACCTCTCCCCTTCTGAGAATACAAAAACTGTCACCCTCCCAATATCACAGATTCAGCCCGACAGAACAACATCATTCTAAACTGGGTAACCGGGTAGACTGTTGGTGTGCCCACATGGCCTTGTGGGGTATTCTGCCATGTGCCAGGCCACGTCCTAACTACAAATGCACTTAAAATCAGTCACATAGTCCTCGAGGTGGAGGGGGCTCCATCAGGCTTAGGCCAGGCAGGGTTCAGGCTGTGCTGGCTCGGGTGGTTCTGGCAGGCATCCTGCTGGAGTTGCGGGCCGTGCCTCGGCGAAGTCCCAGTACGGATGGGCCCGCTCGGTCGCGATCTCTTGGTCAGAAGTGGAAGGTGTCGTTACCCGTCTGAGATGGCTGGCGTGCCAACGTGACCCATCAGCCAGACGGAAGGTGGCTGGTCCTAGCTGAGTGGTGATCTGCATCGGCGTTGACCGGAATGACTGCAGCTTGTACGAGCGATTGGGTCGACGAATCCGGACCCAGTTGAGCACCGTGAGTGAGGGGCACTTTTCTTGACGCTTCCTCTTTGTGATGTGTTGTTGCTCTTCCGTCCTGCTGCTGGGGAAGGGTGCCATTACTGGAGTGTTATCTGGTGGAGTATGTAAGCAGTCCGGGGGAAGGCGTAGAGGCAGGCTGGTCTTGCCGCTGACGAGCCAGGCCAAACCATCTTCCAGGTCCTGTGTGGATGCGATGTGGAGCTCCTGCAGTGAGGCGGCAGCTAAGAGAGGCTTGTGCCTCGTGAGGATAAGCTCCGGTTCTACAGAGTTCTGTTCGGAGTGTGATGCAGAGCAGGGAGTGGCTGCATCAACGTCTGAGTGTAGTGGACTCAGGCCGTCGGTGGTAAATGGAACCCCATGTGGTCTGTGATGGAGAAGCCCAGTACGTAGAATAAGTCACACCCCAGGACATTGTCACCGTGACGTGTCGCTTGGAATGTGAATGCTGGCAGAATCCTGGAGCTGTAGCGTACTGAAAAGGTGACAGTTCCTACCATGCCCATCTTAGTGGGTCTGTTGCCACACAGCTCCACTGCGTCTGCCCTAATTGGTTGCAGTGGAAAAAAATCTCCTTACCATGGACTCGTTTAGCAGGAACCTTGAAGCAGCGGTAGACTGATGACATCCAACTCTGCTGTGCACCACTTGAATGGCTTGTTGCAGAAGCCTACAAAGTGAATGGTGGTCAGGATGGGGTAACTGGGTGAACGAGACGGCAGGCTTGCAGGAGCCAAGCGACACACTCTGGCGAAGTGGTTGAGTTTACTGCAAAGTTGGCACATCTGTCCTGTGGCTAGGCAGGCAGCTGCATGTGTGGGGTGCGAGGAACAGCCACAGTTGCCGTAGGGTCGCATGCTGTGGTGCCTTGACCCGCAACGTTTATCTCAGGGCCGTCAAGAGAAGACGTGGGGTCAAAGGACTGAGCAGCCAGAGCCACGCCCTGTGCCAGTGGAGCTAAATGTGGGGACAGCTGGTCGAGGGCCACTAGCTGCGATGATAACTGGGCAGCTGCTTCTAGCTGGGATGCCATTTCCACCGCCCTGGCCAACAGTAGGTCCTCCGGCACCAGCAGCTTTGAATTTGTGGTGTGCTCCACTAACTGGTCTCATACCCTCTCATCTTTTAAGTGTCCGAATCTACATGTGCTAGTCAAACAGGGGAGGTTGGCGACGTACTGCTGTACCGGCTCACCTGATTGCTGTCGGCGCTGGTGAAACATAATTCATCGGACCATTACGCTCTACGGAGCAGCGAAATGTCCGGCCAACAAAGCCACACAGTCGTCGTGTGTGTCCGCAGGCCAGAGAGTCCAAAAGATACACTGTCCCTCGCTGCTGAGGCTATGAATTAGCATGGCCCTTAGCCTCACCTTGCTAGCTTTGGCTAGGTCGATAGCGGCTATGAAAGTCTCAAAAGATTCATACTAGCGGGACCATAGAATAGGTGGCTTACCAGGCAGAGCGAGGAACGGCTGTAGAAGTGAAAGCAAAGTCTCCATCTTCGTCACCAATGCTATGTCTGAAGAATGGGCGGACAACGACCATGTGCTGAGGATAGCTTTATTGGTTTTAACACCTGGTACAGAGCACAGAGCAGCATGTAGAAGAGGCTGGGTGTCACTGAGCTGTCTGCGATATACATTCTGATGTGCTGACGTCACCTGTGTGTGCATGCGCCTGCACTGCGGCACGTCACGTTGCATACACCATGCTGTGGTCTTAAATTTTTGAACAGCTGATGAACAGCCTGGTTGAGTTTAAATTCAGTTTTCAATAAACTGTCTATTCTCCATTTTTTGTATCTTGCTCTTGTTTCTTCTTTTTGTATTTTGAAGCTTTACTTACAACCTGGTTATGATCCACCAGTGCAAAATGTGAATACTTGTAATTTCCCTCCCGGTCTTAAGATTTTGATCAGGAGTGTAGTTTGGTGCTCAGCATAATAGAATAGAGAAAGGAAGGTTGGCTACCCAGGCACGAGGGGAGTACAAGCCAGTGTACCTTGTGCCGAACCCAAGCCTGGGTAAATGGGGAAGGTAAAATCCTTGCCAAATCAAATGTGCAAACTCTGATAAGGGAGCAGCCAAAACGAGATGACCAGTTTATGATTCCGCTGTTTTATCTTCATTTTAAGGCAAAGATATGTTTTGTGGATCCATACTGATATTTGGAGGCCAAAATTTTCTCACAGCACTTCTTTTATGGTAGAGGTTGCTGAACATGGTTAATCCTTTTATTGTCCGGCTGTCATAAAACATCTGTGTCACCTGCTGTCCCAGGTGCAGGTCGGCGCCTGTCACGTGATGTGTCCAAAAAGCACAGAAAAAGACCAGATGTACCAAGCATTTCACATCACAAGATGGTAGACACGTATAGCTTACTGCTCTTCACTGGAGAACTGATTTCACTTAACCAAACCACATCAAAACATCACTTCCGGGGCACCGAAGAAGCGAGTATAATCAAGGGCTCCATCGCAACATACATTTCCACAAGGAGGAAGCATTTGCTCCAAATTTTGCCAACTATGATTCTAAAAAGAGATTATTTAGCTTCTGAAGGGAAATATTTACCTTCTTTGACAGCAGAAGATGGCCTGGAGCATGTACACTGTTCGTCTGCTATTAGCGAGCTGCACGTGACGGAGAGAACAATAGCGCCGGTTCGGTGGCGTTATGTAAGCGAAATTGAGGTGGAATAAATCATAAGCTAAATGTGAGAGTTTCTGGATGTGAAAAGAAAGTGAAAATTACCGGCAGAAGACAAAATAAGGATCCGGGGTGAGGAAATGACGTATGAAGACCCATGACGAGCGGTAGGTGCAATGTTTTTATCAGTTTGTTTACATTCTGATTTTCTGGTTCATACATTTTGAAGACAACAAAAAACAAAAAAAAAAAAAAAAAACAGAAAAAAACCCAAAACCATCCTTTGTGTAAATATGTCCAAAGTCCACTTTTGAGAAAAAGTTATGTAATCCAATATGGCTGCCATCACATTATGCAAATTAGATGTGTAAACTTACTCCCATCTCAAACTTTGGATCATATTCTACATCTTTCTAATTGACAGTAAGCCATTATCTCTTACCACTTTCAGGTTACAGCCTTTGGAATTTGTAATATCTAAACTGAATATTTTCTTGAAAACAACCTTGACTACCAGAGGGTGGTGAGCTGACGGGCACGATGGTGCACAATAGATGGTTTATGGGTTAAGTTACCCCCAGTCCTATAGTTGATCAAATTACCGATATTGTGTTGTCACATTTATACTGTAAGAGTATGCCATGCTATGGCCTATTTAAAAGCTGCAATCATTTATTCAGTTTCTACTCTTATAGTATTTTGGAGAACTTAAATGCTCACCTCTTGTGACAAAGACACTTAACTGACTTTTACAACATCTTCACCACACCTACTGACAGAACAATGGCACTGAGATGGCAACTCATTATTAATGTTGTGATACAAAATTTAAATGCTCCAGTGTGAGCCAGAAACAGTTGGAACTTGTTTTCCCAGGAGATTAAAAGGTTTACTGAAGACTGTTTGGAAGAATGCCAACAACGTCTCTGATTCACCTGCAGAGCTAATCAGGAGTTTTAGATAAGCATGATACTCCGATATGTTCCCAGTAGATGATATTGCACTGCAGAGACACAAAGACTCCAGTTAACCGTTTTACAGCCACACCAAGTCTTTATATGTCTGACTGCAGTCGTGAGACATCATTTGAATTTTTTCCCCACTTCCTTATTGCTGCTTTTATTTGGGTTTGATTCAGCAGAAGCACAACCAGTCCTCTAGGCAGACAATAACATACAAATAATATTCCACGAAACGCCATACGTGGCTCCTGTTAAATGTATACCCTCAAATAAGTCATTTCTCCTTATTGCTTCTTTTATTGAGAAGTTTTTTGGGTTTTTTTTTTCCCCTGGAAAGGTGACCATTACTGTTCAAATGAAAATCTTTTTTTTTTTTTTTTTTTTTTAAATAAATCTGCTTTGGTCTAGACTTCAGACTCTAGAGTCTGAAGTTTGCAGGTTTTTGTTTTTTTTTCAGTGACTGGGGACACTTCTTCAAAATTTCATTATCAGTCATACATCATCTGTCATTGCTATCACACAAAAATGTATTATATTTGAAGAGCCTCGATTATGCCCTTTTTCCAAATGTTGGCATAGCTCCCAGATATGTTAATGAAATGCCTGACATGCTTTGGCCAAAACAACTCAACGTTTAATTATTGTAGTACTATTATACACATGGGGAAGGAGCTCTCCTCAAAATGGGCTGTTTTATGTAATACAGTGATCCCTCGCTACTTCGCGTTTCACCTTTCGCGCCCTCAGTGCATCGCGGATTTTTCAAAAATATTCATCAAAAATTCAAAATTGAAAAAATGGCACGAAAGTTGCCCAGGCGCTAGCAGAAGGCAGGGAGACTACATTAGAACATCAGGTATCAACACAGAGAGCCCGCACAACTCAAAATCCACCTCTCTGACCACCGCTCCACTCCTCTCCGCCCACCTCTTCACCGCTCGGGAATCTCGCAAGCTGATTGGCCGAGACGTTTTACCTCGCAAGCTGATTGGCCGAGATGTTTTACCCAGCTTCTCTCCCTGCAGAGCGCCCATACTCAGCGAAGGAAGACCGCATTCATTGTTCTTTATCGCTCGTGTTGCTTAGTGGCACTTTTCGCTGTTCTCTTGTGCCTTTTTGTGCAAAATAGTGCTTGTGACGCCCTTGGGGGGGGGGGGTGACGCTACTTCGCGGTTTTTCACTTTTCGCGGTCGGTTCTGGTCCCCATTAAACGTGATAAGTGAGGGATCACTGTATTACTTTAAAAGTTAATGAGCCCCAGCTCGCCCCTACCCTCCTCCTTTCGTCATTTCTCTGATATCTCCATTATGCCACCATTAGGCTTTTAGCTTTGGTTTTTGGACTAGTTACGTGTGGCTTTAGTGGTCAGTGGCATATGACCAGTCCTTGAGGTGTAATAAATAAGCTAAAAATAATGCTGATGAAGGTTCCAAGGTTGTCATCGCCAGGAGCGGCACTGGGGTTAAGCTCCCAGTGCTCATAAAATGCTCCTTATGGCGTGCGTCTCAAAAAGCCTCTGACAACTAAGTCCAACTCCTAGCCTGCCCGTGTGGTTTAGTCTCTAAGCCCGGCGGAACTGCTTTTACTAATAGGAGAAGGGGTGAGGGCGGATCTCTGGCGCCTTAAAACCAGATGCTTCGGGTAGATGGTGGCTCGTCAACCTGGGAAGGTAGCCCATCTAGGGGAAGGTAAACCCTGATTTCAAACCTCTGCTGCCTTGCGGCATACCCGGTCACGGGAAAGGCTTCGGGAGTCAACCCTGAGGAAAAATCCGGAGTCGGAGCCCCTAAGGCAGTTCTATGTTGTGCTCAACATCATTCTGGCAGCTCCTGCAACGGCGCTGGTGCCAAACTGTAGCAGCCCTGCTGTTCCTTTGGATTCATCAGTGACGTGGAGAGGGGGGACATGCTGCATGGGCAACATCTTGTCCTCCATATCTTCCTGCCCAGGCTTGAATCCTACCAACGCCCAACGCTGGAAGGTAGAACACCGGATCACTGGAGAGGACACTCCAGCTTCGCCTTTGGCGTAGACAAAACACGGGGAATGACAGTTACCGGTTATAAGCCACTGCTCAATTGGCGTAGAGCGTGGCGCCAGGGGTTGTTCCCGACGGTGGGAGGGATCATCAGATCTCACTGGACAGCTACCGCCCGCCTCAAGCTGGGCAGTCCCCAGCCAATAAGGTGTTGTCCCGCCACAGCTTGCTTTCCTCATTGGGTGCATGGGGATAAGGAGAAATCCAAACAGCAGGCTGAGAACCTTCGCACCAGGCAAGACAATAAAACAAAAGAGACCAACTCTAAAACTGGGAACTTGGAACGTCCGCACTATGATGACAGGACTCGCTGCTAACCTCAAGGACATCAACGACACCAGGAAGACTGCCATCATCAATAATGAGCTGAAGAGACTGGGAGTGGATATCGCCACTCTCCAGGAAACACGGTTAGCTGATGCAGGCACACAGAGAGAAGGACTACACGTTCTACTGGCAGGGAAAGGGCAGTGACGAACACAGGGAACACGGAGTGGGCTTCGCAGTGAAGAACACTTTGCTGAAGATGGTGGAACCGGGCAGCACTGGCTCTGCACGACTCCTCACCCTCCGCCTGAACACCACTGAAGGCCCAGTCACCCTCGTCAGTGTGTGTGCCCCAACACAGACAGCCACACCAGAGGCAAAAGACGAGTTCTACGAGAATCTCGCAACAACTGTCAGGATCATCCCCAACTCTGAACAACTCATTCTCCTTGGAGACTTCAATGCCAGAGTGGGTGCTGACCACGACTCCTGGCCCTCCTGTCTTGGACCTTTTGGCGTGGGCAGAATGAACGACAACGGACAGCGGCTGCTCGAGTTCTGCACATATCACGATCTGTGCATCACAAACTCGTTCTTCAAGACCAAGCCCCAACACAAGGTTTCCTGGCAACATCCGCGCTCAAAGCACTGGCACCAGCTAGACTTGATCCTGACCAGGCGCACCTCACTGAAGAACGTGCTAATCACCCGTTCGTTCCAGAGTGCAGATTGCGACACAGACCATTCATTGGTGTGTTGCAAGGTCAAGCTGCAGCTGAAGAAATTCCATCGTGCTAGACAACCTGGAAAGGTACGGATTGACACCAGCAAGATGGCCCAACCAGAACTTGTTGAGCAGTTTGCCTCCACCTTTGAGAAGGAACTTGGTGTACCACAAGGAGGAGAATCTGCAAAGCAGAAGTGGGAAGAGCTGCGAAACACCATCTACCGCACAGCCTTGGCTACCTTTGGGAGGAAGACCTCGAAGTCACAGGACTGGTTTGATGCCAAGTTGACCAAGATGACCCCCGTCATTGAAGCCAAGCGCTCAGCACTTGCTGAGTACAAGAAGTACCCAAACGAGAAGAATCTCCAGATTCTCAGGGCTGCGAGAAGCAAAGTTCAGCAGACTGCTCGGCGCTGTGCCAACGAGTACTGGACTCAGCTCAGCCAAGACATTCAAACCGCTGCCATAACAGGGAACATCCGTGGTATGTACGATGGCATCAAGAAAGCACTTGGTCCGGCTCAGAGCAAGACGGCCCCCCTCAAATCTTCCACTGGGGAGATGATCACAGAGAAGAACAAGCAGATGGAGAGATGGGTGGAACACTACTCCGACCTCTACTCTAGACAGAACACCGTGACACCGTCAGCCCTTGATGCCATCGACTGCCTGCCATCCATGGACGAACTCAGTAAGGCCATTGATAGCTTGGCCGCTGGCAAGGCACCCGGCAACGACGGCATACCCCCTGACCTGATCAAGCACTGCAAGACCGCCCTACTGCTGCCATTGCATGACGTCCTCTGCCAGTGCTGGAAGGAAGGTGCCATACCACAGGACATGAGGGACGCCAAGATCATCACCCTCAACAAAAACAAAGGGGCGAGAAGCGACTGCAACAACTACAGGGGCATTTCCCTCCTCAGCGTTGTTGGCAAAGTCTACGCACGAGTTGTTCTCGTTCGTCTACAGAAGCTTGCCGAACGTGTCTACCCCGAGTCTCAGTGTGGCTTCCGCGCTGAGCGATCGACGGTAGACATGATATTCTCCATCCGCCAACTCCAGGAGAAATGCAGAGAACAGAACATGCCTCTGTACGTCGCCTTCATCGACCTCACCAAAGCGTTCGATCTGGTCAGCAGAGAGGACCTTTTCAAGATCCTGCCAAAGATAGGATGCCCACCAAAGTTGCAAAGCCTCATCGAATCATTTCACACCAACATGCAGGGGATAGTGCAGCACGATGGCAACGTCTCAGAGCCATTCAACATACGCAGCGGAGTGAAACAGGGCTGTGTACTTGCGCCAACCCTCTTTGGGATTTTCTTTGCTATGCTCCTGAGGCATGCCTTCAGCACAGCAACAGAGGGAATCTACCTGCACACAAGATCTGATGGCAGGCTTTTCAACCTCGCCCGCCTGAAAGCCAGAACCAAAGTACGCGAGGCTCTAATCAGAGACATGCTGTTCGCAGACGACGCTGCAGTCGCAACCCACACACAGCAGGAGCTTCAGACCCTGATGGACCGCTTCTCCCAGGCATGCAAGGACTTCGGGCTTACCATCAGCCTGAAGAAGACTAACGTCTTGGCGCAAGGCACGGAAGCACCACCAACCATCACCATTGATGACTACAAGCTGGAGGTCGTGAATCAGTTCACGTACCTGGGGTCCACGATCAGCAACAACCTCTCCCTTGATACAGAGATCAACAAGAGGATTGGAAAATCAGCCTTCACACTCGCTCGCCTCACCACACGAGTGTGGGAGAATCCCAAACTCTCTGTCAAGACGAAGATGGCAGTGTACAACGCCTGCGTCATCAGCACACTGCTCTATGGGAGTGAGACGTGGACAACATACGCCCGGCAGGAAAAGAGACTGAACTCCTTCCACTTGCGCTGCATTCGCCACATCCTGGACATATCCTGGCAGGACAAAGTGCCCAACACAGAAGTTCTGTCCCGCGCCGGCCTTCCCTCCATGTTCACTCTACTCAGGCAGCGCAGGCTCCGCTGGCTAGGCCACGTTCACCGTATGGAGGATGGCAGAATCCCCAAAGACGTCCTCTATGGAGAACTGGCAACTGGCAGGAGAGACGTTGGCCGCCCACAGCTGCGCTTTAGAGACGTCTGCAAGAGAGACATGAAGGCCCTGGATATCAACACAGAGCGCTGGGAGGACCTTGCAACGGACCGCTCCAAATGGAGAGGCACCCTGACCAGACAGCTCAAGGCGGGTGAAGAGAGACTGACTGCTGCAGCAGATGAAAAAAGGACCCGCAGGAAGAACCGCCACAGACCCAGCAGCACGGAGACCACCCACAAGTGTGACCTGTATGACAGGGACTGTCATTCGCGCATCGGCCTGTTCAGCCACAGGCGGTGCTGTTCCAGCAGAGTAGACGTTTAGGATTCTCTTCCATGGTCATCATAGACCGACGGAGGCCGACGACGACGAATGCTGATGAATTACATATACAGTGGGGCAAAAAAGTATTTAGTCAGCCACCAATTGTGCAAGTTCTCCCACTTAAAAGATGAGAGAGGTCTCCAATTTTCATCATAGGTATACCTCAACTATGAGAGACAAAATGAGAAAAAAAAAATCCAGAAAATCACATTGAAGGATTTTTAATGAATTAATTGGTAAATTCCTCAGTAAAATAAGTATTTGGTCACCTACAAACAAGCAAGATTTCTGGCTCTCACAGACATGCAACTTCTTCTTTAAGAGGCTCCTCTGTCCTCCACTCGTTACCTGTATTAATGGCACCTGTTTGAACTCGTTATCAGTATAAAAGACACCTGTCCACAACCTCAAACAGTCAGACTCCAAACTCCACTATGGCCAAGACCAAAGAGCTGTCAAAGGACACCAGAAACAAAATTGTAGACCTGCACCAGGCTGGGAAGACCGAATCTGCAATAGGTAAGCAGCTTGGTGTGAAGAAATCAACTGTGGGAGCAATTATTAGAAAATGGAAGACATACAAGACCACTGATAATCTCCCTTGATCTGGGGCTGCACGCAAGATCTCACCCCATGGGGTCAAAATTATCACGAGAACGGTGAGCAAAAATCCCAGAACCACATGGGGGGACCTAGTGAATGACCTGCAGAGAGCTGGGACCAAAGTAACAAAGGCTACCATCAGTAACACACTACGCCGCCAGGGACTCAAATCCTGCAGTGCCAGACGTGCCCCTCTGCTTAAGCCAGTACATGTCCAGGCCCGTCTGAAGTTTGCTAGAGAGCATTTGGATGATCCAGAAGAGGATTGGGAGAATGTCATATGGTCAGATGAAACCAAAATAGAACTTTTTTGGTAAAAACTCAACTTGTCGTGTTCGGAGGAGAAAGAACACCATACCTACTGTGAAGGACGGGGGTGGAAACATCATACTTTGGGGCTGTTTTTCTGCAAAGGGACCAGGACGACTGATCCGTGTAAAGGAAAGAATGAATGGGGCCATGTATCGTGAGATTTTGAGTGAAAACCTCCTTCCATCAGCAAGGGCATTGAAGATGAAACGTGGCTGGGTCTTTCAGCATGACAATGATCCCAAACACACCGCCCAGGCAATGAAGGAGTGGCTTCGTAAGAAGCATTTCAAGGTCCTGGAGTGGCCTAGCCAGTCTCCAGATCTCAACCCCATAGAAAATCTTTGGAGGGAGATGAAAGTCTGTGTTGCCCAGCGACAGCCCCAAAACATCACTGCTCTAGAAGAGATCTGCATGGAGGAATGGGCCAAAATACCAGCAACAGTATGTGAAAACCTTGTGAAAACTTACAGAAAATGTTTGACCTCTGTCATTGCCAACAAAGGGTATATAACAAAGTATTGAGATGAACTTTTGTTATTGACCAAATACTTATTTTACCGAGGAATTTACCAATTAATTCATTAAAAATCCTTCAATGTGATTTTCTGGATTTTTTTTTTCCTATTTTGTCTCTCACAGTTGAGGTATACCTATGATGAAAATTGGAGACCTCTCTCATCTTTTAAGTGGGAGAACTTGCACAATTGGTGGCTGACTAAATACTTTTTTACCCCACTGTATGGTCAAAGGCTGGTAGATAATCCTACTGGGAAAACTGGTGTCTAGCGGGAATGGATAGACTATAAAGAAAATAGACAAGAGGATGCCTAGCAGCTAGGCAAGTGGGCTCCCATCAGTTTGTACACCACAGATCAACCTTGAAATCAGAACTACCAGCTGTGGCCACCCCAGACCAGCTAACATTAGCAGCTCAATATACAGTGGATTTAAAGTTTACACACTCCTGTTCAAATGCCAGGTTTTTGTGATGTAAAAAAAAAAAAAAAATGAGACCAAGATAAATCATTTCAAAACTTTTTCCACCATTAATGTGACCTATAACCTGTACAACCCAATTGAAAAATAAACTGAAACCTTTTAAGGGGAAAAATAAAAATGTACAATAACCTGGTTCCACAAATATGCACACCCTTAAACCAATACTTTGTTGCAGCACTTCTGGTTTTTATTACAGCACTCAGTCTTTTGCATAAGAGTCTATCAGCGTGACACATCTTGATGTGGCAATATTTGCCCACTCTTCTTTGCAAAAGTGCTCCAAATCTGTCCGATTGAGAGGACATCTCCTGTGCACAGCCCTCTTCAGATCACCCCACAGATGTTTGATCGGATTCTGGTCTGGACTCTGGCTGTGCCATTCCAAAACATCTTCTGATGAAGCCATTCTTTTGTTGATTTGGATGTGTGCTTTGGGTTACTGTCGTGCTGAAAGATGAAGTTCCTCTTCATCTTCAGCTTTCTAGCAGAAGCCTGAAGGTTTTGTGCCAACACTAACTGGTATTTGGAACTGTTCATAGTGCCCTGCACCTTGACTAAGGCCCCAGTTCCAGCTGAAGAAAAACAGCCCCAAAACATGATGCTGCCACCATCACGCTTCACTGTAGGTATGGTGTTCTTTTGGTGATGAGTAGTGTTGTGTTTGTGCCAAATATACCCTTTGGAATCATGGACAAAAAGTTCAACCTTGGTTTTATTGGACCATAACACATGTTCTCACATGCGTTTGGGAGATTTCAAATGTGTTTTTGCAAAATGAGAGATCCCTCTGATGCTTTGGAAGCTCTCACCATGGCTTGTGCTGTAAGATGCAACTACAAAAATGTCAGGAAAAGCCTACTAGAACAGCTGAACTTTATTTGGTGTTAATCAGAGGCACTTTAAATGGTGGCAGGTGTGTGCTGACTCTCATTTAACATGGGTTTGAATGTGATTGGTTAATTCTGAATGGTTGTCTGTCTCTCTGTGTTGGCCCTGCGATGGACTGGTGATCTGACCAGGGTGTACCCTGCCTCTCGCCCAAAGATGCTGGGATAGGCTCCAGCCCCCCCGCGACCCGAAAAGGATTAAGCGGAAGAAGATGGATGGATGGATGAATTCTGAACACAGCTACATTCCCATTTATAATAGGGTGTGCATATTTATGCAACCAGGTTTTTGTAAGTTTTTTATTTTTCTAACTAACTAACTAACTAACCTGCACTTATATAGCGCTTTTCTAGTCTAGTTTTCCCCCCTTAAAAGATTTCAGTTTGTTTTTCAATTGGATTGTACAGATTATAGGTCACCATTAATGATGGAAAATGTTTTGAAATGATTTATCTTGGTCTCATTTTTTTTTACATCACAAAAATCTGGCATTTGAACAGGGGTGTGTAGACTTTTTATATCCACTGCATCCCACTATCACAGCCAAAATATAACAAAATAAGCCAGATGGGTATAATCAACTGTGGATTAACAAATGAGCTGGTCTAATACCAGGACTTCAAAAAAAAAACAACAAAAAAACAAAAACTAACTATGAAATCACTGATCATGCTGAGTGGTGGTGGTGGTGGGGAGTGAGATTGGCCAGAACAATGCCTCCTGGGAACACATCAAACATACCTAAACGAACTTTTGAAGTGATCAACAAGAACGGTGGGGCTACTCACTGGGGAGTCCTTTTTTGACACTTTCAGTTCTGTTTTGTTTTCTGTTTTTTTTTTTTGGGGGGGGGGGTTGTTGGGGGGGGCTATGTTCTTAAACTTTTCATCAGCTGACGAACAGCCTGTTTCTGAGTTTAAATGCAGTTTTCAATAAACTGCCTACTCTCTATCGTTTGTCTGTTGTTCCAGTTAGAACACCATAACCCAGGATTTACACTGACTCCGGATGAAGTACGTTGCAGATGCAGTGCAGATGGAGCCTCGCGTCTGTCCCTACCAAATCCATTTGTGTTTTGCAGCAGCATGGATGAGAGCAGAGTTTGAAATACAAGATCACGTGAGAATTATACAAAATAACGCAAGATCTCGAGAAAGACCTGAGAGTGACAGAGATGAACCGATCGCGCTCACATAATAACAAGGAAGTGTGATGTAGCGGCGGCTCCCCACCTAGATTTTTAGGATCTAAATAAAACACAAGTAGCCCATTAATTTTAATTCTATGAAGCGTTTGTATGGTATGTCAAGTTTTTACCTTCTCTGACACAGTGGTGGAGGAGTAGACCTCAGAAAATAACAGACAATCCTTAAATCGTTTTTAATGATCAAATGGCTATTAAATACCGTGAGATACCGTGGAATTTCCTTGCGGACTGTATCCGGCATCCGTCAAAAATAGACTTGTTGCATTTCATTAGCAAACCGAATCTGACGAGCCGGATTCGTTCCGCGGTGGTCCGGACCAGGTGGGGATTAGAAAATTGACGAGAATAGGAACTATTTGCTGTGGAGGCCGGATCACAGCCGTAACGTACTGCATCCGGAGTCAGTGTAAATCCTGAGTAACAAGCCGCTGCACCTGGTTGATTGATAGGAAACATGGCCCCAATAAGTGAGTTGTCAGTTTAAACAATGGAAATGATTATAAAACTCCTCAAAAAGGGTAATTCAGCACCAAGTGTGGCAAAAGATGTCTGTAGTTCCCAGTTAGCTGTGTCTACAATTTGCACTAAATATGAACAAAATGGGAAATTTGTAAAAAGGAAACACATGGGTAGGCCAAGGACGACTTTAAAGCGTTAAAAGAGAAAGCTCAAATAAAAAACGTATAGCAAAATAATGAAAAACAAGGGCAGAAACAGGAGTCAATATCTGAGGTCATACTAAGAAATCAGCTGAAGGAAATGCCAGTTACATACAGAAACCACATGTAAACCATCAATAACACCTAAAACAGAAGCAAAGTTAGGATGGGCTGAGGAGCACACAGAGGCAACTAGGTGTGCAAACGTGAGTCTTTGAACTGAGAAAACTGCACCAAGTTATTGTGATATGACTACAGAGAGGTCTGTCTGGTTTTTTCAGCAGGTTTGGGCTGTCTGAGCTGATTGTTTGGAGTCAGAACAAAAACGACTTTCAAATTACCTTTTATGACCAGAGTTACATCCAAACATAATGTTAGTTAACTCATGTTTGTAATGGGAATTTTAACCACTGATATGTTACACAGCTATTAACTATGGCAATGCTGACATTTAGCTAATTCAACTGTCACAGCTGTTAATAATTAAAAAAAAATGCATTGTGGTGATGCCCAGTTGATGTTCTGTGATGAGCAACTGAGTCAAATTTGTGTCTGTTGTGTCCACATCAACATGTAGTGAAAACTTATTGCTTAACCCCAACAGTAAACCACTGTTGCACACTGATGGCATTAATGATATTAGTGGTATTACCATTTATCATTACAGTAATTCTCCTATTTCTGCTGCTATTTAGCTAAGGTGGGGAGTTTTATTTGCCGAGTCGGCTAATTTTGCACAATAATTAAACCTGCTCAATTAAAAAAAAAAAAAATTATCACATACAAGGTTTAGTTTCAGGAAGATTTTACGAAAGACACAGATGCAGTTACTGTGTCAATCCTGCCAACACCAACTGAATGTGGTGGCTTAGTACAGAGGTTTGCAAGCTGTCAGAGGATTCTTTTGTGCATAACCAGAGTCTCACTGTGACTATGACAACAAGAGCACAATACAGTGCACTCTTCATAGCCTTTATCGATGGTGGAGAAGTAGCACACCTTCAACTGAAAAAAATCACGTCACAAGTCAATATACTATAGATCTGCAATAAAATTACTTACCAGAGTTTAAGCAAAGACGCAAAGCAAAGAAAAAAATACCCAAAAATCATTCAACCACCTACAATATGCACATCTTCAATACATGTACACTGTATGAAATGAAAATGCCCTAACTTGAAAACTGTAAGAGTTAGCCGGACAAACCATGTACCCTCTATCGAAATTTCATTCAAAAAATGACAAAGTTCTAAAACTTCTAATTTTCACAAAAATTACCCAAGATTAAAATCCTAGTAATATGCAAAAAGTCCTAACATGAAAACAGTGGGAGGAGTTTACTGGACAGCTCAGACGGAATCAAATCAGACGTCATCATGCCATAACACATCCTGTTTTTTGGACGGGTATATAAAGACTTTTAAAGTCACAAATTTATAAGAAAATCTGCAAATTTGAGAAAAAAGGCAAGCAAACTTTTTAAAATAGTACATTTACAAGAACAAAAATGCATTATGAGAAAAAAAGCATAATTAAAAAGAAAAAATAGCTAATTTATGATAAAAAATCTATTGAGTTCATATCTTAGTGGTAAGCATAAAAATGAACTTGGTAAAACATCTTTGTATGACAAGTCAATGTGGTAAATATTGTAAGAGGCCTAAATGATGGTTCAGAAAGGAGCTAGCATTAGCCACAACAACCAGCATATACAGCCACATCTCATCTTCACTGGGATTTTGGAACATTATTAGGGGCTGGAATATAAATAACCTTGGTGCTAGCATGCCCAAACTACTCCACTGTCAGCTGAAAATATTACCTTAAGTAGCTAAAGCAAAATGAAAATTTTGTACCGTACTGATGTGGCTGATGCGTGTGGGGGGGGGGGATTATTTTCACTGCCACACCACATTTTCAAATTTACTCAGTCTCAAACAGCAGATTTGTTTTCAAGCATTTTTATGCTTTCGCACCATTTAGGTTGGCGGTTGCTCATGTTAAGCTCTATCCCAAAGTAAAACAACAACTTCTGTGTCAGTCCTGTACTGAGGCACAGATATCCAATCAGGACAGACTACTGGGAGTGCACATGCTATGTCTTTTTTACGGAAAAACTGGCAAGAGATCCTCTAAATAAAAATGAAATAGAGGGTGATGGAGGCAACCGAGAGAAAAGGTGACTTCTCATTGTTTACACTGGTAAACACACACATAATAGATTGGATTAGAGTAATGTTCCCAATGAAGAACACGCACTGACTTCATGCAGGCTACAAGCAGAAATAACAAACCTTCATGAACCAACATTCTATCATCTGTCTATTGATTGTACAGAAACAGATTAGCAGTGTACAGTAGTTATCTAATGTCTTGAATTTTTAAGAACAAAATATAAGATTGGGTGGATTTGTTTGTTGTGCGTGGCTGGGTTTCAGTTCTTGTTTTCATCTGTGTGACAGAACAAGTACCAACACTTAAACTGCTGACGTGGTCTGACAACACCTTGAACAAATTATTTCACCTCCAGCAGTTTCTTTAGCACTCAGAAGCAATGTGACGTGTATTTCTCTTCACATTTAAGACTGTAACACGGACTCGAACACCCTCTTCTGCAGGTCAAATTTCACTCCTAAAGCCAACAACCTGCAACTGCCACCTCAGACGACTTACTCATAAACTGCCCGGCTGGGCTCATGATGTGAGATAATGACCTTTGCATGAAGCCGAGGTCCTCTCTACTGCAGACATCTCAAAGCATTTGCTTCAGGGAAGTTGAGCCACCAAAAAATGTTTTAACTAACATCTTCCTCTTAAATAAGCATTTATTTTCTTCAGGAAAGTAACATTCTTGTAAATTTGCATGCATTTCTTTTAAATTTGAGTTGTTTTTGTCTTAGATCTGGGGCATTTTTAATGTTAATTTGCATCTTTTTTCCATTGAACTTTTTTCATATAAATTTGTGATTCATTCTTGTAAATTTACCAGTCTTTTTTTTGCAAATTTGTCCACTTTAGTCATCTTACACTTGGGATTTTTTACACAACATAAAATTTGAACATTTTGAGATCATAAATTTGGGACTTTTATGGGGAATTTGACTTTTTTGCTGATCTATTTTGTTTTAAATATTGCCGTTTTTTTCCCCACAAATCCATTTTGTTTCTTGTAACTGCAACTTTTCTTATAATTTAAGTTTTTTTCCTCATGGATTTGTGAGTTTTTTCTTAAGATTTTTGTAAGAGTCACTGGTTATTGGCAAAGGAGCTGCAGATCCCAGACCCCTGCTTTAAAGGGGAGATATAAGGAAAATTCTACTTTTTCAGTTCTTTTGTGCATTAGCAGCGCTAATAAGCAGCGCTGGGTGCAGCGTGACGCAGCTCCCTCTGGAGCGTGGTCAGACTGAACCCCGACTTCCGGGTGCAGGTTACAATTATCCCCTCGGGTTGGGCGAGCCAGTACAATGGGATGGGCTTGTACGCGACTATCTGATTGGCTAATCTACCTATGGCGGGAACAGGCCATCCACTGAACACGCCTCTTCATTCTAGAATGTGCTATCAACAGTGTGCGTGGGTGTTGGGTTTGGGTGTGTATCTAATGTTAAAGACCTGACTTAAAAGAGAGAGAGAAAAGACAGAGAGGGCTCTATACCTTTGTCTCATTCCTGTTATCAATATACCATAACATACTTGTTCATAAGCATGCAAACAGAATTTGTATGGAATATGTGTAGAGCATAATGGGAGATCACCTACAGAATTATTATTCTGGCACTAACTATACATTAACCCTTTCAATCCCCCCTTTGACATGATTTTATCATGTCAACCATTTATGGTGTGAGAGACTCTAGCAATTAACAGATGGTGAATAAGGCAGGTCCCTGCATTGTGTGTCAACCCAAGAGGCTTGCACCATTGGTTCTGCTACCCGTGCCTCCCCCCTTGTGGACACCTTAGCACGGTGCAGCGATGTCTAAGAGGTGAACTGTCACCAGGTCCTGTACCCTCCTCGAGGTCTCCTCATGATCATTGTTCTTTGTCCAGTGGAGTGGACCATGTAGGGGTCATAGGGTCGAATAGAATCGGTCCACAAAACCTTTGTCCACCGGTTAACCCTTGCCAGGGCTCACATCATTCAGCTGCACTCATCACACGGTTGCGACAGAGGTTCGACCTTCCTCTGTGTCTGCTTCCCATATCTGCAGCTGTGGAGCACAGTTCCATCTTGGTGACACAGGAACGAAACAACTGTGTCCCCGCTCTCAGAGGCACACCTCATCCCATGAGGTCTACAGGACAGTCTGGTGGGTGCAGCAGAGGGTATGTAACATCCAGTCCAGCCAGTGAACAGCTCAGTGATGCTGTCCCAGGGATGCCACCCCCCTGTCGCTGGAAAGAGGTGGACACGCTGGTGTTGGTAAGGCTCGAGCTCCTGGCTCCACCCTGGATGCTGGAGGTGCGGTGGATGCGCTCGGGTACCAGTCCATTCTTCTTCTGGGGACTGAAGTCATACAGTCACTCGCCCTACGACCTTTTCAATGTCACGGGCACACGTCGTGATGGTCTGGTGCTCTCCAGCATGCATCTTCCCTGTACCCTACACCTTTGATCAAGTGCCGATACAAAGGGCTCAGCTGGGGCAGGGCCAATAATGGTCTGAGGGGTTGCCATCACAATGCATGGAGCTTGTAAAGTTTTATCCTTATTCACTACATCTGTAGTTATCTATGTGTTGTTGTAAGTTATCTCCCAGTAGCCTTGAGTGTGTGATTGCTGACTATATGAAATCTGCATGTGGTGTTTGTGTTGTGATGTGTGTTGGGTGATGGGACCTATATGTTCAGTGGGTAGGTAGTAAACAATATTGTTCAACATTAGGAGACATCCATATCCATGCATTGTTGTATTCAGAGCTTCTAACCTTCTCGCTTATTCAGATTACCTAACCGTAATTAGCATGATGGAGATAAATAACGCAAGAACCCTATAAGTCTCACACCCCTACATCCGTGTGGTGAGCTATGTATGATTTATGTATTATCATTAGCACACTGTGTTTACAAATAATCTGTGATGGCAGAATGGTCTTCCTCATCATCATCTTTCGTCTTGGGGTCCTCAGCTCTTCCTCTCGACCCAGCAGTTGGTCTAAGACTTGCTGACGACTCCCACTGTGGAAAATTGCATTTGTTAACGCCCTTCTGGGCTTCTGAATATATGGCCTATAGTGTCGTACTCTGCATTTGGTTATCCCTTTACCAAAACCAATTTGGAATTTGATTCAAATTTTCCTCATCCCCTCATTTGTTAATGTTAAGATTGGTCATATAGGAGATTTCTGGGCATCTTTGTGCCGCCTTTTGTGCTGATGCTTATGGTTTTATTTTGGGAGAATATTCTATGTTAAGGTCAGGTATTGGTTTTCCATGGATGGCTCTATTCTGCACTAGAGATGACAATATGTCCAACATTTTCCAATCCATGTGTTTGGGTCTAACCAGCGGGATGTGTGGAACCCCCCATTGGTTGAAATGTCTCTTATCCTCTTCAGTTAGGACAATGGATGCTTCCACACATTTCCTTGTTTATCAGTCTAATTTTATGACCAATCTAGAGGATGGATTTACAAATGATGGTAGTTCACAATTTGGATCAGATCCATTCAATTGCCTATAGTACATTGGGTACAATGCTAATTTTACAGATGTTGATAGGTGTTCTACTGGTAGCTTGTCATTTGCAGAATTTGATCGTTATTTTTCTGACTCAGAGTCCTGTACGTCATTACCCAGAATTCTTACTTTACATGCAATAATTTAATTTTTGCTAATTTTCTGCATACGTGTAGAAGTGAGTCTACTTATCTGTTCTAGTCTTTAAGTATGCAGTCCAGTTTTCAGTGGTGGAGGTGGACCCCTCTCCTGCCAGCAGCGGCCATTGTGGGGCGTGCTCCCTCCTCCTCCTCCTCCTCGCCGTCCTCCCCCCTTGTCCTCTTGTCCTCCTTTTATAAGAGAAACAGATTCATGGGGAGCCTCAGGCTCCCCTTGTGTCAGCCATTCCATAAATAAGTTCAGTTTTTCTCCAAATTTTCTTTTCCCTTCCTATCTAGATTTCCAACATTAAGTCAAGAAAGGAACTGCTTCAAAGTCTTCATTTAGTTTTCCTAATTAATACAAGATGGGATAATAAGATTAACTCTTCACCATGCCAACAGATACTATCTGCACTACTGTAATTGAACCTTGCGGACCTTTGTCTTCCAAGAGTTCTGTTCAATAAGGTTTCAATAGTCACAGCTTAACTAGTTTACAAATTTCATTTAAGAAAAACAAAATAACCCCCTGTGCATTTTGATATGCTTCAGCATTGATAAATAAGATCAGTTTGTCCAGTTGAATTTAAATAAATGATTAAAAGTTGTGTCACACTTTCAGTCAAGCGAAAGGTGGACGTTTTGCCTAATTAGAATTTGATTTAAATTTTCTTGAATGCCTCATTTTATATATTCCTTGGTAAAGTGTGGAGTGAATGTAGTTTACCCTGACCCAGCTTGGCCACCGCCGAATCAGGAAAAATCACATTCCTCATTACTGTCATATTCCTGAAATATGATGTATCATATATCACATATCACACCATTATGTGGTGAGTAACATCAAATGCATACCCTCTGTTGGGGAGGAACATAACTAATGTTAATATTCACAATTAAGGAAATGCACTGAAAGAATGGACACCTAATGTCTCATTGCTGCTTTAAGTACTTGGAAACATCTAAGATGGTTGCCTGCATTTGTGCCTTCTTCCTGACACTCTTAGCCAAAAATTTAATTTATTTATTGTTGGTTTTCTGTTTGGTTGGTTTTTAAAGCTACAGCTGCAAATCTTACGTGGATCTTTATTTTCTTTGGTTAGACATGCTCTGCTTTAATTTCTTTTTCCATTTCCATCTCAACATCAGAAATATTTTCTACACTTGCTAAATCCACCGTTCTTCTTCTCTTCCCCCAAGTACTTTTTCCCATCAGAAACACTCAATTCTTTTCCAACCACTATCCATCTGTGTACAAGACTTCACCTTTCCCTGGACTAGCTGATGAAACATCTCACATCTATAATCTCTTTCAGTATTGGAACTTCCTTCTGTTCACTGTCCCGTCGTTCATACTACTGACTACTGTCCACAGCTAATGCTCCATGCAAGATCCTGCACATAAAAGTGATTGTTTCATTCTGAAAAGTCAGCTTTATAAATAAACCAACATGGCTCAATTCAAAATTCTGTTTTGTGACAACACTCATCTCTTGATTTATACCCTGGCCTTGGATGCCTTTTAATTACTGACCTTTTGAATTTGTTTTGGAATTAAATAATGTCGCTGGGTCTGAACATCTGCCTTTCAAGGAATGTATTACACTAAGACGTCTGCTGATTATTATGAAAACTTAAGTTTAACAGAGTCATCTGTATCTTGGTGTGGTGGAGTCTTCTGTCTTTTTTCTTCTGAACAGATAACCTCCAGATGAACTAACACTATGCCTACAAAACTATAACAATTTTAGATACAAAAATATAGAGCTTTCATTAGCCTCCAAAAACAATTCTAAATAACATTTAAATCAGGACTTAACCATGTGACACACAAACCATGCGGGTGTGAACCGCTGGTTTGTTTGTCAAGCTACACTGGTTGTCTTGTGTGTGCCAGAGCTGCAGATCTATGTGCACAGGACATTAAAGCCTTGTTCATGCTCCACCTCCGCTCTGTGCGTGCTCTATGATGATCCCTTGGATAGGGCTGGTGTGCACACAGCTATATGTATGTATATGCTTCATTCTTGAGTCTATTCGGCCGAGTGTTTGCTGTTTTTTACCCCAAATTATCTTCTTGTTTCTGTAGTCTACTCTGGTTGTGTTTGTTTTAATTCATCGTCTTCCATAATGCTTTTTACTCATCTCTGGATGATCCAAAACCATAACCCTTGTTACGCTGCCATCCCCCATCTCCATACAAAGTGTAAGGAAATCTGTAATGCTCCGCACCGTGTATTTATATTTATGTGTACATATGTATATTCACTGCTCTTATTTTCTTATCTTTTAAATTATTGCTCTAAGTGTTGTTATCCCTGTGCCATTGCAATCCTAGAATCTCCCCCATTGTGGGACCAATAAAGGCTCAGCTTATTTTAATGTGGCTTTCATGTAAGCTTACAGCTTTTCTCAAATTTAAACACTTCCCTTCTAACTTTGCAACCTTTTCTCTTAATAGTTATTTTCTCCTAACAAATTTTAGATCTTTTCCTTGTAAATTTGCAAGTTCCTTTTCAGGAATTTGTGACATTTTGTAATATTTGGCAAATTTCCTCAATTGTGCAATTTCCTCCAAACCTTGCAGCTTTACCCTTATACCTTTTTGCATAAATTTTCAACCCTCGTCTTAACTTGTGATTGTAAATCAGCATTTTTATCATATTTTGCACCTCCATGCTCAAATCTTATGTTAAGTTAAAATGTCTATTGCAAGTCTTTAACAATGTTATTAGATTTCACCAGATTTGTAGAGATGTGCAAAAAATACAGTTAGGAGGGTCTGGGAACCTCCAAATATGTATTGGCCCTTAAATATTAAGGAGCCCTAAACCTGCCTCATTTCTCTTGGTCACTAGGTGGCTAGTTTTCTTGTAGCAAAAGTTCCCACTGCCTGATATTCAGTGGAATAATGACCTTTCAAGCGTCAAGAAATTTTCAGATTTTGGTCTTAGATGCTAGCCTTTGTTTTATTAGATGTTTCTTAGATGGAGCATGGGTGAGCAATATAAGCTGCAGCTTCAGCCATCACGCTTTTTGGATAATTTATGTTGAATTGTGCAATCAGAGGAGCCATTGTTTAATTTGACCCCGTTGGATTCCTCTTCCTTGATACATTGTTCTATTCCTTTAATGTAGCCTTCAAACCTTAGTGGACTAGTAACTTTTCTATCTGTTCCTGTCTTGACCTCTCATCTTGACCTCTCCCCCCTTGAAACAGAACGGCTTAATATCAAAGCCGGTTCTTTTTCAACATCCTGTAGGGAAGGATACCTGTTGTGTTGCTAATTTTGGGGGACCCCCTGGGGGCCCTTGTGGGTGTTTGAGCTCAGTGGCCAAATTGCTTAACATAGGAAGTATTAGTCCCACGGGGGCCTCTGACTATTCAGACCTCCTGTGGTCATGCAGCCCATACTGACAGGTCAACTTAGATGGGGCATGGGTATGGCTTTTTTGAAGATTGGTCATGTATTGTGTCTGCTCAGTATGTGGTCTTGGCACATCTCTGATATGGAAGGCAACAATACTGTATAGCTAGGTCTCCCTGGTGGGGGGGCTGTTTTCACATCCTGCAAACATTCCTCTGTCCTGCATTTGTTTGACCCATCTGGCAAATTTCTCCCTTCCTTTCTTTTGATCTGTGATTGGGACCTTTGTCAACCATCTAGCCCTTGTCTAGGATAGCACCGAACCCAGGGAGCCGGGCTTACAGGCTAGAGACATTTCATATAGGTGTTAATCAGTGTCAACTGGTTACACAGGAATACTATACAATATCAGATGTGTGAGGACTCACTCTGCTGGTGTGCTCAATTGTTCCTCTTTTGACCCATTGTGTTGCTTTCTTTGATTGCTGGAGTGGGACAGCGAAGTGGAGGGAGGAGGGGGTCACTGATGGCGTGAAGGAGGAGGCAGCTGCTGGGGGAGGGGTCGTCCACAGCCAACACTGTCTTAAATTTAATGGAGAGAAACAAGCTATTAAACAGCGTGTTTTTGTCCTTTTCTGTTTTATCATGTTTATTGATTATTTTGCATTTGTTCTCACCGTTGCAGCATAAGTCTCTTATTCTTACGTTTTTTCCTCCTCCAATCGTTTCTCCATAATTTTTTGTCTTGCGTCCTGCACAAAACTTTAACATTTCATCAGTTTTCAATTTTCTTCAAAAACAAATTTCCTTTTCCATATTCTGCCCACTCTCATCTCCACAACAATAACTCCTATTTACTTCATTCATTCATTTTAGTTTATTGTATTTATTCAATTATTTTGTATTTATAATTTAATTCATTTATATTTTTACTTATCTGCACCAACCTGCAATTTTTCATTTAAATTCTCTCACCTTTATAGTGTCCACCTAGGATTTCCTAGTTTTGTTGAGAAATAAATCTCCTTATTCTCCAGTTTTATTGTAAACCTCCTTCTGCCTAATTTAAAATTGAACCTTTCATCTCTCCAAGCCGAACGGGTACGCTTTGCCTCATTATGGGCAAACCTGCATTCTAGCAGGTCCCTGAGGTCTTTTGTTTTTTCACCATGCATGGAATTTTTAAAGCCTTCCTTTCAACCAGAGAGATAAAGTTCCAGATTTATTCTTAAGATTTTAAGTTTTTGTTGGCAGTAATTTTGTGAAATAGTGCACTTCCTATATTTGGCCACATGATGGAGGCACTGTGCCCCAGCTTGAAGGTGATTCAAAATGGCGCCCTCGCATGCGCAGTAAATGGGACACGTGCAAAATGGCCCCTGAGCCTATTGTTCACAAACCATGTGCTTTTTTTTTTTTTTTTTTTTTTTTTTTTTTAAGTTTAAGAAAAATGGAGCACTGCCTCCTTAATCCCAGCTTTAATTTCGCGCTTCATTTTAATGCTGTTACCTCAAACAATTCTCCTCTCAGTAACCTGTTTTACCAATTTCACCTCCACTCAGTGGTGGGTCCAGTCCTTTGTTCTGACCATGCGGTCTGGAGACCGCCATTAGTTAAATCATTGTGGGGAAAAAATTTTACTAAATATTCTCAGCTCCCAGTATTTCCCAACCCACACTTTTATCCCCTAAGGACACAAAATCAGTTCTGTACTTATGAATGCATTCACTATTGTTGGTATAAAAGAATCTTATGCAATTCTGTAAGCTATTATTTTATACTTATGAGCAGACCCTCACTTAAAGGTGGAACAAAGATTCTTGCGGCTGCTTGTTACGTTACTCACTCATGATGTAGTCTGAGGTTCTTATAACGTATTAAGAGTATCTTTATATAAACTCACTGCTGCAACCGAAATCAGGCTAACCCTGGATTTCAATTTGGAAGACAGGCACGGCCGTTGCCTCCTATTGTCTTATCAATTCTGGGTACAGACTGCAACCCACAATCTCGCCGATCCATTTAATCTTTTGTCAAACAGAGGGTACTTTCGCTGAGGTCTCGGCAGATCCCCCGATGCACAAGCGGTACCGTGATTAACTCTAATCACAGCGGACACTTTCTCTCGTGGCCTCTTTTCGGCCACGAGAACAAGCGGTGTCTTGTGTTTAGCAAATTAAATGACCGCGGCCTCACTCCCAGAGTGGCATCGGGTCGAACACTTCCATGGCTCCCCCCGGCATCAGGTTGCTAAAACCTGGCTCTTTTCATTTGGGAGACGAACCTGGGTGATTATTAGTCACCCTGGCATCCTAAGTCTCGTCATTTTGGCTCAGACTGAATCCAAAACGTTTCAAAATTTGGCGGACCATGCACCCGTCATACATGTCCATTGACCGCGGCCGTTCTATCTCAGACTGAAAATAGAACACGTGCACTCCCTTTAACTTTTCAAACTATTATTTAAACTTTTCAAACTATTATTTAAACTTTACATGTGACTCCCAACCAAATGATAAATTTCGAGATCGGATATACCCCTTAATCAGACGACTGTAAATTTAGAATGGCCAAACTGCAGAAATTTGCGTAAAAAGGCTTTCTGCTTACCTTTTTGTTTCATTCAGGCGTCGCCACAGTCGACTAAAAAGGGTCCTTCCGATGTAGTTTTTTCAGGCTCGTCTCGGAATACGTGATTCAATCCGGGTCACCGGCACCAATTGTTAGAAAAATACCCGATTCTTTGATTGAAAGGTCCAAGAACAAACCGGAGATTTCTTCAATTTAAAGGATGGTACATTTATTTAGAAGTCACATGTAAAGCAAGCAGCGCTGGGTGCAGCGTGACGCAGCTCCCTCTGGAGCGTGGTCAGACTGAACCCCGACTTCCGGGTGCAGGTTACAATTATCCCCTTGGGTTGGGCGAGCCAGTACAATGGGATGGGCTTGTACGCGACTATCTGATTGGCTAATCTACCTATGGCGGGAACAGGCCATCCACTGAACACGCCTCTTCATTCTAGAATGTGCTATCAACAGTGTGCGTGGGTGTTGGGTTTGGGTGTGTATCTAATGTTAAAGACCTGACTTAAAAGAGAGAGAGAAAAGACAGAGAGGGCTCTATACCTTTGTCTCATTCCTGTTATCAATATACCATAACATACTTGTTCATAAGCATGCAAACAGAATTTGTATGGAATATGTGTAGAGCATAATGGGAGATCACCTACAGAATTATTATTCTGGCACTAACTATACATTAACCCTTTCAAAATTTAGACATCTGGAGTGGCTGCCAACAGTTAAAAAAACACAACCCTGTCACTTTGTTAAGGTCTGCCCTGGTCTCTCTCACATCTGTCTATAGAGCAGTTCTACTTTGGCTCAAGTTGTGCTGGTGTTTGCCATTTTAATCACAGTGGGAGATTAAGATAAATAGATAAAGATCTAAATCCACACACTGTTGTGGTAATTCAGACTGCTAGCAAAGCTAGCTTAGTAGCATAACTGTGGCCGACACACATTGTGGGCTCACGCTGCCACAGAGACAGAACTGATGTGTATTGTGGAGTGTCACGTCTGCAAGGACTGAGGACTCAAATCTACAGGAGGTAACAAGGAAGTGTGAGATTTGTCTCTTTGTCCCACAGAAGACGCCCCGGAGGGTATTCCGGTTCATCAAGAAATGAGAGACAATGGTGAAGCTTCAAAGGGATGCTTTGTAACTGTATGTTGACTGAAGACACCATGTGGCTTGAATTCTGATGCTGGAAATGTATAAAAGGGGGTTGAAGTATGATTCTTTCGCTTTCCTGCTTTGAGAATGCTAGGAGCTTGTGTTCTGTCAAATAAAGCTGGTTTATGACTGAAACTCAGCCTCGTTATTTGAGCATGCTCCTACACTGGTGACCTACGACGGAGAATGAGCAATGAGAATTCTTCCGAACCGGGCTCGGTGGAAGCCAGCCTGATGGCCGCCTCCACGCTCCGGCTGCCCGATTTCTGGCAGCACAGCCCGCGCTCATGGTTTAGCGCAATCGAGGCGCAGTTCAACCTCCGGAGAATCTCCAACGACGACACAAGATTCTACCACGTGGTAGCGAAACTGGACAGCGACACGGTCCAGAGAGTGGAGGATTTGGTTAATCATCCACCAGACAGCGACAAGTACAGCGCATTGAAAGACGCGCTGATCAGCCATTTCACCCCCTCAGTCCAACAAAGAGCAGAGGGGCTCCTGGCGCTGACGGAGGCAGAAAACGATAGACCTGTGGACCTGATGGTGAAGATGCTGCAGCTCAAAGCCTCCGAGGATGGTGAATTCATTTTCGCCCACCTATTCCTTCGAACCCTGCCACCAGCAGTGAGAGTGGCCCTGGCAGAGTCACCCCGATTGGCCAAGCGAGACTACCATGGGTTGAGCAAGGAGGCGCAGAAGTTGGTCGACGCCCACAAGCAGAACGCGGTTTCGGCCGCGGCGGCTAGTTCGGGAACGGCGTCCGGAGACAGCTTGGGTCCAGCGGCACCAGACGCACCAACAACGGCGGCGACCGGAGCCAGACGACGCGGAGCGGAGAACGGCTCGTGCTTCTACCACCGCCGTTTTGCAGAGAGAGCGCACAGGTGCGTCCCACCGTGCAATTTTAAACGCCAGGACCGAGGGCCGGTAGCAGCTGCGACTCTCGGCAATGAGAACAGGCTGCTTTACCTGACGGATGCACGCTCGGGGAAACAGTTCCTCGTGGACACGGGCTCGCAGCTGAGCTTCGTCACGCCCACCTACGCGGAACGGCTGTCGCCTTCTAAAGCCCCCTGGGTGTCAGTGTCAGCAGCGAACGGCTCCACAATTAAAACGTTTGGTGAGAGGACCATGCTTCTGTCCTTACAGGGTCGTTCATTTGAGTGGACATTTATTGTAGCAGCAGTCAGTTTCAACATGTTAGGGGCTGATTTTTTGTGCTCACATGGTTTATTGGTTGATCTTGCTAATAGACGTCTGATTAATGCACTGTCTTTTCATTCTATTCCCTGCACAGCTCGGGTGGCCCCGCCAACTGCACATGCCAGCGTCTCAGCCGCGGGTGGTAAGTTTCACACTCTGCTTGCTCAGTTTCCAGCACTCACAGTCCCCACTTTTTCAGCAACGGTGGCCAAACATGGGGTAGAACATTTCATAACAACCACAGGCCCTCCCGTTTTTGCAAAGGCTCGGCGTTTGGACCCAGCTAAACTGGCCATCGCGCGCGAGGAGTTCACTAATCTGGAAAAACTAGGCATCGTTAGACGCTCCAAGAGCGCTTGGGCTTCGCCGTTACACATGGTCCCAAAGGCTGACGGCTCGTGGCGGCCTTGCGGCGATTTCCGCAGGTTGAACAACGTTTCAGCTCATGACCGCTACCCGATTCCGCACATTCAGGATTTTTCTGTTCATTTGGCGGGGGCGCGCATTTTTTCTAAAATAGACTTGGTGCGCGGCTATCACCAGGTTCCAGTGCGCGCGCACGATGTACCCAAAACAGCGGTCATAACTCCTTTCGGCCTTTTTGAGTTCTTGCGCATGCCTTTTGGCCTCAAGGGGGCCGCGCAGACTTTCCAACGCATGATGGATGCAGTTTTACGCGACCTGCCTTTCGTGTTCGTTTATTTGGACGATATTTTGGTAGCCAGCACGTCCGAAGGCGAACATGAAAAACACCTCACAGCAGTTTTCCAGAGGTTGGCAGAGCACGGGTTAATAGTTAATCCAGCGAAGTGTCAGTTTGGGGTGGCGCAGATTGATTTTTTGGGACATCGCGTTTCGGCAGAGGGAGCAGTTCCCCTTCCAAATAAAGTGCGTGCCATAACAGATTTTCCGCAACCTCAAACGGTTAAGGCGCTTCAGGAGTTTCTAGGGATGGTTAATTTTTACAACCGTTTCCTCCCAAGCGCAGCACGACTCATGCAGCCATTGTACACCGCGTTAAAAAAACAAAAGCCCGCAAATAAAGTCGAATGGTCTCCGGAGCGGGAGCGCGCTTTTGCCCAGGTCAAATCAGCCCTGGCAAATGCAGTTTTGTTAGCGCACCCAGTTCCAACGGCCCGCATGGCGCTCACCACTGACGCTTCCGATGTAGCGGTGGGGGCGGTAGTTGAACAGTTTGTGGCAGGTACCTGGCAACCCCTCGCGTTTTTCAGCAGGACCTTGCGCGATAGTGAACGGAAATACAGCGCATTTGACAGGGAGCTTTTGGCCCTACACTTGGCCATCCGTCATTTTCAGTTCTGGTTAGAGGGGCGACGTTTCACCGCTTTTGTGGATCATAAACCGCTAACGTTTGCGATGGCCAAAATTTCAGAACCCTGGTCAGGCCGGCAACAAAGGCAACTAGCCGCAATATCGGAGTTTACTACTGATATTCAGCATGTCGCGGGTAAACACAATGTTGTAGCAGACTGCCTCTCGCGTGCAATAGCACCACCAAGCCCTATAGGGGCAGACTCTGTAGCCATGGCCGCGGGCCCGGGCAGCGACGCGGGAGCGCGCGCAGCCCCGGTCTGTATTGGGTTAGATTATGCAGCCATGGCTGCGGAGCAGGTTAACGACGCGGACGTGCGCGCGCTCCAGTCTGGACCAACAGGGTTAAGGCTGGAGCACAGGGTGCAACAAAACGGTATGCCCCCGCTAATCTGCGATGTCTCCACGGGACGGCCCCGCCCTGTGGTGCCAACCGCGTGGCGTCGCCGTGTTTTTGACTTGGTCCATTCTCTCGCGCACCCGGGGGTGCGCGCATCGATCAAATTGGTGGGGGAGAAATTTGTTTGGCCCGGGTTGCGCAAACAGGTCAAGGAATGGGCAGCAGCCTGCGTAGCGTGTCAGCGAGCTAAAATACACAGACACACTAAGGCCCCGTTAGAACCTTTCCACATCCCCGCTAAGCGTTTTGATCACGTGCATGTTGACCTGGTCGGCCCGCTTCCGTTATCACACGGGCACACACATCTTTTGACAATGGTAGACCGCACCACGCGCTGGCCAGAGGCGATTCCTCTGACATCAACCACAGCGGAAGAAGTTGCGCGAGCATTTTTAGCAGCATGGGTTGCGCGTTTTGGTGTACCGTCGGACATAACGTCCGACAGGGGTCCCCAATTTATTTCCGAGCTATGGTCATCGATGGCCCGCAGCTTGGGGGTGAAGATTCATCGCACCACCGCGTATAACCCCCAGGCTAATGGTTTATGCGAACGCTTTCACAGGTCATTGAAAGCAGCCCTCAGAGCGTCGCTAACGGATACAAATTGGGTAGACAAACTTCCGTGGGTGTTATTAGGGTTGCGTTCTGCACCTAAGGAAGATTTGCACGCTTCCCCGGCTGAATTAGTTTTCGCTCAGCCGCTCCGTTTGCCCGGGGAATTTCTTCCTGATAATCCCGCACCTAATGGCCCCCCCGCTCAGCCGTGGCAGAGCGGCTCAGGAACAAACACGCTTCCTGGCCCGGTCCATCACAGTTTCCCACACGTTTTTGTGCCCAAGGCTTTAAAAAATGCAGAGTTTGTTTTTGTTAAACATGACGCCCAGCGTCCAAGTTTGCGGCCGTTTTACGACGGACCGTTTCGAGTGCTGGAGACCGGGCAGAAGCATTTTCTGCTAGATTTAGGGGGCAGAAGGGAGCTGATTTGCATTAACAGGCTCAAACCCGCTTTTGTTCTGGCTGAGGAGGAGGTGCAGCTCGCGAGGCCCCCCCGCCGGGGCAGGCCGCCGAGAAGACATTCTCCAAAGTCTTCACAGAGAGGTGCTAACAGCTTTAATCCACAGGTGCACAGAGATGTTGCAGAGGCAGCCAAGCCAAGTTGCAGCAGATTCGGCAGAAGATTAAAACCTAGGCAGTTGGTGGATTGATTAGCGATGTATGGAGTGCTTTGTGTTCTCTTTTTGTTATGCCATGCAGTTTTTGCCTTACTCGACGTTTGGGGGGGGTAGTGTGGCCGACACACATTGTGGGCTCACGCTGCCACAGAGACAGAACTGATGTGTATTGTGGAGTGTCACGTCTGCAAGGACTGAGGACTCAAATCTACAGGAGGTAACAAGGAAGTGTGAGATTTGTCTCTTTGTCCCACAGAAGACGCCCCGGAGGGTATTCCGGTTCATCAAGAAATGAGAGACAATGGTGAAGCTTCAAAGGGATGCTTTGTAACTGTATGTTGACTGAAGACACCATGTGGCTTGAATTCTGATGCTGGAAATGTATAAAAGGGGGTTGAAGTATGATTCTTTCGCTTTCCTGCTTTGAGAATGCTAGGAGCTTGTGTTCTGTCAAATAAAGCTGGTTTATGACTGAAACTCAGCCTCGTTATTTGAGCATGCTCCTACAGCTTAGTAGCATAACCATGGTTTTTAAAACTACTCTCCATTTATTCTACTCACCCAAGTAGACATCTTTGTTGCCAGATAATTAATTAAACCCATGGTCAAAAAAATATCTTGATTCCAGGTGTCTTTCCAACTTTTTTTTTTTTTTTTATATATATATACATTTTAGTCAAGTGGCCCTATTACCACACTGGTACGTAGCCCAGCTTAGCTAGTGGTTGTGATTTCCACCAGCTCCATCCGACATCTGCAATCCCATCCGTATCATTGACCTGAGATTTTCACCAGATATCAGTAACAACCCAAGTAATCCATACATGCAGACATCAAGGAAGCTGCGTTCACTAAACAAGTTATATTTAATAAAGTGGAATGACACAGGGAATAAGTATTGAGCACGCTTGGTGAAATTCATTTAGATAAGCCTTTATAAGCCTTTATTACCGTATTTTCCGGACTATAAGCCGCTACTTTTTCCCCACACTTTGAACCATGCGGCTTATACAGAGATGTGGCTTTTCTATGAATTTTTCTTCAGCCCTCAGGGGGCGCTCTAGCAGGAAGTGCAAAAACGAGACAGGCAGCGGGAGTCAGTGCAAACAAGAAAGCGCCAGTTTTTATTCTTAGCACATGCAACCCAAGACGCACAACAGCAAAATACGTGAATCAGTGGATCTTAACAGCATGGAGGAGTGTGAAAGAATCCACCATCATCAACGGGTTCCGAAAGGCCAGACTGCTGCGTGAAGAGAGCAGCGCAGCTTCAGAGGTAACTTTGCCTCGAGATGAGAGTGACTGGAGCAACACCAAAACAGAGACTGAAAAGGTATGTGACGAAGATTATCTGAGGCTGTTCAACTCCGACACTGAAGAGGACGACTTCAGTGGCTTCAGTGCGCGGGAGGAAGATGAATAAGTGACTTGTGGCTTCAGTGCACAGGAGAAATGAAGTGACAGTGGTTTGGTGTTCAGTAGTTTCAATGCTCAGGAGGAAGATGAATAGTGACTTGTGGTTTCAGTGCACAGGAGAAATGAAGTGACAGTGGTTTGGTGTTCAGTAGTTTCAATGCTCAGGAGGAAGATGAATAGTGACTTGTGGTTTCAGTGCACGGGAGAATAAAGCGACTTTAATACTGTAGTTGCTTTAACAGTGCGCAGGAAGAAAAAGTGACAGTGGTTTCAGTACGCAGGAGGAAGAAAAATAAAGCAACTTTGTTTTAGTGCACAGGAGGAAGATGAATAAAACCATCAATGACTTTTCTGTTTTGTTTGATCAGCACTTTTACTGCCATGTTACAGGCACTGTTCGGAAACAATCAGTTCAGGTATATGAATAAACACTTATGGTACAAAATCTTTCTATGTAAATATCTTATTTCTCAGCCTGGATATCGGCGGCTTATAGTCCGGTGCGGCTTATATGTGACAGAATATGCATTTCTTTTAAATTTTAGTGGGTGCGGCTTATATTTAGGTGCACTATATAGTCTGGAAAATACGGTAGTAGAAAAGCCTTTGGTTGAAAAGCCGTTGGTAGTAACAGCTTCCAGACACCTCCTGTATGGAGAAACTAGACACGGGCATTGCTCAGGAGTGATTTTAGCCCATTCTTCCACACAAACCGTCTTCAAATCTTGAAGGTTCCATGGGTGTCTTCTATGAACTCTGATCTTCAGTTCATTTCATAGATTTTTAATTGGATTCAGGTCAGGTGACTGACTGGGCCATTCTATCAGCTTTATTTTCCTTCTGTGGAGCTAGTTGAGAGTTTCCTTGGCTGTGTGTTTGGGATCACTGTCTTGCTGAAATGTCCACCCTCCTTTCGTCTTCAGCATCTTGGCAGATGGCAACAGGTTCTTATCAAGGATGTCTCTGTACATTTGTCCATTCATCTTTCCTTCAATTATATGAAGTCTGCATGTACCATGTGCTGGAAAAACACCCCCACACTACGATGGGATGTGCAGTGGCATTTCTCCTCCAAACATGCTATGTGTTGCGGCACCCAAAAAGTTCAATTTTGGTCTCATCTTACCAGACTATATTTTCCCAGTATTGGGTTGCCCAAATGTTGTGCAGCAAACTTTAGACAAGCTTCATCATGCTTTTTCTTCAGCAGTGGAGTCTTGTGAGGTGAGCAGGCATAGAGACCATGTTGTTTGAGTGCATTACTTATTGTTTTCTTTGAAACAGTACTACCTGTAAACTTCAGGTCTTTCTGGAGCTCTCCACGAGTGGTCTTTGTCTCTTGGATAACTTCTCGTAATTCTTTTGACTCCTCTGTCAGAAATCTTGTGAGGAGCTTCTGGTCGTGGCCGGCTTATGGTTAAATGATGTTCTTTCCACTTCCGAATGATGGCTCCAACAGTGCTCACTGGAACGTTCAACATTCAATGATGGCATTGTAACCAATGCCATCATTATGTTTTGCAACAATAAGGTTGCAAAGGTCTAGAGAGAGCTCTTTGCTTCTACCCATCACAAATTCTTTGTGGTGTGACAATCTGATATTCACAGACCTTTTTAAAGGCCATCAGTCAGGACTTAACCAGCTGAAATTAATTTGCACTGCTGGGGGATGGGATGGCTTCCTAAATTCTGATGGATTTCAGCTGGTTTCTTGGATTTCTATGCCTTTTTTGCACATATTTTTCTTCATGTGTTAAATACTTATTCCCTGTGTCATTCCACTTCATTAAATATAACTTGTTTTGTGAACACAGTTGCCTTGAGGTCTTTGTATGTATGGATTACTTGGGTTGTTACTGATATCTGGTGAAAATCTCAGGTCAATGGCTGCATCAGAAATATGTTTAATGATAAAAATGTTGACGTGTTCAATACTTATTTTCCCTGCTATGTTGCATTCCTAGAAATTATATAGTCAGATATGCTCTGGCCAGTTAGCCATTCAGTTGCTCACGGTCGTTTCTCAGAATCAGAATCAGAATCAGAATCAGCTTTATTGGCCAAGTATGCACAACACATACAAGGAATTTGACTTTGGCTAAAAACTTATGTGAAAAAAAAACTTCTGTGCTTATTATACCTCAGGAACTGGTCGAGCCCCCGTTTTCTGACAAACTTAGCTACCCAGCTAACATGAGCCAAGGAGTCCGCCCTAAACCAGACCCCTCAGAAGTGGCAGAAGAGGCTGGAGTGAACTGGAACTCATTAGCAGTTAAAAGAATCATGTGCCGATTATGCCAGTTGTTTGAAGAAGGATGTCTAATCTGGGTGGAAAATAGTGCTGCAACATTTAAACCCTGAGATATTTTGACTAAAATATGTCACAGACATGCCATCAAGACCTCCAGGAACAGTGCAAAAATGTTGGAAAAGGGCATACCATTTCCACTTTAAGCCATCACAGAATTTTATAACCAAATAAAAAAAAAAAGAGTGAAAAAATCTTATGGATTAATATGTTTAATGTCTGCAGCAAAAGCTCTGGGCTGAGCTCTCGATAGCCCTATGTTGTCAGACTGAATTTATCTTTTCACCCAGCGACTACAGCCGCAGGTGCTGCAGGTCATGGCCAATCACAGACTCACTTTTCATACCTGGGAGGTCAGCCAATCAGGCAAAGCACTGTGGGTCAGAGGAGGAAAAAAGCAGACTTGTTTAGGGCCCAAACCAGTGGTTTGGTGCTCCTACTGCGTGTCCTAATGTTAAGCTGACATTTAGAATCAATCCACTTTTTCTCCGTCTGCACCACTCCTGCTGACCCAGCCTGTTATAACCTGCACAGGACTCTCCCATGTAGTTTTTATCATTAACATTGTTTACAGCCTGTGGCTTTGATAACCCATCCCTGTTATGTCTAAGTGGAAAATTCTAGACATCTGTTACAATTTATTTTGGCAGTTGTAATGGTTTTTGACAAGGTGCCTGTCTTTATTAAGCAAAATGAACATGAATTTAAAGAGATGGTCAATGACTGCTTTTAGTGTTTTGGCTCTCCAAAATATGCTGACAAGTTAGTCAGTCAAGGAGGTTTTACAAGAAGGAGAGAGGACACAATTAAAGGAACCATCTATAATAGAAAATTATGGACTAAACCATAAAATCACCATGAGGTCTCAGAAATCAGCTCAACGTTTAAGCTTAGAACTGGCTTCTCCTACAACAATGCTACAGCCCAAGATTTATTTTTTTTTGCAAAGTTCACAATCACTCCCGGAAAGGCTGGTTTTTATTTTGTGGTGATGTAGACTACTTTTGAATTTTGGATGTCATTTTTTTATTTTTATTTATTTATTTATTTTTAAATACCCAACAGTGTGAAATTTGCATTTTCCAAATGTCCTTGAGCTGAATTTCTCTGGGTGCAGGGGCTAGAATTTGCATTTTTCCTAAAAAGGATAGAGACAGAGAGCTAGATAGAGTGCTAGAGAGAGCGAGACAGACACACAGACAGACAGATGTACTTTATTGATCCCAAACTGGGAAATTACAGTGTAACAGCAGCATAACCGTAGACAACCAAAATGACAGAAACACACACAGCATAGAAGAAAAAAGAATTACCCATGGAAAGTCAGGCTGAAAATTAAGCTGCTTTTAAGCTACAATTGGTGAGCCGCAGTCACGAGTAGGGGTGTGTCACATCATATCGTTCACGATAATACCAGTATAAATTTTGATACCGATGTAAAAATTTATATTGCGATATTTGGGGTCTGCTGCATGATAACGTCACACTGTTACACTGCTGACGTGTTACCATAGAAATGGCAAAACAAACACGTGCAGGAAAGCTGCTGCTCCATCGTTGGAACATCTGTCTCTAGTTGTGTGGAAATTATGTGTTAAAGCTCTTTCAGACTGCTGCCATGTTTAAAAAAAATGGTGCAGCAATGTGGATGATCTGATGATTTTATAGACAATAAAATCTGCTGGAAACCTCACATCAGTCACATCCGGGCCAAGTTAGCAAAATGTATAGGCATACTGGGGAAGACAAGACACATCTTTGACTATAAATCATTGGTCTTACTGTACAATTCACTGTTTCTACCTTATCTTAACTACTGTGTAGAAGTCTGGGGAAACACCTACAAGATCAACCTACAGTCAATATGCACATTACAAAAAAGAGCTATAAGGATAATAAATAATGTAGGATATAGAGACCATTCCAATTCGTTGTTTTTTAAAGTCACATGTCAAAGTTCATCGAGTTAGTTAAATTTAAGACAGCACAAGTAATGTACAGGGTAATTAATAATCAACTCCCAACTAATATACAAAAAATATTTAAAAAAAGAGACAATGAATCAATTTGAGAGGAGACTTAAACTTTACAAAACCCAAGATACGAACAACCAAGAAAAGTATGTGGATATCTGTCTGTGGGGTGGATTTGTGGAACAGTCTGGAGCCGGAACTGAAACTATGTACAAACAGAATTCAATTAAAAAAGAGGTATAAACATTATTTGCTGAAAGGATATATGTTAGAAGGGTAGTATTTATATGTACGATTCACTATGCTCACTCTGGGACATTATGGGACACTATGGAATGGTGGGTGGGACAGCACTGTATATATCTGTGTTGTTTGAGGCTGGTTTTGATGTATGGACATCAATGTATGTTAGGATGGATAGGTGTTAATGTTGATATGTAAAAAATACAGTAAATTGTTTACTTGGGGTCTTAAAGGTGGTAATTTGTATATAATTCACATGGGTGTATTTATGGAAAAGAGGAGATGGAATTAATAAGTGTTCACTTCTTCCTTCTCCCTTTCGAACACTGTATACTGTTACTTTATTGCATTTGTCATTTGTTTTGTTTTTGTTATACTTTTTTGTTCGAAATAAAGTATCTATCTATCTATCTGCCTGCATTTTTTTCCCGCACATCAACACTGCTCCAGAGCGGTACCATTACACCTGTTAATGTCCGACGGTGTTGACATTCAAAGTGTCCCAAGATCTGTTTTCATTCTATTTCAGTTGCTTCAGCTTGATTTTATTCAACCACCCAAAGGACGAAAAAACAAAAACAAGAAAAAACAAAAAAAAAAATTTGTTAGTTCATTGCGACGAGCCAAAAAGCCCTGGGACATGTCCATGCACTGGAGACTTCTAACACAGGTAAACCGATTCAGCATAAAACCCCAGCATCTGTGTGCACGTAATATGTGGTGGTTTATATTATTTTCTAGTAATATTTGACATAGAATAAAAAATATGTGAAACTCGGCCTTCCGGTTATGGCTGCCACGTAGGACGGACGTGTCTCGCTCTGCTCTGCTCCTGGAGAAAAAAAATCGGCAAATAACTCTCTCATTTGGGACAGAACGTATCCCAGCGTTTGGGCGAGGATATGTCAGCGAAGCCTAAGGCTGGAAAACCAGGTAAAGGAAAAAGCGAGCCGCCGAAACAGTCCAAATTAACGGACTTTCAGGTCTGTGACGCAGCAAATAAAACTCCATATATGGCGGAGGAGGCTGGCAACGGTGTGATGTCTGCGGGGGGAGGCGCAGATGCGCTGATGGCTGCCATGAGTTCAATGAGAGCGGACTTTTCCTCTAGATTTGATGGGATTATGACAGCGTTGGAAGGAATAAGAAAGGAATTGGGTGACTGTGTAGAACGAACGGCGCAGATGGAGCTCCGTCTCGCTAGTGCTGAAGATGACGTCACCCGTCTTCAATTAAAGGTGCGCACTTTGGAAAAAAAAAAAATAAATCTCTGGAAGATAATATTTTGGATTTGGAATCTCGGTCGAGACGGAATAACTTGAGGCTGGTGGGTCTTCCAGAGGAATCAGAAGGTCGGGACGTATGTTCCTTTCTGGAAAAGTGGATTCCGGAGGTGCTGGGCAGCGAGGAGTTGCAATCAGCAGTGGTTCTGGAAAAAGCACATCGTATTGGCCCACGGAGAGATAAGGGACCGCCGAGGACCTTAATTATGAAGTTTCTTAGCAACAGAGACAGGATGAAGATCTTCAAAGCTACACGAGCTAAAGGAGAGATTAAACACCAGGACCAGCAGGTGCGGTTCTACCCAGATTTGGCCACAGGAATCCAGCAATTGAGGAAGCAGTTTGATCCCGTACGTAAGGAGCTGCGCAACCTTGGGATTCGTCATGGTGTAATCTATCCTGCGAGACTGCTGACCACGTATGAGGGCAGAGCCCACATCTTCAAGACCCCAGAGGAGGCGCAGGAGTTCATCAAGAAGATCAAAGAAGAAGAAGAGACTGGTGGGAGATAAGCATGAACAAAATATAAGGTAGAATAATTAAGCATTTGCACAGGCATCTGACTGACTTGAAGTAAATAGTAAGTTTACAAAATATAGATTGTTTTTGTTTTGTTTTTTTAATATATAATACAAAACAAACAAAAAAAAAACTATGATGTACAAAGTTGTTAAAAATTTTGGAGTTAAGTTGGAAAACTACAGAGGAGAGTTAATGTTACGTCATTAAAAGCAGTAGAGTTAGGGTGATTGGGAGGATGAAGAAGGAGTGGCTTAGGCTGTTCCCCGTGGGTGTGGAACGGTCGATGGCTATATCGGGAGACAGAATTTTTCTTTTGATTTTGGGGGGTTTGCCACAAGTGTGGGAAGGGGAAATTTGTTTGTGTGTAGTTTGTAGGATGAATGTTCAACCACTCATGTTTTTGCTTCTCTGTATGAGCATGTTTACACTGCAAGGTAATCCCAAACTCTCTATTGATCATAAACCAAAGTGTTAATCTTAATTTAACTTCATGGAATTGCAGAGGTCTACAAAATTTAAAAAAACTTAAACAAGTTATGAATAAAATAAAAGACATGGGTTCAAAAATTGTGTTTTTACAAGAAACTCATCTATATAATAGAGGAGGATGTTAAAAGAATTAGGAGTAGATGGCAAGGAAGTGTATTCACCTCTTCATTTTCATCCCGAGCCAGGGGAGTTATGACTCTCATACATAAATCAGTTCCTTTTCAAGTGAAAAATGTAATTGGAGACAAATTTGGAAGATATGTAATCATTCAAGGTTCTTTGCTATTAGAAAATATAAATCTTGTTAACTTATATGGTCCCAATATAGATGATCAGAAGTTCTTTGCTAATTTATTTCTCATCTTATCATCACTTACAGGGCAACATATAATAGCAGGGGATTTCAATTGTACATTGAATCCAGGTATAGATAGATCAACAGGACTGGATTGTACGCACATTGGATGTAGGATGACTATTAATCATTTTATGAAAGAATTGAGATTGTTAGATATATGGAGAGAAATGAAACCACAAGTTAAAGCCTATTCTTGTTATTCCAGTACCTACAAGACATTCTCACGTATTGATTATTTTTTGATTTCCACAGAATTAAGGTCCAAGATTCAAAACTGCTTTTATGATAACATCGTGATCTCTGATCATGCACCCTGTTGTCTAATATATGTAGATAAAAAATTGACAAAGGAATCAGGTAGATGGCAATTTCAGCATAAATGGCTTCAGGATGAGGAATTTGTCAAGTATATAGAAAAACAGATAGACGAGTTCTTTGACATCAATACTACACAAACATCAGCATGTGTAAAGTGGGAGGCTTTCAAAGCTTTTATTAGGGGACATATTATTAGTTATACAGGATCAAAATCTAAGAAGACTCGAGAGGAGAGAGCCCAATTGGAACATAAAATAAAAAGTCTTCAGGAAAAAGTGTATGCAGGAAGTGACCCAAGGTTGGAGAATGAATTACTGATTTTGAGAGCTGAATACGACAAAAAATCAGCAAATAGAGCTGCCTCGAGTCTTCTAAGATTGAAACAATCTTTTTATGAACAAGGTGAAAAATCAGGAAAATTATTAGCATGGCAGATTAAACAATTAGAAATTAAAACACCAATTACCAGTATTATAAGTAATGGACAGGTAGTTATAGATCCTTTAGAAATTAATAGAGCCTTTAGAGATTACTATGAAAAATTATATGATACCAAAAATGAACCTGATTTAACAAAACTAAATGGGTTTTTGAACGAACTATCTATACCGTGTATTCCAAATGAAAACAGGGAGATATTGGAGTCTAAAATTAGTCAAGAAGAAGTTGGGCTAGCCATTGATAATATGAAATCAGGAAAAAGTGCAGGACCAGATGGTCTTCCAGTTGACCTTTATAAAAAATTTAAGAATAAATTAATAAAACCTTTTTTGGAAATGGTTTTAGAAGCATTTCAAAATAATAATTTACCATCATACATAAATAATGCCTTAATTATACTGCTGCCAAAACCAGATAAGCCCTCTAATAAATGTGAAAATATGAGACCAATAAGCCTATTAAACGCCGATCTTAAGATAATCTGTAAAATTTTAGCAAGACAAATACAAGAAATTTTACCAAATATTATTACTCGAGATCAGAATGGCTTTATAAAGGGTAGACGAGGCTTCCATAATGTAAGAAGACTATTTAATATTTTTTATTTTAATAAAGAAGCACCGGATACAGCTCTCCTATCATTGGACGCCGAAAAGGCCTTTGATAGAGTTGAATGGCCCTTTCTTTTTGAAGTCCGACAAAGGTTTGGACTTGGAAATAATTTCATAAAATGGGTTCAAATAATATACAATAATGCTACAGCAGAAATCCTAACAAATAACAATATTTCAAAACCAATAAAAATCAATAGAGGATGTGGCCAAGGCTGTCCACTTTCACCTTTACTGTTTACTATGGCAATTGAACCTTTAGCGATAGCGATACGTTTACATTCACAAATATATGGAATTAAAGTTGGACCAACAGAACATAAAATCTCCCTGTACGCCGATGATATAATTTTGTTTATGTCGAATCTAAAAAAATCAATTCCAACCTTGTTGAATTTAATAAAGAATTTTGGGGAAATATCAGGATATAAAATAAATAAAACTAAATCTTCAATATTAATGCTAAATGAGACCCAGAGAAATTACCCAGCCCCTGAGGTAAATCAATTCAATGTTGTAAATCAGTTTAAATATTTAGGAATCCAAATTGGGCCTAAGCTAGAATCAGTCGCCAGTGTCAACTATGAAGCCTTAATGTCAGATATCAATGAGTTAACTCAGAGATGGATGTCACTACCAATGTCGATGATCGGGAGAATCAATATACTTAAAAGTAATATTTTACCTAAAATACTTTATTTATTTCAATACATTCCCTTATCACCACCTTTAGATCTATTCTCAAGAATAAAACAAAAGTTAGTGGAATTTATATGGAACAACAGGAGGGCTAGATTACGTTTGTCTTTATTATATTTACCATTTGATCGTGGAGGTCTGAAATGTCCAAATTTTATGTTGTATTATTGGTCGGCACAACTGAGGTCTATGACATATTATTTTTCATCAAATGATCTCCCTCACTGGACTGAAATGGAATCATACAATTTACCTTTACCTCTTCCCATATTCATATACTCAGATTCGGCAAAAAAATTACAAAAACAAGTTAAAAATCCATTTGTAAAGCATATGATCAAAATATGGTGTGAAGCTAAAAACTATTTAAAAGAACCACAGTTATTGTCACAATTTAGTCCAATATGGGGTAATCAATATTTTAAACCAGGGAGAGCGGACGCTGTATTTAAAGTATGGAATTTAAAAGGGATACAAAAGATTCAGGATTTATATTTGCCATGTGCAGATAACATAATGTCTTTTGAAGAGCTGAGGATCAAATTTAATCTCAATAGAACACATTTTTTTAAATATCTTCAACTTAGAAACTTTATTCGATCAAATCAAAATAAAGCTCTCACTCGACCTATTTATTCATCCTTGGAAAAAATGATGATGAAAGATAGTAAAAGAAAGGGTATTATTTCAGAGTTTTATAACTCATTGACACTATCTTCAAGTGAAAATTCACTGAAAAGATTAAACTACTGGAAAGAAGATCTGCAAATTGAAATTTCAGAGGAACAATGGGAATTGGCTTGTACAGAAGCTCAAACCAAATCAATAAATGCACGCCTTAAATTGATACATTTCAAATGGTTAATGCGGATGTATGTTACACCGGAGGAGTTAAATAGATATTACAAAAATATACCAGATACATGCACAAAATGCATGGAAAGTAAAGGAACCCTATTTCATTGTTTATGGGAATGTAGATTAATAAGAATGTTTTGGGAAGAGGTGAGGGTAACAATTGAAAAAATAATCTCAAAACAAATCATATTGAATCCTAAACTGTTTTTGTTGGGTCTGTACCCAGAAAAGCATAATTTTAATAAAAGTGAAAGAACATTCATAGACCTCAGTTTGCTTAATGCCAAAAAATGTATTGCACTATTATGGAAAAAGACTCATAGACCAGATGTGACTCAGTGGTTAAGACAGATGTTAACAAACCTTCCATTAGAAAGAATAACATATATACTGAAATCAAAGGAAATTGTGTTTGAGAATATATGGAGACCTTTTATTGATTATGTAAAAAATTTAAACATAACTCTTGAAGAAGAAGGTGAATGATGTGTGTGGACCTTGTAAATTCCAAACTGGTGAACATAATATGTATACTTATGTATTGGATTGTCTAGACTAAACAGAGGAGCATTGTTGAAGACTTGATTTTGTTGGTGGTTGTTGGTGTTTTTAGTGCATTTTTTTTTTTTGTAGTACTTTAATGTTAGTGTTTGATTGTTTGTATCATGTTTGTTAAAAAAAAAAAAGGTTCAATAAAGATATTGTGGAAAAAAAAATATGTGAAACTCAATCTAAGCTGCTGTTTATAATCTGAAGAAATAAGAGTTTTTGTTTTGTTTTTACTGAATATGTTTAAGGTACATAACTGCTGGCCTCTGCATGTCCTTTAAAAATTAAGAAGAAAAAAAAACATCTGTATTTCATTATCATGAACATTCACAGAAATATCATATTTTTTAAGGTATATTGCCCATCCCTAGTAACGAGTCTCAGCATAAATTAACACCTCAACAACCCTCCATGGCTTTTTCAAACGTCAAGGTGACACAGGTCTGATCTCCCACAGATAACGGTGCATTTCTACGGGGTACGACATTTCATGTCCTCACATCACTGATGTCACACAAATGTATAAATCTTCCCTTTCACTCGAGCTGCTATCTTTCTGTCACAAATCACCCCTGACACTGGTCTCCACCCACTCCACCCTCCCTGCACTCTTTTCTTCCCCTCTTGTACACCGTCCATTGCTTTGGATGGTTGACTCCAGGTATTTAATCTCATCTACCTTCACTACCTCTATTCCTTGCATCTTTACCGTTACACCTGCCTCCCTCTCATTCATACACATGTATTCTGTCTGATTTTCATTCCTCTCCAGAGCATACCTCCACCTCTCCAGGTTTCCTTCCACCTGCCTCCTACTCTTACTAGAGATCACAATGTCATCTGTGAACATCACGGTCCACGGAGACTCCTGCCTGACCTCGCCTATCAGCCTGTCCATCACCATGGGAAACAAGGGTTCAGAGCCGATCCCAAATGTGATCTCACCCCTACCTTGAATCCATCTGTCACTCCAACATACCTCACCACCATCTTACTGTCCTCATCAATGTCCTACACCACCTTCATATACTTCTCTGCCACTCCTGACTTCCTCATACAGTACCAGATGTCTTCTCTTGGTGCCCTATCATATGCTTTCTCTAGACCTTCAAAAACACAGTGCAGCTCCTTCTAACCTTCTCTATACTTCTCCATCAGCACTTTTAAAACAAACATTGCATGTATGGTAGTCTTTCTTGGCATGAAACCATAAACATGCAAATTATCAACTTGTTTTCCAACCAGGGTTTCCTCTGGTAATATTTCCGGGTGGCGGCCCGCCACACTTGAAATTATGCTGCCACTCTATGAGGGAATATAAATTTAAGAAAAAAATACGAAGGAATGACAGTCCGCAAGCGTGCACACAAACAATGCGCGTGACCGTGATCTGTGTGGAGTTCAGAAGGGCCCCTCTCGCATGACCGCTCCAGTCTCAGGCAGAATGTCTCACTAGCGTCACTATCCAAGAGAAACATGAGCTTATTAAAGTGCTTTAAATGCGGAAAAAACAGAACAGGTATGTAAGCAGTGAAGGCATTTATCATGGTTTTAAGCCGCTGGTAACAGGCACAATAATAGAAGAGCTGATTAGCCAACACTAACAGCTGTGGTAAGGCGCTCGAGTTGATTCATTTTACATCCATTCATCCATCCATCCAGACATCCATTCATATGGATGCCGAGAGAAACGCAATTTCATCTTGCCTGCACTACAGTTGTATGTACAGCAATATGACAAAGTTTGATTTGATTTGATTTGTCTTCTTTTTAATTATTAGTTTTTTGTTTTCTTATTTCAGACAATAAAAAGGAGATATTTTTACCTTTACCTTTGTTAATATTAACTAATTTATGTTCATTATTATGTACCTGGTAAGTTAAGATGACCGAAATTTATGAAGTCAGTGACTTTAATCCGTCAGCAGCCTTCAGACAAACTAAAATGTGTCAACATCTGGATTTCAAAATAAGGGAGGATTTTCCTGCTGTCTGGGTAGTGAGGAGATTTCTAAAAAAAACCTATAAATATATTATAACAGAAATAACTGCATCTTTGGTCATTTAAGGTAATTTATTTCATTAAATACAATTTTAGTAATTTTTTTTTCTTTGATAGAGTTAAATTATTGTTCTGTTCTGGCTCTGCAAAATTATGGTCAAAAATTTAAATTGCCAAAAGGAAAAAGAAAAAAAAATACCAAAGTTTGTTTCAAATTTATTAAAAAAAACAAAAAAAAAACTAATTTTATTTTTTTTTAAAAATCGACAAAAATTAGCCATAAAATAATCCACAACTTTATAATAAAGTCTCAAATGTACAAGAAAAGTCAGTTTTACAAGAGGAAATTACAAATGTGAGGAAAATGGTTTCAAATTGAGATAAATTTACAGAGAAAAGTAGAAAATTATAAGATAGTTGTTATAAATTTTGGAGAAAAACCTCAAACCTTCAAGACTGAAGTCATTACTCAAGTTTTTAAGTGGGTGCTCTTTGTACCCTTAACTCAATTAGAAATTTTTGGTTGTCTACTTTTAATTATTAATTTCAAAGCACTGCTTTTTTACATGAGTAGAATTTCTGACTACTATACCCACCTCTGATCGTATAATTCAAGTATGCATGAGTAAATTACAATTATGAATGTTTTTTTTCCCCTTCCCTACTCTCACAATGGGAAAAAAGAAACACTAGAATAAAAATACAAAAAAATACATATATTTTTGTCATTTATGTAAACCATGACAAAAAAATCCCATAGGACAAAACATGACACTTGATATTTTCTAACCTGTTTGTACACCACCATAGACAGAGAGAGAACCTGAATTACACAGGGCTTAGACAGGGAAAGATGAGACAGAAGAGAGGAGCCAAGGAGAGGAAAGTGTTCAGGCAGAGGGTCCAGGAGAGGTGGGAGCAGAGGAAGGACAGAAGGATGATACCAGTAAAAAGTCCAAACACAGGACATTGGGCTGCACGGTGGCGCAGTGGTTAGCACTGCGGCAGCACAGTTTACCCTTGGCCGGGGGATCGTGGGATGGTGGGTTCAATCCCAGCCCCCGACCAACAGTGATCTGTGTGGAGTTTGCATGTTCTCCCCGTGTATGTGTGGGTTTACCCCGGGATTTCTCCGGTTTCCTCCCACATGCCAAAAACATGCAGGTTAGGTTAATTGGAGACTCTAAAGTGGCCCTAGGTGTGAATGTGTGTGTGAATGGTTAAGGGATAGCGCCGTATCGTGGCTGCTTCATCCATCCAGGTGGTGGATGACCCTCAATTTCCCCTCTGGGGATCAATAAAGTATACTAAATCTAAAAAAATCTGGGTGGGACCCCAACTGGCCCAATATTCCAACATTCAACCCTTAGTTGTACAACACTTCAAATGGTAAGCTCCATGTGCAAAGTTACTGGGCAAAATTAAAAAAAGAAATAATATAAAATTAGCATTCCGTTTACAATAGTGTCATGTGTCATCATCCCCCCCACCCCGCCCAGAAAAATATGTTACCACCGCGCCAAGGTCTTTGACCGAGAGGAAACACTACCTAACTGCTGAATAAAAGTTCTATAACTGCTTAACTCCTTAAGGATTACATTTGATTACATGATCTACCTCTCCTGTGGCTGGTGTTGCACATCTGCGTCTGTCACAGTGGCCGCACAGAACTTGTTCGAATCTGATATCACTTCCGGGGTGCAGAAGAAGAGCTGTAAAAACAAGTGCGCAACACATATTTCCACAGGGAGGAAGCATTTGCTCCAAATTTTGCCAACTATGATTCTAAAAGGGATTATTTAGCTTCTGAAGGGAAATATTTACCTTCTAGACAGCACAAGATGGACCGGAACACTTTTCGTCTGCCATTGACAAAGCTGCACATGATGGAGAGGACAATACTGCCGGTTCCACGGCATAATCTAATCAAAATTGAGGTGGAATAAATCAGAAGATAAATGTGATTGTTTCTGGATGTGGGAGAGAAAGCGAAAATGACCGACAGAACCACAAAATAAGGACTGGGGTGAGTACACGGACGAGCACACGGACGCATAGAGACACATGACGAGCAGTAGGTCTGATGTTTTTTATCAGTTTGTTTACATTCTACTGGTTCATATATTTTGAAGACAAGATAACAAAAAACAAAAAAAAAAACCAAAAACAAAGACAAAAAACAAAACCATCCTTTGTGTAAATATGTTCAAAGTCCACTTTGAAAGTTATGTAATATGATGTAGCTACCATCACATTATGCAAACTAGATGTGAAAATTTACTCATCATAAAGTTTAGATCATATTCTACATCCTTCTCATTCACAGTAAGCCATTATCTCTTACCACGTTCAAGTTACAGCCTTTGGAGTTTGTGATATCTAAACTGAATATTTTTGTCACGAGCAGCGAGAGCGCGCCCCTCCCCTCCTGCCACATGTTTGTCAACTCATCACTGCACCTGAGGCAAAGGACACACCTGCGCCAGCTCATCAGCCAGCGTACTTAAGGAGGCTTCCTCCGCGCAGTCAACGCTGGCTTGTCTGGCTATACTGCCCTATTTCAGGCAAGCAGGTCGTTTTGGAGCTAGTGTAGACACGTCGTCTAACAGTTCTCTATTTTTCTATTTCAGGTTGCTGCCAACGTGTGGGTGTGTCTCGGGACTGCGTGCACTCTCCTGCCACCTCATCACCTCTCCCAGCAACAAAACTTCACCTGGTCAAGCACTCCAAGCTCATCCCCCTCCCCTACTGGTTCGTCTATTCTCTGCTGGAGTTCTGCCGGTCCTCCCCCAGAGTCCCGAGTAAGTGGTAATTTGGCTTGCCCATTTTCCCTTCTCGGCTTCTCCGCTGACAGCTCTCGCTTTTCTCTCCACAGGCGGACTGAATCTTCTGGCAAGTGGCTGTTTCCTTAACGAGGTGCCGTTTTCTCTATTTAATAAATCATTGAACGTATCCCCCTTGTGTGGTTCCGTCTTGTGCTAGCATCGTACACTTGAGCTGTCAGCTAATCATGACAATTTTCTTGAAAAAAAATCTTCGCCAGCAGAGGGTGCATGCAGATGGTGAGGACCTGCGACAGAAAACCTCAAGTACTTAAAATGAAAATCATGAAAAGTGTAACCCTCAATGTGCTGAATAAAATTTCATAAAAGTAAAAGCATTTATTATGGAGAATAGTGCAGCAGTTTGTTTTCCTCAACTTTTACCATCAATTGACTTTTTATTATCTGGCCTAGTCCCATTAGGACAAAAATACATAATTTATATCCACATTTATGCCACTGCACCCCTGTAGGCTGAATCACAAACCAGTTGTTTATCATGATCAATTTATTTTTTCATACAATAAATCTGTCATCAGTTTTATTTTCACTCCTCCTTTAATAGAAAAAAAAAAAAAAAAGTGTTAGAGCTTGGACGAGTCAAAACCTGCCCAAAGCTTCTGTTCTGTGATGAATCAGTTGGAAATAAATTTGCTTAACTGCAAACGCCCTTCATAAAGATTTGTCACAATACACAACAAAAACATGAAGAAATCCTGAGTCTTAATGAAAGTAAAATGCCATATCTCGGGGGGGGGGGGGGAATCTTTAAGGAAGAGCTTGGTTTCCTACTCACAGACACAAACCAAAGGGGAAAAAAGCAGGGATTTGATGAGGGCTTATAACCAGTTTTCAAGAACAGTGAGGTCCAATAGACAGGGCTGAAAAGATGGAAGGAAGAAAAACTGTTTTCTTTATGGTCTGCCTAACCTAGACAGCACTGAATAAAACATTAAAATCACAAAATAATCTAAAAAATGTAAATTTTAGAGGTGAAAGCATTAATCGAGTTAACCACGATTTACTTAGCACCCCGTTGATCGCGATCAATTTTATTAATCCATCCATCCATTTTCTACCACTTTTCAGAGGTCCGGGTCACAGAGGCAGCAGCTCAGAGAAGCTCAAAATTCCTTCTCCCCCGCCACCTGCTCCAGCTCTTCAGAGAGGATACCAAGACATTCCCAGGCCAGCTGGGAGATGTAGTCTCTCCAGCGGGTCCTAGGTCTGCCCCGGGGTCTCCTCCCCATTGGATGTGCCCCAAACACCTCAACTGGGAGGCGTCCAGGAGGCATCCTGATCAGACGCCCATACCACCTCAACTGGCTCCTTTCAATGTGGAGGAGCAGCAGTTCTACTATGAGCCTCTCTCGGATGACTGAGCTCCTCACCCTATCTCTGAGGGTGAGTCCAGCAATCCTACAGAAAAAGCCAATTTCAGCCACTTGTATCCGCAATCTCATTCTTTCGGTCATTACCCAAAGCTCATGACCATAGGTGAGGGTAGGAATGTAGACTGACTGGTAGATCGACAGCTTTGCTTTAGAGCTCAGCAACCTCTTCACCACAACAGACCGGTACAACGTCCGCATCACTGCAGATGCTGCTCCAATCCGTCTGTCGATCTCTCGCTCCATTTTCCCCTCACTCGTGAACAAGACCCCAAGATACTTAAACTCCTCCGCTTGGGGCAGGAGCTTGTCTCCAACCCGGAGAGGACAATCCACCTTTATCCAGCTGAGGACCATGGACTTGGACTTGGAGGTGCCAATTCTCATCCCAGCCGCTTCACACTCAGTAGCAAACCAACCCAGTAAGATCTGTAGGTCATTGCTTGATGAAGCCAACAGAACAACATCATCCACAAACACCAGAGATGAGATCCTGTAGTCACCGAACATGACACCCTCCTTTATTACTCATAATCACAATTAATCACAGGCTTTTGACTTTGTTAGCCTTCCATATAAGATGCACACCCGCTGTTCGGGAAATAGTGGTGTGCCTTTTTTCTGATAGATTTGCAAATTTATCCATTTCGATTTGACTTTTTTAGTAAATTGACTAACAAAGTTGATAGTTTTTCTTGAGAATATCTGTTTTCTCTTAAATTTACGTTTTTCTTTTGTAAATTTGGATAAGGTAAAGTTGTAATTTAACTTTAGAAAAAGCAGTTGGTTTAAAAGCCATTATCCAAATATCAAAACTGAATATCAAATACTAATGTAACAAACTAATATTCAGGTAATCCAATATTTTGAGTACAACCTTTAAAACATGTAGTCCATTTCAGAATAATAATAAAGGTATTTATTTAAAGCAGCAATATAGAGAAACCTGAGCCATTTTGGCAATTTTAGGACAAAAAAAAAATTGTATCTAAGCCTTAACACTGTGCCTAGGCAATTATGCTAAGAAATAACAGAAAGTGAAGAGGCTCATGGATTGTCACCTTATCGTGGTGGGGGGTTTGCGTGCCCTAGTGATCCCAGGAGCTATGTTATCCAGGGCAATTTGCCTCTGGTAGGGTTACCCAAGACAAACTGGTCCTGGGTGAAGGGCCAGACTAAGAACGATCCAACAGACTCTCATGATGAATGCTAGAACAAGGATTCAGTGTACCCTGCCCGGTATGGGGTTACCGGGGCCCCACCCTGGAGCCAGGCCTGGGAGAGGGGTTCGATGGCTAGCGTCTGGGTTTCCGCCCATGGGACCCGGCCGGGCTCAGCCCGAAGGAGTTACATGGGTCCGCCCTCCAGTGGGCTCACCACCTGCAGGAGGGACCATGGGGGTCCAGTGCTATGTGGATCAGGTGGCGGTCAAAGGCGGAGACCTTGGCAGTCTGATCCCAAGCTTCCTAAACTGGCATTTACGACGTGGAATGTCACCTCTGTGGTGGGGAAGAAGCCTGAGCTGGCGCATGAGGTTGAGAGATACCGGCTAGATATAGTCAGCCTCACCGCAACACACAGCTCCGGTTCCAGAACCAGTCTCCTGGAGAGGGGCTGGAGCTTGGCCTACTCTGGAGTTGCCCCGGGCGAGAGGCGACGAGCAGGAGTGGGTATTCTTATATCTCCCCACCTTGCTGCCTCTATGGGCAGCACGGTGGTACAGGGATTAGCACTGTTGCCTAACAGCTAGAAAGTTCCAGGTTCGAATCCCCAGGCTGGCAGGGGTAGGAACCTTTCTGTGTGGAGTTTGCATGTTCTCCCTGTGCTGCGTGGGTCTACTCCGGGGGCTCCGGTTTCCACCCACAATCCAAAGACATGCATGTTAGGTTAATGGGTTGTTTGAAATTGTCCCTCGATATCCGTCTCCTATAGGCCCTTACAACAGAGGGTTAGTACTAGTGAAGCACTATGAGTGGTCTTTGAGACTAGAAAAAGCACTATATAAGTACAGGTCCTTATCCCTTATCCTCTTATATTGGGGTTTTCCCTGGTGGACGAAAGGGTTGTTTCCCTGTGCCGTCGGGTTGGGAAACAGGTCCTGACCATCATTTGTGCCTATGCACCAAATGATGGTTCAGAGTATCCACCCTTTTTGGAGTCTCTGACTGGGGTGCTGGAGAGTGCTCCTCTTGGAGACTCCATTGTCCTACTGAAGGACTTCAATGCACATGTGGGCAACGACAGTGAAACCTGGAGGGGGGTGATTGGGAGGAAAGGCCTGCCCGACCTGAACCCGAGTGGTGTTCAGCTGTTGGACTTCTGTGCTAACCACAGTTTGTCCATAACAAACACCATGTTCAAGCATAAGGGTGTCCATATGTGCACCTGGCACCAGGACACCCAAGGTTGCAGGTCGATGATCGATTTTGTTATCGTGTCATCAGACCTGCGACCGTATGTTTTGGACACTTGGGTAAAGAGAGGTGCAGAGCTGTGAACTGATCACCACCTGGTGGTGAGTTGGATCTGATGGCAGGGGAGGATGCCATTCAGACCTGGTAGACCAAAACAGAGTGAGGGTGTGCTGGGAAGGTCTGGCTGAGGCCCCCGTCTGGGAGGTCTTCAACTCCCACCTCTGGAAGAACTTCAACCACATTCCGAGGGAGTCTGGAGACATGGAGTCTGAATGGACCATGTTCTCCACCTCCATTGTTGAAGCAGCTGCCCAGAGCTGAGGCCACAAGGTCATCGGGGTATCTCGTGGTGGCAACCCCTGAACCAAGTGGTGGCAGTGGTGAGAGGGACCATTAAGCTGAAGAAGGAGTCCTATCAAACTTGATGGGCTTGTGGGACTCCCGAAGCAGCTGAGGTGTATTGGCAGGCCAAGCGGAGTGCAGTTTGGGTGGTTGCTCAAGCAAAAACTTGGGTATGGGAGGAGTTCAATGAGGCCATGGAACAAGACTTTCGGTCGGCCTCAAAGAGATTCTGGCAAACTGTCCTGCGGCTCAGGAAGGGGAAGCAGCTCCCTATCAACACTGTGTATGGTGTGGATGGGGCACTGCTGACTTTAACTGGGGATATCGTCAGGTGGTGGAAGGAATACTTTGAGGATCTCCTCAATCCCACTGATACGCCTTCCACAGAGGAAGCAGGGCTTGTGGATGAGGGGGGAAACTCGCTTATCACAGGGGCTGAGGTCACCAAGGTGGTTAAAAAAACTCTCTGGTGGCCGGGCCCCGGGGGTGGACGAGATTCACCCTGAGTACCTCAAGGCCCTGGATGTTGTAGGGCTGTCATGGCTGACACGCCTCTGCAACATTGTGTGGAGGTCGGGGGCAGTGCCTTTAGCATGGCAAGCTGGGGTGGTGGTTCCTCTTCAAAAAAAAGGGGGCCGTAGGGTGTGCTCCAACTTTAGAGGGATCACACTCTTCAGCCTCCCTGGGAAGGTCTATGCCAAGGTACTGGAGAGGAGAGTCCGGCCGTTGGTTGAACCTGATTCAGGAGGAGCAATGTGGTTTTCGTCCTGGCCGTGGCACATCGGACCAACTCTTTACCCTCTTGAGAATCCTCGAGGGTTCGTGGGAGTTTGCCCAACCAGTTTACATGTGTTTTGTGGACTTGGAGAAGGCAGTCGACTGCGTCCCTTGTGATTTTTTTGTGGGGGGGTGCTTCGGGAGTATGGGGTATCGGGCTTGTTGTTACGAGCTATTTGGTCTCTGTACGACCATTGTGAGAGTTTGGTTCGTATTGCCAACACTCGGTCGGACTCATTCCCAGTGAGAGTTGGATTCCGCCAGGGCTGCCCTCTGTCACCGATCCTGTTCATAATTTTTATGGACAGGATTTCTAGGCACAGCCACAGAACGGAGGGTGTCAAGCTTGGTGACCACAGGATCTCCTCTCTGTTGTTTGCAGATGATGCTGTCCTGCTGGCTTCATCCAGCAATGACCTACAGGTCTTAGTGGGACAGTTTGCCGCTGAGTGTGAAGTGGCTGGGATGAGAATCAGTACCTCCAAGTCCGAGTTCATGGTCCTCAGCTTGAAAAAGGTGGATTGTCCTCTCCGGGTTGGGAACAAGCTCCTGCCCCAAGTGGAAGAGTTTAAGTATCTTGGGGTCTTATTCACGAGTGAGGGGAGAATGGAACGAGAGATTGAGAGATGGATCGGAGCAGCATCTGCAGTGATGCGGACATTGTACCAATCTGTTGTGGTGAAGAGGGAGCTAAGCTCTAAGGCAAAGCTGTTGATTTACCAGTCAATCTACGTTCCTACCCTCACCTAGGGTCATGAGCTTTGGGTAATGATTGAAAGAACGAAAGAACGAGATCGCGGATGCAAGTGGCTGAAATGAGCTTTCTTCGTAGGATTGCTGGACTCACCCTCAGAGATAGGGTGAGGAGCTCAGTCATCCGGGAGAGGCTCAGAGTAGAACCGCTGCTCCTCCACATTGAAAGGAGCCAGTTGAGGTGGTATGGGCATCTGATTAGGATGCCTCCTGGACGACTCCCACTTGAAGTGTTTCGGGCACATCCCTCTGGGAGGAGAACCCGGAGCAGACCCAGGACTCGCAAGAAAGACTATGTCTCCCAGCTGGTCTGGGAACGCCTTGGTAATCTTCTCTGAAGAGCTGCAGTAAGTGGCTGGGGAGCGGGAAGTCTGAGCTTCTCTGCATGAACTGCTGCCTCCGCAACCCCGACCTCCGGAGAAGTGGTAGAAGATGGATGGATGGATGAAGAGGCTCTTGTTCCACGACCACAGTCCATACACCACCCTCCTTCCTGAAGCACTGAACTTCCATTCAGACACCAGGGATGTGAAAGGAACTTGTTAGCATCAAAGCTAACATTAGCCAACAGCTTAACTAAAATAAATTTATGGTTTCACTGAGAAGTACCATGTTTTGATATCCTCTAATGATGCGCATATTGCAATTTCACTCTCATTGGATGACCTTGAAGTCAGAGGTCAGATTTTTCCTAAATCTTCTTAACACAATAACTACTGAAACAGAAGATGTAATAGTTGTATCTAACACACATTTTGGACAATTTATACCCTGACCCAACTATGGGTTTGGGGTCAAGGGGTCAAAGGCCAAACTTAACATTGCAGTTGCACTATGGTAAATGCTAAATTTCCTATTACTATAAAACAAGTAAAGTTAGGGCCACCAAACCTGGTATACAGGTTCACCTTGGGATCCTGACCTCTGACTATGGGTTTGGGGTCAAAGGTTAATGTTAACATTCCCTATGCCTTATTACTGTACAACCAGTTAAGCTAGGGTCACCAAACTTGAGACACAGGTTCACCTTGTGACCCTCAAGTGTGGCTATGGTTTGGGATTGCAAGGTCAAAGGGTCAACATCAAAATGGCTTATAAACTATATCTCAACAACAGAGAATGCTAGGGTCACCAAACCTGGTACACAGGTTCACTCTGAGACCATGACAGCTCAGGCAGCTCAGTGGCACAGTGGTTAACACAGTGGCAGCATAGTAAGAAGGTCACGGGATCGATTCCACCCCTGACCATCGTGGGTCTGATCCCACCCCCATGACCATCAGTGACCCTTGTGCGTGGAGTCTGCATGTTCTTTGCGTGGGTTTACCCTGGGTACTCCAGTTTCCTCCCACAGGCCAAAGACATGCAGGTTAGGTTAATTGGAGACTCTAAAGTGGCCCTAGGTGTGAATGTGTGTGTGAATAGTGAAGGGATTGGCGCCATACCGTGGCTGCCTCATCCATCCAGGTGGATGCTCTGAATTTCCCTCTGGCGATCAATAAAGTATACAAAATACAAAAAAAAAAAAAAATGACCTGACTACAGGTTTGGGGTCAAAAGGTCAAAGGTTAAGGGTGACATTCCCTATGCTCTCTTACTATAGAATGTATAAAGCTCTCTAGGGTCACCATCTTGTTACACAGGTACACCTCAGGATCCTGCCCTACAACTATGGGTTGTAAACTTTGTTCTATATTCATGGATGATGGGCTCATCATAACTTGGTTCTGACAGTAATTAGATTGAAAAGTTGTGTTGGTAAAATGACATGATTGCTCTGTCTTTCTCACACTTCTTTATCTGCTTGCTTCACACGCTACACTGCAGAGTTTAGTTTACACTCTAGATAATAAATTATATTTTATATACACCCAGCAAATAAATTATAGTATAATTTATTTGCTGGGTATAAATACAAATAAATTATAGTATAATTTATTTGCTGAAATCAGAATCAGCTCTGCACACAGCTGAGCTGCCACATAAGAGGAAATTACTGTTTCTGATACAATGAGGAAACCCCCCCCTTGTATGGTGGGTGGGGGAAATTTTATAAAAACTATAGGGCCCACTTTTCGAGTAGCACACTCTTGGGGAAATGCCCAAAGAGCTGTGTTCCAGCGCTGCTTGTATCCATATCTCACTTTCAGTAAATAAGTGAAAGTATATTTCATCTCTCAGCCTGGTTATTTGGCCGTCGTATCAAAGAACTGGAGTTTAAGGTATTTTAGACTCAACAGTTGAAAACTGCTCTCCGTCAGTAAGTATTAGGATCTTCAAAGAAAACCGAGGCGAGGGATGTTGCACTTGCCTCAGAGTGCTCTTGTTTAGACTGTGTTGGTGGTGTTTTCCTTTTTTACTGGTGGAATTGCTTCCATCTTGGTTTTTGTACAAACGCCAGCTGTAATGAGGCCGGCAGAATGGGACAACTATAACTTTGCAGTTAGTGTTAGCAGCAGAGGTTATGTTAACTGACAACTGTCCTGCATTGACAGATTTTTTTTCAGCAATGACTGAAAATCCTCCAAGCTGTCATTTGACAGATAACACTGGGGGTGATCTAATAAAAGTCAATTAAAATGACATAATAGATTATGACAGAATTTCTACAAGACCATCTGTCAAAATGACTAAAGTCTAATGCAGCTTCTGATTAGCAGATAGCTTAGTTAGTACCTTAGCAATGTATGACTTCACTCTGAAAAAAAAAATTGTGCGTCTGATGAAGGGCTCATGAATATTAATGAGTAGACAAAAAAAAAGTTTTTTAACTGGAGAACACAGGAACCATTTTTAATGAGCTTTAAAACATGATTTTTAGACTTTAAAACCATATAGGCTATATAGTCCTGATTGTACCAAAACTTAAAATAAATCTATGAAAATGGCAATAAACATGATATTTAAATCTGTAACATTTTGCCAATAATTGCCACTATGCATTTTTCTTACAAAAGTATTTATTGAACAGAACGGCCATATACTGTACACTATGCACTGTAATGTTGACACTGAACCCACAACATTTGCACAGTTATTTCACTGCTACTTACTTTCATCAGTTCAATCTTTCATCCTGTTATTGCAAAACAAATAATTTATTGATTATAACTGTAAGCTGTTGTGGGCTGACAACGGCAGAAAACATTCAAAGTGGCAATAATTGTCCTGAAGCCTGCGGCATCTTTGTCACATGATCCAACCAGTTGTTGCTAGTATATCAGACGTATTAGTCTACCCAGCTCCAAGTAAGTCAGGGACGTTTATTATAATCATTATACTGCACTAAATGATCATAAACTATGCTTTTGATGTGTACGAGTTCCTTCTGCAAGAGTTCACACTCTTCTGCACAGGGGCCAACAATGTCAACGTGATTTAAAGGTTCCATTAACTGCAAAATTGCATTTTCACTGGTTTTAATATCCTAAAATGCATCCATGGGTCACATACACACGTGGACAAAATTGTTGGTACCCCTCTGTTAATGAAAGAAAAACCCACAAGGGTCACAGAAATAACTTGAATCTGACAAAAGTAGTAATAAAAAAAAAATTCTATGAAAATTAACCAATGAAAATCAGACGGTGCTTTTGAATTGTGGTTCAACAGAATTACTTTAAAAAAAAAAAAAAAAAAAAAACCTCATGAAACAGGCCTGGACAAAAATGATGGTACCCTTAAAGTAGAATTGAACTGAACGGCATTGAACGGCACTGGGTGATAGTACATACAATTATAAAGATAATTTATCATTGGCACCCCCTCCACAAATCCCGGAATCTTTGAGAAAATCGCGATTTAGAATTTCCCGCCCTGAAAAATCAGACAAATCCGCCGAAGCGCAGCCGGAGTTCCGCGTGACGTCACGAGTGTGACCCAGTCCTCATGTTTACCATTGCGAGCATGTCGACACTGGTTGTTTTTGGTGCATTTTGTCGTGATAGTCGACTACAAAACACTTCCAACACCTGGGAAGATCTGTTCAGTGGCCAAGGAAAGCTGTCATGGCGACGAAAGAAAAGAAAGGGGGAGGAAAAGCGACCAGGAAGCAATGCGTTTCTAGATATACAGTGATCCATCACTTATCGCGTTTAATGGGGACCAGAACCGACCGCGAAAAGTGAAAAACTGCGAAGTAGCGTCACCACCCCCCCCAAGGGCGTCACAAGCACTATTTTGCACAAAAAGGCACAAGAGAACAGCGAAAAGTGCCACTAAGCAACACGAGCGATAAAGAAGGCGCTCTGCAGGGAGAGAAGCTGGGTAAAACGTCTCGGCCAATCAGCTTGCGAGGTGAAACGTCTCAGCCAATCAGATTGCGAGATTCCCGAGCGGTGAAGAGGTGGGCGGAGAGGAGTGGAGCGGTGGTCAGAGAGGTAGATTTTGAGCTGTGCGGGCTCTCCGTGTTGATACCTGATGTTCTAATGAGAAGGCAGGGAGACTACATTAGAACATCCGGTATCAACACGGAGAGCCCGCTCTCCCTGGCTCCCCAGCCCGCTCGGGAATCTCGCAAGCTGATTGGCCGAGACGTTTTACCTCGCAAGCTGATTGGCCGAGATGTTTTACCCAGCTTCGCTCCCTGCCGAGCGCCTATACCCAGCGAAGGAAGACCGCATTAAACGCGATAAGTGAGGGATAACGGTAATAAGTTGGAAAAATGCTGATGTTTTTTTTTTCCCCCTTTCTTTTTTATTGTTAATTTTCCTTATCCTGACACCCCAAACATGCCAAAGTAAAGACTCACCATTCTGTATTCAATAAGCGACTCTCCTCCCCATCACTGCTGCGGTCCGAGTCGGTGCTGGAATCCCCCGAAAATTCTGGCTCTAATCTGTACGGTTCGATGCCTCCCTCGCTCTCTTCCTGTTCACTTGACACTCCTGCATCCTCCTCTGTCTTGTCACCGATCCTGAATGCCTCTTCACTCTGAAAACTCTGGTGTTCTTGACTGCTGGAACTGCTATCATCTGCCATTGTTGTTTTGATAAGGGTCACACTCGTGACGTCACGCAGCGTCGTCTGCACTACTTCCGATTTGTTTGGCACTGCCAGCCAGAGGCAAAAGTTTATCGGCTTATAGCTTGGCCATCGCACGGCCTAAAAATTTCTTTTATGTGTTGAAAAATACAGTAGGTAATAAGGAATTAATCTACTATTCTACTTTTTTGGCAAAAAGGTGAGTTCAGTTCTACTTTAACTTAATATTTTGTTGCACAGCCTTTTGAGGCAATCACTGCAATCAAACGATTTCTGTAACTGTCAATGAGACTTCTGCACCTCTCAGCAGGTATTTTGGCCCACTCCTCATGAGCAAACTGCTCCAGTTGTCTCAGGTTTGAAGGGTGCCTTCTCCAGACAGCATGTTTCAGCTCCTTCCACAGATGTTCAATAGGATTTAGATCAGGGCTCATAGAAGGACACTTTAGAATAGTCCAATGTTTCGCTCTTAGCCATTTTTGGGTGTTTTTAGCTGTGTGTTTTGGGTCATTATCCTGTTGCAAGACCCATGACCTGCGACTGAGACCAAGCTGTCTGACACTGGGCAGCACATTTCTCTCTAGAATACCTTGATAGTCTTGAGATTTCATTGTACCCTGCACAGATTCAAGACACCCTGTGCCAGATGCAGCAAAGCAGCCCCAGAACATAACAGAACCTCCTCCATGTTTCACAGTAGGGACAGTGTTCTTTTCTTGGCATGCTTCATTTTTGCATCTGTGAACATAGCGCTGATGTGCCTTGCCAAAAAGTTCCAGTTTTGTCTCGTCTGTCCATAGGACATTCTCCCAGCAGCTTTGTGGCTTGTCAACATGCAGTTTGGCAAATTCCAGTCTTGTGGTGACCCACCACAATCTACATGGACATTCAACCTTCACACTCAGCTAGCCGGCAGGAAGCAGAGGACAATTTGCATACGGACAGAGAGCCCCTAGGAGACAATCAGAACAATGGACTATTGTTATACATCCCCGGATTAAGGAGAGGAAGTCCGGACGCCAGTTGGTCACGCGATTGATATGTATTGACTGATATGTACACTACCGTTCAAAAGTTTGGGGTCACTTAGAAATTTTCTTATTTTTGAAAGAAAAGCACTGTTTTTTTCAATGAAGATAACTTTAAACTAATCAGAAATACACTCTAATATCTAATATACATTGCTAATGTGGTAAATGACTATTCTAGCTGCAAATGTCTGGTTTTTGGTGCAATATCTACATAGGTGTATAGAGGCCCATTTCCAGCAACTATCACTCCAGTGTTCTAATGGTACAATGTGTTTGCTCATTGCGTCAGAAGGCTAATGGATGATTAGAAAACCCTTGTGCAATCATGTTAGCACAGCTGAAAAGAGTTTAGCTGGTTAGAGAAGCTATAAAACTGACCTTCCTTTGAGCAGGTTGAGTATCTGGAAAAAATTATTATTTCAAATACAAATCATTATTTCTAACCTTGTCAATGTCTTGACTATATTATCTATTCATTTTACAACTCATGGTGGTAAATAAGTGTGACTTTTCATGGAAAACACAAAATAATTGTCTGGGTGACCCCAAACTTTTGAACAGTAGTGTATATCAGCATGCGAATGTGCCATGCATTCTCTCTCTTTGGATAACATGTATAAAAGAGCTTGCTATACATGCCTCAAGAGCATATGCAACACAACACACAGGACACACAGCACAACACAGTGCACAGCGCTACAGTGTGTCTCATGATACTGGAGGAAAATAAAACTCTGCAACCTCACAGCTCGTCGCATCTCACCTGAACTAATTTGTCCCTCCACACTGGTGACCCCTGATGAAGAATGGAACACGAGGCGAACACCCCGGAGATGACCCCGACCGGGAAAGCCCCAGCACGTGTCATAGTGTGCCGCTCGCCTGATCTCTTCCCTCTACACTGGTGACCTGACGAGAGAGAATGACCGTCTGCTCCCTCTCACCGCGCTGTGGACACAGAGGACCAAAGAATGCCTGCAACCTCTTCATGCTCACCGGAGCATGTGCTCCGGAGCGCAGCGCTGGGGCCAAAAAGCACCATGAATGGACTTCCGGTTATGGCGGCCGCCTAGAAGGACACGTATCACTCTGCTCTG